>PUFA01000391.1:0-723367 GCA_003508835.1 Eonycteris spelaea
TCAGACCTTCGATTATATTTTTAAATTTGGCATTTTGCACTCTAAGTTATCATTAACTCAGATTTTAAAAATATTTTATGATGGCGCTATGATTTAAAAAATAATGAAACACAAAAGTTGGTTTGACTAAATAGAATTTGATTAAAATAATTTCCCCTGAAAAAAAAATTATAAGCCACAAAAGTAAAGATATAATTTTTAAACCCATAAACCCACGTATGAGTTCCCAATTCTACAAATTTTTGGATCCCCAGCTGTGAGCATTGAACAAAAATTGTTGGCTAAGCTTTGATTTCCAGCAAGGTCCATCATTTCTTTCACAGCTTGATGGAGTGATAATAGTCATAATCATGACAAGCCCAGTTCTTCAGTCCTAGTATGTAAGATACAAAGAAAGAAGTTCTCTCTCCTTTAAATAAACACTTTGATGTGTTCTTGTATTTGTTAATGACCCATTGGCCTCAAATTCACATATCAGAACACTGGAAAAAATTTTATTAATGAAAAATTACTGTTCTAGGCATTCTCTGTAGGCTTCAATTCTCTACTATCCAAAGGAGAGAGGAAACCCATGTGAACACCAAACACATCCGCTAATGAGTCTTGGGTATTCAAGTAGCAAGAGCAGGCTTTTCCTGTAAATAAATACTGACTCTTTATGAAGATCTTTCATTTCCCATGCATTTTGTTGCCCATGAGGGTAACATAATTCCCAGCTGTACTAGGGGAAGCCACATCTAACAATACTTAAGGATCCAATCTAATATAGATTATCAGTCCCAATGGCCCTCAATGACATCCATCAGGGGGACATCTGGGTGGCTCTGGGTGCCTAGAGCACCGAGAGGTCATGGCAGGATTTGGACTTGAGCTTAAAAGCCATATTCTTGTTGTTTTTGGCCACAATCTTGCCCAGAAGCGCCGGGCTTTCCTGGGATGCTCTCCCTCCTTTTCTGGTAGGCCAGCCGCCGCTCATTCTTCTCCTTGCTGTCCCGCCGAAGGCGGACCTGCCGCACGATGCCTCAAACAGCTCCTTCACATTGTGCTGGACAGCCCCAGAGGTCTCAATGAACTTGCAGTCAAACACCACAGCACATGCTCTCCCTTCTGGGAGGGGGAGAAGGGGAGAAGAAAGTCAGAGGGGCAGCAGAGTATGATATACCACACCTCACATAGCCAAGCTGGAGGACTGCTGACTTTAAATGGTCCTCAAGGTAATGAATGAATATAGGAGGCAACTGTGACACATGTCCTCCCAGGACATAAATAGAAGCAAAGAGTCTCACAGGAAGATTCCTGGAAGCTGGAGAGATGGGCTTTATATCTGGCCTACCAAATTCACTGTGTGAAGGTCCCAGTTCATCGAATATAGTAAGATTTATTATAACAGTAAAAACCATAGCCTTAATTTATTGCACTTACTATGTGCTAGTAACTGCTTTATAAACATTTCTTATGCTCACAACAGTCTTGAAAAAACAATATCCTTTACAGATAGAGAAGAAACTTGAGGGGAAGGTGGTCTTTTTAAACACCTGAGGGAGTACACAAAGCCAATAAATGGCAGGTGTGAATCCAGGCCTGCTTTATTCTCAGTTTTATATTCTTAACTCTCCTCTGACTCAGTATCCTGACTGAAAACAAGAATGCTACTAGATGGCTCACTCTCTCAACAAAATATTTTTTTAAGTTTTGATGAAAATTTTTGAAAAAATTTGAAGACATCACAAATATATAATTCAATTACAGAAAACTATACAAACAAGCTTTTCTGAAACAGTCCCAATTTCAAATGTTCCATTGTGTTTAATAATCATGTGTCCAAGTTTTGATTTGAAAAAATGATCACTGTAGACACTCATTCCTAAGAGTAAACATTCCCAAACTAGTTGTGTCCATTAAGTCTTCAAAATGTTTCTTTTCTCTTGAGCAGAGCCTGGCAATGCAGTATTTTATTTTTTAGCATTGTACCAAATCTGTATTAACCTCCCAAATATTAAAGGCCACAGTAGCACTTGGGTATCCACTCAGTATAAAGGAATTATGCCTAAACTAAATGTGGGGGAAAATATGTGTGACATCATTAAACTGATGTCTTAATTGAAATTTAAGAAGCAAAGGGTGAGGGGTGGGAAGGTGTTTCTAGGGTCTACAGGGAACAGAGACAGCCAGTAGAATTCTTATGCTCAATAAAACTCTTCACCACAGTTCCCTTAAATCAAAATTCCCATCCTTCTTAGATGAAGATGCTACTTCCACTTCCCTGAACTCTTGAGATCTCCCTAGAGAATAAAAAGAAGCAGGAAAAAAAGGTTGGGGACTGCCAGTAAAGCCCTGAGTATGATCTCTTCCCTAAAGAATTCAAGGGAAACCCTTGTGGGTGAGGAGATTGGAATCCTACAGGTAGACAAGATGGACGAGGGAGCAGCACCCAGCTCAGAGATAACCTAATAGGAATGTAAGAGTCTCAGAGTATATATAAAACTCCACGTAACATTTTAACGAATCCCTGGTTCCAGATTCATGAAAGAGGAAGTGAGGAACACCTGTTTGAAAGAAAATGCAGGTGATCGTTTCTATGTCATTAGCACCACTCCTCTTACCTGAAACAGACACTTCCCGGCTTCGCACCAGGTCACTTTTTTGCCAACCAAAATAATAGGAATGTCTTTGTCTGGCGGGCCCTGCGGAGCTGGATTCGCAGCTCAGATGCCTTCTCAAAGCTGACTCTGTCTGTGATGGAGTAGACGATCAGGTAGGCATCACCAACTTGCATGCAGTGGTCTTGGAGCCACTCGTTCTCCCCCTAATGAAATGAGATCTTCCATGAGCACAGGTTGGCCTAGTAAATGAGGCATCAATTTACAAAGAAACAACACCTGTATCCTAAAGTACCCTTGCTGATGTGAGAAAGGAAGAAAACTTATTCTAACTCCCAAAATGCCTGCCAGACCCTAAAGTACTTATGCCAAAAAGCTTTTACTGTTCAATTCCTCCTACAGCTTGACTTGATAAAGTGTACAATGGCTCTGCCAAACATTATTTCTAATTTCTATCTAAACTACCAAAATGAGCCTTATCTGACTTCTGAAAAAAACCCTTTTGCCTATCCCAAGTGATAAAATTAAGAATCCTTTTGTGAGAATAGGAAGGTTCTCGATAAATAAAAAGTCTAGCACATATGCACAGAAGCCCAACATCTTTAAAAATCAAATGTTAAAGACTAGTATTGAAAATGTCAACTTCAAGTAATATGGTTTTATACAGTTTAAAATTATCATTCATACTTGTTCCCTAAAACAAATATGTTTTTTGTATTTTTGAACAGAATAAGGGCAAATCACTGCAACTTGCTTATTATTCAGAGCTCATTTGTGAATCACCTATTCCTTAGAACAGTGTCATACTTTAAAAGCAAAAGCTTTTAATCGATAAAATGAGCCTGCCTCATCTGAAACACCAAAAAGGGCAAGATCATTCTTGCCCTTGAAAGGCAAACCCTGAAGGAATTTACAGAGAGCTCTGGGCTCTGCATACCTTATTTTCCCACATGTCCAGGAGTATGATTGTTGCACTTTCCCATCCACAATCAGTGTTCGCTCATATGTATCTTCTAGAAAGGAAAGACAGTGGTATTGGACTCAAGCAAATAGGTGAAAACTTTTATATAAGAAAGTCATGTAGAAAATTATGCTTGAAAATAAATGCGCCAAATAAGCAATTAATTATAAATGTAGATAAAGACAAATTGCTAATTTTTATCACCTTCAACACATTCTATGTATATTCCTCCAGTACTTACTAAGTGGAATGCTAAGTCCGCTGAATGGGTATCACTAAACCACTGGAGTGAAAGACATTCGTTTTCCTCATTCTTAAACCTTTCATATAGGAAAATCATTTGAGTATAAACTCACTTTAGAGCTTTAGACTCAGATTCAAGCTCTGATGCCATGAAAAAACATTAACTGTCCAGTGGCACTGTAAGCCCTGTTCGTAAGCCTTAACATGGAAATCTACTGCACCTTGCAGTGGGGTGATTACTGAACATTCACTGGCAATTTCAGGAACTTTGAGCTCAGAGACATTTCTTTCGAGACATGCAAGAAAACAAATCTTGAGACTATCCCTGTTTCAGCTGAAGCTTTCTTCCAAAAAAAAAAAAAAAAAAAAATACAGTTCCCTGGACATAAACAGGCTTGTTTTTCTATCTTAAGTACAGCAGTTCAGGCTTCAGCTCTCTACATGGTAATGGAAATGTTCCTCTCTGCACTTGAGCCCAGGTCAGGTGTAGATTAAGGGTGAACACAGTGCAGTGCAATGAGCCAGAGCAGCTTGAGCCCGGGAAAGTTGGGCGGGCAGAGATTGAATTAATTCGGATTTTTATAAGAAGGATTCCATCAACTCCATACAAGTGGGCCATCCCTACTCTATTTTCACAATGAGGTTTCCTGTTTTGAATGTCATCATTTGAAACATAATTTTCATAATTACTTTTGAAATCATTTTTCTTGCTGTTCCTTTTGCCTGGAATCTGTTCCCTCAAAAATTCAAAAGATTTGTTCCCTTACCTCCTTTTGGGGAAGGCGTTACTTGTCCATTTATTTAAAATTGCAATACTTCATTCCTCCTAATATTCTTTACTCCGTTCCCTGCTTTATCTTTCTTCATTGCACCTACCCCCATCTAACATGCAATCCATTAAACTTACTTATTGTGTTATTTTTTGTCCCTCTCATCCCCAGAATGTTATTAAGGCAGAGATTTGCATCTGTTCTGTTTACTGCTATAACCTCCAGTACCCAGGACAGTGTCTGATATATTGCAAATGCTCAGTAAATACTTATCAAATGAATGAATGAATAATATATACAGCACTGCGACTGAGCACAAGCAAACCTAAACTGTAATATGAGTGCCATCCCCTATTAACCAGGTGGCTGTGGACCATTTGTTTAAGCTCTCTGGTTCTCACTCAGTTTCTTCATCTGTGAAGTGGGATTGATAAGAGTACCCACGCCTTAGGGATGTGTAACAATTACATATTAAGCCTGGGTACAAGTAGAAATGCAATAAATGTTAGCTGTTATCACTTCTTCAGATGGAGGCAGTAGGCTCTTGCCATACTTGGCATTTTCTACTATAAGTAAATCCTAGCTTAAGAGCACTATGCAGTGAGGAGTTTCTAAAAAGCATTGCTCCTGGTTTAATGTTTCTTCATCTAGGAACTGGGATAGAAAGGAAAAACATGGACAAATGAGAAGTTAACCAGGGATGGCTGTGTGTTTCTGTCTGCTTCCCCACTTCCTTTAGGTATCATTCTTCTAATCAGTGGTGATGGTTCCACTGGGGTATTAAAAACCTATTATGCCCATAATGTTTGCCTTCCACAATATTCAGCATGAATGGGATAATTTGGCTTACTAGAGAGTAAGGCCTCATGATCTCAACAGGCAAATTTATACAACCAAATGGTTGTAGAAATCAGAGCCTAAGCAGATGTGGAGGTGCAGGGCTGACTGCTCAAAGTTCTTTCTCTTTTCTCTGAAAGCCCTGCACTCAGAAAACTCAAGCACTTTCTCTGTCCTCAACACTCAAAGCATGTTCAAGGGACTCCCTTGAATCACCAGAAGTTCAAATACAAATATACTGTATTCCAATAGCTAAGAAAAAAAAGCAAACAAACCTTCTCATGGTTTAAGTTCGATCAGAATAAGTCCAAAGATAAAAACAGACTAAGGACAGTGTAAAAGTAGAGCCAAAGTGCTTTGCTGTTCTGGAAGGTTTCCTGACAGGATGATTCTGTCCAGATTTACCTCTGCCTGAAAATTGTGCTGGAAACTCCAGAGCCTAAAACAATACATCTCCACCCTGCTTTGTGCATATACAAACCCCATGACTGGCCTCTGGCTACCTACAAGCACACAAAGCACACAAAGGTCCTGCTTGACACCTTCCACAGGCAGGAGAGGGCCTGCTTGCCTGCAGCCAAAGCTCTAGATTCTCTTCTTCCCTAATCACTCACCTTTAGCTTTTTCAGGTACTAATCAGGTGAAGAGAGGGGCGATAAAAGAAATAAAATTCTAGAAGAGTCCTTTGAAATTTGCCCTGAGTTAACATATGTGGAGAAAGGGTTGAGGCCTATGGGCTTGTAACCTGGGTCTGGGGAAATCCTCATTTCTCCACTGCTCTTGATGAAGGCTGGGGGTGTACATTCACACTCTGTATATCAAGAGAGAATTCTGATAGGGCTGGATGGAGTTTCTATGATTGGGTGATTATGGTCACTAGCCATTTTCCCTGGGCTAGTGTACTTCATTTGCCTTTCCTCATGTGACCCCTATTATACTTGGAGGACCCTCTTGCCCAAGACTAGCTCAAGTGCTATGTGTGGAACCTGCACAGGCATTCTCTTACATGCTGGAACCAGCTCCTGCAGCTCCTCAAAAATTCTGAGGCTCCAGCATCCCTCTCCCCAAAACCTCAACGGCTTGCTGCTTTCATAGCCCTATGGACCCCAAGGAACCCTGGAAGAAACACCTGCCCCAAGAACACTGTCCTCTCCTCTGGAGGCTCATGTCTCCTCCTTGCATCTCACTGGGCCCCAGTTAAGAGTGACCAAAGTGGATGGGGACTTCAAGCAATCAAAAGTACTAGTTTTGAAAGATAAGCCAAGGGAAATAAAATGGTTGATTCAGAATTAGCTCTAACTAATGTTTGTTTTGTACTTGCTATGTGCCAGGCCCTATGCTACATGCTTAATACATGTTATCTCCTTTAATCCTACCCTACCAAGTAGGTATTATCCCTATTTTACAAATGGGGAAGCTTGAGGAGTGTATCTCGTCCAAGAGTATCCGACTAGGTCAATGTGAGAGCTGGAGTCCAAACCCACCAAACTGCAAGTCCAGGAGCTCATTTTGGTACTTCCTGTGTGCATGTACAGTGCCTTTTTGCCTATTCCAGGGCTTCCAAATACTTAGGGTCCAGCTCAGAGACCACCTTTTCCATTAACCTTTTTCTGCTTTATAGCCAGAAGTAATATTTTCTCCTCTGAATTCCCACAGCACTGTCCTTGTGCTTCTTTCAAGACACTCATCACACCCTATAGTTATAGTTGAGTTATAGTTGAGTTATAGTTGGTGTATATCTGATCTCTACTGAATAGATTGTAAGCATCTGTAGGGAAGAAGCCCCAAAACTCTACATGTCCCCACAATGCTTCACCAAGTTCCATGTTATATGTTCAGTAACTGTTCAGGGATGAAGAATAAATGAATAAATGAATGAACAGCATTAAATGTGTACACAGTCATAAGATTATTGCAATATAACTATATAACATTCATCTTTATTTGGAAAAATAATGATGAGAGTATTGTGTCATTTTTTTTCTGATGGTTGGTTAATACTGAAAAAAAAAACAATGTAGGTGTGTGCCTTGGAAAACCCTCCTCTGGAAAACATAAAGCCAACCAGTGATTCCAATAGCCACCTACAGATAAGGGATTAATCCTAGACCATATAAATTAAGTTATTCTAATAGATAGGATGGCTCACCTGAAAAGCTTCTTGTTGTCAAAGACTGTCGACTTGAAGAGATAAGGAAAGGAGTCTCCCCTCCACCCGCTTAAAAGGTTTCCCTGCCTTCCCAAATCCCAGATACGAGTTAGTCTTCTTAATGCTTGATGTCTATGGAGATACCACCCTCTGCACAGATACCACTCCACTCTAATCAACAAACACTTTTGAAAGTTTGTTATCCACTAACTTTTTCAATTCCTCCCTCTTAAAAAATAAACAAAAACTCTTAGTTGATCACTTTCTTATGTCAATCCTCAAAGCACTTAATTGTTACTTAAGGTCATTATGAATTTTAGCCTGCTCTGAATTTAGCCACTGACACTCAGCTACTTCCTAAGAGGTCATGCCATACCTTATTCATCACTAGGGGCCAGAGAGCCAGGCATGTGACCAAACACAGCAGAAAGTGCTATCATACTTAACAGCATTTGGATGTTAAATCCAAGGGCTGCAGGGTACAATGAAGGAACACAGGATGTGGTGTGGGTTCACTCACGACTAGGTTTGAATCCTGGCCATACCATAGACTAGCTTTTTCACCCTGTGAAAGTCATATGACTTCATAAGCCTTGATTTCTTCACCTGCAAAATAAGAATATTAAGTGCCAAACTGGTTTAATTTCTGTAAGAATTATCAAAAAAAAAATGATTGGAACTACTTAGCACAGTCCTGGCACATAGCAAGTTCCCCACCAACAGTAGAATGAGAGCACTGCCAAACTAAAATGATAAAAACCCTGAGTTCGAATCCCAGGTGACCCAGTGGGTGATTCTAGATAAGCCATTTGGTATCCCTGGGCTAGTGTACTCAGTTCACTCATTTGAGTATAGAAATTTTGTGAGGACCAAAATAAACAGTGGCAAATATAGGGCACCCAATAAAGTCCCTCTCCCATTCTAAATGAGCATTCTAGATATTAGTTCTTCCCTTTCTCCAACAGTGACAGCCATTAACCAGCCCTTACCATGAAAGAGAAAAGCAATTGTACAATCTACCCCTTGATTCTTGCTTAGCTATCATCCCTGAGATTCCAACATGAAAGGAGAAATCGATGTTCTGTCAATGAGTCATCATTTATAGCCCAGTTTGGGAGCTGCCTTATGAAGCAGTGAACTGCCAGCCACTGGAGACAGTCTAGAAGGATAAACGTTTAGTGGAAGTGGGCAGACAGTACTGAGGAAGGAGCAGGATTCCTATGCAGCAAGTACAGGGCAGAACCAAGTCACCACTAAGGCATCTTCCTACTCTAGAAGTCTGTTATTCAGCTGTGAGTTGCAACCGAGAGTGCAGACAGACCATGCCACTTGGGCAAGAACTGGAAGGTTCTTTCTTCATTTCTACAGCTGCAAATAGGGACATGCAGCCACCCTGGTCATGCATGCTAAGATGGAGGCTGTGCCTGAAAGACACTGTATGAATGCCATTGACTACTAGGATCTTCATATCATTTCTCAGGATATAATACTATGTTTTACATGCATTATGGAAAATGCATTTTGGAGATTATGTCACCTCGAATCAGTTTTGGAAATAGGCAGTGCTTAAATAATAAATATTTTAAATGAGACTATACAGGGAAAATTCTCTTTAAAAACTGTAAGACTATACAAACATATGTTTCATCATTATAATTTGAAATATTTTAAAATATTATATTATTTCAATATTACCAATACAGATTTTAAACTATTTTACACCTCAGAAGATTCTAATATTGGTGGAAATAAACTAATGAAACAGTTTTTCAAATCTGTTTTAGGTATAACCATTTTTAAAAAAGCTGTGTCTACACTGAGCTATTGAAAGATCCAGGTTGGAGTTGGCAAAAGCCAGAGGTCAGAGCCAGACCATCTGGTTCTGCTCTCTTTAATCAGCGTCCCCAGTCCCTTTAGAACTGGAATCTAAGGCATTCCCTTTCTAGTCCAGGTTTTATCTATGAGCATTTTCATTTTCTTATCCTGCAGACCTGTGCCAGGGCTTTTCTGGGGACTCAGCTCCCCAGCCAGGGCCAAGAATGCATAATCACAGTTCCCAGCTCTGCAGATAAATGACCCACCCACTTGTTCTTTCTGCCTGGACCATTGCTGATGGACAGAAGCCCTCTGGGGCTGGACCACCTACCTCCCAGAACTTCACAGTCACTGTCCATGCTGTCATGCACACCAGCAAAGATGTTGGCAAGAGTGGACTTGCCCACCCCCTGCTCCCCTATCAGCACCACCCGGTAATAGGTGTTCCCTGACTCAGAGGAGATGACTGAGTCCGTGGACTCAGAGGACCAGCTCCGGCGGCAGTGGTCCTCGGGGCAGCAGAGTGATGGTTGCAGTGGCTGTAGTGATGGGGCTCTTTTTGAATGATCAGCCTGCCGTCGGCTGGGATGCTCCAGCGCTGCTGCTGTGGCTGCATGCCCACAGTGCCCTGGCGCATGGTGACATTATTCAGAGTCATCATTGGGTCCTGAAGAGCAAAGCAGCCAAGATGTTAGCATTAGTAAGCATAGCATTAGTAAGCTCAGGAGGCCAAAACACACAGTCAGTCATCAGTGATATTCTATTATATGCAGTGAGACCCAAAGAGTAGTGACATAAGGAACACCAATGAAACAGTCCCCCAACCCAGGCTTTCAACTAGTCACACACACACACACACACACACACACACACACACACACACAATTAGTAAGCATCTCCTCGGGCGCACTGGCATTTGCAGAGAAAAAAAATACCGTTAACATCACCCACTGGCCTTGAGGTTCCTCCATCCTCAAGGAAACCTTGGGATCCCCACTCAGAGCTGGTACAGAGGTAGCCAGAAGGAACCACAGTCTTCAGAGACAACTTGAAAATCGAGGAGTTAATGGAGCTGGGGACCAGAAGGCCAGGTTAGCTGCTCCTGTCTAAACATGGCTCTTGTCTCCACCAGCGTCCAGTGGGCTTTACCTTGGTGGGAAACACGTGGCAATGACATCACTCCCCATGGCTGTATTGGACAAGCACTTATTGGAACTTCCATGTTCAGTAAAGTTGCCCTGATGCTCTCCAGCTGCCTGACTAAGGTATTATATGTGACTGGGTGGGGCGGGTGGGGATTCTGTTCAAGGTTTATGCCTCAGCTCTGCCCTCTTGCCCACAGATATCAGTTTAAACATCCCAGCCCCAAGCCTTGTTATTCTGGCAGGGAAATGACTTGCTCATGTTCAGATCTATCAAATTTGCAGGGAAAATGCTTCACTCTTATTAAACCACATCCACTCTGAGAGTTCTTTAATTTAACTCAGATTTCCACCCTCTTGAAGCAAATCAAAAGTCCAAAGACTCCTAAATGACATTCAACAGCTTGGCTACAACTTTCCCTTTGCAAGACTGCCTCCCCTTGCACGGAGGTGCGCTCTCCCAAACTGCTTGAGATAAAGTAGAAGCAGTCTCATTTTAATCAGCAAGATCCACTCATAAGAATGAGAAGCGCATAGACCCTCCCCACATTCGCCCCACACTCCACACTCCAATACATCGACCTCTAGACAGGATGTCCGCCCGGTTTTTTACTTTTCTAAGCAGCGCCTCAGTTGGCACATTTGCATTCATACAACAAAAACATAAAGTATCACTGAGGGCTGCCCTCTGACCACTCAGTCTGTAGGAGAAGGTGACCCTCCTACTACTAAACTAAACTGAGGAACCTGATGATGACAAATGGTATCCTTTTCACCTTAAACTCCGCCCTACCCGGAAAACCAGGGTGCCGAAAGCATGTTCCAAGGGTTCAGTTCTCAACTTAGAAAGTTTTGCGGGCTGGGAACTCCCACTCCCTCCCCAGTCACCCCTCTCCATCCCCCGCCCCGGCGGCGGAGGGAGCGCCAGTCCAGAAGCGACCCCTTACCTGGCTGGGCCAGGTGGGCATCCAGGTGTCAGTGCGTCGGTGCGGGTCGCCGCCGGGATCCCGGGCCACAGAGCGCGGGGCTCGCGCGGAGCCGCCTTCCGTGTTGCGCCCGCAGCCGCCGCCGCCCCGCAGTTTATAGCTCGCCCGCCCGCCGGCAACGGGCTTTTCCGTGACATCAGCACACGCGTCGGGAGGGGCGGCTCTGCAGCAAACTCCGAGTTGCAGCCGTCTTGCTAAATCAGTTACTCGCAGTCATGTGACCCTCTCCCCTTTTGAAAAATAACGACAGTTCAGTCCCGGGCTCCTTTGTTTTGATTTATTTTATTTTTACCAGGTGGACGCAGGGAAATGGAAAAATACACTAAATGCCACTTCATCGCGTTTCCCAGCTAAGCACTTGCAAGCTGTAGGGATAAAGGACGGAGACAGAAGCAGGATTTGAGTTGCTAGCCCAGCTTTGCCGAAAACAGGGAACAGCAGGCTCTCGGAGACTGTAGCCTCTTGCAGCCACCTTGAGAAGCAAGAGCTTGTGTTAGCTGCATCTCCTGCAAGGAAAACAGCCTCTGCCTGCCTCCTGTCACCTTCTCTCCAGAAGGGGGAAGGAAGAGTGTCCTACACTACTCTTGTTTCCCTTCTCTAACACGGATCCAGAGAGATGGTGCCAGAGAGAGGTGGAGAAAGGGGATAAGACATTAAAGGGGGCAGTTTTGAAAAATAATTAGGTTCCATTACATTGTGGTACATGTTGCCCGTCCTCCTGCTTTGGGCCAGGATGCTGAGGTTCCTCAAGAGGGGAATTTAATCAGCGTCCCAATCAGCAAGATCTCTGTGCTAGGTTGCCTAGCATGGCTGGACCTTGGCATGGAACCAAGGATGCCTCCTAGCCATGGGGTGGAGCCCTGAGCTAGTCACTGGGGCCCACATCCCCAGAGAGATTCCCCTAAGTAAAGGGCGCAGTTCCTTTTATGTATTAGAATTAAAGGAGAAGGTATAAGGAGCATTACATGAAATCCACAGGTGGTAGATTAAGGAAGTGAGGGAAAGTAAAGCAAGGAAATCTCTGGGATTAGATAAAAAGTAAAATGGAGAGACAAATGCTTTTTTTTAGTTGTTGGGTATAGGATAGTTAATAAACATTTACAGCACATAGAAATGGTATGTGGAGAATAAGATAACAATGAGGGGTTCTGTGATCTAGTGCTCTGGTACCTGAAGTTATGCCTTCGATGGGTCTGGAAAGAAAACTATTCTAACATTTCAAAGAAATGTTATCCTAGGTGCATAAGAACAGTGGACAAGACTCACTTAAGGTAAAGATTGACCCTTGCTAAGAAACCTATAGTCCTGGGACATGACTATCAACTGTGACCTGCCCAGTAGGAATTTATAATCAGATCACCCTGTGTGGTTACTTTTGGTCACTGAGTTTGTCAGGCCTGCCACGTGGCCCCCTGAACTTGTCAAGTTTTATTTCATAGCCCATTTTCTGTTCACAAATTTAAAAAGGAATGAGGGAAAGAGGAAAAGGAAAAAGGTAGAGAAGGAGAAGTAGAATCTTCGACCAAGGCTGTGAGTTAGGGCATCGGGGACTCACACAACCATTAATATATTACTTTAAATCTTACCCCTTGAAAACCCTAGGTCCAGGATCTGTACATCTGTAATACTATCCTAAAAGCAATAGAATCACTCAATCTTCAATTTACCATACGGCCTCGGCTACGCTGTAGACTCACACAATCATGGTCATACTTAACCATGCCACCAAATCAATGCTACTCAACAGTAAAGGTGACACTGTTCACGTCCTCCCTTTTCCACCAAGAAAGAGGTAGATTATAGACTAGATGCTGAATAGGCAATAAAATTAATGCTTTTTAAAATTGCTTTTTAAATGCTTTGCATTTTGATGCCATTAGGCAAGACATGCTTTCCAAACTCCACAGTTCTCACTATTCCCTAATGCAGGGGTTCCCAACCCCCAGGCTGTGGACCAGTAACCTTTCCGTGGCCTGTTAGGAATAGGCCGCACAGCAGGAAGTGAGCAGGCAAGCAAGTGAAGCTTCATTTATATTTGCAGCCATTCTCCAGCTCTAGCATCACCGTCTTAGCTCCACCTCAGATCATCAGGCATTAGATTCTCATAAGAGCACCTTGTCCCTAACGCTGAAAAATTGGGGACCGCTGCAATGTATTATACTCCAGCTAGCTTCTCACATTTAGATTATCTACCAGGCCCCAAAGGCATTTGACTTTGTGACCCTACAAGGGCTGAAAAAAATATGTAAGGGTTTTAGCATCAGAAAAGCAAGTTCAAATCTAGGCCTTTCTTCTTCCTAGCAACATGATGCTGGGGATGTCACCAAACCCCAGAGACTTTGGCTTCTGTCATTCAGAGAACTAAAGAGCTACTGAGTGTGGAAGTGCTTTATTAACTACAGAGCACTGTGTCAATGCAAGTGATTATGATTATGACGCAGGAGCCAATGACTGAAGCTTGGCCACCTGCCCTCAGTTTTTCTGCCTGTTAAAGCTCAAGTTAAATTAATTCAGCAGATTTCAGGACACATGAAGCAGAAGGAAGAAGGGCAGGAAATGTGTTTACATTGCTATTACTAAAAAAGAATAATTATCAAGGAGAGTGGTATGGTTAAGTTCTTTGTAAACAAACAAGGAGCAAGAGTCAAATCCCTGCACACAAAATAGGTCTCCACCAGCCATAAAAGTGCTGGGGAAGAGGTAGGTGAAAGGCAATGTGCAAAGTGTTTGAGCACAAAAAAAGTACCACTGAGCCCC
The DNA here is from genome assembly GCA_003508835.1 of Eonycteris spelaea. Taxonomy (NCBI): domain Eukaryota; kingdom Metazoa; phylum Chordata; class Mammalia; order Chiroptera; family Pteropodidae; genus Eonycteris; species Eonycteris spelaea. The sequence continues at coordinate 14,261 of PUFA01000391.1, forward strand.
TTGGGGAAGTCTAAAGAAGGAAAGAATTACTATATGAAAAAATTATTGCTTTATATATAGAATGAGGGTAAATTCTCCAATTGCAAAATCAAAAGAGCTCTGATTAAGAGAAAATAAAGAGAAAAAAAAATGGCTAAGAATAACCTCTCAGCATCCAGAGGCCTGTGGGATCCAGATGGACACTCCTTCCAGCTACAGCCTCCCTCAGGCCAGCCCCTGTTTCTCATTAAACTCCTGCTGAGCAGATTTAATATTCCATTGAAAAAAATTTGGCTCTAACCAACCCTTCCTCCACTCCATTAGCCCAGACTGCTGCAGGCTTTAAAGCTCCTAAAATCCTGCAGGAGAAGTGCAGAGTGCTGAATCTATCTCACTAGGGCAAGGGGAGCCTCCTGAAGTAAGGAGACATTCTCTGCCCAGGTTCTCTCATTTTTTCATTCATTAAACAACAATGACTACTGAGCCTCTACCTTGCACCATGTCTGTTTCAGGGTTGGGAATAAGGTACTTAAACTTATGGAACATATGTTCTGATAGGAGAAATAATAAATAAAAAACCAACTATCACCATATTCATTCATTCACTCATTCTCTATCTGAGCATGCCAATCTTCAGCCTCAGTTTTCTCAGCTGTGAAAAGAGAATGATAAAATTGGAGATGTGCAAAGTAAGGGTCAAGTACATGCCCATTCAGAAGTCTAACAATGCCAAGGCTGGAGAAAATGTAAGGTGGGAGTGAGGAGGTTCTCATGCCCTACGATTAGAGTATAAGTTGGTATGATTACTTTGGAGATGAACTATCAACATCTAAGATGGCATATCCTTCCTGATCCAGTGATTCCACTTCTAAACATGTGTCTTCTATACTGCACAAGGAGATGGACAAAGTATGTACATTGAAGCACTGTTTGTAATATCAACAATCAGCAACCACCTAATGATCATCAATGAATAATGCATTGTGGTATATTTTTTTACAATGAAATATTGTGTGGCAGTACAAATGAGTAGATTTGTGAAGATAAATATGAAGCCAAATATTAACTTGAAAAAGCAAATTGTAAGGTATCTACAGGATAATAATTTAAATAATTTTTAAAACCCCACACTAATATTTTATAGTTAAATACACAATAAAAGTAAAAGAATATGGGTGAGAAAAATATGCACCAACTTCAGAACAGAGCTTACCCCTGGGAAAGAGAACTGTGACTATTAGATAGACAGCTGACCTCTCAAAAACAACCAAGAAGCCAATAGAAAGTTGTATAAGATCAAAGTGCTTAGCAAAAATATCTGTCAACCTGGAATTTTATGTTCAGTCAAACTGCTGTTCAACAATGTGAGGTAAATAAATATTTATTGAGCAATATCTTAAGCCCCAGAAACAGAGTTATTCAAGACCAAGTTATTGTCCTCAAGGAGCATAAAGTCTGCTGTTTTTTTCCCCAGAAACTGCCAAATCCATGAGAAGATCATCCAAGAGCTGCATTAAAAATTTCTAATTTATTTTTGGTTTCTCAAACAAAGCAATGTTTTCCCTGGAGTCCCTTCCTTCAGCAACAGAAAAATTAATGAGACTGTTGAACCCAAGGAGTCAAAACCAACTTAAGGCAGAGAACTTGATTTAGCCAATTATAGTGACACAAGAATTCTCCAGTAATACACCTTTCATTCGTAGTTATAACTATTCTTGTTGCCTGTTTTGTCTAATTTCATATCTTCTCTATTTCCTTAAGGCTTATTTAAACAATTGCATGATTTCTCCAACATATAAAAGGCAGCAAGTCTTTTTTGGCATTGGTAGAATGCACTTAACTCACCCTACAATGATTGTCATCCTGAATATTTTTTTAAAAGAATCAAGCCCTTAATTGATGAGAAGTTATGTCTAAATTACTGTTATTTTCAAAAGATTCCTTCATAATCAATTTAAAATCTGGCAAAAATCTTTGATCAACAAACATATGCTGTGATCTCTAAATAAGCTAGATATAATTTTTAACCCAAAATTGCACATTTATTGGAGGTAGTGAAGCTGACAAATGGAATAATGACAACAGTCAGTAGCAACCATGTGTGTCAGACAGACATCCAAAATCTAATTTAATCCTTACGATTTTATGAAGTAGTTACCACTATTCTTCACATTTTGCAAGTATGAAAACTGAGATTATGGGAAAGGTTACACAGCTCAGAAATAGCAGATTCAATCTAACTCTGATGGTACCACTCTGGCCTATGTGAGGAGATTCTCCACAGCTCCTACAGACACTAGCACCATTCCCATCCCCTTAGGTAGCATGAAGTGAGTAAACAAAACTGAACAATGTAACATTAGTAGATAAAGAGATGTCAGGGAGAGGTTGGCTTCCTTCACTCCGGGACTTACATGAAAACAAGGAGTATATCATGTCCATCTCTGTACCCCAGATCCTAAAAGTTAGCGTGGCACACAGCAGGAACTCAATGCATGTGTTGAATAATAACTGAATAAATAAACAGTATGCACCACCACTTTATCCAGCCAGTTATTTAAAACTTCCTGATTATGGCATCACACAGTGACTCTTCAGCAGGCCACATCTCCATCTACATTCCTGAATACAATGGGCCTCCATCTGAGACAATGGAGCTGAATGATCAACAACCATGTGCTGGGCCTTCAGTGTGTGTGAGGACATTGGTGAGATGGTGTGCAGGGTACACAGCCAAGAGTACAGGCCACACGCTTAAGGAGCTCAGAACCCAGAAAAAGAGGAAGACAGAGAGTATGAACTGATACAGAAGATGGTGAGAGGCTATTATAAATGTGCACACAGGGAATGAGAGAGGGACACTAGACCACACAGTCTCCTTTGCTGCAGGAGAGCCATCTCTTCCCCTCCCACATGCCTACCTGGGTATGCCTACCCATATGTCCTTTGGGAAGAACAGCACTGGAAAGCATGTCTGCCTTGGTCTCCTCCCTGTACATGTTCCTTCCAATGTAGATGGCATGACCCTCCTGATTGATGAGATCAGGGAAGAAAATGAGCATGTGAAATCAGCCCTCTTTACTTCTTGCTGGGGCTGGGATGCCTGGTGGCTTCTTTTCCTCTTGATACCCTTTAACTAGCACACAGCTGTGGTGGGGAGAGGCTCTCAGCATAAACAGTGTGGCAGTCATTTTAGATGAACTTTCAGCAGCTTTTCCTCCCCAGAGCTGTTCTGGTAGTAGTTGGAGGACTCCTGGTAATAGAGGATGAAGTAGTCTAAGTTGGGCAAGGTAAGTACCACCTTTACCAGGAATTGGTCTAAATATCGTTCTGACCAATAAAATTAAAGGGATGTCTATTTGAAAGCAAATGGGAGAGAATTTCCTTGTTAATATAAAGAAAGCCCTCAAGATTTTCAGTCAAGAAGGTGGAGCAAGTAAATGCTATGCTCATTTCCTCTCATGACCACAACGAAATCACAACTAAACTATAGAACAATTCTCATTGAGAATAGCCTGAAGTTTAGCTCAACAAAAGTCCTATAACTAAAGACATAGAGAAAAAGCCACCTCCAAAATGATGAGGGGCAGAGACACCCAACAGACTGGTCCCGCACCCACATAGGAGGGATATCTCAGCTGTGGAGGTCCAGTGGAGGAGCAAGGAGTGCCAGCCTCACACCTGGTTCCCTAGCTCAGGTTTCCAGTGCCAGGAAAAGAGGTCCCCACTACTTTTGGCTGTGAAAACCAGCAGAGTTTGCAGCTGCATGAGATGAAGAGCTGCAAGAGTCCCAGGCATTCCTCTTAAAGGGCTGGTGCACAAAGTTACTTGGTGATGGACTCGCTCACTATGAGCTACAGCACTGGGGCAGTATCTCGAAAGCTCCAGGGAAATATAGGAAGGAACTGAATTACCTGGCTTTAGTACAAGGTCTAAGACAGAAGTGCTGGTGGAGGCCACAATTTTTTTGTTGGGACTCCCCTTCCCAGTATGTAGACACATGACAGCACCATATTTAAATCTCCATCAACCTAGCTAACACCATTCACCCTACCGTGGTGATCCTCTGAGACCATGCCCCACCCAACTTGTGAGCCAACACAAGCTACTTCCAGTGGCTTTTCCATATAAACAGTCTGTCTGATCCATGCTGTGAAATTTCCTAAAATCTCTCAAAGTTCACAACATCCAAACAAGTAGTATCTGGCCTCAGCATGACCACTACCTCTTGCTGAGTAGCCCCAAGCCTGGCACTAGTGGCAGCCAGCCTCAGTTGATAGGTTGGCCTCTTGAGACACCTACAAGCCCAGGGCAGTGGCAGGTACCTGAGGATTGTTTGGTGGCTCATGCCAAGTGGCCCCAGGCAGCTGAACTTGGCCTGCATCAGGTCCTCTCCCAGTTGGCCCGGGACCAGCACATTCAGTGCCTGGCTTCAGACCCAGCCAGAGCACCATCCAGGGCAATATCCAAAAATGACACACACAAAAGGCAGGCTGGGAAGCTCCCAGAGCCCTGCTAAAGTGAATGCTATTCTGTAGGGTCAGCCCCTGCACAACAGCTCCTCAACTGTAGTCACCAGCCAGTCCTCACAACCAATCAGCCCTACTGATGTGCAAGCAGCAACCATGGCTCAAATACAATAGGAGGGCACACACAACCCAAACAAGAGACACACCTGGAGTAGCCAGCTCAAGTGACCAGGGCCACACAGGACCCTTGCTACATGAGGCCACTTTATAAGGCCAGGAGACCTAACGGCTCTACTTAATACATAGAAACAAATACAGGGAGGCAGCCAAAATGGAAAGATCAAAAAATCATGTCCTGTATGAAAATACAGAACAAAGCTCCGGAAAAAGAAATAAACAAAATGGAGACAAGCAATCTACCAGATGCAGAGTTCAAAGGATGCTTAATGAAAAAGTAGAGGAACTCAGTTAAAACTTTAGCAAAGAGATAGAAAACATAAAAATGGAAATATAAAGCATAAAAAATAACCAGTCAGGAATGAAGACTACAATAACTGAAATAAAGAATACATTAGAGGGAGTCAGTAAATTTGATGCAGAAGATCGAATCAGCATTTTAGAAGATAAGGTAGTGTATAATACCGAATCAGAACAGCAACTAGGAAAAAAATCCAAAAAAGTGAGGATAGTTTAAAGTGCCTCTAGGAGAACATCAAGAGTACCAACATTCACATCACAGCAGTACCAGAAAGAGCAAGAAATTGAAAACTTATTTGAAGAAATAATGACAGAAAACTTTCCCTAACTTAATGAAGAAAATAGACATACAAGCCCAGGAAGTGCAGAGTCCCAAACAACATGAATCCAAAAAAGCACTCACCAAGACACATCATAATTAAAATGCAAAGATTAAAGACAAGAACCTTAAAAGCTGCAAGAGAAAAGCACTTAGTTACCTACAAGAAATCCCATAAGACTGTCAGCTGATTTCTCAGAAGAAATTTTGCAGGCTTCTCAGACAAGAAAAACCAAAGGAGTTCATCACCCCACCAAATTAGTATTACAAGAAATGTTAGAGGAGCAAGAAGAAGAAGAGGAAAGGAGGAAGAAGAGGAATAAGAAGAAGGAACAAGAGAAAAAGAAAAAGAAAGATATAGATAATAAAATGGCAATAACTATATATCTAGCAACAATTACTTTAATGTAAAAGATAGGGTGGCTGAATGTATAAGAAAACAAACTCCTTACAGATGCTGCCTACAAGAGACTCACTTCAGATCAAAAGACACACAGAGAATGAAAGTAAAGGGATGGAAAAAGATGTTTCATGCAATTATCAAAAACCTACCAAAAAGTAAAAGTCCAGGACCAGACGGCTTCACCAGTAATTCTACCAAACATTCAAAGAAGGATTTAATACCTATTTTCCTCAAACCTTCTAAAAAATGAAAGAGGAGGCAATACTTCCCAACTCATTTTATGAGGCCAATATTACTCTCATACTAAACCCTGGTAAAGATAACACACACAAAATAAAAATTATAGACCAATATGTCTCATGAACCAGATACAAAAATCCTAAATAAAATACTAGCAAAACTGAATACAGCAACATATTAAAAGATTATACACACGATTAAGTGGGCTTCACCCAGGTGCACAGGGATGGTTCAAAATATGCAAATCAATTAATGTGATATACCACATAAACAAATTAAAATATAAGATTCATATGATTATATCAATAGATGCAGAAAAAGCCTTTGACAAGATACAGCATCCATTTATGATCAAAACACTTACAAAAATCAGTATAGAAGCAAAGTACCTTAACATAATAAAGGTCATATATGACAAATCCCTCAGCCACCATTATACTTAATGGTGAACAACTAGAACCTTCCCTCTAAGATCAAGAACAAAGCACTCCACTATCACCACTGTTATTCAGCATAACATTGGAGGTCCTAGCCAGTGCAATCAGGCAAGAGAAAGATATAAAAGGTATCCAAATAGGAAACTATCCAAATCAAACTGTCACTATTTGCAGATGACATCATTCTCGATATAGGAAAACCCTAAAGACTCCACAAGAACCCTACTAGAAACAATAAGCAAATACAGTAAAGTCTCTGGATACAAAATCAACACTCAAAAATCCATAGCGTTCCTATACTCTAATAAAAGTGTCAGAAAAAGAAGTGGAAAAAAATAATTCCTTTTGCAATTGCAACAAAAGAATAAAATACCTAGGAATAAATTTAACAAACATGTGAAGGAACCTATATAATGAAAACTACAAGACCCTATTAAAAGAAATCGAAGAAGATACAAAGAAATGGAAAGATATTCTGTGTTCTTGATTGGAAGAATCAACATATTTAAAATGACCATATTACCTAAAGCATTATACAGATTTAATGCAATCCCCATCAAAATCTCATCAGCATTTTTTAAAGAAATAGAACAAAAAAATCATCAGATTTGTATGGAAGCACAAAAGACCCCAAATTGCCAAAGCCATCCTGAGAAAAAGAACAAGGCTGGAGGCATCACTCTGCCGACTTCAAATTATACTACAAAGCGACAGTAATTCAAAACAGCATGGTATTGGCAGCAAAACAGACACAGGACCAGTGGAACAGAATCAAGAGTCCAGAAGTAAGCTCATATTTATACAGGCAAATAATTTTTGACAAAAAGCCAAAACATACAGTGGAGCAAGGAAAACCTCTTCAATAAATGGTGTTGGGAAAACTGGAAAGCCACCTGCAAAAGAATGAAACTAGACTGTTGTCTACCACCACACAACACCAAAAATTAACTCAGAATGGATTAAGGATGTGAATAAAGACCTAAAACAATAAAATATATAGGAGAAACATAAGAACTAAACTCTAGAACTTGAACTTAAAGAGGATTTATGAATTTGACCTCAAAGGCAAGAGAAGTAAAAGCTATAATAAGTGGGACCACAGCAAACTAAAAAGCTTCTGCTCAACAAAAGAAATAGTCAACAATGTAAAAGACAACCATACAAATGGGAAAATATATTTGCAAGCAATGCCTTCAATAAAGGCCCTAATATCCAAAATATACAAAGAATTCATACAACTCAGTAATGACAAAAAAAATGATACAACCAAAAAATGGGCAGAGGACTTGGACACTTCTCCCTAGAGGACATACACAAATAGCCAACACATATATATGAAAAGATGCTCAACATCACTAGCTATTAGGGAAATGCACAACTCAAAACCACAATGAGATACATCTCGCATCTGTTGGAATGGCTATAATCAACAGGACAAGTAATAACAAATGCTGGAGAGGATGTAGAGAAAAGGAACTCTCATACACTGCTGGTGGGAATACAAATTGGTACAGCCACTATGGAAAACAGTATGGAGGTTCCTCGAGAAAACTAAGAATTGATTCTACATATGATCCAGCAATTCCTCTACTGGATATTTACCCCAAAGACTTGAAAAACTCATATCCAAAAAGACATTTGCATACCGATGTTCATAGCAGCATTATTTACAGTGGCCTGGTCATGGAAGCAACTGAAGTGTCCTACGATAGATGATTGGCTAGAGAAGCTGTGGCACATATACTACAATGGAATATTACTCAGACATAAGAGATGAAATACAGCCATTTGCGACAACATGGATGGACCTTGAAATTCATGCTAAGTGAAATAAGCCAGACAGAAAAGTTGAAAATCACATGATATCACACTTATATGGGATATAAACCTAAAAGCAACAAAGGATCAAGACAAGCAAACAGAGAAGCCATGGACATGGACTATATAGACTAGTGGTTACGAGAGAGTAGGGTGGGGGAGGAGGGCGAAGGTAGACAGTTGATTGGGGTCAAATATAGGGGAGGAGGGGGAGGGTGAGGTGGTAAAGGGGATCAAATATATGGTAGCTGAAGGAAACTGGACTTTGGGTGGTAAACACACAATAGCATATACAGATGTCAAATTATAATGTACACTGAAAATCATATAATTGTATTAACCAATATTACCCCGATAAACTTAATTTTAAAAAGGCATGAAAAGACCACCAACCAACATTTATTAAGACCTTTCCACATTTCAGCTCTTTGAATATGGATTGTCTCTTTTAATCCTCAGAACTACCCTATGACTAGGTCTATCATAATGATCATTTTACAGATGAAGAAACTGAAACATAGAAATTTAAACTTGTCCAAGGTCTCACAACTAGAAAGTAACAAATATTTTAACTCCAAATTCTGATTTCAGAGATCAGGACTTAATCTGGGAGGCTTCTGGGAGCCATCAGTCAACAATTCAGCTTCAACGAAAAACTTATCACATGCCAGACTCCAGGAATACAGGGTACATAAGAGATAGTTCCTGTATGAGATGGTTGGAAAGAAAAACTAAGGAGTTAATAATATTAATAGCTGTGCTTTACTGAGTCAGGTAATTTGCTAAGTTATTTACATATATAGCCTTATTTATTTTCTTGACAACTTGATCTCATAATTATTAACACCATCTCCATGTACATATTAGGAAACTGAGGCATAGAGATATTAAGCAACTTGCCTAAGATCACACAGTCCAGTGATGGAGATGTGATTTGTAGCCAAGAAGCTTAACTTCAGAGCCAGAGCCTTCATATCCCAAAACCATCCAAGTGATATGACAGACATTGTCACAGAGTGTGTGCAGAACAGTGGGGCAGCAAGAGGGAGTAATGAAACTATACTTGAGGGCTGGAGAACACCTCACAGAGGAAACTTCGATCTGAGTTTTGAAGTATGAAGAGAGAAATTGGCAAGGTGGCATATGTATATGTTCACATACACGTTCTGTGCACATACATACATCACCATAGGGACACAGGGATTAGGAAGTAGGAGCCATTTTCTACCAGTCCAAAGTCTGTGTGCCTGATGCTTTGAAAGGCTAAAGTTCAAAATGTCAGAGTTTGGAGTAAGAAAAGTTCTATTGATTGAGATGGCGCCAACCAAGAAAATGGGAGACCTAATCTCAAATCCATTTAAGAAAGTACAGAGTTTAGGCTTCTTTTACGTCAAGGAAAGGGTTATTGGTGGGACAAGATGACTGCAGACATCTGGGCACCAGCAGGGGTCTAGGAATATTGTGTTTAGTCTGGTGACTCTTGTTGATGTGAGTCCAGTCACCATCATGAGGTTCCTGCCAATCTATAATATATGAAACATACTTCCCTTTTCTTCCAGAAGAGGCACTTTCTGGTAAGGGGGCTGTTTTTATAAAACTCAAGCCATAAGCAGAATTCTTCTAATGATTAGCAAGTCTATGAAAAACTAAGCAAAAGCTATTAGCCTGAAAGCCATGAGAACAAAGTAGGCTTGAACAAGATGGAGTCAGAGAAAGCCGAGCCTTTCACTCTGTTACAATTCCAGTTTTCAAAAATAGCCAATGCAAAGGCTCAGAAGTATGAGCATTTGGGAACTACACATCATTTGAGAAGGCTAGAGGACATGAAAAGTGTGTGAGGGAATGAGAGTTAGAGCCAGAAAGATGGCCAGGGGGTCCTCTGTGAATTCTGAGATATGGAGACAAGCACAATGCTGCACATAACATACATCACCAACATCATGAACTCAAAGTTTCAGCAGGATCTCAAGTGATGGGAGAGAGGAGAAACCTTTTGAGGTACAAGAGCAAATGAAACCAGCTGTGCCAGCCTCAGGGCCAATTGGGTGCAGGAGCCAGGACAGGCTCTTGCACATCCACCTCTTCCTACATAAGGGGCAAGAGGCACCCACAATTTTTATGAGGGAACAGCTCCATAAAATGGAACTAAGAGGCTCACAAGGCCCATTGTCTGTACTCCCAGAGTAAGAGGGGCAATCTGGCATCCACCAGGACCAGCCAGACCACGAACAGCACCTCCAGCTGGAGCAGGAGAGGTTTCCTGCCCAAACACCCACCTTCTATTCAATGCTTCCACATTCTCCTCTACAATCCCTTCTTCACTCTTCTCTACTTCTTCATCCTTGCTCTACATTATTTTTCTGAGGATTCAATACACAGCATATATGGTTGGTGCTCAGCCAAGGAATTTTCATCTATACTCAATGTTTAACACCACAGTTAGATGGAGAACAGATGTTCCTGCCAATTAAAATTTATATGAAAACTATAAACGTTTCTCTAACAAGTGAAATAAGTAGAAGTCTCTGAGAAATTGTGAAGTCATCTCCCCTGCAGTGATGCATGACCCAGTGGCGACTGAACTTGCCATTTTTCGTTCAAAACGTTTCAATCTGGGTAGAGAAAAGCAAATTCCCTGCAAATGAAACATAGACCCAATTTTTATCTATGTTTCTCACAAGGAAATTCACACCTTGCATAGTGAAGATACTATCATCACAATTAATACCCTAAATTAATTATATTAGGCATCTATCCAGCTACATGCTTAGATTATGTAATTTCTATGTGGTTGGGTTTCAGGTTTTATAGTCTGTGTGTTTGTTTGTTGTTTGTTTGTTTGTTTGTTTGTTTGTTTTTTCTTTCTTTAAATTTCCATTGAAAAAGCAATTTATGCATTCTTCCACTCAATAAATTTTGTTGGAGGGCCCATTAGATACTGGTCCAGGTGCTAGGCTCCAAGATACACAAATGAAAGCAGCACAGTCTTAGCCCTCAATAAACTCACAATCACTGACCACACATTTTGTACTGAAGTATCCATTCACCAAGAAGGCCAAGCCCTGTTGGCATGGATGGGCAGGATCATAGTGAGACTCTAAGTGGGGAAAGAAGGACCTCTGAGCCTGAGAAATTGAATATGGGCTCCTCACTCCTACTGCACTAATACAGCCTCTGCCTTCCAAGAGCTTAGCCATATATAAAGCAAAAGGTCATGAGAAGAGGAAAATAGCAGAAACATCCTCAAATAGAAACTGGAATTTGGTGTTTGAAGATCTAACTCCATTAGTTCCATCATGCCAGATTCTTCAGGTACATTTGTGAGTCCTTTCTAGGTAGCAAGAATATAATAATACTCAGAGAGAGAGTATTCTTATATGAGAGAGGCAAAAACCATCTTGACAGCTACGTTGCTAGGCTTCATGGAGGGCACAAATTTTATACAGGTTACCACATCAGAAATATGTTCTCATCAAGACTCTTCATTGAAAAAGCTAAACACTACTCCAAGCCATCTCAATAAAATAAAAATGGTCGTGGATATTTTAAAAACCCAAGTATGTTAAGACCCTATGGACTGCCAGGTCCATAGCTCTTTTCTGGGAAAAGTTGAAGCAGACAGTTCTTCATTCTTGGTTTCTGTTCTATAACTTGTAACCCTGTTACCCTAACCACAGTTGAGGGATCAGAGCAAGAAAATTGAAAGCAATCAGAAGCCAAGACTCTTGCACTATCTCTCTCCCTTTCTCTCCATGGCCTCTCCCTATCTGCCTCTTGATGCACATCTGTTTCTTTCTTTTCTCTCCACATACCAGCTTTGCCTTCTCACTCCATAGCTTCATGTCCCTTTTCTCCAGCCACAGGTAGAAACAGACTATCTCTCAGTCCCAATTCCAAAGTCTCAAGAAAAAGCATCTGATTGGCTCAGCTTGGATAAAACTGACATCTTTGGTTCAATCAACTGAGGCCTAGAAGATGGGGTTATATAGGTCATTCATGGCTGCCACCAAGGAACCATAAGAGTGTGAAAGAAAGGCATTTTCAGATGAAAGGGGTTACTGTGAACTAAGCAGAAATCCTTGATTTTCTTGTCATCTCTCTGCAGAAGGCTTTCCTTACTCCCTGCACTAGGCATTTCTTTGTGGTGATTCAGGAACCAATAGTCTCTACTACATTCATTAAGTTTCTCCCCTCTTTTATTCTGTACTTCATGGCTTCTGTTTACTTATAGCCTCTACTGTTTCTACTTACTGCGCGGTGTTCATGTCTCCTGCTGCCACACTGTCTGTGTCTCTCTGAGTGAATGGAATTCACTTTCCCCTAAAGTAGATTAGATTGGATCTCAATTGGCCTGTAACTCTCTTTGGGTCAGTCATTAATCCATCCATCTCTGATCCCATCAACTGTGGCTGGGGTAACAGGATTACAAGCTACAGAACAGAAACCAAGATTTAAAAACTGCCTGCTTCTACTTTCCCAGAAAAGAGCTATGGACCTGGCAGTTTTTCTCCAAAGTTACCATGAGCTTCTAGCATTCAGACCATAAAAAAACCTTCTCTGTCTGAAGATACTCTCTGAACATAAAATGAGCTGCTCAGGAATCTCTATGAGCATTTTTAATTTTCGAACAAAAGCTAGTTTAACATTTCTTATATATTTACTAAAATTACTACTGTAATGTTCAGTGTACTACTGTATTCTCAATTGGTATTTTAATAAGCCTTATACCCCTCAATTACCTATTCTGAAAATCTTAAGGTAAAATAGGGCAATCAATTGATAGATTAAAGGAAAAACTCACATACAACAAAATCATTAAGACTGCTACATAACTTCTTGGTGACTAAGGCCTTACAATCTTCATGGTAAGATTGTAATTCTGTAGCCGCCAGCCCCTGAAAGGCACACACACACGGACCACCAGAACTCAGTGAGAGTTATAGGAAATACACTCTTTATTCAGCCACCTGGGTCTGTCAGGGGTATGCAGACTCCAAATTAAGCAGTCCCGAAATGTAGAGGTACAGGGTTTTTAAGCCCAAAACTCCATTCTTTATTCTGTCTGAACACAAAGGGCTATCTTTCTTCTATTCTCTACCTGTCAACTTACAGGTCAGGTGCCTAAGCAGGGTTACAGAAGCAGAAAGCTTATTATTAGAATGTTATGTTCTTATGAGTGATAACCTATGTTCCCATGGACATAGCCAAGCAGTAATTTTCCCAGCCAGCATTCCCCACTGGCCTTTGCAGAAAATCAAATCTTTGATTCTTTATGCGGAATTTGTTTATAGCCTCTATTTTGTAATACTAAAAGTTTAATAGAATTAATTCTCTTTTTTATATATGCAAACAAGAAATTGAGAAAACATGGGCCAAAAGTTAACAAGAGGAGGAGGATGATTAAGGGTCCAGCTACAGCAGATAGAAGGGTTGTTAGCTATGGTGACCAATTGAACATCTTATGAAACCAGTTATTTGATTTAGTCTCTGTCTTTCCCTGGTATCTAAATTTCTCTGTGCTAGTCATAAGCTTTCTCTAATTACTCTAGAGTTATTGGCATAGAAGCAACAGGTTTACCTAGAGCCATACATAATCCATCTTGTTCTAAGAATAATAAATTTAAACCTTTTTTATTCTGAAGGACTACTTCTGCTAGTGAATTGATTTGAAATTCTAGCCTGCTGATGTCAGTTAAGTTTAGGGGAGTTCCCATTCTGACATAATAAGGGGTTTGGGGTTTAGACACAACCAGCGACCTTGTCTTATGTCTGGGGTCGTCTTATTTAAGACTTTGTGTATTGTCGTTAGCAAAGTTATTAATGTTCCTTCTGGTTCTGGTTGTGGCTGGTCGAATGCCTGGGCTAAAGAGGAAAAAGGAAGAAACAAAGGGTTAGACTTCTGTACACTTGAGTCTTATTCTTAAGGGTCTGTCTTCCTGAGCTGTTCACCACTCGTGCTGCCTTCACATGGGAGTGATGAATTCACAATGGGATGCTGTCTACTTTAACTGCAGTGGGCATCGTCAAGTAGACAGTGAAGGGTCCTTTCTACTTGGGTTCTAGTCCCTTGGAAATGAACTTCTGGATCCACAGAGACTCCCCAGGCTGAAACTGATGAGGAAGTCCATCCCCCGGGGCTGAGTGGACAGCACAAATCCAGGACCAAATCTCTTTTTGTACACTTTGAAGGGCCTGTAAAGACTTAAGTAAGACAAAGTTACATAGTTCTGTCTTTTTTAAAATCTTTATTTTAGGTACTAAAGGTGGGGGATTTCCAAAGAAAAATTTTAAATGAGGTGAATCCATTAATATATGGAGTATGCCTGGCTCAGAGAAGAGCAAAGGGGAGAAGTTCTTCCCAGGTCCCACCAGTTTCTAATCCTAACTTGACTAATGTCTCTTTTAGGGTCCAATTTCACTCTACTTGGCCCGAACTTCGGGGCCAGTAGGCACAGTGGAGTTTCTATCTCAAATTTAGGTAGCTAGCCAATTGCTGTGATACCTTGGCTACGAAGGCTGGCCCATTATCTGACCCTAAGGTTCTGGGGAGACCAAATCAAGGGAGGATTTCTTGTAGTAGTTTCTTAGTAACTACTAGGCAGTCTCTTTCCTGGTAGGGAAGCCTCTACCCATCTTGAAAAGGTCTATAAAAACAAATAAATATGTGTAGCCCCCCACAGTCAGGGTTATCTCAGTGAAATCGACTTCCTAGTGGTCCCCTGGATAAACTCCTCTCCCTATGCCTAGGTTCTTTTATCTTCTTTTTTTTTTTTTTTTTTTTTTTTTTGACTAACTTTGTGCACAAGCTGAGCATCGTGAGGCAATCTCCTCTGTGGTTCTTTTCTCTGCTGGAGCATCTTAGTTCACCCGAGGTGTGTGGTCTGGTGTAGTTGGTGAAGGAGAGTCCTTCCAAGGGCCCATGAGAGCCCAATTTTTCCATCTGGAGTTGTCCACAACTCCTGTTGGTTCCTAGTGGCTCCCTTATCTTGAAAATATATGTTCTCTTTCGCTGTATAGGTCAGAGACGGAGACATTTCTGGGAAAGGGACAATAGTCAGTGGATGTGGTGGGGTCCCATTGGCCTTGTGGCCACTGATCTTGGCTCTGCATTAGCTTGTCAGTTTTCCTTAGCCTCAGGACTATTCTTTTTTGATGCCCTTTACCATGAACAATAACCAGAGCCTTAGGCATCCATATGGCTTCAAGAAAAGCTAAGGTCTCCTTGTTCTTAATGTCTTCCCAGCTGAAGTCAGAAGCCCTCTTTCCTTGTAGATGGCTTCATGTACATGTGCAGTGGCAAAGCATATTGGTTGTCAGTGTATATTGTGTTTGCCCTTATTCTTTCCCCATCTTTAGTGCCTCATGAGGGCGATGAGTTTTTTTGCCCGCCAGCAGAAGTCCTATGAGGAAGAGCTTGGACCAGATGGTGTCAGAGTTTTGACCTCTGCCCCAGCATACTTCCTTTTTTCCTGCATGAAGTTGCTCCCGTCTGTGAGAACTTCATCGGCCTCAGGCAGAGGGAGTCTTTGAGGTGGCTGGCCGTAGGAACACAGCATCAGTGAAATCGTTGCCAGTCATGAACGGGGGGTTTCGGGTGTCGGGTCTGGCAACAGATTGCTGGTGTCGATTGATACAGTAAACTGTGGATTTTAACATACATTTTGGGTCATCTGGGAGCTGTCTCTCTGGTGTTGAACACTTTCTAGGCTATCTCAACAAGTTGAGACAAGTTCATCCCTAAAAAACCTTCTATTATTGCAATTTATGCCAGATATCAGGGCTCCCGCGTGGCAAAAATATATTAATTGCCTGATGGTTTCAGGGCCTCAAGGTCAATGGGGGTGTATGCCCGGATATACTTCATTCAAGAAACGGCCTCTCCCTGTATAACTTCCTGCGCCCCTCCCTGTAAACTTCGGTTACCCTACCTTCAAAAGGTTAGTTGGCTGGCGAGCAGCCATTCTTAATTCCCCCAATTTAGAATCTGGTGGTACCAATTCTAATGCCATTCTCCCTGCCTGAGAATTGTGTCCCCAGTCTGGGTGGATGGAGGGAAATTCCTCCTCAATCTGTTCCCCTGCTTTCCTCTCCTGCAACTATCTTTTGTGTTTCAGTCTGAATGTCCACGTTCTTCTGAGGTCAAGGGGGTAATTAAAAGCTGTTGGCAATTCATCCCAGGTGGGGCAGTGAGTCTGAAAGACACTTCTAAGAGTCCATTAATGCTGGGGTTTCTCAGAGAAAGGCGGATTCTGTGCCTTCCAGTTGTACAGGTCACTAGTCAGAAAGGCACGTAAACCATAAAGGGCCTGTCAGTGTGCTGCCCTGGCGTGGTGCTTCTCACAAGGGGAGAGCTGGGGTGGTGGTATCGGCTGGTGCCCCCCGGAGCGGAGCAGGAGGCCCATAGGGGTTACCTGCTCACGCCGAGAGGTGAGGCGGTGCTATTTGGCCTCTGTTGTCTGGATTATAGGGTGGGGAAAGGTCATTGTCTCCAGTGGAGATTGGAGGACTGAGGGACTAGGCTGTCTTAGAGATTCAATTGTTGTATGTTTCAGGGTGCCCACAACTAAACCTGCACCCCTAGAGAAAGGGCACACCGGCGGAGCCAAGGAGGGGTTTCTGAACAAGGTTTAACCATTGATTAGTGCAGGGAAACTGATCGGGATGTCCGGGTCTTCCATGACAACCTTCAAAACATTCCTCACCAAACCCTCACCAAAGGAGCCCTCCGAAGGCCAGTTTTCACCAAAAAGATGGCCACTCAAACTTCACACAATGTTCTTAGTCTGCCTGGAGAAAACTTTATGCCAAGTTAGCTACCTCTACAAACCCTTCTTTGAAATGTTGCAGGAGACACCTCAAGGAAAACAGATCCCCTGCCAACAGGAAGTTCTCATACCCATGACAAGAGACAAGTTAACTGATGCACCAACGCAGATTGGGCTTGTCACTGTGGGAAAACTGCATTAGGATATAGTGAGTTTTATTTGATTGATAGCCACAGAAAAGTAATCCCTTCTACAGCCATTCAAGGAAGACTTCCTCTAGGGGCTCATTTGCATGAGTGAAATGTAAAATTCTATTTTAAATGGTAGTGGAGCACAAAAGCATGATCCAACTTCATACATTCTTTCCACAAAGAGGAACATTGGTCATAATTACTCTCATTCTCAGATCCAGATGAGGGACTCTAAACAACCAGGCTCAGAAGTCAGAAGTAGCTTGTGCTTCTTGCAATGAACATAAATCTAGTTTAGATAGTCCCTCTCTGTAGCATTTTCCTCCCTTCCATCTTGTAGTATAAAACAGCTTTGCCAAGTAGGAATCCAACATAAACCCAATGGTAATTTCTCTAGAAACACTAGATCTAAATTGAATAGATCTTTATTAGCAAAATCCAAAGTAGCACATGATATCCAGAAAATCTGGACTAAAAATGCAAATAGAATACATAAATATAATGAACTCAATGAATTTAATTACAAAAACCTAAATGTAAAATTCTTAGGTAAATCTTTTAGAATGAAAAGGCCATGGGAATACACTCATTAGACAGTGAGGACCCAATAGCAATTATACACTATGGTGTAAACGAGTATAACTTATTAGCTCATGATACTACAGGTCATCAGTTTAGGCTAGATTTAGATGGGTGGTTCTTTCCTGATCTCATCTGGGCTTACTTATGTGGCAATTATCAACTGACAATTCAGCAGAGATTGCATGATCCAAAACAGCCTCGCTCATATGACTGGAAGTTAGTGTTGGCTCTCAGCTGGGCTTCTCTTTCTCTCCACATGGTCTCTCATTACCAAGGAGACTGACCTTGGCTTCTTTCCATAACAGCAGAAAAAAATCCAGGAGAGCAAGACAGGAAGCTGCAAGACCTGGAATTCCCACAGCTAAGAACTCCCACAAATGTCTCCTTGTCACCTTCTACTGGACTGAGTCACAAGTTTGATTCACATTCGGGATGGTAGAAAACAGATTTCACCTATTGGTGGGAGGAAAGGCAACGTCACATTGTTAAGGGATTAGGACACAGAAATGAGAGGAATTTGTAGCCATTTGTTTCAGTCTACACAAATAGAGATATATCTTAATGAGCTCTACTGTTCCTAGTACCTAATATAAGGTTTGGCATACATAGAAGATATTTCAAGTCTATTGTTAAATGAATGCACAAGTCTTTGGAAATATAGTCACTCATTTGCCAACTAGGTGAAAAAGGAATTTCAAATTTAAAACTACCATCTACAGCCATGCCACCCTGAACAAGCCTGATCCCATCTGATCTTGGAAGTTAAGCAGGGTCGGGCCTGGTTAGTACTTAGATGGGAGACCACCTAGGAAGACCAGGTTCTGTAGGTGTAAACAATAAAAATATAAATAAATAAAAAGAAGAGATTGTAAGCTGACAAGGTCCTTGCAATCTGTGAGGTCAACCAAGGGTTGCCTCACCTGAAAAAAAAAATGATATTACCAGTATTTTTTAAAACTATATTACTAACATCTTGATCAGCTACTCTTATGATATTATATTTCCTTTTTTTCTAATTCCATTGGCATAAAAACTTGTTTTATCCAAATAACTAAGCTTGAATGAAACTCATTTTGACATCTCCTTGAAAAATTGTGCTAGTTCTCCATACTAACTGCAAGAATCATCAAAATAACATAGATCATTCTACATATAATTTATAAACAACTAATAAATATAACTCTGATGCTCTGACCCATACCTTGTGGAGGGAAACACAACCACAATCCATTACCAAAAAAAAAAAAAATGCATGTTTACTTATAGCTCATCACAAACAAAGTAGGGCCCATTTTACACAGAGTCTGTCTAAGGGGACCCAGAATTACTCTGCTTTTAAATTCTCCCTTCTTCCTTTTCTATCCACATGCCCTTTCCTTTTTATGAAAAGTAACACATGCTTGCAGCTAAGTAGCTTTATTAGCTGTATCACACCCCTAGAATTTTGGGGATCCAATAGCCTTCTTTTATTTCATTCTGTCCCTTTCTATTCAAGCTGGCAGTGTCTCTGCTGGTATAAAATTATCAAAAACTTTGTGAGCCTTCTATGCATGTCACAGGGATTCACTCCATTAGGCAAGAGGCTTGTGTACAGACCTTTGGTAGGTAATACCATTTCTGATTTTGCTTTTGCTGAAATGATAAGAAACAATGACTTTAAGCTTTCTCTGTGCTTTCTGATTTGATTAAGAGGATCTGTAAGCCACACTCTTCTAAAAGCCTTTTGCATGACTGAATTCTCTGATCTTTTAATCTGCATGAGGTATTAGCTTCAGCTTTTTCTTTAGAGCTTGCTTTCCTAACAATAAATCTCTCAATATTTTAATCTTTTGCAATTTGGATAGGCTGAAAATTTCCCAAAACATCAAGTTTTGGGTCTTTTTTTTTTTACTTAACCATTATCTCTCTCTCTTGCATTTTATTATAAGCAGCAAAAAGAAATGAGGACACACCTTCAATATTTTGCATCAAAATTTCCTTCATCATTTACAAGCTCAGCTTTCCACATAAATGCAAGTCAAAATTCTGCAAACCATCCTGCCACTATACAACAAGGATCCACATTCCTACAGTTTTCAATAACACGTTCCTCATTTCCTTCAGAGTCTTCACCAAAAGTGTCCTTGAAGTCCGGACTTCTCTTTAATAGTTTGTTCATAATTTTAGTATTCTCTAAGATGATTCTCCAGAGCCCTCACTAGCAGAAACTTTAATGTCCATATTTCTACCAACAGCGTGTTAAAGGTAATCTAGTCTCCCCAAAATTCTTCCAACTTTTGCCCAGTGCTCAATTCTAAAGCTATTCCAACATTTTTAAGTATTGGTTACAGCAGCATCCCACTTTTAAGTGCCGAAATCTTTATTAGTTTCTATTGCTGCTACAATATAGTAGCACAAATTAAGTGACTTAAGACAACACAAGTATATTATTTTACAGTTCTATAGGTCAAAAGTGTGGCTTGGGCTAAAACTGAGTGTTGGCAGGGCTAGGTTCCTCTCTGGATATGCATAGGGAAAATTTGCTTTCTTGCCTTTTCCAGCTTCTGGAGGCCACCACATTCTTTGGTTTGTGTTTCCCTTCCTCTGTCTTCAAAGTTGGCAATGGCAGATTGAGGTTTTCTCATGTCAGTGTCTCTGACTCTCCTTCATCATCACATGCTTCTCTGACCATAACCAGGAAAGAGTCTCTGCTCTTCAGAGTTCACCCAGATAATACAGGATGATCTCCCCATTTCATGGTCTGTAAATTTAATCACATCTGCAAAGTTTTCTTGCCATGTAAGGTAACATTCACAGGTTCTGGAGATTAAGACAGAGACATCTTTGGGGGCCATTACTCTGTCTATCACAAAAAGAAACTTCTATTTTGTCTAAGCCACTGTTATTTTGGCCTTTGCAATAGCAACTGAACTGGTATCCTAACTGATACAATCTTCCTGTCCAATTTCAAGGTTTTGAGTGGTTATTTCTTATCTTTTTAAAATGCTGTCAATAAAGCAAGACTCAGTAACAGGCCACTGAAAAGAAGAGATAATAAACAATGCCCTATGTAATGTAAGTGTACCTCACTTTATGTAAGACTTACCTGAGATCATTTTTATATTTATAATTGCTATAAACAGAATCATGTTTTAAATACACTAAAACTTACTATAGAAAATTATTTATAAAGTGAAACATCACTTTATAAAATGAATAAGCATTACCTAATACACCTTTTGAATCCATATTTTACATATTTTGTTTGTAAAGCAAATGTATAAAATATAATCACATTACATAGCTATTCTTTTTTAGATGCCTGTAAGGTACTCTGCTAGGTATTTTACAAAACTCAAATGATCTTTAATAGAGTATATAATGTGTGTTTTATTATTGAGAATGTTCAAACCTAGTAGAAAAGATAAGAGTAATAAGAAAGATGAGTGAAACCCATAAAATGTAAGTAAGCTATATAAGATAAAGGTTAAACTCATAGGAGGTGTTTAACATAGATAATGAGTCAACAAGTAGCTTGCGAGAATTGGGAGGATACTTAAGATATGTTAAATATAAAAAGTAAATCAATAACCTGCTAGATCTGTAAAAATAAATAAGAATAAATGGAACATATGGTAGAACAAGCAAAAAGTGTTATTTATAGATTTTAAAAAGGATGGAAAGACCTAGTCAAAGGGTATGATTATGCTACCTTCGAGCTGACCTCTATCATACTCTTAAATTGGCTCACCATTGGTGGCACTCATATGCTCCCATCCTGGTCCCATATAGCACAGATAAAATTCATAGCAATTGGTTAGCTAATTGGTGAAATGTGAGAGTGTCAAGAGTAGTTGTCCTATGTCTTGCTGATAGAATGAAGATATGTGTTGGTCCCAAGTACCTTTCATCTGTTGTTACTCAAATTTCAGTGCGGTCCTTGTAACCACACCATCAGCAGGGAAAGCTAATGTGGCTGAGAGAGACAGACATGCAAACATTGCATAGATCAGGATTCAGGCAGTGTGGTCTTTGCAACCTATCCTAAGTGTGTAACCAGCCCCATCTCTTTCTCTTTTTTCTTGCATATGTTTTAATTAGATATAAAATTCATTAATCTGAGCATCTTAACTTGTTCAATGAGCCTTTCTGGTCCTGGGATAACTCGCTTGATGTTGTTCTTAAAGGCAGCCATTGCACAACAGAATAAAATCAGATAGAAGATAAAAGGGGTATTAGGAAAGGAATACTATAAAGGAAAAAACCTAAAACAAATTTCTGATCTTTATCCAAGGGCTTATGGATGTCAGAAGGTGCTTTTTGCCCTTAGGTCAACAATAGTCTGAGTTCCTTCTCTCAATGGATGCACTCCATCTATTCAGCTACAAACAAAAAATCAGTAGTTCAGCTTGACTCTTCCATCTATCTCCTTTCTCACATCCAATCCATCACAAAGTCCTGCTGATGTTACTTCATAGTAGTTTGTGATTTCATGCACTTCTGTCCATTTCCTTCATAATGACCCTAGTCCAAACTATTATCCTCTCTTGTCTGAATTTCGGCAACTGCCTCCTAATGGGTTTCTCTTATGAATTCACAGACCACAAGTTATTGTTTTGAAACATAAATCTCAATTTGACCTTCCCCTACTCATAGCCCATCACTGGCTCTCCCTTGCTTGTAGGAAAAGACCACAATCTCTTTAAGTTCCATAAGTCTCTGTAAGAGTAGTCTCTGCCTCCTTCTCCACTCTGTCCTCCCTCCACTAGGTTACTCAAGTATTCTCACCTACTTTCAGTTGCCAGAACATTGCCAAGATTTTTCTTCTCTCAACCCCTGGCTTGAAACACTACTTTCTCACTTCTTTCAATTTAATCCTTACTCATCGTTCACATCTTGGCTCCAACATCACTTGCTCAGGAAAGCTCTCAACCCCAAGGCTATGCTAGGCCGCTTAGTGTTTGCTCTTTGGCCTTTCTGGACTTTTTCACACTAGGAATTACCACAAGTTCAACAAATATTTATTAAGGATTTATTGAGCATTCTAGACACTGTATATGTAGCAGTAACAAAACAAAATCTCTGCTCTCATATTGTTTACATTCTTCCATATTAACTTAAGTGGTTATTGGATAATGTCCATCCTTCCCTCTAGTTTATAAGCTTCATGTGTGCAAGCACCATACTGATTCACTTACTGTTATCTCTCCAATGCCTTGCACAGTGACAGACACAGAGAAAGTGCTTAGTGAATATTTGTTAAACAAAAATGTACCATTAGAACCAACACTCCCTATAGTGCAGATCATACCTTACCACTAAAATCTGGTTTTGCCTCACATTCACACTTTCATTAGAGCCTATAAGCTTAAGATAATTTTAAGAGTTGCTTTAACAGTGCTGACCCTTCTGAAAATTAGCTTTAATTGATATAATAGTTTACAAAGTGCTTTTTAAATATTATCTTTACAACAGCCATGTGAAGAAAGCTAAGGCAATATTCCTAGCCCCATTTTTCAGTTGTTAAAATTCAAAAGCTCCAGAGACTTCCTGAAGGTCACACATTGGTGAACAGACCAGGGCTAAAATTTTAGGAGTTTTGCTCTATTAAAAACAAACAAACAAACAAAAAAGAACCCACTATTCTAAGCTCCCTCCATCTCCTAAAGCTAAAATCATTACTCAGCTGGTCGGTTATCAGAATAGAAGGAATCTAATTCCTTTTGAGGATCTTAACAGTCCTTATTCGTTTCTTTTGGGAGAGAAAGTAAGTTTTTCCTCAAATTTAGCTTCCAGGGCAAACACAAAGTCAAGGGAGAAGATGAATATGGAGAGCTCTGTTCAGCAATGAGCTCAGCCCAGTTAGGCACAAGAATAGCTGAAGTATACTGTGGCACCTGTGTGCGCTGGGTCTATGAAATGCCAGATGATAAAACTTGAACATAACATTAAATAAGTAGTAAAGTCTTCCTTACATCTTGATCAAGAAAATGCTGAGGGACCTTTCCATTTAACTTTCAACAAATGTGGATTATTTTCCAAGAACAAAGAAGTCCTTAAAATCAATTGTCCATGGAAATATATATTCAAAGAAATCAAAAGGTTAATCTATTACTAAGACTTGTGATATAAGATGGCAAGCTAAACAGAACTTTAGTTCCTCTTCTTCCTAAAATCACATTGACATGACAGAAAAGAAGAAAGAGAATACCTTAAAGGAAGCCTTCAACAAGTTAGAAACTTGATAGATTTCTGGAAATAAGAGAGCAGATGAGACTGTGCTGGCAGATAAAACAGAGAAGAAGTAGTAAGAACCCAGAATGTACAGCGAAGAAAGCTGTAGCTAAGGTTGGAGTCATTTTAGAGCACTCTGAGTTCAAGGTCAGCAGTAACAGAGTAGGAGGGGGAAGTAGAACAGAAATCAGTGTGATGAACTGAAAGCCTCTTGCTGTAATAGTTGGTGAATCAGGAGAATCCGCCTTTCTTTTAGGACCCCAATCTTGCTTTGGGAAACCACTCATCTTGCATTTATCTCATCAGTCAAAAACTGTGGGTTGAGGTGCCTTTCTTTCTTGGCCATGGGGTGGACACTTGACCCAAATGAGGCAAGTCAGATCATTCTTCTAAAGGACTGACACAAAGACTAAATGAGGCTCAAATTTTTCTACTTTGAATAAACTGTTGTGGGTTGTTGCCTAAAGATGAATTCCCAGAAATGTTCTGGTTCTTGTGGTTATGGCTTCTTCCTGCCCTGATCCTGGTTCTCTCCACTTTATCCGAGAATTTATATATTACCCCATATCTTTCCTAAAGGTTTCCCTTGCATCCAAATAACCATGACTAATATATAACCCAGAGTCCAGAGCTCTCAGTTAGTATTTGCTTCCTTGCCCATCTACCATGCAAAGGGCCACCAGTGCACGTACACTAGTTTTCAGGCTGACAGTGAGACCTTCCAGAGGAGCTGCAGAGCTACACAAGAGTAGGAGACCAGTGTCACAAAATAAAATAACCTATATGATCAAACATCTGACCTCAAAGAAAACAGTTAAGTAATAAGAAGATAACCTAAAAATAATTTTCATCTGTATACCCAGAGAAATATAAGACAAACAAAGCCTAGAAAGCCTGAAGCAGGCCTTCTATTAAAAAGAAGGAAACATGAAAACAACTAAATTTTTAAGTTATTAAAAAGACTGCAGACAAAAAGTCACAGATATCTCCTGGAATATAAACAAAAAGTCAAAGAACTGAAAAATATAAGCAAAATGTTAAAAATCACATATCCAGGAAGTATCCCTTATATAAATTTAAGAAAGAGAAAATATTGAAGATAGATATATGACTTCATATTACAAGGGTTCAGCAAATCCAGAGCAGAGAAATAAAGAAGACCCACGCAACGTTACATCATTGTGAAATTTCTAAACACCACAAAAAAAAAAAAAAAAGACTTACTATAAAAAAATAAGAAGTAGATTGGTTTCACATGTCAGCAACAATAGATGTTGGAAAACAGTTCTCAAATTTCTACAGGAAAAATTATTTTGAATCCAATATTCTATACATAATCAAATTCTCCATAAAATGTGAGGTAAAAATAATGGCATTATCTTTCATACAAGAACTTTTAAAACTGACCTTCTAGACAATCCTTTTAGAAAATAACTTTTTTTAAAAAAGGAACTAGCAAATCAAAAGAAAAATAAAAGGAATCCAGGAAAAAAGGAAAACATGGAGCATAGTAAACAGAGAACCTAACACAGTAGCTCAACTGAAAAAAAAAGTAGGAGAATAGTCGTGCAGCAGTTTAGGAAGTAATCAGTCCAAATTAAAACAATAAATCCAAGAGCTCCGAGAATAAGTCCTCAAGAAAAATTGAAGTCACATTAACAGTCTAAGCAGCTTGATGGTCTTGGTGATAACGTGAAGTTATATGCTTCTTTTGTCCACAGGAAAAAAAGACATAATAGAAACTGGGAAGGGGGATAGGGAGAGGGTGGAGTGAGGGTATGGATACACAGAGAGTATGAAGGTAAAAAAATCACAACCCAAATATGAAGCCAACTGAAACGCAGGTGATTTTGAGCCACTGCAAAAGCTAAAAGACAATTGAGGTCAATCAATTTGACATTGATATTTGGAACATTCTACTTTATGAAGCTCAGTTTTCATGACATGAATACATTTCCTTATAATTGCTCATCAGTGTTCTACATGAAATCATATTTACATAAATCATAATAATGTAAACATTTGTTATCAGTGTCCCATTCTTATTGCAAAGTAAAAGAAAGATATAAGAAACCCACAAACAAAAGTAACAAAAGTACAGCTTAATTAATTACTATAAGGAGAACATCTATTGAACCATCATTCAGCTCAAGGAATAGAACTTTACACCCATCCCCAGAAACTCCTCCATTTTCACCGTCCAGATCTCAACCCTCTGGCTATCATCAATAATCATTTCCTTGGCTTCCTGATCATTTTATCACCCAAATGTGCTTTCCTAAATATTATAGTTTGATCTTGATAGTTTTTTTTTTAACATTTTAAGGCTTTTTTAAAATTTAGAAAGTGTTCCCCTTCCTCCCTTTCTGTTTCTTGCACTTTGTCTATTGAAGAACATGGAGTCTGGATTTTGCTGATGGCATATTCATGCCGTCCTCTACCCTGCAATCTGCTAATGGGCATCTGGATCCAGAGACTGGCTCAGACTAGGTTTCTAGTCTTTTAACAAGACTATAGGTGGTCATGTGTTCTTTCTTTCATCCTTTCTTTTTTGTAATGGCTTTATTAACATCCTAAAATTCACCGATTTAAAGTGTACAATTCAATCATTTTTAGTATATTTACAGAGTTGTGAAATCATTACTGATGTTAATTTCAGAACATTTTTCATCATTCCAGAAAGAAACCCCATCACCCTCCAAACCCCCAATCCTTCCACCAGCCTTAGGCAACTACTAATCTACTTTCTGTCTCTATCAAATTGTCTATTCTGGACATTTCATATAATTAGAATTAAATCATATGTAGCCTTTTTTGACTGCTTGTTAGCATAATGTGTTTTAAGGTAGTGATGTATTCTTTCATCAGGAAACACAAAATGTCAAGTTTTCACTCATTTTGGATATTAAAGGATGTTGAAGGTCCATGCCGAGAGCTATGAATACATTAGGGATTGCAAAATGGTCATCTGATTTTGTCATTTCTTTCAATTTATTAACTTGAATGCATATATTAGAGTTGCTATCTCTCTTTTACAATATGGTTTCCCAGTGGTACAGTTCCAATAGAACAGGTAAGATAAATGCTTGATTTATCCTCATCCTTTACAAGTTTTCAAGATAACAAGCTATTCCTTTGTCATCCTCCAAAGTTTATCAATGATATTTAAATATATACGTTTATAAATTAGAGGGCTTGGTTTAAGTATATTCAATAGATTTTGATAAATTTCAACTATAAACCTTTTTCAAGATCAAATTGTACCTCTTTGGCCACAGAGAGCTCCTTAAGTAGGTTCCTGACTGTTTTTGACATGACTGTGTATATATACAACCAGCAGTCTCACAATAACAGTAATAACACTGTGCCACCAATATTAAAAACAGTTAACAAGTTTTGCTTATGCTCGCCCATTCTGATCCTGTTATTTTTTTAAATTTATTTTTTTAATTACAGTTGACATACAATATTGTATGTCAGTTTCAGGTGTAACAACGTAGACTAGACATTTGTATACCTTATGAAGTGATCACCCTAGAAAGTCTAGTACCCGTCTGACAGCATGCACAGTTATTATAATATTAATGGCTACATTCCCTATGCTATACTTTATATCCCCATGACTATTTTTACAACTGGCAATTTGTATTTCTTAATACCTTTCACTTTTTTCACCAATCGCCCAACTTTCCTCTCAAATGGCAACCATCAATGTGTTCTCTGAGTTCTATGAGTTTGTTTCTGTTTT
This sequence comes from Eonycteris spelaea, assembly GCA_003508835.1. NCBI lineage: Eukaryota > Metazoa > Chordata > Mammalia > Chiroptera > Pteropodidae > Eonycteris > Eonycteris spelaea. The sequence goes on from PUFA01000391.1 coordinate 41,902, forward strand.
GTTCGTTCATTTATTTTGTTTTTAGATTCCACGTATAAGTGAAATCATGTGGTATTTTCACTTAGCGTAATAACCTCAAGATCCACCCATGTTGTCGTGTTTTCGCAAATAGCAAGATCTTTTTGTCTTGTATGGCTGAGTTGTACTCCATTGTATTTATGTGCAGTGTACATAGGGGGTGCATGTATCTTTTTGAATTAGTGTTTTTGTATTCTTTGGATAAACACCCAAAGGTAGACAACTTGTATCATATATTTCTATTTTCAGTTTTTTGCAGAATCTCCATACTGTTTTCCACAATGGCTGCAACAATTTACATCCCCACCAACAGTTTATGATGATCTCTTTTTCTCCACATCCTCTTCAAGACTTATTTCTTCTTCTTTTTTTTTTTTAATAATAGTCATTCTACCAGGTGTAAGGTGATATCTCATTATTTGCATTTCCCTAATAATTAGTAATGTTAAACATCTTTTAAAGTGCCATTGGCCATCTGTATTACTTTTTGAAAAAATGTCTATTCAGACCCTTACCCATTTTTTAATCAGGGTTTATTTGTTGTTGTTGAGTTGTGTAAGTTCTTTGTATATTTTGGATATTAACTCCTTATCAGATGTATGGTTTTCCACTATTTTCTCCCATTTGGTAAGCTGCCTTTCATTTTGATGATTGTTTCCTGTACTTTGCAGAAGTGTTTTGGTTTGATGTAGTTTTATTTGTTTATTTTTGCTTTTGTTTCCATTGCCTTCACAATCAGATCCAAAAGAACCTCACTAAGACTGATGTCAAGGAGCTTACCACCTATATTTTCCACCTATATTTTCTTCCAATGATCTTATGGTCTTACATTAAAGTTTTGAGGTAATTTTTGTGTAAGGTATAACATGAGGATCTAGTTTTGTGTTTCTTTTGCATTTGGCTGTCCTATTTTCCCAGCACCATTTATTGAAAAGACTGTCATTTCCCCAATCAATATTCTTGGCTTTGTCATAAATTAGTTGTTTGTACACGTATGGGTTTATTCCTTGATTCTCTATTCTGTTCCATTGATTCGTATGTCTGTTTTTATGCAAGTACAATAGTACTGTAGCTTAGTAGTATACTTTGACGTTAAGGAGTATAATACCTCCAGCTTTGTCCTTCTTTCTTAAGATTATTTTGGCTATTCAGGATCTTTTGTTGTTTCCGTACAAATTTTATAATTATTTTTTCTAGGTCTGTGAAAAATACCATTGAAATTTTGATGGGGATCATATTGAATCTGTAGATTGCTTTGGGTGGAATCAAAATTTTAACAATATTAACTCTCCCTGTGCATAAACATGGAAGAGCTATTCATTTATCTGTGTCTTCGTCAGCTTCCTTCATCAATCTATTGTGCTTTTCAGAGAGCAGGTCTTTCACCTCCTTGGTTAAACTTATTTCTAGGTATTTTACTCTTTTTGGCACAATTATAAGTGGGATTGGTTTCTGAATTTCTCTTTCTAATAGTTTGCTATTAGTGTATATAAATGTCATAGATTTTTATATATTAATTTTGTATCCTGAAATTTTACTGAATTTATTTATTAGTTCTAACAGTTTTTAGGTGGGCTCCTTAAGGTTTTCTGTATATAGTTTCATGTCATCTATGAATAGTGACAGTTTTACTTCTTTCTCTTCAATTTGATGCCTTTTATTTCTTTTTTGAATTGATGCCTTTTATATCTCTTTCTTGCCTAATAGCTGTAGTAAAACTTTCAGCTTTCCAATAAAAGTAGCAAGAGTGTGCATCTTGTCTTTTTTCTAATCTTAGATAGAAAGCTTTAAACTTTTCACTGTTTCATATGCTGTTAGCTTTCGGTTTGTCGTACATAGCCTTTAATATGTTGAGGTACATTCCTTCTATCCCACTTTGTTGAGATTTTTTATCATAAATGGTAATTGATTTTGTCAAGTGCTTTTTCTGTGTCTATTGAGATGATTATATAATTTTTATCCTTCATTTTGTTAACATGGTGTATCACAAAGATTGATTTGCAGATGTTGAAACTTCTTTGCATCCCTGGAATGAAGTCCACTAGGTCATAGAGAATGACCCATTTAATTGTTGTTGAATTCAGTTTGCTAATATGTTGTTGAGGATTTTTGCAAATGTGTTCATCAGGGATATTTGCCTATAATTTTTTTTTCTGTGTGTGTGTGTGTGTGTGTGTGTGTGTGTGCGCGCGCGCGCGCACGCATGTGTGTGTTATCCTTGTCTCATTTTGGTATCAGGGTAATGCTGGCCTTGTAAAAATGAGTTCAAAATTATTCTCTCTTCCTCAACTTTTTGGAAGAGTTTGAGAAGGATAATTATTAAATCTGTTTGGAATGTTTGGTAGAATTCACCAGTGAACCTATCTAGGCCTGGACTTTCATTCATTGGAAGTTTCTCTCTCTTTTTTTTTTATCATTTATTCACTCTCTCCTTTCTAATAATCAATCTATTCTGATTTTTTATTTCTTCATGGCTCAGTATTAGAAGAGTTTATGTTTCCAGAAATTTATCCATTTATTCTAGGTTGTCGAATTTGTTGAGGTATAATTGTTTATAGTAGTTTCTTATGATCTTTTATATTTCTGTGGTATCAGTTTTTAACTTCTCTTTTATTTCTGATTTTATTTATTTGAGTCTTCTTTCTTTTTTTTCTTAGTAGTTCTACCTAAAGTTTTTCTACTTTGTTTATCTTTTCAAAGAACCAACTCTTAGTTTCATTAATCTTTTCTATTATTATTTTTAGCCTTTATTTCATTTATTTCCACTCTAATCTTTATTTATTTCCTTCTACTAATTTGGGCTACTAATATGGCCTTCTACTAAACTTTTTATTCTTTTCTAGTTCTTTTAGGTGTAAGGTTAGATTATTTATTTGACATGTTTTTGTTCCTTCAAGTAGGTTTATATTGCTCTAAACTTCCCTCTTAGAACTGCTTTTTCTGCATCCCATAGGTTTTGGAATGTCATATTTCCATTTCATTCATCTCAAGATATTTTTTTACTTCAACTTTGATTTCTTCTTTAACTCACTGATTGTTCACTAGTGGGTTGTTTAATCTCCACATATTTGTGATTTTTTTTCAGATTTCTTTTTTTGATTGATTTTAAGTTTCACATCATTGTAATCTGAAAAAATGATAGACATCATTTTTTAAATTTATTGAAAAAATTTTTATGGCCTACCATATGATCTATCCTGGAGAATATTCCATGTGCACTTGAGAAATGTGCTTTTGAGTAGAATGTTCTGTATCTGTCTATTAAGTCCATCTGAATAATGTGTCATTTAAGGCTGTTGTTTATTTATTGATTTTATGTCTGGATGATCTATTAATGTAAGTGTGGTACAAAAGTCCTCTACTATTATTGTATTGCTGTCAGTTTCTCCCTCCAGGTCTGTTAATATTTGCTTTATGTATTTAGGTGCTCCTATGTTGAGAGTATATATTTACAAATGTCACATTTTCTTATTGAATTGATCTCTTTATCATTATGTATTGCCCCTCTTTGTCTTTTATTACAGTTTTTGTTTTAAAGTCTATTTTGTCTGAAATTTGAGTAGCTACCCCAGCTTTCTTTTGGTATTCATTTGAATAAAACAAATGTTTCAACCCTTCACTCTCTGTTTGTTCATACATCTAAAGTAAGTCTCTTGTGGGCAGCATATAGATGGGTCTTGTTTTTTATCCATTCAGCCACTGAATGTCTTTTGATTGGAGAATTTAGCCCATTTACATTTAAGTAATTATAAATAAGTATGCACTTATTGTCATTTTGTTAATTGCATTCCTGTTTTGCAGTCCTGTGGGGCCCAGAAACACAAGTGGCTTTGTCCACAACCACCAGGCATTCTAGGGGTATCCCCTGTGTGAACTACACACATTCTCTGGATTTAGCAGGGAAGATCGAAGTGAAGCAGCAAGCTGGGGTGAAACTGTCTGCCAAGTTAGGCAGGTCGGGGACATAGGAGGGCACTGGATTGCAGGAAGCAGTGGTAGTGAAGTAGCCCTGCCAGCATTGGGCTAACCAGGTAGAAAGAGAGTACAAAAATGTCACCCTCTAGTGCCTCCATCCCCAGAGAGAGTTCCATCTTAGCCCAGCTCCTCTGGTTGGTATTTTAGGATTAATAATAAATTTCTTCCACTTATAGTCTAAGCACATTTCAAAATGCTGCTTTTGTATTGGATCCCAGGGTAACTGAGTCTGTGTGCAAGACCTTTAAAAGCTGAGTTTCAATTTCCTACAGCCCTTTGGGTATCCTGGATGTTAGCCCTGTTGGTTTTCAAAGCCAAATGTTTTAGGGGCTCATTGTTATGGTACAGGTCCCCAGGATTGGGGCATCTGATGTAAAGCCTCAGGGATAAGCCCCATATTTTTGATATCCCTCCCACTTGTGAGTCACCACATTTGGGATCAGGGTTTTGGTGAGACTGCATTTCTGCATCTCCTATACATCTCTATGTGCCTTTTCCATCTTTTTTGTAGAAGAGCTGCTCAGCTAGTTTTCATGTCTTTTTTGGAGAGAACTATTGTATATGTAACTGTAATTTTGGTGTCCCTGTGGGAGGACTTGAGCTCAGGATCTTCCCATACCACCATCTTGAGCCAAACTTCTTGAATTATTCTTAAAATACTAAGAATTGAAAATAAAAATGAAAACCTTCTGTATATATAACTATGCATGATCATAAAGATTTATCTGTTAATAGTTTTACATTAACTTAATACATTATTATACAGTTTATATATGTTCTAAGATTTTATTGCTCAGAGTTTCATTGTATAACTCACCAAGTAGATGATGAGAGAGGAATACAATCAACTGCTCAGACCTCAGGCTTTAAGGCTATATATATATGAGTCTGAACACTGGTCATGTGACCAAGACAAGTTATTGGAACTCTGTATCCAGTTTTCCTGTCTGTAAAGTAGAAACAATAAAACTACAACTTCCTTCTCATTGTGAGAAACAAAAATAATAATGCATAGAAAGTAGTTAGTATATTGCCTGGAACATTGTAAGTTATTTGCTATTATCCTCATTACATTGAAGGGGAGGCCACAACTTGCATTTTATGTCCCCAAAAGAGGCTAGTATTCATCAGACTCTCAGTAAAATCTTAGTGAACTTAATCAACTACAGCTACTGGATAGAAGAAAAAGGGGAGAGGCAGGGGGGACCTAAGTAAAAATAGTTAATATGTTCAAAAGGAAGCAATAAAATAGCCCCAGCTAATATGACCCAGATACTAAGATTTGCAAAGTACCTACAGATTTTCTAAAAATTAATCCCTTATAAAAGGTTTTGTTTGTTCCTTGAGAAGATTCTGAGATTTTATTTAATTATCTTGATTTTGGTCCCCAGTCTTGGCAATACCCTTCTGGTATTCTCTACTCCATGAAGCTTCAGGACAAGCAAGCCAAAGCACAGACCTCGAGAATATTTGTTCTTCCCCAAAAGGAAACCCAGAAGTAGCCTCTTCATCGTTAATTATTCCAAGGTTTTTCAAGAAGAGATTGTTTAAGGGATAATTCTGCTTAACTTTGCAAATAACCCTGAGATAGTGGAAGTAGAGCCTAGCTGGTATTAGGAGCCATTTCAGGAAGGAATCAGCCCTAGGGCTGGGGAGAATTCCCAAATTCCCAACCTTTATGATGGCTTCTGTAATCCCAGATTTTTACAAATCCAGAAGAGAGCACATAGGGTTTGAATGCAGTAAATGTAAATTCTGATTTATTCATCATTCAATATCTGTTGCTTGCCATCCATGCTAAGTACTAGAAATACAGAGATGAATAAAAAATTATTTCTAAATCATAGATCCTATTTAAAAATAAGACATTAAGCCCAAAACAGAGTCATTTATGCTAAACCCTATGTCACCAAACTGAGTTTTAACTTAGTGAGTTTCAGCTCTCCCAGAAATGAAATCTTAAACAAGTCAATCAGGAATCACCTGATCATCACTAGTAGGTAATCTGCCTGACACACCTGTGCCAGCCCCTAAAGGAAAGTGACTTTACAGTAACCAATCTGCTTTTTTTGCCTAGTATAAGTTCTTCGTTTCTGCTCCCTTTTGTCTGTAAAAATCTCATTTGGTACAGCTCTTTAGACACTTAAAATGTATAATATGCCTCAGTTTATATTTTAAAAGGTGTTACCAGTCTAAAAGATGACTAGAAATGAACCACAGTGGGAATTGATCCAAAATGCCAAAGACAATATAAAAAAATAAGAGAAATATTTGCTAATATATGACATATAAAAGTTGACATATAAAGAAAATCGTACATCATCAAGAAAAAGATGTATAACACAGTACTTAAATGGGCAATGAACATGAGCAGACAGTTCTGTAAATGAAAAATAAAAGTGATGTTCAACTTCAGTAATAATCCAAGACATATAACTTTGCAATAACAAAAACACCGCTCTGTCTGTCAAATAGGTGAAGATCAGCCAATGTGTGCATGGGTAATAAGCACTTCTTAGGTGACTTGTGGAAGTGTAAACAGGGTCAAAATTTACAGAGCTTTGTGAAAATAAGTCTCAAAAGCCTTAGAATATTTACATTCTTTGGCCTAATATACTCACTTATAGGCATTTATCCCAAGGAAATATAAAAATATTAAAATATTTATGTACAAGAGTGTTCACTAGAATTCTGTTTCTAATAATGTAAAATTGGAAATAACCTAAATGTCCAATGATAATAAATGATTAAATAATTATAGTTCATTTATACAATGAACTAGGATGCAGCCATTTCTACAAATATTTTTCTTCCCCATCCTTTTTTAGAGACTTCAATTACAGTGTACTATAGACCATCTGAGTTGTACCATAACTCACTAATACCCAGTTCATTTTTTTCCATTCTTTTTTCTCAGTGTTTCCTGAAGTCATTAATGCCTTGACATTTTTAGCCTACCTCCTATATGGGAAAAAACGAACAGTCAAAACAGCAGTCAAAACAAATCCTCATGCAAAAAGATGTAGCATTGGCAGGTGGAAGCAAGACGGGCATGAATGGAAACGGTGAGGGTCAAGGAGATACAGGCAGAGCACCAACAGCTGCCCTTGTCTCTACACATCCTTTCCATAGTTCCAGATCCCACCATGGCTTCTACACCAACTTCACAGTCAATTGAGATTTAAAGTACATATTCACACTGAGGTAAAGAAACATGGCCTTAGCGGGTTCAAGGGCAAGAAAGAATACATCCACAAATCAGACAGAAAGAGAAAGAGAAGACATACTCTTAGGGATAAGCTATGCCTTAGCTTAGCTTAGGGGAGGCTGTACAAACAGCCCTAGCTACCTTCCACTCCTGCTGGATAGCCAGCCACACAAAGATCTCTTCATCTTTGTCACTGCCCATCCCAGTGTTTGTTGGTGAAGCCTGATGGGTTACACATCAAACCAAGCAGGCAAGAAGAATAGCTAGGGCCTGATTGGGCCTGTGAGCTAGGATGGGGAAGACTAAAAGAAGTCAGAAGGGCAAGGCACAGGCCGGCTGACAAAGGAAAGGGTGCCAAGTAGGCTGCCGTCCTCAGCTACCATCCAGTTGGTTTTAGGCAAACCAACAGTCCAGACAAAGCAAACCGTTTCAAATACTAGCTCTGCACTAAGAGCTGGGGAGCTAAGGCTGCTTCAGTGCCCAGCTCCCTTTACTACACACTCCCCGACTCCTGGACCTAGAGCCAGAGTTTCCCTGTGACTCATCTCCAGCACTTACAAAAGAGGCCTGTCAGGAATCCCGGGAGGAGTTGTTCCTTTGGCAAAGGGAGAAAAATCCAGGCCACAAAGAAGAAAGTGTTTGAAAAGAACCAGTTGATCCAAAGTAAAAAAAAAGAAAAAAGTTATCCCCCGAAAAGCCAACTTCTAGCTAATCTCTGGAATGAAACCCTTGTAATTGAATGTCGTGCCCTGGGGTGGCAAAACACATGCACCTCAACCCAGCTGTAAACTGGCAAGCTATAGACATCTTCTGTTAGCATTTTAATATTTAGTAACCACCCTGCAGCTGATTAAATCCAGATATGCACTGTAGCCTTCTCTGGTCAGCAAAGAACAAACAGGCCTTCCCAGCCATGTGGGCCACCCACACCCCCAGAGCCATGCCTCCTTGTTGCCACACTAGGGCTAAGCAGGATCTGGGGTTCTGTATCACAGGCGCTCACATCCCAGTCAAGAACTGGCCATGTTCATCACTCTGTCCATCCAGATAAAATCCTGCCCCTATCACCATTACCACACTCTCCACCATCATCTCTGCCCAAAGAACTTGGAACCTAAAAATCTCAGGGTTCACAGTTTCTGTTGGAGTCCCTCCATTTTTCAAAAAGCTTTTCAGTGAATGCTGCAATGTATTTTAACCAAATTCATCCCTCTGGCTTTCTCAGACTGGGCTCCACCTGGACCTACTGGCATGAAAGCTATAGGCTACCCCCAGATGAATCTTCCCAAAGCGTAAATTTCACTGGGAGGTATTTAACACATTTTACACTAAAAAGAAAGCCAGGTTTGTTGTAGAAGAGACATACAGGGATGGAATTGAAATGCTGATGTGAGAGAAGTCTGGGTCAAGGCCACCCCAATGTCAATGAGGCAGATGGCACAGATGGCTCACACACAGCTATGCACCAACCCAAGGGATGAAGTGAAGTTTATAGATGCCACCACAGCTTCCCTTGGAGAGCAAGCACTAGCCTGTGATCCAATCCTGGCCAGAAGGTCCTGGGGGGAAGTCTGCTGGAGGAAGCAGAGGCAGAGGGGTTTCACGGGAGGGTGTTTCTTCCCAAATAAAAAAAGATCCATGGGAGGATGTGCCCTCTTTTTCAGCCAGGTGACTCTCCACACCTGATGCCTAAGGTAGCAGCAATAACCTTCTGACCCCGAAGAGACATGCTCAACAATGAGCCAATCTCCAAAGACCCCTAAAAAGGTGGATGGAAGAGACCAGGTCATGGTTAACCCCACCCAACTCCAAATTAACCACTTTAGAACCTCCAATTCCAAACTTCTTGTTCTATGAAATACCAAATGTCCTTATTTGTGTAAGCTATTTGAGTTGGGGGGTCTTTCTATACTTACAGCTAATAGAGTCTGTATGGAGGTGATAATTTTAGATCCATTCTCATGTCTCAGTCAAAGTTCAGGAGTCTTTCCTGGGTCTAGTTGACAGAAGAGCAACCCACAAGGATCGCTTTAATGTTGATGGTTGTTCTGGTTTATTAAGCACTTGTTTATTGAGTTCTTACTATGTGCTAGATTAAGATAATTTAATTCTCCTAAGAACCCCACAAGTGGCATTATTATCCTCAATTATTTATAGATGGGAAACTGAAGCATGGAGAGGTTAAATAACTTGCCCAAGATCACTCAGCCAGCTCATGACAGAGGCAGACTTTGAACAAACTTCCTCCCTTGACAGTATAACACCTAGAGCCCACACTTCAGTGACTCCTCTACAAAGCCTCTCAACTCCTCAGAGAATCTCAAGAGGCCTGGAAGGCAAAATAGCTCCCCAGTGCAAAAGTAGAAGGTGCTCTGTTGAATACTTACCAGGCGGTTAAGGGTTGATGTCTACACTCCACAAAGTCAAATTCACTGGCTTTCACTACCCTTGTGTCAAAGTCTCTGGAAATTTACCAGGCATTTCTTTCCTAATGCTGAGATAGTGCCCTGAAATTATATGCAAAATTCTGTGACTAAAGGACATGTTCCCTGGGATAAACTCAACAGTTTTCAAAGGGATCTGTTACTCAGAAAAGGTTAAGAATCAGTTTCCTCAAACCATGTTTATTGCAGCATTATTCCCAATAGCCAAGGTGTGGAAACAACCTAAATGTCCTTCAACAAATGAATGGATAAAGAGAATGTAATATACATATATTCTATCTTCCATAAATACATGACGGAATATTATTCAGCCATAAAAATAAGAAACTCCTGCCATTTGCTGCAACATGATGAATAGATGAGCATGGAGAGAATTATGCTAAGTGAAATAAGCCAGACAAATACTGTACGGTACCACATGCATGTGGAACCTAATAAAGGGGAAAAAATGTCAATTTCATAGATAAAGAGAATAGAGTGGTGGTAGCTAGGGACTGGGGGAGGGGGAAATGGAGTGAGATTGATCAAAGTGTACAAATTTTCAGTTGCAAAAATAAGTTTTAGGAACTGAATGTACAGCACAATGACTATAGTTAATAATATGGTATTGTATACTTGAACATTGCTGAGAGTAAATCCTAAGCATTCACAGCAAAAAAAAAAAAAAAAAAAAAAAAAGAAAGAAAGAAAAAGAAAAAAGAAAAAGAAAAAGAAAAAGAAAATCAACTAATGAGGTAATAATATGTGTGTTAATTATCTTGACCTTAGTAATTATTCCACAACGTATATGTATATCAAGTCATCACATAGCACACTTTAAATATATGCAATTATATTTGTCAATTATTCCTCAATAAAGATAAAAAATAAAATAAAATTGAAAAAGTGTCATCCTCCTAAAGGTACTTCAGATGTAGCCAGGCCCTATCAAATTTTTTAGCATTCAAAGGGACCTTACAGACCATCAAGGCCAATGCCCTTGTACTGAAAAAGAAAACAAAGATGAGAAATAAACGGACTTGCAAAAGCCACTTAGCTAGTTAGGAACAAGGCTAGGACTGGAACCCAGGGCTCCTAGCATTAACTTCTGCCATGGTCATCTGTTGCATAGCCTGAGATTCCACCGTCAAAATTTCCCCCTCTGAATTAATAAGCCCTAACTCCACCTATAAGTGATTAATGTTGTTATATGCTCCGAGGCACACTGTCCCTCCCCTCTCATGCTGTATTGTTATTGCCTGTTTAATTGTCTGTCCTATCCTCTAAACAGATCCTCTAGTAAGTTCTATCAGGGTAAAGAGCAAGTGTTACTTGCTTGCCATTGTATCCCAGAATCTAGTGCACATTGGGCTCTTAATATCTTAATAAATATTCACTTTTCGAAAAAAAATAAACGAATCAATGAATGAATAAATGATAGCCACCTCCAAATAGAAGAGCCTTTGTAAGTCTCCATGAGGTTTGGTATAATCAGCTAGTTTCCTCAATGCTAGCTGAGACAAAGTTGATGGTCTGGTGAGGACGAGAGAAAACAAATCCACAATAGCATTTTGAGGAGGGCAGGTTGAGATTGAGAAGTCAGTGGATGTGTAAAAGTCTAGAGCACTTGACTCAGATCGAGAGACTCAAGTTGAATGAGATAGAGGAGCACCAGAGACTCCTATGCAAACTCTGCCTGGCCCTCAATTCTGTGTAGGACTTGCCAGTTCTGCCAAGCTAGGGCCTGACCTCCCCATGGAGCAACATGTGTTTTCCAGCCAGAAACTTTCCTGTCATTGCCCGTGTCCTTCTCCTTCACCAAACATAACTTCTAAGCCATTAATTTCTTTAAACATGCAGGGAGCATGCCAAGAACTTCCTGTAGCTTATGAGTCATGGTCCCTGAGCACAGAACATCTCCTAAGGAAGTGAAGACTATGGGGCATTCAAACCCTAAGGGAAGCTCTACCCAAGGGTGTGCTGACCCAGCAGAAGCACCCCAGGAAAGGCTCTGTGGGAGATGCTTGGGTAAATCATGCAGGGAGTCAGGGAAACCTTACTTGGTGGCCAGGGCTAAAAGAACTCTGAGCAGGCAGGAAACTAGGTGATAACCTGGGAACGAGCATCCTGATGACTGTTTTCAGGAGCCTGGGCTTGACAGAGTTTTTGAGGTAATTGCATGAAAAAAATGTAGGTGAACTTGTCCTACAAGCTATAAAGTACTGTTATTACTAGTTGCTATGGTTAAAAAAAACTAGACATCAAACCTTCAAGACATAATATTTCCTGTCTCTCTTTCATATTCCCTTTGAGTTCCATTTTCCAGGAAAAATTAAAACAAGAGAGCACTCAGAATGTCTTTATTGTGAAATTGAGCTAAAATATCGACAATTGCAAGATACTTCACTTCTGAGAATTTCAGTTTCCTCACCTGAAAAATGAGGGTGTTGGAGAAGATATGCTCTAGGACCCTTCCATGTCTGTCTCTCTGAGATCCTGAGGTTCCAAGTAGGCAAATCTTCCTGATTCAACAAAGGAAGGAAGCTCAAGGCAGGAAAAGCACCCAGCTAATGAGCAAAGTAAAGTTTAGACACTAAAATTGTTAAATTGCTGAGTTGCTCTGTTCCATGCCCAGAATGTAACAATCTGAATTGCAAGAGACACTATGCACAGTTTAGCCATGTCCAGAACAAGAGGAGAACTAGATTAGGGTAAGGGAATAACTATTAAATGATAAAAGAGTAAATGTTTTTTAGGTAGCTGACTTGTCATTAGGTCTTTACCAAGAAGGTTGATTCTAGCCGGAAATGGGGATAAGAGCCTGGGGTGGCAGCAAGCTGAGGAGGAAGGCAAGAGGAAGAATGACTTTAATCCCTTTTTTGACTAAATATTAGCCAGGCAGCATTGATGCCTGGCCCCTGGAATCCTCTTCAAGGGTGAGCTGTGATAGCCCGAACACAATGTTTCTTAGAACAGGTCAGAAAATATTCCAAAGTAGGCATAGCCTTCTCCAACCTCTTAGAGTGCTGCCCTAGGAATGGATGATGAAGAGGGGAGAGTATAGGGAGAATAGATGATTGCATTAAAAGGGAAAGAACTACAGATCAAAAAAATAATTTCTTCCTAGAGGAGAAAGCAGAAGACCAACTAGCACAAGCTGGAGTTCAAGGGAGAAGGCGTAAGGAAAGAGAAAACAGAACTGGGATCCTAGAGGAAGGGACACCTGCAATACTTGGTGTAATGCGGAGAAGATATGACACTCAAAAGAGAATTGTTCTCTTCTCTTCCAGGCGATTTTAAGATTTAAATCCCTTTACAGTAGACATAACTCCCTTTATCTGTAGTTTCATTTTCCACGGTTTCAGTTACCTGAAGTCAACCATGGTCTGAAAATATTAAATGAAAGGTTCTAGAAACAAACATAAGTTTTAAATTGCACATTATTCTGAGTAGCATGATGAAAACTTGAGCCATCCTACTCCATCTGGACCTGAATGTGAACCGTTTCTTTGTCCACTGTCTGCATGCTGTATAGGCTCCCACGCGTTAGTCACCTAGTAGTAGCTGTCTTAGTTATCAGATCAACTGTCACAGTATGGCAGTGCTTGTATTCAAGTTACCCTTATTTTACTTAATTATGCCACATTCACATAACAGTATATTGTTATAATTGTTCTGTTTAATTGTAGATATTGTTATTAATCTCTTACTGTGACTAATTTATAAATTAAATTTTATCATGGGTAGGTTTGTACAGGCATACCTCATCTTATTTTGCTTCATTTTATTGTGCTTTACAGATGAGTTTTTTGCAAATTGAAGGCAAGACCCTCCACTGGAAAAAAGATTACAACTTGCTTTATTTCAATACTTGCTTTATTGCAGTGGTCTGGAACTGAAGCCACAATATCTTTGAGGTATACCTGTACAGGAAAAAATATAGTATATATATAGGGTTCAGAACCAGCCATGATTTTAGGTACCCACTGGTGGTCTTGGATGATATTGTTCATGGATAAAGGGAGACTACTGTACAAGGTTTTTTTGAAGTTGGAAGTGTTTCTGTGAATGCTTCTCTTTGTTAAGGCTGTTGCAAAGGCATCTCAATTGCATTTTGGTGAGCTTTGGGAGAGCACTTTGTGCCTGAGGTAGCCTCAGATTTGTTATCTGCCAGGTTCACAGAGGGTATATCAGGGAAAGGGCTTTGGGTGTGAAGTTAAAAGATATTGGTTTTAATTACTAATTGTATAAATGAGTTGTTTAGCCTCTCTTCTTTCTCATTTTGAAAAAAAAAAAATGACAATTTCTGAACTGATGCAGTATATACATGGTGGGCCACAACCAGGAAGTCATGGAATAACTCTGAGAAACTTTTTGCAAGCACATGTGCTCATAAAAGGAACAGAGTACTAATACATGCTACAACATGGATGAATCTCCAAGACATTATGCTAAGTGAAATAAGCCAGACACAAAAAAACCACATATTAGATGCCTCTGTTTATATGAAAGGCCCAAAAAAGGCAAATCTATAGAGACAGAGAGTAAATCTGTGATTATGGGGGGTTAGGGGGATGGGGAATGATGGCAAACAGGAACAAGGTTTGTTTTTGAGGTGATGGAACTGATTTAAAATAGGATTGTGGTAATGGTTGCACAATCATAATAATCATTGAATTGTACACTTAAAAATACATGTGATATTAACCCCAAGTGATAGTGCTTCTTGGAGAGAGAGGGGAATATATATTCTGAAAGAATTTCCTTCAGTTGGTTCTTAGACATACCTTCATGTCTCCACATGAAAATCACTGATACAAGCCTTTGCTCTTCAAAGAGCGGTCATGGTACCAGCAGCACTGGCCATTCCCTGGGAGCAGGTTGGAAATTTAGAATCTGAGGCCCTCTATGCAACTGTGATTGTGATTTGAAACTGGTGAGCATATTAAAGTTTGAGAAGCATTGTTCTAGAACATTCTGCAAACAATGGGAGTTGTGCCCTTACAAGGTCTTGTCTATTGTCATGGCTTCATCCTTTATGAATCCAAAATTTGCTAGGAAAAGTCCTTTCTCTAAAAATATACTTGCCATCCTAAAACCAGGTACTAAGGGGAAAAAAACCAAATAGCTTCTTTTCAAATCTAGGTCATCCGTTATTGGTCATAAACACTCATCAGTGTTGCCTGCCCATCTCAAAGCATTGACCAGAACACTTTTATGTGAGGCTGTGACCAAGAGTGAAATATCAGGTATTCAAGGAATGCAGCCCCTCACTTCGCTGTCTACAAGGACATTGGTGAATCCAGATGCTCATTTACTGTAGCTAAGAAGCCTCCCCATAACCTGCCCTGTTGGTAAGCTACCCTGCTGATATTTCTCCCAGGAATCCCACTCAGCACAAACATTGGGTGCTTGGCATTGTGCACTAGAAAACAACCCAAATGTGAATGACACATCCACATTTTGATGCTGCAAAGCAAATATTACTGTAAGGGTCTAATTTCTAATTGCTCTACTTCTGGCCTAGAGAACAAGCAAAAACTGGATTTTGGAAGCTGCTTTGCAAACTGTTAGTTGTGGAAACTAAATGCTTTCTCATCCTCCCAAAAGATACTGTCATTAAACATTAACCTCAGATATCTACCTAATACTTTTCATTTCCATGAGAACCTCCACCTGTGCTCTCATCCACTCCATTGGCCGCCAGCAGAGACTCCAGTGGAGGATTCTGAGGCCCGACCTAGATCGTGAATCCAGGGTCTAAAACTTAGGTCCTTTGATCCCCAAGAGGTCCGTGGGCAGTAGAACTTGGCAGAGAAAATGTACCCTCTTTATTTTCACTACCTTTGATTTGAAGTTTGCATTTATTCAGTTATGAAGCCAATGGAAATGGAAAGAAAGGGAGGAAACTGTCTGGAACTGGGACAGACTCACCATGGCTGACCATCTGTGGACATCAGATGAGGCTTCTCCCAATACAGCAGCCAAAGAGAAGCTCAGGGTATTAGGGCCTTCGTAATGTCTTCCACACACCAGGAAAAGGATGTGATGTGCCTTTCATGGACCCAATGTTACTTCCAAAGATCAGAAGAAATACACATTTGAACTACAACTTTGAATGACTGAGAATTCTTGCAGCCTTGATTATCATCACGAGCCCTAAGACCCGTTTCCAGCAAAGTCTGACTATACTGCCATCTATGGTCATTACAATTAGAATGACCCCAGACATTCCAATGATTACCACCCCCCCCCAAAATAATATCTACATCCATACCAAAGCAGACTTGAATGATTTTTAAAAATGCTTAATCACATGCTATCAAAACATGCTTATTTCATAAAGCAGGATTAGGGGATGTGTCCCACTTTAGGCTTGTCTTCCTGTAAAAAAAATGATATATTACAATCTGTGTCTATTTAATATTATGTATTTGACAACTGGAACCCATAACTGAAGAAAGACAACAGCTTGATAATTTACTTGCACATCACCATTTCTCTAAGGTTATGTGGGTTCGGTGGCATATATGTAGCCAGAAACATTGTAGGAAAACATCTACTGTATTCAGCATGCCGAAGGCAAGGAAGGAGTGTATTGATTGCTGACTAGGCTGTTTATAGTGTCATCATTCACCTTGCCATTGAAATTACCCTGTCAAGAAGATAAAGGTCAGAGGCTTGTGGATCTTTCCAACTTGGCCCAGAAACAGAGTTTAGGTTCCTGTTGGTTAGAACCAGACACACCTGGAAAAATCCTCGAACCAGACATAGTGCAGGTGAAGGCTGCATCAGCATCAATTGGCAATTGATAGAGACTTTTGGCAGGTCTCCTCTGAGAAACCCAGAAAAGAAGTGTTTAACACATTGCATTTTGGGGATAGGAAATAAATCAAAAGTCAATATGACAGAGAAAGAAAAGGAACCTTACTGGGATAAGTAGGTACTGATCATAATTGGAGATCTGGAGAAAACAAATTGCATTTGACAGCATGAAAAAAAATGATTATATGTATCAAAGTTAAAGAAAACTCTCTCCTATTTGAAGTGGGACTTGCATTGGAACCTGAAGGAGAGCTACCACCTGGGTAGGAGAAAGAGAACATTGTGAACTTAGAGTGGAGAATTAATGTGATATGCTTGATCCTTTTTGAGATAGAGAATTAACACTGGAAATAACGAGGAAGTGATTTAAGCAAGGGGGGACCAAACGAGGAAGCTGGTTTTCTATTTTCTGGTTATGATGACATGAAAAATTTTATCTCAAAGGCAACTTTACTCAACAGGAAGCAGCTTCCTGGAACACTGTATCAGGATTCTAAAGCAGTGTTGCACTTCTGAGAAGAATCATGATAGATTAGCAATGTCTGCCCTAGGAGATGGATGATGGGGCACCTGCTTCATGTCTGCTGACTGAGTGTTATAACAAGAAATATCTTAGAGGTTTGAAAGCAAAACTAACTTGATTAAACAGAGATAGTGTGGATATCAACACACCTATTGCAAGAGAATAATTGCCCCTAAATTTTAAAATTTCAAACCTTGTAATGAAAAAAAGATGCAATAATGATTGTATCACAGACTTAACTTATTTATTGATTTCTTTTGATGAATATCTCTGTGTGCCTACCAGAAGCTTGGCACCAGGAATAAATAATGGACAAGACAAGTGACTTCTGAGCTCCAGGAGCACACTCTAGAAAGGGAGATATGTAAGTGAATCAACCACCAGAGCTACAGAAGAGTCAATTGAAGATACTGTAGTAAGTTGAAGAATGGCCCCTAAAGATATCCACGGCCCAATCCCTGGAACTTGTGAATGTTAACTGATTAAACAAAAAAGGGGATGGGGGAATGGGGGGAGGTCTTTGCAGAAGTGATTAAATTAAGAATCTTGAGATGGAGAGATTATCCTGGATTATCTGAGCAAGTGTGAATCCAATCACATATATCCTTATAAAAGGGAGGCAGAGGGAAATTTGATACATACAAAAGAGGAGAAGACAATGTGACCCCAGAAGCAGGAAATGAAGGATATAACCACAAACATAAGCCAAGGAATGATGGCAGCCACCAGCAGCTGGAAGTTTGAAGAGACAAAGAATAGAAATTCTCCCTCATAGTCTCTGGAGGGAGCATGGCCCTATCAACATTTTGATATTGGCCCAGTGATACTGACTTCAGACTTCTGACCTGAGAGAATACATTTCTGTTGTTTTAATACACAAAATTTGTGATAATTTGTTATATAGCCATAGAAAACTAATACTAATGCTTTGTAAGCTATGGGAGAGTGGCTCATTCAGGGTTCTTTGGTCAAGTTTAGGAACTGATTCTGACTGATTTAGGAAAAAACAATCCCTGGAAGGCAATGAGTTCTCTTATAGGGTGCATATAGGATCTAGAGGGACTGGAGGAGCAAGCTCAGAAACAAGGGAGGACCCCATAAACTTTCGAACGCAATGTGAGTAAAATAATCCCCTGCCACGGGAAACAGGAAATTAATTCTAGCCATCTCTTTTTTTGTCGTTGCCAGCCCCCGAAAGACAAATTGAAAACAAAACCAAAAAAAAAAAAAAAAAAAACCCCAGCAGAAAAAAGAAATGCAATAAGGAGCTGGTTCTTTGAGGAGGTTAATAAAATCAACAAATCCCTGGCAAGACTCACTAAAGAAAAGAGAGAAAGAACACGATAAACAAAATCAGGGATGAAAAAGGGAAAATTATGACTGACATCACAGAAAAACAAATGATCATATAAGAATACTATGAAAAAGCATATAACACCAAATTTAATCACCTAGAAGAAATGGACCAGTACTCAGAAAAATACAACCTTCCTAGATTGAATCAAGAAGATCTCCAAAATCAAAATAGATAGATCAGTAGTATGGATATTGAAACAATCATCAAAAACCTGCCAAACAGTAAAATCTAGGACCAGATGGCTTCACCAGTGAATTCTATCAAACATTCAAAGAAGATTTAATACCTATTCTCCTCAAACTCTTCCAAAAAAAATTGAAGAGAAGGCAATACCTCCCAACATATTTCATGAGGCCAATATTACTCTCATACCAAAACCTGGTAAAGATAACACAAAAAAAAGAAAACTGCAGACCAATATTTCTCATGAACACCAATGCAAAAATCCTAAATAAGATATTAGCGAATCAAATACAGCAATATATATCAAAAAGATTATGCACCACGATCAAGTGGGCTTCATTCTAGGAGCACAAGATGGTTCAACATATGCAAATTGATTAATGTGATACACATAAACAAATTAAAATTTAAGATTCATATGATCATATCAATAAATGCAGAAAAAGCATTCAACAAGATACAGCATCCATTTATGATCAAAACACTTAACAAAATCAGTATAGAAGCAAAGTATCTTAACATAATAAAGGCCATATATGACAAATCCTCAGCCACCATTATACTTAATGGTGAACAACTAAAAACCTTCTCATTAAGATCTGGAACAAGGCAAGGCTGTCCACTATCAGCACGATTATTTAATATAACATTGGAGGTTCTAGTGAGTGCAATCAGGTAGGAGAAAGATATAAAAGGTATCCAAATAGGAAACTAAGAAGTCAAACTGTCACTATTTGCAGATGACATGATTCTCGATATAGAAAACCCTAAAGACTCCATAAGAACACTACTAGAAACAATAAGCAAATACAGTAAAGTCTCGGATACAAAAGCAACATTCAAAAATCCATAGCGTTCCTATACTCTAATAACAAAGTGTCAGAAAAAGAAGTGGAAAAAATAATTCTTTTGCAATTGCAACAAAAAGTAAAATATATAGGAATAAATTTAACGAAACATGTGAAGGACCTATATAATGAAAACTACAAGACCCATTAAAAGAAATCAAAGATACAAAGAAATGGAAAGATATTCTGTGTTCTTGGATGGAAGAATCAACACATTTAAAATGACCATATTACTAAAGCATTATACAGATTTAATGCAAATCCCATCAAAATCCCATCAACATTTTTTTAAAGAAATAGAACAAAAAAATCATCAGATTTGTATGGAAGTACCAAAGACCCTGAATTGCCAGTCATCCTGAGAAAAAAGAATGAGACTGGAGGCATCACTCTGCCCAACTTCAAATTATACTACAAAGTGACAATAATCAAAACAGCACGGTATTGGCAGGAAAACAGACACATGGATCTCCCATGTGATCCAGCAATCCCTCTACTGGGTATTTACCCCAAAGACTTGAAAATCCATATCCGAAAAGATATTTGCACACCAATGTTCATAGCAGCACAATTCACAGTGGCCAGGGCATGGAAGCAACCAAAGCATCCTACAATACATGATTGGCTAAAGTTTTCTCCAGGCAGACTAAGAACATATATACAATAGAATATTATTCAGCCATAAGAAAACATGAAATACTGCCATTTGCGACAACCTTGATAGACCTCAAGATAATCATGCTAAGCGAGATAGGCCAGACTGAAAAAGCTGAAAATTACATGATATCACTTATATGTGGTATATAAACCTAAAAGCAACAAATGAACAGGACAAACAGAGACTCAGGGACATGGACAATGGACTAGTGGTTACAGGTAGGGAGTGGGGGAAGAGGGAAGAGGTAGGCAGAGTAAAGGTGGTAAATATAGGGGTTTGGGGGAGGGTGTGTGGTGGCTGAAAAAATGACTCTTACTGGAAATTACTGTTTGACTATCACTATGGGAACATAGGCCTTTATTATAGAAGCATAACATTCTAAACAAGCTTTCTGCTGCTGTAACCCCGCTTACGCACCTGACCTGTGAGTTGACAGGCAGTGAATAGAAGAAAATAGACCTTTGTGTTCAGACAGAATGAAGAATAGAGCTTTGGGCTTAAAACCCTGTACCTCTACATTTCGGGGCTGCTTAATTTGGGGTCTGCGTACCCTTGGCAGACCCAGCTGGCTGAATAAAGAGTGTGTTTCCTATAACTCACTGAGTTCTGGTGGTCCGATGGTAAAGGGGATCAAATATACGGCAGCTGAAGGAAACTGGACTCTGGGTGGTAATCACACAATAGAATATATAAATGCTAAATTATAATATACACCTCAAAATTATGTAATGGTATTAACCAATGTTACCCCAATAAACTTAAAAAAAAAAAGAAAGAAAAAATTAAAATTAAAAAAAAAGGAAAAAATAAAATGTCAAAGGTTAAAGACAAAGAGAGAACCTTAACTAATAGAAAAGCAATTTGTTATCTACAAGGGAGCTCCCATAAGAATGTCAGCTGATTTCTCAACAGAAACTTTGCAGGCCAAAAGAGCTTGGCACAAAATATTTAGGATGAAAAGCGAGGGTCTACAACCAAGATTACCCAGCAAAATGTCATTTATAATCAAAGGACAGATTAAGAGCTTCTCAGACAAGAAAAAGCTAAAGTAGTTCAACCCCAACCCAGTATTATAAGAAATGTTAGAGGGACTTCTTTAATAAGAAGAAAAAGATCAAAAATATGAATAATAAAATGGCAATAACTACATATCTAGCAACAATTACTTTAAATGTAAATGGATTAAATACTCCAATCAAAAGATATAATGGCTGAATGGATAAGAAACAAGACAAATATGCTGCCTACAGTAAGAGAGGAGGCATCTGAAAAATGCAAAAGAGAGGGCTTGCAGAAATGACCGACTCAGCCTGTTATAGATTAATCACACCCCATAGATCTTTAAATGGCCTTCTGGAAACGCTTGTCACACCTACAAGACAAATGATCTGTAAATAAATAGTGGTCTGGGAATTCCTTTCCCCTTGCAGCCCCCACCCAAAATTCCCCTCCCCATCCTGCCTGGATCATGAGGTACACGTAGAATCTCAGACAAAGGAACCACTTGCCCCTTGCATGAACACTGCAGAGGTATTTAAGTTTTCAGAATTCTAACCGAAGAGAGCTCATGCTTTTGTGCTATCTAAAGCCTCAGGCACTCCACTGACATTAAATTCTCCTTCCTCAAACAAAGTTGTCTGAATGTCTAATTTCCTCTATCAGATATCACTTTCTACAACAAGAGACTCACTTCAGATTGAAAGACACAGACTGAATTAAAGAGATGGTAAAGATACTTTACGATAACAGAAATGGAAAAATAAACTGGAGTACTTATGTGAGACAAAATACACTTTAAAACAAAGGCTGTAACAAGAGACAAAAAAGGACCCAATATTCCAACTGCTGGGTATTTATTTAAAGAAACACAAAACACTAATTTAACTAGACATAGGCATCCATATGTTTATTATGGCATTATTTACAATAGTCAGGAGCTGGAAGCAACCTAAGTGTCCATCAATAGATGAATGGATAAAGAAGAAATGGTTCATATATACAATAGAATATATATTCAGCCATAAAAAAAAGAAACAATAAAATCTTACTATCTGCAATGACATGGATGGACTTAGAGGGTATTAAGCTAGGTAAAAATAAGTCAGACAAAGATAAATACTATATGATTTCACTTATATGTGGAATCCAAGAAAACAAAATAAGTGAACAAATAAAACAGAAACAAACTCATAAATACAGAGAACATTTTGATGGCTACCAGATTTGGGGAGAGAAAGAATGGGTTTAAAAAAAAGGGAATGGATTAAAAGTACAAATTGGTAATTATGAAATAGTCATGGGGACATAAAGTATAGCATAGGGAATATAGTCAACAATATTGTAATAACTGTATAATGTGAAATGGGTACTAAATTTATCTGAGTGATCACTTCATAAGTTATATAAATGTCTAATCACTGTTATACTAACATAATATTGTATGTCAGCTATAATTGAAAAACAGCAAATTATTTTGAAAAGGAACAGTATAAAGGATAAAGTTATATAATACACGTCATGCTTGTTTCAGATTGAGTTTTTAGGAAAAAAAACAATGTTACAGGTACATTGGAGTTCTCTTTTTCCCCCAATGCTATTATTCTCTCTTCATAGCTATTGGCAACTAATATCATAAATTTGTGTATTCTGACCATGTTTGTTATACACACACACACAGACACACACACACAGTTGTGCTGTTATGTTTATTGCTTTCAACAAACCACACCTTCTGGAATTCACATCATTCAGTAGACTCTTCCTTTGAGTCCAAGCTGGTCTGTGGTGGAATTGACACTGGGCCAGTTTCATGCCTAAGTTTTAAGAATACTTGGCTGTTTCTACTTTTGCACTCTTGGGAACCCTGACCCACCATGTAAGAAACACAACCTATATGGAAGACCATATGTAGAGGCTACATGGTGAGGCTACATGGAAAGTGAAACCTTCAAAACTACATGGAGAAAGAGAAAAAGAAAAACATCGGTCCTGAGTGCCTGCTGACCCCAACTTCAACTGACGTGCCTGTCACCAAGTGACTAGTACACGCAGCAGAAGAACTGCCCCACTGGGTGGAGCCCAGGTTGCAGAATTATAGACAAAATAAATGTTTGTTAATTTAAGTCATTCTGGTTTAGGGTGGTTTCTTATGAGGCAACAGATAATATATGAAAATAGTTTATGTGGGATTTTTTAAACATGAGTAATGTTAGTGTTCGTAACATTCTGAAATGCTTTCTCTTAGTCAACATTATGCTTTTAGATTTACTAATATTAAAACCATAGATCCAGTTCATTCAATTGCTGTATATTTTATTGTATGAGTAACAACAATCTGTTTTAAAAATTATGTTGTTTCCAATTTTTCTCTATTACAAAGAATAGACATTCTTATGCATTCTTATGTAGTCTTCTATATTTATGTGAGAGAATTACTCTAGCTTGAATGCCTTAATGTTATTGAAGAATTTCCATGTTCTAAGGCATCATATTATTAAAACAAATCTTTCAGGTAACCAATATTACCTTTATTTTACAAATAAGAAATTTGAGGCTTAGAGAATTAAGTAACTAGCTTAAAGTTGCACAGCAAATAAGTTACAGAACTGGGATATAAATAGATTTATCTGTCTCCAGAGTCAACATCCTCAACCACTATACTTCTCTATATATGAGTATCCTGTGGATCCATGTCTGTTGGTTTTGTTTCTCACCAGAATTATAAATACTTAAAGAGTTTATAATTATTTTTTATGGTAATATTAATAGCCACTACTTATTAAGTACTTACTATGTGCCAGGTGTTGTCCATAACACTTGAAATACTATTAATTTCATTTAATCCTCACACAACCTGATTATTTTTTAAATTTTATTTTATTAATAGTTTCAAGTATACAGTACATTGGTTAGACATTTATATAGTTTATAAACAATTCCCCTGATTGTTCTTTCTCTCCCCTGGCTCTACACATAGTCATTACACTAATACTGATTACATTCCCTATGTTGTGCTCCCCATCCCCGTTACCATCTATCAACTACTAATTTGTCCTTCTTTAACCCTTCACTCTTTTCTCCTAGCCACCCCCCCCAACCTCCCTCCCCTTTATCCATCACCAGATTGTCCTCTATATTTTGTGAGTCTGTTTCTGATTAGTTTGTTCCTTAGATTCCACATATAAGTGAAATCAGATGGCATTTATCTTTCTGTTATTTCACTCATTACAAATGGTAGGATTTCATTTTTGTAATGGCCGAGTAATATTCCATTGTTTGTATGAACTATAACTTCCTTATCCAATCATCTATTGATGGGCATTTAGGTTGCTTCCATATCTTGGTTATTGTGAATTGTGCTGCCATGAACACAGGGGTGCATAGATCTTTACAAATTATTGTTTTGGTTTTCTTTGGATAAATATTCAGAAGTGCAATTGCTGGGTCAAAAGGTATATCCATCTTAAATTTTTTGAGAAACCTCCAGACTGTTTCCATAGCGGCTGTACATTTGCAATCTCACCAAACAGTATGAGGGTTCCTTTTTCTTACATCCTCCCCAACACTTGTTCTCCAATTTATTAATGATAGTCATTCTGACAGTTGTGAAGTAATATTTCATTTGTGGTTTTAATTTACATTTCTCTGATGATTTGTGACCTTGAGCACCTTTTCATGTGTCTGTCAGCCAACTGTATTTCCTCTTTGGAGAAATATCTGTTTAGGTCTTTTGCCCATTTTTAAATTGGATTGTTTGGTTTTTTGTTGTTGTTGAGTTGTATGAGTTTTTTATGTATTTTGGATATTAAATTCTTATCAGATTACCATAAATGAATATCTTCTCCCATTCAATTGGTTGTCTTTTTGATTTATTGATGGTTTCCTTTGCAAAACACAACCTGATTATTGAGGTACTACTCCCATTTCACAAATGAGACTGAGGCATAAAGATTTAAATAGCTTGCCCAATGTCATAGACAATGGCCAAAACAGGAACAAACCCAAGTTCTGCAGGGCTTGAGGCATATAAATTGGAAGGGAAAGTTCTCTTAAAGAAAAACGTATTCAAACATACAAATACAGAATTAAATAAGAAAGTAAGTGTCCAAAATGAAAATAGAAATGGCAACTAACCACTGAGTCTTAGATATGCAAATCTCTCTTCTGAAATGGTTTTGGACAATTCCCCTGAAACACTCAGAAAATGCTTGGGATTCCAAGGAAGATGGAGGACTAGGTAAAGCAAGGTTAACCTCCTTCCAGGTCCGTGTGAAATTATAACCAAATTATAAAATAATCATTATTAGAATTACCTGAAGTCCAGCTGATCATAACACGTACGTCTGGTATTAGAAGGAGCCACACTGAAGGAGTAGGAGAGGCAAAATTGCAAATCAGGCTGGACCGTCACCCATGGATGGTGGAAGATCACTGAGAGGGAGACCAAAGTTGCATAGGCTCCCTGAGAGAGTGGGGGGGTCTTGGCCTCATTTTGGAGTTCCTCAGCCCAGTGTTCCCAGGCCAGGGATCTCCAATAACTAACTGTATAAAACTAGAGCAGATTCTGGCCATGCTGAGTGAGACAGGAGACTGAAACTCTAGACACCCCTTTGAAGAACCTACACACAGGCTCTCTCACCTGCGGACACTGACCTGGGGCACCCACAGTGGGTCACAGGCTTTCGCGAGATTCATATTGAGAAAGTCTGCATCACCCAGTGCCAGAACGAGGGTGGGAAGGACAGCCACCATTATGCTTTAGTTCAGCCCTGCTATAAGACCATCTACAGATTACACAAGCCAGACTGTGGAGACCCCCCACAGGGCCATTAAGAAGTGCTGGCTGAGGAGATCAGCCCTCCCTCATCAAACCTGCAGATTGTTGGGGCTTTTTTTGTTGGATGGGTGCCACACCATGCACCAATGCAGGGCCAAACATTTGCAGCTGGCAGCCAGAGCTGTGAGCGCACATTTCAGAGACTATTTCAAGCAGATCACTACTGCCAACATGAACTTGGGCAGATCTCAGGGATCTCTGGGCCAGTCCCAAACAGCAGCTGGTCTTGCTATGATCTGGGATTTTTACAGTCACTAAAGTTGCAACAAGATGAGACTATATTGATCTGATGGCCATTGTCTCTCTGAGACCCCACCCCATCAAACCCGCAAATTATCCCAGGTGGCCCATTGACAATCAACACCACTGCCCTGCCTGTCCACACCCTCATCTCCTAATCCACACAGGCTACAAACTTTGGCTAGTATACAGTGGTCATGAAGGAAAATCAGTTGCAAGTAGACCTCTGCTGCTTGCAAGAGCTACAACATTGTGTGGGGAAATTGCAAAGGTCTGTGGGACCACCCTAGACTATAACTGGTCTCACTGTGATCTATGACTACAGCATTCTGTGCAGTCAAAAATCTCAGCCAGCAAAGTGAGCGGAGTTCAGGTAATACAGTGACAGGAAGATCACTGTTGCCAGCACAAGATACAGTTTCACTCGAGCAGATCTCAAGGGCTTTGTGGGCCCATCATAGACAACAGTAGGTCATGCAGTGATATCTGACTTTTGTGAGAGCCCACAGTCCCAAAGCTGGCAGCAAATCTGGTGCTGTGTAGTCCTAACAGCCCTCTGCCTCACTGAAATGACAGCTCACTTAGCCCACAAATTACTGGGGGCAAGCCTACTCCTGGGAAGCCCAGTCCCATTCTGTGCTTTCCTTGGGTCACAAATTCAACAGCGAACAACAGTACTCAGTTCATGCAGCCCATGCAAAGCCCATTCATCCAGGAGAAGCATTCAGTGATGGGCCAAAACTAATGCCCACAAGATTCAGTAAGTCTTAAACAGAGCTTGGGTGTAGCAACTGACCTTGCTACAATAGGAAAGTTGCACAGGGAGCCACAGAGACAGAGCTGGCATATAAACTGACAATGCAGTGGCAGGGGGAAATTACTCCATAAATCCAGGAGACTCCCAGGGTCGCTGCACCACCCAACACGCATATCACCCAGAGGCTCTTCCAGTTTCAGAGACTTTGGGGCAACTGACAGGCAGTGTCAGATCTTGGGGAGACTGGTCCCTCTGCTAAACTGCCATAGGTCAGGGACAGGGGATAACCGACCGCAGCCTACAGCAATGTCTCTTCCACTTACCTATAGATCCAACACAAGCAACAACCTTCTAGGGGTCACTTTGTAGCTCCCACCAGATACCCCTTAGAAATCAAGGGCAGCAGCTGATCCTGGCCTACTGGGGATCCCCTCTCAAGGGGCCACAAAACCAACATGCCCAGAGGCTGGCACTAGACCACAACAGAAACAACTCTTAACTAGTCCCAAAGTGGTACACACAAAAGGTGATTGCAACAAGTAACAAGTCTGCTAGGGAAAATCCCTCTCTGTGGGTCAGCCCCCACTCAGCAACTCTTACCCTGTGGGAGCATCCAATTCCCACAATTAGCCTAGGCGTTAATCCCATCCACTGATGTATTGACACCAATAAAGGCCGAGGTAAGCAGAAGATCATACACAACCCACACAAAAGATCACATCCAGAGCCCCAGCACAGGGAATTATGGAGAGTGTGCCATGGGCCACACAGGACACCTTCCACATAAGGCCATCTGGTCAAAGCTGAGAGACAAAACAAATATTCCTAACACATAGAGACAAACACAGAGAGGCTAATAAAATGAGAAAACAAAGAAACATGCCACAAATGAAACAACAGGAGAAAACTCCAGAAAATAAATTAAATGAAATGGAAGCAAGCAACCTACCAGAGACAGAGTTCAAAATAATGGTTATAAAGATGCTCAATGAACTTATGGAGAGACTGGATGAGCACAATGAGAACCTCAACAGAGAGATAGTAAGAATTTAAAAAGGACATGGAAACCAGAAAAAAAAAAAACAGACAGAAATGAAGAATACATTAGAAGAATTCAGCAAAGGATCGAATCAATGAACTAGAAGACAAGGTAGCAGAATACAACCAATCAGAACAATGAAAAGAAAAAAGAATTTTATAAAATGAGGATAGTTTAAGAGACTTCTAGGATACAAAACAAGTCTCAATAAATTTAAGAAGATTTAAATCATATCAACCATCTTCTCTGATCACAATGGTACGAAACTAGAAATCAACTACAAGAAAAAACTGGAAAATACACAAACATATGGAGGCTAAATAACATGCTACTAAACAATGAATGGATTAGAATGAGATCAAGGAAGAAATCAAATATATCTAGAGACAAATAAAAATGAAAACATGATTCAAAAATCTATGGGAAATGGCAAAAGCAGTCTTAAGACGGAAATGCATAGCAATACAGGCTACCTCAGAAACAAGAAAAAGTTCAAATATGCAGTCTAAACTTACATTTAAAAGAAACTATAAAAATATGAGTAAACAAAGCCCAAAGTGATTAGAAGGAAGAAAATAATAAAGATCAAAGCAGAAATAAACAAAATAGAGTCTAGAAAAACAATATGAAAGATTAATGATACTGAGAGCTGGTTCTCTGAAAGGATAAAAAAATTGACAGACCATTAGCCAGACTCATCAAGGAAAAAAGGGAGAGGATTCAAATAAATAAAATTAGAAATAAAAGAAGAGAAATAACTACAGACTCCACAAAAATACTAAGAATCATAAGAAAATACTACAAGCAATTATATGCCCAAAGAGGCCAATCTGGAAGCAATGGATACATTCCTAGAAACATATAATCTCCCAAGACTTGAGTCAAGAAGAAACAGAAAATCTAAACTGACCAATTACCACCAAGGAAATTGCACAATAATCAAAAACCTCTCAATAAACAAAAGTCCTGGATCAGATGGCTTCATAGGCAAATTTTACCAAAAGTTCAAAGAAGAATTAACACTATGCTTCTCAAACTATTCCAAAAAATTCAAGGAGAGGGAAGGCTCCCCAACTCCTTTTATGAAGCCACCATTACCTTGATTCCAAAACCAGGGAAAACCATTACAAAAAAAAGAAACTATAGGCCAATATCTCTTATAACATTGATGCAAAAATCCTCAATAAAATATTAGCAAACCATACTCAACAATACATTAAAAATATCATACTCATGATCAAGTTGGATTTATTCTTGGATGCAAAGTTGGTACAATATCTACAAATCAAATAATGTGATACATCACATTAACAAACCAATATATAAAAACCATATGATCATATCAATAGAGGCAGAAAAAGCAATCGACAAAATCCAGCATCCATTTATTGATAAAAACTCTCAGCAAAGTAAGAATAGAGGTCAAAAAGGCCATTTAATAACAAACATACAGCTACATCATACTCAAACGGGGAAAGGCTAAAAGCGTTTTCCTTAAGATCAGGAACAAGACAAGGATGACCCACTTTCAATACTCCTCTTCAACATTGTATTGGAAGTCTTAGCCACAGCAATAAGACAAAAGAGAAATAAAAGGTATCTGAATTGGAAAGGAAGAAGTAAAACTCTTGTTATTTGCAAAGACATGATACTATATAGAGAACCCTAAAGATTCCACCAAAAAACTGTTAGAACGATCAATGAATTCAGTAAAGTAGCAGGATACAAAATTAAATATTCAGAAGTCAGTGGCATTTTTATACACCAATGATGAACTTTCAGAAAGAGAAATTAAGAAAACAATCCCATTTACAATTGCATCAAAAACAATAAATACCTGGGAATCAAATTAACCAAGGAGGTAAAAGACCTGTTTCAGAAAATTATGTCATTGAAAAAAGAAATTGAAGAAGATACAAATAAATGGAAGCATATACCATGCTCATGGGTAGGAAGAATCAACATCATTAAAATGGCCATACTACTACCCAAAGCAATCTATAGATTCAATGCAATCCCATCAAAATACCAATGGCATTTTTCAGAGAGCTAGAACAAATAATCCTAAAATTTATATGGAACCATAAAAGACCCCAAATAGCTGGCAATCTTGAGAAAGAAGAACAAAGTTGGAGATATCACACTACCTGATATCAAACTATACTACAAGGCTACAGTAATCAAAACAGCATGGTACTGGCATAAAAGATACATTGATCAATGGAACAGAATAGAGAGCCCAGAAATAAATCCACATTATTCACTCACTTAATATATGACAAAGGAGGCAAGAATATACAATGGGTAAAGACAGTCTCTTCAATAAATGGTGTGGGAAAATTGGACAGATACATGCAAAAAAAAAAAAGAAAAGAAAAAAGAAACTAACTACCTTCTTACACATATACAAGAATAGACTCAAAATGGATTAAAGATTAAATGTAAGACCCAAAACCATAAAACTTCTAGAAGAAAACATAGGCAGTAAACTCTCATATTGTAACAGTAATTTCTTTTCAGATTATCCCCTTGGGCAAGGGAAACAAAAGAAAAAATAAACAAATGGGACTACGTCAAACTAAAAAGTTTTTGCACAGCAAAGGTAACCAGCGAAACAAAAAGACAACCAACTGATTGGGAAAGATATTCACTTATGATTCATCATAAGAGGTTAATATACAAAAATATATAAAGAACTCATACAACTCAACAAACAAAAGCAATCCAATTAAAAAAATGGGAAATGCAGATGACCAACAGACACATAAAAAGATGTTCAAGGTCACAAATCATCAGAGAAATGTAAATTAAAATCACAATGAGATATCACCTCACACCTGGCAGAATGACTATCATCAATAAATCAAAGAACAGCAAGTGTTGGTGAGGTTGTAAAGAAAAAGGGAACCCTCATACACTGTTGGTGAGATCGCAAATTGGTACAGCCACTATGGAAAACAGTCTGGAAGTTTCTAAAAAATTTAAAATGGATATACTTTTTGACTCAGCAATTGCACTTCTGAATATTTATCCAAAGAAAACCAAAACAATAATTTGTAAAGATCTATGCACCCCTGTGTTCATGGCAGCACAATTCACAATAACCAAGATATGGAAGCAACCTAAATGTCCATCAATAGATGATTGGATAAAGAAGTTATAGTTTATGTGTACAATGGAATATTACTTGGCCATTACAAAATGAAATCCTACCATTTGCAATGACATGCATGGGCCTAGAGGTTATTATGCTGAGTGAGCTAGACAGAGAAAGATAAATACCATATGATTTCACTTATAAGCGGAATCTAAGGAACAAAAAGAACAAACAAATTAGAAACAGACTCACAAATATAGAGGACAATATGGTGACAGGTAGAAGGGAGGGAATTGGGGAGCTGGGAGAAAGGGATAAGGGGTCAAAGAAGTATGAATTAGTAGTTGATAGATGGTACCCGGGATGGGGAGCACAGCATAGGGAATGCAGTTAGCAGTAATGTAATGGCTATGTGTAGAGCCAGAGGAGAGAAAGAGCAGGTTGGGGTGGGGTGGGGGAGTTGCTTTATAAACTATATAAATGTCTAACCAATGTACTGTATACCTGAAACTAATAATCCAATAAATTAAATTAAATTAAATTAAACTGAAACATATATATACAACCTTTTGCCAATATATTTGAAAATGACACTTTTAGAAAAATGTTACTAACCAAAACTGGCTTAAGGAGAATTTTTTTTAACCTAAATAATCCAATAATCATTTTTTAAAGTGTTTAGTAATTTAAGAATCTACCCCTCTTGAACACACCACACACACACACACACACACACACACACACACACTCACACCACAAACACCAAGCCTAAAGAGTTTCACAGACAAGTTCTAGCAAATACTCATATAATAGACAATCTCAATCTTATTTTCCAAAGCAAAGAATAAAGACAAATTCTACAGTTCATTTAATGAAGCTGATGCAACTGTTTACCCAAAACCAAGGAGAGCATGATAAAGGAAAATTATAAGCTAATCTCATTTATGAACATAAATGCAAAGGTTCTAAATGAATATTTCTTAAAATATGAGTATAAAAAAATCCTCTGAACTAAACTGTGTCTATTCTTCAAATACAAATATGATACAATATTAGAGAATTTACTAAGGTAATTTACCTCAGTAACAAAGCAAAGAAAGTTATTTGATTCTTTCAATAGTTGTAGAAAATGCATTTGTTATAATTGAAAACTATTCATAATTTTTTATAGCATAGCAAAATAAGAATAGAAAGGGATATTTTTAATCTGAGAATGGGAATCAACCAAATTCCTATAGCAAACATCTTATTCAATGGTAAATTTCAGATCCATTCCCTCTAAAGTAAAAAAAAGAATAGGATGCCCATTATCATTAATTCTATCCAACACTGACTGTACTGGAAGAACTTGTTAATGATTATTGCAGTTGGCAGCTGCGATTACTAGGAAAATGAAAAAATAAGGGTTATGAATGAATAACAAAACTGTCATTATTTTAGATTATATAGACAACTCAAGCAAACTTCCAAAACTATTAAAGCTCAGAAAATTATTGAGATACAAGACTGATAGGCAGAAATTAATTACTTTTCTATGTACCTGCAACAGACAAGTAGCAATAGTAGTTTTTAATATCATTCATTTCATAAACAAACAATGGATACCCCTTAGTATAAATTTACAATTTATGTGCAATATTTTTATGGAAAAAGTCAAAAAAACTATTGAAGTATTGCATAAATGCAGAAGTACATGATGTTTATAGATGGGAAGCCTCAATATCACCAAGACAGCAAGTCTTCCAAAAATGAATCTAGAAAAAGTCAGTGCAAATTTAGCCAAAATACCAAGAATGTTCTTTTGCAACTTGACAAGGTAACTCTCAAATTTTATATGGAAAAGCAAATAGCCAAAAATAACCAAAGCATTTTGAAGAAGAGCATATTTAGATATTAAGTTACAGTAATTAATACAGCATAAACTGGTGCAGGGATGGCAAAATAAACCAGTGAGAGATAACAGAGAACCCAGAAACAAAACAGAAACAAAAAATTTGATATTTATCAGAGGTAGCACTAAAAACATGGGGAAAGAATCAACTAGTCAGTAAATGGTATTGGAATAAGTGGTTAATCTATAAGGAAAAAGGTAAAATTATATCCCTATTAAACAGCATATATGAACATAAATTTCAAGTAGATTAAGTGGGGAAAGAAAAATATTAACACTTATAGACTAAAATAAGAAAGATGTATTTATGACCTTGTAGTAGAGAAGGATTTTTAACCAAAAACAAAAGAAATAAAACCAAAAGAAAAACTGAATTTAAAAACCTCTGTACATCAAAAGATACTAGTAACAAAATGCAAATACAAACCACTCAAAAGAAATACTTATAATGTAATTGACAAATGATTAGTATTGAGCATATGTAAAGAATTAAAAAAAAAAAAGAAAGAGAGGAGGAAGTACAATGTTTAAGGTAGACAATTCTCAAAGGAAAAAAATCCAAATAATCAATAAAAATATGATAATATATTCAGTTCTACTTCTAGTTAAGGGAATGCAAAATAAAATAACACTAAGATACAATTTCACTCCCACATAGCTTGACAAAAATCGCTTTGGAGAGTGATTTTCCTGTAAGGATGGACACTTTATGGCTGAGTGATTCCACTTCCAAAGAATGTATTGCTCATTTGTACAAAGAGGCAAGCACAAGAATACATTTGGGAGAATTGTTTGAGAGAAAAAAAAAATAGAAAAAAACTAAATGTTCATCGATAAGAGAAAAAATGAACTGTGGCATGTTTATATAATTGACTACTATTCAGCAATTAAAATGAAAAACTAGGGGAGTAAAGTAAGCATCACGGCAGAGTGAGGAGACCCATTGGTTTCTCCTCTTCAAGTTACAAGTCCAACAACTATAATTCAACAAAGTATTCCCTCTCAACGCACAAACATGTCTGGGAGATCTACTCATTGAGAGACCTAAAGGAGGGCATATCTGAATGAGCAAGGAGGCTGACCTTGGGGAAAGGACAGAGACGAGAGCTACTGTCTACTGTCGCAGTCAGGTGTCCTCTGCAGCCTCAGCTGATGAAGAAGCAGGGAAGAACTGTGCTGTAGCCCTCACATAGTAGCCTGGAGGGTTGGAGGGGCAGAAGCAACATTCCAGCCTAAGTGGCTAGTGCCCATTATGGCTAAACCTAGTGATAGGCACAGAGATGTGGCACAGTGGTATGGCAGCCTCAGGCCTGCAGCTGCAATTACTAGAAAAAAGGCAAAGCCCCAGACTCGTGAACTCACCTCCTCTTACCCAACCAATACACACTCGGCCCCAGTTGATGTGGTAGCAGTGGAAATGTTGAGTTGCTGACATCACACAGCAGCCCAGAGGGCCAGAGAGGCAGAAGCAACATTTCTGTCTGAGTCACCAGCACCAATTGAGGCTAACCTGGGCAGAGACATGGCACAGCAGCATGAAAGCAGTAAGCTAGCAGCCATCATTACTAGCAAAAAAGCAAAGCCAGAGACTCGTGAACCCGCCTCCTTCCTCCCCCATCACAGTGGAACCTGATAGAGGCAGCAAAGACTCCTCAGATAGTACAGCATAGCTGGCAGCTTCTGTTTACAAGGAGCCAGTACCAGGTGCTCAGAGGCCCAGAGGCCCATCACCCACCACTTCCTAGTATAGGGGTGGTACCCTGAGACAAAGGAGAGGAGGTCAGAGAGGGGACACCCACCTCCTCAGGGAATGTGGGAATTTTCACTACCAAAGCAACATATCCTCAATGAGATTCCAGAAGTCCCAGTAGCGTAGGTAAGAGAAAACAAAAACTTGCACTATATCTACTGGAAAACAAAAGAAAGATCTCTACTTATCAACTTTCTAAATTGTTAAAAGCAAAACAGTACCTAAAAAAGAAGTGTTCACTACCACAAATGCCCAAGCAGAGAAACAATCCATCAATTACCATGAATAACCAAAGTAATAAGATAGCTCTGAAAGAAAATGAAAAGTCTGCAGAAGACTCAAAGACGTGGACAACTGTGATTTAAATGACAGGGAATTCAAGATTGCAGTTTTGAAAAATCTCAACAAGATACAAGAAAACTCAGAAAGGCAGTTCGATGAACTCAGGAATAAAATCAATGACCAAAAGAAATACTTTACAAAGAAATTGAAACTATAAAAACAAACAAAAAAAAAAACAAAAACCAGCAATTCTGGAGCTGAAGAACTCAATAAATGAGATTAAGACTGCATTAGGAATACACTTCTGAGAGAAACAAGGCAGAGTGAGAGATATCCCCAGATCTCTCCCCTTGAAACAACAATAAGCTGAACATCTAAAACTCAACAAAAAACACTCACCTTGCACACAAGCACATCTGAGCAAGAGATCTGCACATAGCAGCTACCACAGGTCAGAACCCTGGGGGTCCAGAAGTAGACTGGGAGAAACAAAGAGGCTGCCTCTCTCAGCAGAGCTCCCTGCAGGAGGAGGGGTAGGGGAGAAGGTGCTTTGGGTTCCCCTAACAGCCCTGCCTGAGAGAGCTGGGAGTTCCATGCAGTGGCAGTGCCCAGGGATTAGGGCAGAAAGCAAGATGTGGGA
The DNA here is from genome assembly GCA_003508835.1 of Eonycteris spelaea. Classification (NCBI taxonomy): domain Eukaryota; kingdom Metazoa; phylum Chordata; class Mammalia; order Chiroptera; family Pteropodidae; genus Eonycteris; species Eonycteris spelaea. The sequence continues at coordinate 77,452 of PUFA01000391.1, forward strand.
AGGCAGAGAAGTAACAGCTGATTATTACCAGCCATGGTTGCAAGATGTGAGGCTGAGCCAGAATCCCCACCCCCAACCCAGAAGGCCCTCCTCAATATCCTCCAAGACTGAACACTGAGCCCCAGGGGAATCTGAGCAAACACTACCAAAACTGTCACTTACATGGACAGGAACTGAGCCTGAGGGAAGTGAGCATGACTGAATATGTATAAAGAAAATAAGGGCATTATTAAGACTATTTAAAGTCGGGATCCAAGAGGCTCAGTCTCCACCTACAGGAGACCAAAAGAAAAATACCAATTTAGCAGCAGGTTAAAGAGAGACCTTTATATAACAAATCTTTCTAGAAAAAAAAAAATAGCAGAACATGCCTCCATTAATGCCCAGGTGGAGAAATAGTCTATTAAACATAATGAACAATCAAGGTGTCAATGCAGCTCAGAAAGAAAGAGAAAAATTTTCATAAAACAAACTTAAAAACATGAAAATATGTAACTTAAATAACAGAGAATTCAGGATGGTACTTCTGAAAAAAGTCAATGAAATCCAAAATAAGTCATATAAACAATTCCAGGAATTGAAAAAACAATTGAATGACTGCTTTAGCAAGGAGATTGAAACACTCAAAAAAGAAAAATAGAACTTCTAGAGATGAAAAATGAAATACCAAGGTTGAGAAATACAGTCACCCAAATGAAGGAAAGGATCAGTGGTATTGAAGACAGAAATTAGAAATAAATTAGAAGGAAAAAGAGAGAAACTGAAGAATAAAAAATAATGAAAGAGAAATATAAGAACCAGTTGACACCATCAGAAAAGGAAAGATAAGAATAATGGGCATCCTCAAAGGGAGGAAAAGGAGCAGGGATTAGAAAACATTTTCAGACAAATAGTTGACAAGAATTTCCCAAAGTAAGGACGAACTGGAGCTTGGAATTCAAGAGTCAACACCTAATATCTCAACCCAACAAGGCCTTCTCCAAGACACGTTGTATTAAAATTATAAAAAAAAAATCCAATGACAAGAAAGAATTCTCAAGCAGCCAGGGAAGAAGACAGTAATCTATAAAGGAAAACACATTAGACCTCTCAGCACACACCTTACAAACTAGAAAAGGTGTGGAACAAATATTCAAACTATTAAATGAAGGAACTACCAAGCCAAGAATAATGTATTCCCAAAGTTCTTTATTAGATATGAAAAAGAGATAAAGACCTTTCCAGACACATACAAAAATTGAGGGAATTCTTCACTATGAGGTCTGCACTACAGGAAATACTGAAAGTGGTCAGCTCGTCTGAAAATGACAAAATATATATATATAAGGAGTAAGGTGACTATCAGGCAAATAGAAGCAGAGGAGTGCTAAGAACTAGGCATTATAAGCTTAAATAATAAGAAGAGAATTGCTCTGCAAGACAGCAAATGAACGTTCAGCATATATAAGGACAAATTGAGACAACAATAATTGAAAAGGGGAGGATTCAACTATCCAAATTAGCAGAGGGGAAATGGAGATAAGCCACAGGCAGAAGAAAATGGACTACTATGTATATATAACTATTCTTTCATATTCATAATGGTAACTACACGCCAAAAGATTCAAAACTGAAGTATAAACATAAAACAAGAAAGGACAAAAACTTAACCAAACCCCCCCCAAAAACCCAGAAACACAAGGACTAGGAAAAATGACAACACAGAAACTACCAGAAAGCAAAAGATAAAATGACTATAGGAAAACCACATATTTTAAGAATCACCATAAATGGAAATGGACTGAACTCGCCAATAAAACGACAGAATTGCTGATTGAGTCAAAAACAAAACCCAACATTATGCTGCATCTAGGAGACACACTCTCAGTTCCAAACTCAATATAGACTCAAAGTGAAAGGATAGAAAATAATATTTCAAGCAAAAGTCACTCAGAGAAAGCAGGAGTAGCAATACTAATATCAGACGAAATAGACTTCAAATAAAAAAAGAAAGAAAGATACGGAGGGACACTTCATAATGATAAAGGGAATCAGCACCAAGAAGACATAACACTTATTAATATGCCCCAACCAGGGAGCCCCAAATATGTAAAGCAACTACTAACAGAAACTGAAGGAAGAAACAGACAAAAACCTATCGCAGTAGGGGACTTAATACCCTGTCGGATATGGACAGATCATCCAAACAGAATATCAAATAAGAAAATAACATCCTTAAATGACACATTAGACCAACTGGACATACTGGACATTTACGAGCCTTCCACCCCAAAACAGCTGCTTATACATTCTTCTCTAGGCACATGAACATTCTCAAGGGATTGACCACATATTGGGACACCTCAACATATAAGAGGGTTGATATCATACCAACCATATTCTCTGATCATAATGCTTTGAAACTAGAGATCAACTGCAAAAAAAAGCAAGAAGAACCACAAAACATGGAGATTAAAAACATGCTACTGAAGAATACTGGGTCAGAGAAGAAATAAAAAGAGAGATCGAAGAGATACATAGAAATGAATGATAATGATAGTACAACATAATCAAAACTTTTGGGACATGGCAAAATGGTCATAAGAGGAAAGTTCATATCATTACAGACCTATCTCCAAAACAACAACAAGCCCAAATAAACAACCTAAACGTTCATCTTTAAAAAAAAAAAAACTAGAAAAGAAAGAACAAATGAAGCCTAAAGTCAGCAGAAAAAAAATAATCAAAATTAGAGCAGAAATAAATGAAATTGAAAACAAACAAAAAAAAACCAGCAGATAAAAAAAAAATGCAACAAGAGCTGGTTCTTTGAGAAGGTTAATAAAATCGACAAACCCCTAGCTAGACTCACTAAAGAAAAAGAGAAAGAACAAATAAACAAAATCAGGGATGAAAAGGAAATTATGACTGACATCACAGAAATACAAAGGACCATACAAGAAACTATGAAAAAGCATATAACACCAAATTTAATAACCTAGAAGAAATGGACCACTACTTAGAAAAATAACAACCTTCCTAATTGAATCAAGGAGATCTGCAAATTGAAATAGATCAATCAGTAGTATGGAAATTGAAACAATCATTAAAAACCTGCCAAAGGGTAAAAGTCTAGGACCAGATGGCTTCACCCAAGTGAATTCTACCAAACATTCAAAGATTTAATACCTATTCTCTCAAACTCTTCCAAAAAATCGAAAGAGGAGGCAATACTTTCCAACTCATTTTATGAGGCAATATTACTCATAACCAAAACCTGGTAAAAGATAACACAAAAAAAGAAAACAATATCTCTCATGAACACAATGCAAAAATCCTAAATAAGATACTAGCAAATTGAATACAGCAATATATTAAAAGATTATACACCATGATTAAGTGGCTTCTTCCAGAGGCAGGGATGGTTCAACATACACAAATTAATTAATGTGATACACCACATAAACAATTTTAAAAATACAATCATATGATCATATCAATAATGCAGAAAAAGCTTTTGAAAGATACAGCTCCATTTATGACAAAACACTTAGCAAAATCGTATAGAAGAAAAGTACCTTAACATAATAAAGGCCATATATGACAAACTCTCAGCCAACATTACATTTAATGGTGAAAAACTAGAAACTTTCCCTCTAAGATCAGGAACAAGGCAAGGCTGTCCACTATCACCACTGTTATTCAATATAACATTGGAGGTCCTAGCAAGTGCAATCAGGCAAAAGAAAGATATACAAGGCATCCAAATAGGAAACTAAGAAGTCGAACTGTCACTATTTTGGATGACATGATTCTCATATAGAAAACCCTAAAGACTCAACAAGAACCCTACAGAAACAATAAGCAAATACAGTAAAGTCTCTGGATACAAAAGCAACATTAAAAAATCCATAGCGTTCCTACACTCTAATAACAAAGTGTCAGAAAAAAGAAGTGGAAAAAATAATTCTTTTTGCAATTGCAACAAAAAGATTAAAATACCTAGGAAATAAATCTAACAAAACATGTGTAGGACCTATATAATAAAACTATAAGACCCTATTAAAAAAATTTGAACAAGATACAATAAATGGAAAAATATTCATGTTCTAGGGTTAAGAATGATCAAATATAGTTAAAATGATCTTATTACCTAAAGGATTATACAGATTTAATGCAATATCCATCAAACCCCCATCAGCATTTTTTTAAAGAATAGAACAAAAATCATCAGATTTGTATGGAAAACATAAAAGACCCTGAATCACCATAGCCATCCTGAAAAAATGAACGCGATTGGAGGCATCACTTTGCCCTACTTCAAACTATATTACAAAGTGACAATAATCCAAGCGGCATGGTATTGGCAGCAAAACAGACACATGAACCAGTGGAACAGAATCAAGAGTCCAGAAGTAAACCCATATTTATATGGGCAAATATATTTGACAGAAAGCCCAAAACAGACAGTGGAAAAAGGAAAGCCTCTTCAGTAAATGTACTGGAAAAAATTGGAAAGCCATCTGCAAAAAAATGAAACTAGACTGTTGTCTATCACCACATCACAAAATTAACTAAAAATGGATTAGGACCTGAATATAAGACCTGAAACAATAAAATGCATAGAGAAAACATGGAAAAAACTCAAGGACCTTGACTTTAAAGACGATTTTATGAATTTGACCTCTAAAGGCAAGGAAGTAAAAGCAAAAAATAAATGATGGACTACATCAAACTAAAAAGTTTCTGCTCAGCAAAAGAAATCGTAGGAGAAGATATTGCAAGTAATGCCGCCAATAAGGGCCTTTGTATATAAAAAATATACAAAGAACTCATACAACTATATAACAACAGCAACAACAACAACAACAAAATGAATCATCAAGAAAATTAGCAGAGGACTTGAATAGACAGTTTCCCAAGAAGATATAAAAATGGCCATCAACCTATGAAAAGATGCTCAATTTCACTAGTTATAGGGAAATGCAAATCAAAGCCACAATGAATACCACCTCACACCTGTAAGAATGGCTATTAATCAGCAAGACAAGTAATACAATGTTAAGAGGTTGTGGAGGAAAAGGAACCCTCTTACACTGCTGATGAGACTGCAAATCGGTACAGAGCCACTTACAGAAAACAGTTTAGAAGTTTCCTCAGAAACTAAGAATTGATCTACCATATGATCAGCAATCCCTCTACTAGGTATTTACTCAAAACTTGAAAACTCATATCTGAAAAGATATTTGCGCACCTATGTTCATAGCAGCATTATTCACAGTGGCCAGACATGGAAGCAACCAAAGTGTCCTACAATAGAGAATTGGATAAAGAGGCTGTGGTACAAATTATATGCAATGGAATATCACTCAGCCATAAGAAGAGATGAAATATTGCCATTTGCAACAATTGTGGATGGACCTTGAGATAATCATTGCTAAGTGAATAAGCCAGACGAAAAAGTTTGAAAACTACATATCACTTAGGATATAAACCTAAAAGCAATAAATGAACAGGAGAAACAGACTCATAGACATGGACAATAGACTAGTGGTCAGTGTAGGGAAGGAGGTGGGAGGGGGAGTAGAAGGGGTAAAAAGGGATCAAATATGTTGTGACAGAAAGAAATCCAACTATTGGCAGTGAATGTACAATGCAACATTATTGCTGAATTGTACGCCTGAAACTTACTGGATTTTGTTAAAACACGTCACCATAATGAAAATAAAATTAAAATAAATAAAAAACTAATGTAGTATGGAGACATCTTATAGAAAATAAATATCACAAAAACATAGTGTAATTTTAAAGAAAATACGTGATGAACCCCCCCCAAATAATTCATTTTCAGTAAGTAAATATACAATGATTGCAAGTAAAACACCTGGGAAAGGAATCATAACAGCTTCCAGATTGCCAGTTGTTTCACTAGGCCTCAATATCAAAAATTTTATTGTTGAAATCCACAGCCAACTCTAATTTTATATTAAATTCTCTTTAGAATTCAGAAAATACTTAGAGGGTTAAAAGTCTAAAATTTTCAATTTCATAAGGATGGGATGAGGGAATGCATGTTAAGAGATTAAGAAGAGAATTTAAGCTCAAAAGTCAAGGACAATTGGTTAGTTTGAAAAAAAACCCATAGATTCTTGTAATTAAGACTAGGTTAAATATGAAGGGCGATTTGTGTAAAAACTATATGACATCAGTAGATGGAATGCCCTGACTCTTTTAACTTAAACCCATGCTTGTGTGTGTGTGTGTGTGTGTGTGTGTGTGTGTGTGTGTAATCAGAACCTATCATTTCTTTACCAGGTTTTACATATTCAGGTACTTTACCTCCATTTTTTTATTGTGAAATATTACACAAAAAGTGTTGGATACATGTGTAAATTATAAATTATAATAGTAAATAATTTAAGATCTGTGAACTCATTCTCTATTTAATGAAAGGAAACATCATTAATTCTTTTTGTGGGTTTTTTTTTAAAACCTTCCTCTTCCTCTCAAAGAAAGAGAAAAACACACACAATTTCCAAATTGGTTTATTTGTTTAATCATTCTCTCTTTATTTTTATAATGTATGTATTACTTTATATCTGTACCACATTTTAAATGTTTTTACTTTGTCTTACAAAAATGTTTTCAAACATATATACTTTCCATTTTTACAATTTTTGATGCTCATTGCTATAACACAATTATTTTTATCTTTTATATTCTTCATTCAATAAAAAATAATTGAATCACTAAAAAAAGAACTTAACTAAAATGTTACTGCGTTTCAACAGTCTATTTCCATCACTTTTTAAAAAAAGGTCTGCTCACTCTTCATTTAATTTAATTTAATACCCACTCCTTCTCCCCCTAAAACTCATGGTGGGGAAAGTAAGTATAAAACTCGGTAATATAAAATGTCTTCTTGAAAATAATCTGTCTTATATTGATAACTAGAATGATTTGCACATTTTATAACTATCAATAACAGCAGCCTGTGATTTTAAATCTTATAAAAACAAGAAAGCTCTGTTGTCTTAACACTTGCCTGTAATTCCTAATGCAATGAGAGTTGTGATCTGTTGCTGCCACCAGCAAGTCATTTTCACAAAGGGCATTTTCTCCTTGTTTTTTTGTTCTGTTGTTTCCATTTCAGAGTATTTCTTGCCTACCAAAATTTCTTTATAATCAAGACAAATAATTAGATAAAATAATACAAATCTCCTCATGGGTATTTTTCGGTAACAATTACTTTTTAAAAATCTACTATACATAACCTTTTTTTCTTTTAGAAACAGACCTAATTTTTTTCCTTTCTTCTATTTATACTTCCATTTTCCTTCATAAGCCCCCATATTCTTGCTTTATTTAGATTCATTTTTCTGTGTTAAATATGTCCTAATTTGAGAACAAGTGACCCTGGCAATAAAAGGTAGTTCATTCATTTGGATAACTACTACAAGATAATCTTTAAATTTTCATCTAGCTTGCAAGATTAAGGTTAATTGTATACAATGAGTTCTAAAGCCATATCAACTAGAATTAGATCCAGCTTCTACCGCTAACCCGCATGGTTACCTTGAAAGTATTTAACTGTTTCATCCTAGATTTATACCCTGTAAAAATGGGGATAATAATATGTACAACTTGAGATTTACTGGAGGAATAAATAAAATAATAAATAAAGCCATTTAGCAAAATAGCTGGCATATAGTAAGCTATCAATAATTATTCATTTTTTTATTTTAACCATAAAAGTGCAAAAATTAAGTGACTCCCATACAATCAGAAGCCAAATCAATAGGAGAGTTCTGGCTAGAACCTCCAGATCACTGACTCCAAGCCAGAGCTCTGACTGTTACACTGCAGTGGTGCTGACTTTATAGTTTGTCATATTAATATAAGGCTCTCGTTCACTTGGGATAAGCACAAAAGTGCTACAAACCTCATTTTTTAAAAAGTTCTTCAATAAGCTCAGAATTATACGACCACCATTAAATCCACTGACACCACTAACACCTGATAAACCTTTCTTCCCAAAGGATCAGAGTGGCTGTTCCATGGTAATATTTCTCATAGGAATCTGTGATTTCTCTAAGCTCTGAAATTCCTTCCTTTGTGGAACTCAGGGAATAAAGCAGTTAACCATTATTTGTTTCTGTCAGTGACACCATTAATATATCATGGGGAGAGTAAATAGTGAGGGTCGCTTCCCCAGTGCAATTAGTGGAAATCATTCTAGTCTAGACCAAGATAGTAACCAATGCACAGAGCCTCCTTGCTTGACACTTGTTGAAACTGATTCCTTAGGTGTCTCCACTGAAGAATTTTCCTTGCAGTACAATACATACAATGTGAATTCCCATTATCCTTGCTGCTAAGTATACATGTAATCAGGAGCTCGGAAGAACAGAATGCCAATGGAGGTCTATTTTGCTCCAGGGAAAGTGAGTTGAGTGTTGTTCCTTAGTAAGTCTCATGTAGGTACTTTAAAACATTACCTATAATTGATTCTCATTTTATCTCCTTTTCTATTTGAACAGCAATCACTTGCTGTCTCATCAAATGTTAAATTATATGCTAATTATTCCTATGTCTGAAAATGCTTTCTAACCGAAGATCTCCAAAGGTTTTCCTACACTTTGGAGGCTAATCTACTCTCCTGAAACTAAATACTGGAGGTAAGTTGAGTTTCAGTAACCAGGGAGGGAATTTATAGGGTTTCCGACTCAAACTAACTTTATAGACTAGAGAGTTTTATAAAGCGTAATGCAATATTAGCAAGTGGTAGAGAACTCTGGCTATTGATCTCATACACAGGGGAGTAAGGTCATAAAGATAATGGGGCCAGATCACTGTCAGCCTGTAATCCATTGTTAGAACTTTGACTTACACTGTCAGTGAGGAAAAAAAATGAGGTTTGGGAGGGAAAAGGTGGTCATTCTTTTCCATTGGTGTGAATGATTAAAAGTGGATTACCCAATATTAGGTACTCCATCACGCTGGACACCGTCAGCGGGGCTTCCACAGACACCCTCAAGCACCACTGTATTGAGCTAAATGTTCAGAGCACCCAGCCTGGTCTTATGAATTAGCCCATGGACTGGAATGAGCAAGGACTTTAGCCCCATGCCAGTCACTCCTTCTTTTCTCTTTCACACTTGCCCGCTCCTACTTTTCCTAATCTTGTCTTCAGGACTTATCGACTTTGAGTAAGCACAAGAGTGGATGTTCTGTGGGGAGCAAAGTCCTTATATCTGCTGGGATGCCAGAGCCTTGGGCCCCTCCCACAGCCTATGGACCCTGATGTAACCTGTGAGCTAGCTCAGCTTTGCCTCTGAGTAAAAGAGAGCTTAAAAGAAAAAAAAAGAACATCACCCACAGCAGCCTTAGTGTTGCATTTTTTTGCTGGCCTCCTGAATTTAGAAATTGATTTCCAAAACCAACATGGGGGTAGAAACATGGCTACATTTCCATCCTGACCATGTTTAAAGAAGACTTGAAGAAAACAAGTCTTCTGCTTGGTGGTTGATGAGAAGAGTTGGTTTTGTACATTAAATCTGGCAATATCTACTTGCCAGTGATTGAATTTTTAAATATGAACAGGATTCAGAAAATAAAGGTTAATGTGTCACCAGTGTTGAATGGTTCTTGCTAACAGTAGAAAATAGTTATTACTGTGTTTACACATTTCCAAGTGTTGATATAAGCCACAAGCTATTAGCAAAATGGCTACTCTCATTATGACAAATTAAATAGCAGTCATATATCACACTCCCTCCAAAACTGCAAATAAATTCAACAGTACCTGAAATTTTTTAGCCTATCTGTACAGCAGCCTTCTTACAAAGTCCTTTTATAAGCTACTTTTCATCATCCCAGTTGTCTAGTGAAAGGTCTACATCTGTGGTGTTCAAGATTGTACTAATTGCCCATGATTAGGGGTGTGTGCCTCTTCTCCATCACTCCAGTGAAGAGAGCTCAATTCATATAACTCCTGGCCTCCCTTTGCTCCTTTATTTACCTACAGCCTTTGGGAGGAGTACTTATTTGACTGGTACATATGTCAAGAACATCTCCACCTTGGCACATGACTAGTTCTGGCCAATGGAATGTAAGTGAAAGCAGGCATGCAATGTCAAGAATGGCCCTTAAGCAAAGGTTTTGTCCCTTCTTATCTACTGAAATTCAGAGACAATGACTAAGAGCCAGTCTTGACTACAAGGTGGAAATTGCATAGTAAGAACAGAGGGAGCCTGGGTCCATAATAACTGAAATTAACACACCAGCCTGGACTGCCAATCAGACATTTACCTAAAATAAACTTCTGCTTAATTTAGCCCATTATTTTGGATTCTCTGACAAACAGACACAGAATGGTCACAGGTAGTCTAGAAATACGGGGGCAGGGAAAAGTGCAGCCCAGGAAAAAGGACACTCTGATGGGTAAGATCAAATTAAAGAATGAAGTGATTAAGGGTGAATAGAATAGAAAGTAGAAAAATGGGGAGGGGGGCATGAATTTGGGGGAACAAACAAGTTATGCTCTATATTTATAAACTAAAATTTATATTCATGTACATATATAATGCATCTTCATTAATAAGCATAAATACATTAAATGAGTTAATATTTAAAAGGACTTAGAAAAGTCTCTGGCACACAGTAAATTACTACATTAGTGTTATTAACTAAAAATAAATAAGAATGAATAATATGATGGTTAATTTTGGTGTCAACTTGACTAGGCTATGGTGCCGCAGTAAATTAGTCAAATACTAGTCTAGAGGTTGCTGTACAAGGAACATTTAAGTAAAAATTACCCTCCATATTGTGGGTACACTGAGATGGCCTTGAGAGAAAAAACTGAGGTTCCTTAAAGAAGTAATTCAGCCTCAAAATTGCAATAATGAAAATTCTTCCTGCTTTTCCATGCTGCTGGTTTGCCTGCAGATTTCCGACCTGCCATTCCACAATTGCGTGAGTCAATATCTTTAGCTGATAGATCGAGAGAGAGAGAGAGAGAAGAGAGAGAGAGAGAGAGAGAAGAGAGAGATGATAGACAGACAGACAGACAGACCAAGTCCCCTATTGGGTTTCTGTTTCTCTGGAGAACCCTAACACAAATAGAGAGTTAAAATAGACCTGCACTAGAAGCCACGGGATTTTCTGTTTGTTGACAACTGGGAGGTGGGATGAGTCACCAGAGTAGAGTCAGACCACCATCACTCCCCATTCCTACCCCTCCTCCCACACACCCTGAAAATAATCTTATCCAAGACCTCAAATGTTCATGTCGCCCTCCTTCCCTTGCCAATGATTTAGAGAAGATGAAAGAGGCCAAGATGGCAACAGTCTACCTCAAGCACTGTAAATGCTATAGGCATGGGTTTCTTTTTGGGGTTGATGAAAATGTTCTAGAATAAGATAGTGCTAATGGCTAAGAACATTGTGAATATACTAAATGCCACTGGAATTGTTCTTTAAAATGATTCATTTCATGTTATGTGAATTTCATCTCAGTAATTTTTTAAAGGTGAGCTTGTTATATGAATTTTTACTTCAGTAAAAAAATCAAAATTAAAATAAAAGGAAATATCTGCCTTGAGCTGCTTATAGAAAGCATAAGCCTCCTCCATGCCCACATCATAAAGCTACCTGGGAAGCATTTCCTGGTGGGCTAGACAGAGTTCAGTATTAAGGCCACTTGGGTAACAGACCTCAAGCCAAACCCATGAAGTAAGCTGTAATCAATTAATAAAAGGAATGTTTGTGGCCTCCATATTTACTTCATTTTATTCCAAACCTTAATAAGGTATAAAGGCTGAAGGACCCCAGAGCTGAGAGTAACCACCCCCACTTATCTTGTCTCACATAACCATATGCATCCAAGCACAAAGTAGTTAGGGAAATTTGGAAGCCTGCTGTTTTTGCAATACATCTTTCTTATGCCTGTCCTGTATGCTTTCCTAAAGATAAGTAATTCTAAAGCTTGATACAGCCTATTGTCCTGTGAGTTTGATTGTTAAGCTGGGTGATCTGGGCACAGTGTGCAATCGAATCAACTGCATCAATTGTAAAATACCACCTCTATCATTCTATAACAGTATAAATATCTATGCATACCAAAATATTTCCATCAAGATAACATAATGATAATAGTAAAAATGAGGAATAAGATGTTAAATGTGTTTCTACTCCCACCCTGTGCTATGTCTCTACCTGTGATGTTATACAGTTAAAACCACTCAGAAAATATCTTCAGTATTTTGCTGACATTTCCTCAAAAAAAAAAATAATAAAGGAATTGTTTTGGTCTGCTTTGTTGGATTTTCATTATCTTCTCAAAAAGAGATTTATAACTTTTATAAATCTAAAGATTTTATGAAGATTAATTACATTTAACATTCAGGTTTTCAAGTAAGAAACAAATTCCAACAAATCATCATCTGTGTTAATAGGATTTTTTTTTTCCATTTTTCATGGTAGCTGTATTTGGAATTAGCTTGCTTTCACGGATTAACAAGTATCTTAGGATGGAAGTTTGAAATGGCTTTAAGCAAAGAACACAAACCAGCTATGAAAGAGTGTCATATGAAACTAGTCTAAACAAAAACAAGTATCATACAAGGCAAGAAAATATATTCCTTGTTGAGTCCTTCCTTCAACAACAAAAATAGCATGTTTACAAACCCCCCTATGGCCCAATACATTAATTTGGGACCAACTCAGAGAAACAGTGCCATCTGCTGATTATGCAGTTTACTGCAAGTCAGAATTTCAACCTCACAAACATGGTGATTTTACAACACTAAATTGCCCCAAGAATGACTGACTGCACCACTCAGACAAAATCAGGCAGGATTTTTGACTTGCTCTTAATGTACACCTGTTAAAATGGACAGGTAGGCTACTGGGAAGTGGAAATTCTGCAGAGCAGAGCTGCTCAGGTTTTAAATTTATCATTAGTGATCAGTCCGAGAACGTGATTAATGTAATTACATTGTCACCTACAGCAAGATATAATTTTCAGTGAAGATGTGTCAAGGGTGTATTTGTATATTAGAAATGAATTATGCATTGTGACTCAAATAATACCTGTCTCACTGACAGCTTTTGTCAGCTCATGCAGCAGACTGAGAGATCCCCGAAGCAAAGAGGGAAGTATGTATGCTGCGCAGAAGGCAAGAAAACATCTGCTAGCTCTGCTTTCTTCTGTGTCATGCGCAGCTCCAAGCTCAGCATGGCTTAATACCTTGAAAACTGAGTGAGGAACCAGTCATGTAAGTTAAGGAAGAAAAAGTGGTGAAGTACCTCATTCATTCATTCATTCATTCATTCTATTACAAGTAGCTGTTTTTGCAACCATGTAAATCTTCACTTTTATATTTTTTAACCTTCACTTCTTGAAAATTACTTTTTCTCTTTCTTTCTCCTTGATTCAAACTGCCACTTGGACTCGCTTGCTCCTTTCCTTATCCTTCTGCATGCTGCACACTCACTCTCTCAATCATTAAGCCCTTAGGTCAGCATCAAACAGTCTTAGGATAAAGCCTCAGGTCTACGACCACAGAAACAGAGTTTCAGTGAAACTGAAGATAACATGTTGCAGCTCCATACCCTGAAGGTGAACCCACCATACCTCCCCATTGGAACCAGACAGATCGACACCATGACTGACATCAGGAACCTGGGCCTCCTACGCTAGCCAAACCAATCAGTATGCCCATGACCCAACTTCATTAGCTACTAATGAGTTTTCCCCTATATAACTGTTGTTGGAAGAAACATCCAATCCTGTAGAGATTTAATGATTTTGAGCCAAAACTGATGGACAGTTGCCGGGAAGCAAAATCTCAATGGATTGAGAAATGCTCCTAAGAATGGCAGTTTTGCAGCTTATTTTATACATTAGAATGAAAGGAAGGAGATGTAAGAGGTTACATAAATTCATTAGTGGTAGATAAGGAGGCGGGAGAAAGCAAAGCTAGGAAGTCTCAGGGATTTGGATACAAATAAAATGGAGAGACACACACTTCTTTTACATTGGTAGTACAGGAGAGTTAATAATTAACATTCGCAGCACATGGGATAGTATTCAGGGGACAAAATAACATGAGAAGATTCTGTGGTCTCCTGTGTGCTATAGGTTGTGCCCTGAGAAGTCTGGTAAAAAAGGATTACTTTGACATTCAAGGGTAAGTTATCTTAGATGCAAAAAAGACAATAGATGGCTCACTTAAAGGTAACCATTGTCCTTTGTCAGGAGAGTTACAGGCCCAGGATGTGACTACACACCATGACTTACATTTGTTAGGAATTTTACGTTCAGACACATCCTATGTGGTCACTGTTCAGTCTCTGAGTTTGTAGGGTCCACCAGTGTTGGCCTTCCTGAGCTTGTCAGGTTCAGTATGTGGCCCACATATCCAGTCCCAAGAAGCTACCAGGGAGCCAGAACTTGAGTGATAGCTCACCTGTGCCCCAGAATTTGCAGCTCTCTAATAAACCTTACTTTCTTTGCTGTAAAACCTGCATGTATCTCTTTGGCTTAGATGTGCAGATGGACCCTTTTTTGTCCAAGAACTTTTTGTGCCAGGGACTATTCGAAGTCCTGTGTTTACTGAAGAAAGGCCAGTTGGATCCCCAGAGTAGAGGCCTCTCAGTGTCCCCAGCTTACTTTTCCTCTGCACTGTAACTTAACAATAGATTGTCCCAGTGGTTTCATTCCAGAGCTTGGAAATATCCAGTGTCATATAAAGTTGCCCCGAAACTTATGATTAATGCCCTTATGCTTACTGATCACAATCCTTCTGGTTCTAGATTCTTTTAAGACTATTCCCATCTTTGTTCCTGGGTTACTAATGCCAACCAGAGGACCATGTGCCAGAGGAACTGCTTGTGAAGCACAACAGACTACCCCAACCCCAATCGTCATGCAAGCCCCTGGAATAATGCCTAGATTGTCCCTTAGTACCCTAAGCCAGACTGAGAAGGGAAGGCAGTTTTTGAAGGTGTTAACCTGCTGCCTTCTTAGATCACCGGTGTCCTGACAATAAAGGCTATTCTAATATCCCAACTCCTTTGTTGGTCTATTGGCTGAGCGCACAGGCAGCACAAGCCCCAGACTTGGCTGTCCTCCAGTTCATTACTAACATGAAATAAGATAAAATGACTACACTCATAGAATTCAGCCTAATGGAAGAGGGGCAGGTAAATAGTTACAGACAATATGTTAAGTGCCAATAGCAGAGCTATAACTGGAAGCATAGAAAAAAGGAAAACAAACAAAAACCCCCAAAAAAACGATAAGAGAAATTTTTAAAGTGAGCATTTGCCACAGAACAGGTACTTTTTATATACAACCCAGATATAAACTGGATGACCTTCTTCTATATTTAGATTAAATGAGTTTGAACCCCCACAAATCCTGGCGTGTCAAAATCCAAAGCTTTCCTCAATTCCCAAGGAATTACCATCATTTGTGCTTCTCATTCTCTGTGCTCCCAAGTCACACATGCTGTATTTGTTCCATGTCACATGGATTCCCTCAAAAAACTCAGACGCTAGAAATTTTGGCAAGACTTCAGGGTAAGGCAGAGATGAAGGGAGGGAGACTCCCCACACTATTTAGCAAATGGAGAACCATTTGGAGAACTAAATGGAGAACTGTTATTCAAATATCGTTCAGTCCCCATCAGTGAGAGTTTCTCTTATCTAACCCAGCCCCAGCCTCCCAAGCACTTTTTTCTCTCTTGTCACCTTTCCCTCTCAAATTGCCATTATATTTTCATTTTTTCTCCCTCTATTTCACTTCAACAGCAACCAACACCGAAGGTCTTGAGAGGCTCACTCAAGCTTTTAATAGGGTGCTTTTCCAAATAAATACTAAGAGGAATTCTGATACAAGTTGTCATCATTAAGAAATGTCCAAACCTGGGGATGACTCCATAGTGTCATGGTTAGCATGTCTGCTTTACATGCAGGTCATAGGTTTGCACCCCAGGTGGAGCCATGGAACATACCCCAGGTGCACCAGGCCATGGTGCCACCATGAGTAGCAACATCCGTAGGTCACAGGTGGAGAGAGGGGGAAACAGGGAATCAAAGAAGGGGGAAAATATATAAAATAAAATAAATATTAAAAAATGTCCAAACCTGTAGAGAATCTTTATAAGAGGTTATTTTAGCCAAACTGACGACATATACCTGGGAACAAGATCTCAAATGTTGTGTAGAATAAATTTTGCACCAGTCTTTTGTCCATTTGAAATTAAGGAGGGATAGTAAGAAAGAGTACATGCAGGTAAAAGAAAACAAGGCAGGGATTGGTTTACAGGACAATCAACAAGATTATATGCTCTCTTAAGGGTGGCTATTTCAAAAGTGTATTAACCTAGATGCACAGAAACAATGGACAAGGCTTACTTAAAGATAAATCTTTTACTAAAAAATTATAGGCCTGGGGCATGACTACCTACCATGACTTGCCCAGGTAGGAGTTTATGATCAGAACACTGTTACTTTCCATAGGTGCCCCTTTTTGTCCAAAAAGCAGTGAAGATAGTATTTCTCTATCTCACTACCCATACATTTTTTCATTTGTTTCACAACTGCCCTTGGACATATCACTGAACAAGTGGGAAGTCACTTTGTCTAAGTCAATACTAATCCTCTGTAGCATGCTAACACGTGCAAAGCACTTAGCATGTAGAAAACAGTAATAAGTACTTAATGTTACACATTATTTTTATCATTATAATATTTTAGTGGTTTTATCTCTTTTACCTGCATTTACCACCTAAGTAATATCATCCAGTCTCATGACCACTATTACTGACAAATCCCAAATTTATCTTCAGCCTTGACCAATGCTACTTAACTCAAACGATCAAACTGCTTATTTGACAATCCAACAGGCCTATCAAACGTGAAGTAATCAAAACTGAACTTCTGATTCCCCCCCCCCAACCTCTTTCAGTCTTCCCATCTCATTAATTGGCAATACATTTCCTCCCTTGCTCAGGCCAAAAATCTTGGAGCCATTCTTGGTTCTTGTTTCTTACCTTATATTTAGTCTATTCACATCTTCTTGGCTCTGCCTTCAAAACATCCAAAATTTAACCATTCCTTACTTAGCATTTCATGGCTGCCACCTGATCTCAATACCATCACCTTTAAACTGAATTATTTCAGAAGCCTCCTAACTCATCACCTCACTTCTACCCAACGTTCCACCAGTCTGTTCTCCTCACGGAGCGGTTCAGATCATGTCTTCCTCAGCGTAAATCCCAGTGGTTTCTCAACTCTCAGGACAAAAGCTAAAGCTCTCAAATGGTCTTCAGTGCCCTGTAACATCTGATCTCCCCCAGCACCATCACCTATTTGACCTCGTCTCTTACCACTCTTCTCAATCTCTCCACAATGGCCTCTGGCTATTTCTCAAACAGGTCAAACATTTCTTTACCTGTATTCAGGCCTTGGCACTTGTGGTTCCTTCTGTCCAGAACATTTTTCCAAGAGAATGTCATGGTTCTCAATCCCCCACTTTTTCCAGGCCTCTGCATAAATCCACCCCATATAATAGCAATTACCATCTTCACTTTAAGGTCTCCCTTATTTTGCTTATTTTTCTTCATAGCACTTACCATCATGTGCCATGTTACATATGTGTATTAGTCTCTATGCGCTAGCAGAACCATAAGGACAGAGACTTTGTCTGTTATATTCACTATTGTATGCACAACTCTTAGGACAAGTCCGAAATGACTAGGTACTCAGTAAATATTTATGGAATGATAAATCTAATCACTTAATCAAAATAAGGAAGGAAAGAGTTTCAGGAAGGAAGTGTTCGCCAATAAATAATGTAAAACAAAAGCCAAGATAAAAGTTGAAAAGGGTTCACTGCATTTGTTAACTAAGGAGTCATTGGGATGGAGGCCAGTAGCTCTGGGTCGACAGTGATCAGGAAGTGGGAAAGGGGGAACTCTCTTCTGAAAATGAATAGTGGTGACAGTTGCACAATATTGTGAATGTTCAAGTGGTAATTCTTTTTGACATAGTTAATTTTCAAATGGGGTATAAAGCAAAACATACTTCAAAAATGTTTTTCATATTATCAGCTCATTAGGTTGAATGATTATTCTCCCAGTATTTACAATTGGATGCCATCAATTATAATTATTAAAATGCTTTTCCTCTGCAATATCCCTATGGATAGTGTCTTAAGTCAGGTCCCCTGGCAGAGACTGAGGCAGATTTGCATGCAGGGAGTTTTTGAGAAGTGCTCTTAGGAACATCTGTAAGGGAGTGAGGGAAGCAAGAATGGACAGAGAGAAGATGAATAGCAGTAAAGCTGCAACAAAGGCTTCGACTGAGTACCTCTGGAGCTGAAATGGTCATTTAAAGTTACCCTAAATTGAGGTAAGGGGGCTGGGCCTTTCTACCCTGAATCAACAAATCCCTGGATGCCAGCCACCCTGGGATGTGACCTTGGCTGAGGCAGCTCTGTCAGCTGAAGGCTATTCTTAGGGAGGGACTTGGCTATGTGAGGTCACAGGCAGCTGGGGAAATGAAGGAGGCAGTCTGGGCAGCACACTCTAACATTCACTACGGTTAAGACAGACAATAAAGTTGCTAGGCCCCCATCATTGTATTTTTTAAGAATTTTACACCAAATAATGATATGAGGCAAGAGATATTGAAAGAAGTTTTACAGGTAAAGTCTCATATATAGGGGCTATACAAGGGTCAAGAAACGCCATTTTGCTTATTAGTTGACTACTTCCTCACTTACAAATATGGTCCCAAGCTTACTGCTCATGAATTCTAGATGTACAACTCCCCAGGTATGGCACTGTAAATCTAAAGAACTCAAAATTGATGATACATAATTATTTATTCAACACCTAAAACACTATTCAGTCTAAAAGAAATTTTCCTAAATGGAAGCAAAAACTGATTATAGAGGCCTCAACTGGAGAAGTAACTCCTTTTTCTTTGTTGACTCCAGTCTTCTAATATTTACTTTGTGCATTCAAACTCTTTTTAATGACAAAAATTATTAGACACCCTTTGACATGAGGTAGTTGAGCATTTATTTAGTGTACAAACAATGTTTGGTGGACACAGCTTTATTGACTGCATGCCAGTTCCCCATTAGTCTGAAGTCTCAAATGAGAAGCAGCACTCTGAAGTGTCCCACCATCCTTCATCTCCTGCCCCAACCTACTGACTATTCATGCTCGTACTGCTCTGCAGCACTATTACCTCTAAGGTCTTCATCATTTGCAAGTCTAGTCTGATTCTCTTTCTCCCTTTAGCTATAGTTTCAATTTATCAAGTTTTCAATGATCTCACACATTTTTATCTGGTACTCCTAATCAGATTAGACTTTCCCAGAATAGAGACTATGTATTTTACCTATCTTATATTCCTTAAGAAAATTCCTTAGTGGGTACTTGATAAAAGTGTGCTAATTATGGAATTATTAATAAACAATTATATGATAGAAGTATGTCTTTAAAATTAAACAACTCCAACAGTTTTGACCGTGTATCAAAGATATACTTTGTAACAAAATTTATTAAAATTTAATTATATTTTTTCAAAATTACATTTACTACAGTTTTCAAAATTACATTTACTAGTTTTTTTTAAAAGGGAAGCAAGGGAATGTCATGCAGTAATCTTTCATCATGGAGTAGTGGTTTGATTGGTTATATTCTGAAAAAAGAATGATACATTTTCTCTTATTCTTTCAAGAAAAGGATCTGTAAGATTTAATGATCTCGAGAAAAATGTTGCCATTGCTTCAGCTGTGACATGGAGAGAGGTTTCAGGGAGTTAAACTTCTGGTGATGTGGACCAAGCTGACAATTTCTAGAGACTGGAAATTTTTCCAATGAATCACCTGAAACAAGTAAAACAATGAGAAAATCCTTAAGCCAATCAAGATCTTACTACATACTTTTTAAATTTTATGATATAATGAGTTCATGCAATTATTACATTTTGGTTTCTGACTTCAAGAGATGCACATTAAACAAATAATCATCCGAAGAGATATATTACAGGTCCACAATCCCTTGTCTAAAACATTTGGGGCAAAATATTTGGGGCCAGATATGTTTCCAAATTCAGAAAATAACTGGAAAAATCTGAAACAGCATGCTCTATTAATAATCAAGCCTATTAATATTCTGCATCAATCATATGAATAGTCTTATAAAATGGGTTAAAGACTATTGATAAATTCACATCAATTTCAGTAAGGTTTTTGTCACCAAACAAGTTTGTTGCAAATTTATAAAGATAAAACAAGTTTTTGTCCTTTCAATCTTTCTAGATTTCATAACTGAAGATAAGGGACTGTAAAGCCGTATTACAAACAAAAGTAAAGGTATGAAATTGAGATACAGGGGGCATACAAGATACAGGCATATGGGCATATATAACAAGATTAACTGACTTGTTTTATTAAGATCTGAAAGATAAGAAGGCCAGAACTAGATGGAGAAGCGAAATAAAACATTCCAAGAGAGGGACTTACAAAGGCTATGAAAGAGAAAGGACATATGGCACAGCTGAGAATGATCGAGTCTAATGCAATTAGAGCCTAGGGGGCAAAGACAAAGAATAATGCAAGAGAAGTTGGGTAATGCAAGGTGAAGTGCACCTACAAGGGCTGGAGTAAAACGCTGTAATCAAATCATGAAAGGAAGAAGCTGGTGGTTACTCACTAAATCCATGGCGCTTAGGGTGCTTAGCCACATTTCCTAGCCTCCGTTACAGTAGATTCAACCACTGAGTTTGGCCTACGGAATGTAGATAGAAGTGACTTATGTCACTTCTATAAAAATCCCCTATACCACATGGTTTTCTCCTTTTTCTCTTCTCTCACCTGCTGGCTGGCAGGTGCAGGCAACCCAGCATGGAACTCTAACACCTAAAGGGATGGTAGAGCCCAAAGTAGAAGAAGCCTGGATCACAAAATCATGTTAGAGAAGACTGTTTTACTACTGTGACCTATTACATGAGTGAGAAATACACTTCTGTTGTGGTAGGCCACTGTGCTTTTTTGAGTTTCTGTTACAACACTTACCCTACCCTAACTCACTACTTTAAATATTTTAGCCTACCCAAAGGGCAATGAAAACTACTGAAGATTTTACTTTTTAACCTTTTAATCATGAGAAATGTCAAAACATATAAAAATTGACAAGATAAAGAAAAAACCTACAGGTTTATATTCCCTACCTTGAGTAACTATCAACTAATAGCCAATCCTATTTTATTTCTCCACTTCTTTATTATTAAATACATAGCATATATCATTTCACCTGTAAATATTTTAGTCTGCATTTGCAAAAGGTAAAGACTACTCTTTAAAATTTTATCATACCTAAAAAAACAATTGTTAGTTTACTTAATATCGAAATTCTGTCAATGTTCAAAATAACTGTGGCGTTAAGAGATGACACGACTGCTTTGAGAATCTAGAAGATAAGAGAATACCCTCAAAGGGCTGATTAAAAAAAATTTTTAAAAACAACCAAACCCTACAAACTAGAATCACATATACCTAGCAAAGATAGCATTTCAGGGAAGAAAAAAATATATACTTTGAAAAATCAAAGATTGACAGATAGATAGATAGATACAGATATATATACTACGCTACTCTTTATTGGGAGAAAAATAGATAAGAATATATATATTCAGAGTTTCTTTCATGTGCATAAAAATATATCTAGAAGGATACACAAAAAACTATACTGGTGGTTTCTTAAGGGGTAGAACGACTAGAAATTAGTAAGATGAAAATATTGTGGGAGGAAGTTTTCGCCATATACCTTGTATATTTTTAAATTGAGCCATGCAAATATATTACCAATTTATGAGACAAAACAGTAAAATTTTAAATCTGTACGATAAGAATGATTTGGTAACAGAAAATTTAGTTAATATGGCAGAACTCTAAACTAAGTAATTAAGAAAATATACATGGCTTTCATGCACAAAAGAAACAATTACAAAGTGATCAGGCATCAGGCCAAACAGCAAGTATCTATAGTTATCAAAGAATCAATATCATGTAGACCATATTTCAGACTACAGTACAGTAGCAAGAATTCAATAACAAAAACTAAAATACATTTAAAAATATTTTTCAATAATTCATGAGTCAAATAAATCAGATGAGAAATTACAAAATATTTAGAATTGAATACTAAAAAGACTGCTTACCAAAGTTATGAGATTTAGCTTGAGGAAAATTCAGTCTTAAATACTCATTTCATAAAGAAGACTGACAATCATAAAGCTAAGTATTCAATTCAATAAATAAGAACATTAAAGTAATTATAAAGAAAAAGAAGATATAACAGAAATTTTAAAATAGAAGACACAATAGATCAAATATTGATTTATATGAAATATGAATTCTTTTGTGTCAGTCTCATTCAGTCTAACTTCTTAAACCTACTCAATATAATTTATTAAGTGACTTCCAACTACTAAACATTGCTCATTCAAGTCTTACTTGTGATCCAATTTCTATTTGGTGTTAATTCTAGAGGGTTAATGTTTTTAGCTTCACTTAAGCAGCACTAGCAATTCATCAAGTACTGAGAAGTATGCTGGCTCATGCTAACTGCTCTAGGATGTATGAATGCTTATGATTAAGTTTTCCATGAAATAAACAAAGAGTAGGATTATTCTGTCAAGTGTATGTCTTTTGTGAGAAAGAACTAAAGATTAAAATCATTTTTCTCATTCTGAATCCATTATACTAGGATTTGAAAGACTTTTCCTAAATAAGTTAAATTTTCACAACTGGTTCACTAAACTGAGAGAACCAATAAGGTTCTAATTAATATGTCTCAAATACCCATCAGGCAGTTGCCCTATGAACTGAGGGAAAAAAAATTAACACATGCAAATGCTCAATATTTTAGTTATCCTGTATTTAAATATCTTCAATTGCTGAAGAAAGACAAATGAACGTTGCCATCATAACAACTCAAATATAACAAACCTGTATGATCTTGTTCTCCTGTACAATTACAGTTAAGTAGGTCATGAGTAATGCAATGTGAATTTTCATGTAATGTGAACAAATCTTTAAGTTCTTCTACTGAAAACTGCATATGTTCAGATGTCCTGGTGAGGTCTACAACTGTCCCAGAAAGACCTTGCTTTACTGATCTGCCTTTGATAGATCTTTTCTTCTATTGTGCCTGAAGAGAAAACATTCATTAGATTTCATTTCAATCTTTACGTCTGCAATTTTTATAGGGTAAAACATGCTGAGCATACTAGTTGAGAAAAGAACAACATTCCTAACATTGAAGCACAGATTAACAAGAAAAGTTTTTAAATTATTCCAAGGAAAACATTTTTTCACACTGAAGGGTTATTACCTGTGGTTAGGAGTCTGTAAATATGTACAGGATGTTTCTGACCATCTCTCCATACTCTAGACATTGCCTTAGAAAATAAATGAGAATTCTGAGAGTATGGTAGAAAATAATAGCCCTTTCCCCATAAGCAATTTACAGTAATACTTTTAAGAATAGTAATTCTAGATTTTACTTATAGCTTCAGAAAACAAAGCCCAGGTATACCCAAGCATTCTCTACTTCATATCTTTTTCCTAGAACAAGGAAGGGATGAACACTCGCTGCAGTGATGTACAATAACTGCAGGGATGACAGTAACAGTGGGAGGGTCTAACTAGATCAAAGAATGGGACAGTGAGTCTGGATAGCAAGAATGCAGAGAACCAAGAACAGCATGGGCATGGACGATGGCTTATGCCTAGCCAAGCAGCTTACGACTCACCCCTAAGGAATCCTTAGGATACCTGTAATCAGTTCAGGCTCTAGATAGATCCCTGTGGTTTGGAATTATCAATGACACTGTATAGTAAAGGGTAGACATTCAACCTCTGCCCGTTCCAGAGAAAAATCTGGCTTTCAGCCAGCTCCTGGAGATAACTTCTAAACCCATGGAATATCCTGCCTGATAAGAGCATTGTTTACCTGGGACCTTGGGCCACACTGGACAGTTTATGGAAGCAATATGACTTAGGCGAGGCCTTAGGCCATTAGGGTCAGGTTGACCTCGAAAGGGGTTGGAGACTGAGTGACTAAGGTCAGGCACTGAGTACTCCATGCCTTCATGATCGACCTCCAATAAAAAACTCTGGATGCCAAGATGCGAGTCAACTTCTCTGGCTGCCAATATTCCATATATGCTGTCATTCATCAATGCTAGGAAAATTAAATGTTGTCTGTATAACTCCAGTAGGAGAGAACTGGAAGCTTGTGCCTGGTCTCTTCTGGACTCTGCTCTATGTGTCTTTTACCTTTACTGATTTTAATTTGTATCCTTTCACTGTAATAAACCATAACCATAAATACAGCTGCTTCTCTAAGTTCTGTGAGTCCTTCCAGTGAATCATTAAATCTAAGGGTTATCTTAGGGTCTCCTTACACAGATACCAACTGAGGCGCATATCTATAGGTAGAAATCTCAAAATACTTGCAGATGGACTATAGTTTAAAGAAAATCAAAGGCTTCTTCTGAAATATTTTCCTAAACTAGCTAATTTTATATCTTTATTGCACCCTACATGAACATTGATCACAGCATCTATACTTTATTATCTTCCCCTGATGGTCATAAGCGTCACAAAGGCCCAACTGTGCAGTGAATTACAGCCTAGAGACATACAGGTTAGGTCTGAATCCCAGCTCCGCCTCTTACAAGCTATGTGGCCTAAAATAAGCTTCCGTATCTTCATCTGCAAAATGGAATCATATACACACTTGCAGGATTGTTGTGAAGACTGAATAGACGAAAAGCACTTAGCAGAGTGCCTGATGCAAAATATGAGCTCAATATGAAGCAGTTATCAAACATCATCAACATCTTTGTATCCCCAGCAGGTATTATATCCCCAGTAGGCATTCCATGTTTATTTAATGCATAAATAGTCCTACCTGGATATCAGTAGCTGGATTCCAATCAATGTCATAGAGAATTAAGTGAGATCCTCCAATAAGGTTAAGTCCCACACCACCAGCTTTTTGAACTTAACAAAAAAATAAAATCAGAAGAGTATTTGCTATTGAAGCGATCAACAATTTGCTGCCTTTGAGAGATTGGTGTTTGTCCATCAAGTCTTGTATAAGTATATCCATGACGCTTGCATACTTCTTGTAAAATATTCAAGGTCTGTGTGTAGTTAGATACCAACACCACCCTGTCAATCAAAAAGATTCTTTATATCTAAAATTTAAATGCAATACTAGATTTTTTTAAATGAAAGAAAATACCAAATAATATTATCATTGATACTTATAAAGTATGCAACAATGTATGCATTAAAACACAGGTTCTCCTTTAAATTCAATTTTAAAGCTTTCAGATAGTGAAGTAACCCTCTGCCTTCTTCTCCTCTCTGAAGTCACCCTAAAAAAAAAACAAGAGAATGAGAAAAAGAAATGCAAACTCTATCTCTGATAAAACAAGGAGATATTTATATATGAAAACAGAGAATAATGGAATAGTGACCTGCATATGAGTACAGAGAAGGTGAAACCTAAGTGTCCAAAGAGGAAGATTCCAATAAGAAACAAGTGCAAGTTCATTCACACTATAGAATCTTCTTAAGGTACCTCAGAAGGAAGGAGACTGGCGCTCTTATAAGAGCACTAGTAGGTAGAACCTAGGCCCTAACCTAAGTAACCAGTTGACTCTTCTGGAGCTTATTGTCTGGAGAAAGTAAACCAAAGAAAATTAGACCAGAAGACTTCAGACAAAAGGCATACAATGACTAATAAAAATGAAAGCCTGCATACTGGGTAAGATACTAGTCCCCTTTTCCTGCCAACTCTCAGTACACCAGCAGTCAGGCATCTCTCTCACATTCCACCCCAGGGAAGTTATTATTGGAAGATTCATCTCTGGGATGACTTAAGTGACCCCAGAGAGAAGATTCACAGATAGACAGTTCCTAAATAAAATGTTAACTTGCTGCCTGATTACCCAATGAGGGTAACCAGTTAACAAGCCCTGGCCATGCACATAGAACATTCAATTAACGTTTTACTGCCTCGCTCTTAAATATGAATGGACACCAAGGATCACCAGCTATTTGAGGTGAGCCTTCAACATGAAAAACAGAAACAAAAACAAAAAAATAATTTAAAAAACTAAATATAAAACAGCAATGGAGAAAACAGAAGACAACTTTAAGAGAACAATTAATATCCTCAAATAAGAGATAGCATTCACAAGGAGACAACAACAACAAAAAAATCAAGAATAAGAAAAATATCTTAGAAATTTGAAATAACAGCCAAAATAAAATCTTAGTTGGAGAGCTGAAAGATAATAACAACAGTCCGCTTGGAAATAGATGAAAAAGGAAAGTAATGACCAATAGGAGAGAAAAACATAAAAGAATTAAAGAATCAATCCATGAGGCTCAATATCTGACAGAAATTCCAAAAAAGAAAGGAGGGGTGGAGGAGGGAGAGGGGAAGGAAGAGAAGGAGGGGGGTGGGCGAGGAAAGAAGTAAAGAAGGAAGGAAGGAAGGAAAGCAGGAAGGGAGGGAGGGAGGAAGGAAGGAAAGGGGAAGGGGAAAGAGAAAGACAAAGAGAAAGGGAAAGGGAAAGAAAAAGAAAGAAGGAAGAAAATGTTTAGAGAAAAAGATATAGAGGAAGGGGAGGGGAGAGAGAATAATTTCCCAGACATGAGGGTCTTCAGATTAAAAGGACCTACTAAAAAGTTCCCAGCTTAATAAATGAAAAAATGATCCATATTAAAGCACATCAAAAATTTAACTCAAACTATGAGGAATGAAGAAAAGCTGGTAGAGCTTTCATGAAGAAAAATAAGTTATAAGCAAAGAAGAGAAAATCAGAAGGCATCAGACATCTCAATAGCCAACATTGAACACTAGAATGTGTACATATAAAGCAATCCCTTCAAAATTCTAAGAGAATTCTATTTCAATCTAGAATCTTATAACCAGGCTAGTTGTCAGTCAAGTGCCAGGATAGAATAAAGACAGTTTTGGATAGGAAAGAAGTCAAAAAGATTTACCTCCTATCTTCTCTTTCTTAGTAAGCTACTATAGGATGTGCTGAACCAAAATGTCACACCCAGGAAACAGGCGATCCAATGCAAAAGAAAAACAAATTTATAGGTGATAGTTAAGCAAAGTCCCAGGATGGCAGCTAATGTAGCAACATTAGAGAACAACCAGTTCAAATTGTGGCAGAAGCAGAGGACTCCAAGAGAAAATGCAAAGAAAATACAAAAGAACTTAGAGTCTGATAGGAAAGATGTACTGAAAGGTAATGAAGGGTATAGGAAGACTCTGTAATACAAAAAATAAAGCAAATGGGGAAGAAAGGTAAAAAGGCAATCAACAGCTCCAGAAGGGGAAAATTTGTTCAGGGAAGGAAATGTAATTGTAGTTATTTGGCTTAACAGTAAACAACAACTTAGTTGTAATAACATAAGCATTACCAAACTCAAGAGAACTCAAGAGGTTCACAGCTTAGGGCGTTCTATTCAAGAACAAGATGTGGTTATCATTAGGTAGTTTTTATTTACTTGCAGCAAGTAAGGCTCTGTCTAAAAGCTCTGTCTCTCTGAAAAGAGGCTTAGCCATTGCTATGTACACTATTTGGTTCATTATATGTTGATTTCTTCTTTTGCTGTTGGCTAGGGTTGCCTTGGTTGGGTTCAGCACATCCTATTTATAGCTGCATCTGCAAAATACTGTGCTACATTTTAACATTCAGTAATAATGGCACTTACTAAACACACTGAGACCTTGAGACCCTTTTCCTATCGTAAGTATTAAATATTAATCAAAATTAAGTAACTGTCTTGGAAGAATGAAAGGAGGTGAACAGTGGACATGAGTGCTAAATTCTTAGGAATCATAAGAGGAAGTCATTAGATACCAAAAAAATAATGAGATAAGCCACAACAACAAGATGGATGAGGATGCTCCGGGTCCTCATTCTCCCATGGAAACATTAAATAACCAAGAAACTGACAAAAATAACTTTATAGAAGTCTGGAAATCAAAGATTTGCAGCAACCAAGCGAATGCCCAATCAAGAAAAAGCCACATTTAAAAAGGTAAGGAATTACATAGTGCTTTTATTCACCCTGGCCCCATCCCTGGTGTGGCATTGTTTTGGCCTGTGTGGCAGCTTAATCCCTTCTGTAAACTGGAGAGAACAGAGTGGAATTAATTTGCAAATATTCTAACTTGTTTGTAGGCTACCTGAAGGATGGATCTCTGTGAACCTAACACAGTTCAATGGGTAAAAAGCAGCTAAGATCTAAGGCTAGGGGAAGCTGCAGGAAGGTGCAGGCATGGCTAGTGAAAAACCCATCTGGCAGGCACCTGGAGCAAGAGATCACTTAATAAAGAATACAACAGGAAAGCTAAGATTCCAGAAGAAGCAGGAGTGATACTCTTAAAAAAATTAAGACTTTTAAAGATAGAGGTGTGGGTCCAGGCTCGCAGCTAGGAATAGGATCTCACATTTAGAACATTACATTAGTGTAGTAGGGCACCTGCACCTAAAATATGTAAACATACTTTAGCTTATTGTATCATGCATGTGTGGCTGAATGCTACTATTGTATTCTGATATGTGTGGAGCCATGCGGTCCCCTGGGGAGCAGAAGGGGAGCACAAGAAGGAGAGCAGAAGAAGAGCAGAAGCCCGCTCCTCCAACAGACTGTACTTTCCCCAATAGAACTGTGCTCCCCACAATAAGATTTGTGCCTGCCGTTTCATTCTCATGTCATTCTTCCAACTGGACGTCTCAACACTGAAAACTTCCCTTCTCAACCAGCTTGACAGGAGGAATTGAAAGTCTTCAATGAAGACTGATTAGTTGAAAGTCTCTCCCACATGGAGCCAATTTGTAAAGACTTGGGAGAGGCTGTTTATCCAATGCCCAGTTGTCAAAAAAGGTGTATCACAAGGCATACTAAGAAACAGGAAAATACGGTCCATTTAAAAGAACAAAATAAATCCCCAGCCGCTATCCCAGAAGAAACACAGGCTTATGAGACAGACTAAAACAACTGTCTTAAG
This sequence comes from Eonycteris spelaea, assembly GCA_003508835.1. Classification (NCBI taxonomy): domain Eukaryota; kingdom Metazoa; phylum Chordata; class Mammalia; order Chiroptera; family Pteropodidae; genus Eonycteris; species Eonycteris spelaea. The sequence continues at coordinate 106,575 of PUFA01000391.1, forward strand.
TATGTTCAAAGAGCTAAAGGAAGTCATGGATAAAGCACTAAAAAATCAGGAAAATAATATATGAACAAAATGAGAATATTAACAAAGAGATAGAAATTATTTAAAATTATTTAAAAAAGAACCAACAGAAACTCTGGAATGAAAAAATGGATGGGATAAGAGATAGCAATATAAGCACACAGTCTGGCAATATCCTAAGGGTGATTGCCTCTGAGAAACAGGATATAAATGGAGAGACATGGAACTGTGGACTGCTGTTTTTTCTATAATAAGCCTTTTAAAATTTTCATAAAATAAAATGTTTAAAAATAAAGTAAGGTAAAAAGTAAAACCAGTATTTCTTATAATAGTCAAAGTTCAACAATTAAGCAAAAAATACAGAATACAAAATACATCAAGAATATTTCCTGTGAATTTTATAGCTATGAGATAATTGTTAGCACAATTTTTTAAAATAAAGCAATTTTTAAATTATATTTTTAAAAATTACCTATACTAACAAGTTAAGATAATCCAACAATAATTTACATTTGTATTCCAATATCGGTTACCTTTTACTATCTAACAAACCACCCCAAAACTGTGTGGCTTAAAACAACAGCTCATGATTCTGAAGGTTGGCAATTTGGGCTGGGCTCAGCTAGGAGGTTCCTCTGCTTGTTGTGGCTGGGCTGAGTCAATTATCTGTGGTCAACGACCATGTCAACTGACGAGTTGGGGGGCCTCAGCTGTTCCACGGGTCTCTATTCCTCTACCAGGCTAGCCTAAGTTTATTCACATAGTGACAGACAGTTTCCAGGAACAACAAGGGAAGACAAACCACAATGCACAAGATCTTCTCAGGCCTCTTTCTGTTCCACATTTGCCAATATCTGACAGCCCAATGTAAATCATGTGGCTGAAATAAGTCAGAGTGGGAGCTCACTCAAAGTTACATAGCAAAGGAACAAGGATGTAAGGGAAGAAAGAATATAAGACCTTTTTTTGCAACTTACCACAATTCCTACACTAATAGGTCAATCATTTTTTCCTCCCTTTTTCTACTCTATTATGGGGATGAATAACATTATCTAACCATAGCTTTTCTGATACAACTTTGCTGGACAAAAAGAAATCTGGCTTTAGAATATTTTCCCCAAAGTTCTTACAAGGCTAGATGTAGACTGATGGGATGGGTGATTACATGGTAAGGATTTTGGATAATCCCCTTTTAGAGGTCTAGAGTACCCACCCCCCTCATAGGTACATACCACTTTGAAGCAAGACTACTATTTTTATGGTCACCAGACTGTCCCTAAAGCTCCTGAAATTTGTAGACAAAGCTGCCATGTATGGTAGACTGCAAGACATACCCAGCACTGGAGAGTCTAACCAAGAGATGCCTGAGGGTTGGAATGCATCTCTGCTCTCCAAGCTATGACATCTAATGCATGAATGCAACAACCAGGAGGGAAGAGAATCTTTTTTGTATTTTGCAGTAGGCTTTTAATAAATTCCATAAAAGAGCCACTGAACAAGTCAAAATTTCTCAGATATGCTTCCACTTTAATATATACAAAAGCACTGTATGTGCTACCAGAATTCTGCCAGAAGACTTTAATATAGCTATCTGGTTCAAGTTAATGATAACACAGTAGTTCAAGTGTAGACAGTATTACTATCCTAAAATCAAACATATTTTTTAAAGTTCAAGAGAATGCTTTTGCCTAGGCAGTCCAGCCTTGGAAAACCTGGCCTCTCTACCCAAAATGCCATATTAGAAAAATGGCTACAATTAAAAAAAAGAAAAAATTACAAAACAGGCAAAGGACTTGGATAGAGACATTTCTCCAAAGAAAATATACAAATGGCCAACAACATGTAAAGATGCCCAACATCACTAATCATTAGGGAAATGCAAATGAAAACCATTAAAAAACAACTGCAAACAATACACAAATACAGTAAAGTGGCAGGATACAAAATACAGTACAAAAATCCATTGTGTTCCTCTATTCTAACAATGGAATTTCAGAAAAAGAAATGAAAAAAAAAATTCCTTTTGGAATTGCAACAAAAAGAATACCTAGGAATAAACTTAACAAAGGATGTGAAGGACCTATACATTGAAAACTATAAGACATTATTAAAAGAAATTGAAGAAGACACAGAGAAATGGAAAGACAGTCTGTGTTCATGGACTGGAAGAATTAACAGTTATAATGGCCATATTACCCAAAGCAATATACAGGTTTAATGCACTCCCCATCAAAATCCCAATGGCATTTTTTAAAGAAATGGAGCAAAGAAACATTGGATTCATATGGAATAAAAGACCCCGAAAAGCCAAAGCTATCCTAGGAAAAAAGAATGAGGCCAGAGGTTATCATTCCGCCTGACTTCAAATCATACTACAAAGAAACAATAATCAAAACAGCATGGTACTGGCAGAAAAACAGACACAGACAAAAGAAACAGAATTGAGAATCCAGAAATAAACCCACATATACATGGACAAATAATTTTTGACAAAGGAATCAAAAACATACAAAGGAGAAAGGAAAACTTCTTCGATAAATGGCACTGGGGAAATTGGAAAGCCACACGAAAAAGAAAGAAACTAGACTGCTATCACCATACACAAAAATTAACTCAAAATGGACCAAAGACTTAAATATAGACCTGAAACAATAAAATGTATAAAAGAAAATATAGAAACTAAACTCATGGACCTTAGTCTTAGGATTTTATGAATTTGACCTCTAAGGCAAAGGTAAAAATAAATGAATGGGAGTATATCAAACTAAAAAGCTTCTGCACAGCAAAAGAAAACCATCAATAAAATAAAGAGGAAACCAACAGAATGGGAGAAGACATTTGCATACAATATCCCCGATAAGGGGCCAATACCAAATATATAAAGAACTCACACAACTCAACAACAGCAACAAAATAAACGATCCAATTAAAAAAATGGGCAGAGGACCTCAACAGACACTTCTCCCAAGAAGACATACAAATGGCCAACAGACATATGAAAAGATGCTCAACTTCACTAGCTAGTAAGGATTTGCAAATCAAAACTTCCATGAGATACCAACTCACACTTGTTAAAATGGCTATTATCAACAAGACAAGGAATAAGTGTGGAGAGTCTTGGGGGGAAAAGGAACCCTCTTAAATTGCTGGTGGGAATGTAAATTGGTATAGCCACTATGGAAAACAGTATGGAAGTTCCTCAAAAAACTAAAAATAGAATTACCATATGACTCAGCGATCTGTCTTCTGGGTATTGACCCAAAAATGTTTATTCATAAAGATACTTGTGCCTCTATGTTCACTGAAGTACTATTCATGGTGGCCAGAACATGGAAACAACCAATGTGTCCTTCAACAGATGATTGGATGAAGAAGATATGGTACGTATATACAATGGAACACTACTCAGCCATAAGAAAAGATGAAATGCTGCCAATTGTGACAACATGGATGGATCTTGCGAAGATCATGCTAAGCAAAATATGTCACTCATATATGGGATATAAAACTGAAAGCAACAAACGAACTAGACAAAAACTCATAGACACAGACAACAGTATAGTGATTACCAGAGGGAAAGGGGAAAGGGGAAAATTGGAACACCACATGCAAAAGAATAAGAGTAAAGGTAGAAAAGGGTAAAGGAGGTCAAATATATGGTGATAGGAGGAGATATGACTTTGGGTGGTAAACATACAATGCAATATACTATGCTATATTATAGAATTGTACATTTGAAATCTATATAATTTTATTAACCAGTATCACTCCAATAAATTTAATGAAAAGATACAATGAGTGTGAGTTATTATCTCACACCCAATTAGGACAGCTACTATCAAATGAAAAACAAAAAAACAATACTGGCGAGAACGTGGATTTGCACTATTGGTGGGAATGTAAAATGGTACTGCTGCTATGAAAAACAGTATGGTGATTCCTCAAAAAATTTAAAAGAAAATTACCATATGATCCAACAATTCCATTTCTGGGTATCTACCCAAAGAACTGAAAGCAAGATCTTGAAGAGATATTTGAATACCCGTGTTCACCGCAGCACTATTCACAACAGGCTAAAGATGGAAGAAACCCAAGAATCTATCAACAGATGAATGAATAAACAAAATATAACATATACATACAATGAAATATTATTTCATCTTAAAAGGAAGGAAATTTTGACATAAGCTACATATGGAAGAACCTTGAGGACATTATGTTAAGTGAAATAAGCTAGTCACAAAATACTGTACGATTCCATTTATATGAGGTATAGAAGAGTAGTCAGATTCACAGAAACAGAAAGTAGAAGAGTGGATGCCAGAGGCTGGGGGCAGGCAGGAATGGGGAGTTGTATTTAATGGGGATAGTTTCAGTTTGCAAAATGAAAAGAATTCTGCCAACTAGTTGCACAACATTGTGAGTAAACCTAACACTACTGAACAATACACCTAGAAATAATTAAGATGGCAAATTTGTTATGCACATTTTACCACAATTAAAAAAAAAAAAAGAAAGAAAAAAAGAGCCATCTCTTCAGATAATGTGAAGCAACAGAACGTCCAGTCTGTGCTACTTATGGAAGTGATGCTGCTTCTTTCATGGGACAAAGCAGGATTCAGTTTTCTTAGGGGACCCACCAATAGTCAAAATGACTCCATCTCAACCCCTCCCCATAAATTATACTTTCTCTCTCATTATTCTTTTCTTCCCTCCACAAGAGGGAAACTTTCCCCTAAGACATCTTCAAAGATAAATTCTCACACTTATGTTCATACCTTATCTTTTCTCATTTCCTCTAAAATTCTGTTCACTAATTATTCCTTGTCCAATACCCCACTCAGAGAAGACAAAAAGGAACCAGTAAAAAGATGCAAATGAAAGTCTAAGTAAAAGTTTACTTAGGGTTTATACTCTTAAATTCAAATGGGTGACAAGCTGCATCTATTTATACATCTTCTCTACATCAAATATTATCTAATAAAACATTTTAATCAAATTGTATTAGACATTTCCAGGAAGTTTCCTTGTTTTAGTCACTTCATTGTTATAAAAAAAATAAATCTAAAAATTTGCACAAGTCAAATATTATAAATCTTCCAAAGAGGTTAAGACTCCTCGACAATCAAATATAATCACTATTTTGCAATCTTTCTAAGTATTTTTGCCTTAATTCATAAAACACAGTTTGAAAGCCTCTCACTTAAAAATAATGAAGACACAGTCCCTGCATTATAGGTATTGACTTATAAGAGAACCACTGACTTAAATATGATATGAGAAGAGCTCTATTAGAGGGAGATACAGGATACTACATGGTACAAAAGACAGGCCACTAACTCAACCTGAGGCCAGGGGCTTCCAAAAGGAGAAAGTATGAACTGAGCATTAACAAAGAGAAAAAGCTGGCCAGAAGAATGAGAAGTGGAGATCATGGTAGCATAGGAAACTGTATGTAACATGTAAGAGCAGAGCGTAAGAACTAGAGCAAATTACAGGTTGTGCGGGTTATTTGTATGATTCAACCACAACATGAGTATGAAGGAATGGTGAGAGGTGAGGCTAGAAAACAAGGCATTTGTCAGGTCATGAAAAGTCTTGCCTGATATGCTGAAGTGTTTAGAAATTTCTGAAAGACAACCGGGAGTGTGAATTTTTAAGGAAGTGACATGTCACATTTGTATTTCAGAAATATGGTTTAGGGCAAGGTTGATATGTAATGGGGGTTGAAAGTAAAAAGGAAATAAGTTTATAAGTGACTATCATAACTCAAATCAATAATTATAAGAATCAAAACAAAAATCTTGCTATCAGAAAGTAAATGGATTTCTGAGATTAAGAAATAAAATCAATAGATTTAGTGACTGATAATGTTGAAGAAGGAGAAAAGTGAGTCTAGCCAAGGAATAATGAAAAAAACCAGGCTTGCAATGACTAAATGATGAAGTTGCTTTGCGACATGTAAAGCTTAAAGCCCAGAAGGGCAGCAGGACAGATTTAGCTGTCCATTAAACAAAAAGAAGGATGTGGAAACTAGAAGAAAGGACTGGACTAGGGAGACAGATTTGGAATCAACACTATACAGGTGATAGTTTAAAACCATGAGGGGTAGAGATAACACAGGAAGGGTGTTTAGAGTGAGAAGGAGGTTAAAAAGAAAACCCTAAGGAGTATCAACATTTAAGGTACAGTAAAAGAAAGATTCTGAAAGAGATTAAGGAACAAGCTAGGTGTTATACATCAAAGGATATTTCTACTTTTTAAAAATATATATGTATTTACATTTAATTTTTCTTAAATAAAAACTTAGACACATTGTTAATAAGTTTAAAATATACTGGGAGCTGATCATGCCCCTAGAAGAAAACAGCTTGTTAAAGTTTCCTTCTTTTAAAATAAGAGAGGGAGGGGAACCTAGTCGAAGCCAAAATTCCATGAGCATTTACAAACAGTTTATTAAATTGACCTCTTACTTTTGAGTAGGACGAAGTTCGTGGATAACAGCTAAGAGCTTTGTCAGCACCTGTAGTTTCCCTGACTCCTTCTCAGTAAATAGGAGAGGGTTGTAATCAGCAGGGAACACATTTATCAAGCCTTCATAGAGACTTTTTTCTTCATTTTCATCCCAAGGTGAGCTACATTCTTTTTCCTATTCGAAAAAAAAAAAATGATTGTTAACACTGGTTTATGTTTTTTTTTTTTTTAAATTGGGAAGAAAAAAATGTTAAAATTATTGGGTGTGGGTGAGATTAATAGCTACCTGAAAAGACTGAGCTAACTATCATGTAAATCTTTATAGATTAAGATTTGGTCGTTTTTTAAAAAAAATTAACATGTGTCCTACTGAGTTAATTACAGAGCAGTTCTAATGCAGTCTCCTAATGCCTACTGCCTTCACTCTACAAGTACAGTACCATTGCCTAGGTATAAAGGAGGGGTTGGTGGCAGTACAGAAATAAAGAAGAGCAAAAAGGAGGGCAAACAGTGCTACAAAATCTATCCTCTCCAAAACACTGAGATTCCTTGTCATTGATACCTCTTCTTCACTCTTCTTCCCTCTTTCCCTCCCGGCTATTACTTTTCTCTCTTGATTTGTAGGCTTCATACAGCACCTCCTAGGTGATACTCAAAAACCAAGCACAGTAGTTTACTCAATATTAACAATTTCTTCTGCTAGAAGAAAAAATTCTGTCAATAAATTCACAGAGAAATTTATTCTCCCTTAAAAATGTTTTCTTTTAATTTGGTGACGGACAGAGGGGAGGGGCATTTGCGGGGCAGGGAGAATGGGATGAAGGGTTAAAGAAGTACAAATTAGTAGCTCATAGATGATCATAGGGTTAGGGAGCACACCACAGGAAATGCAGTTAGCATGAATATATTGGCTAGGTAGAAAACCAGAGGAGAGAATGAGCAATTAAAGGAATTGTTTTATAAACTATATAAATGTCTAACCAATGTACTGTATAATTGAAACTAAATTTATAAAAATGTTTTATTTTACCAATAGCTTTTAGAATAATTTTACTTCGAAGTGATTATCAGCATCTCTGAAATTTCCCCTCCAAAACTGCCTAGCTGACATATGAACACGGAACTAGAGATTATATTTGTTAATGACTACATCAGTTTCTAGGTTAAATTTCTGGATTGGTGGGTTCCTAACTCTCCCACATTTACCAAATTTATCATGTGTGGAAGGTTCATTTCAGCCATTTTTTAGTGATCCTTATTTGCTACAATATTAGAGGAAAGGCTTTACGAAGTCTTAGATTGTAAATTATGCACTCTTTTTAAAGTCTGTAGTATCCTACACCTGTTAGTAGTTAAGTGACACATTGTGGGCTGTCAAAAAATCTTCCTTTTTTGTTGTTGTTTTTAATCTTTTTATTTTTATTTCATATTAGTTTCAGGTATACAGTACATTGGTTAGACATTTGTATAGTTTATGAAGTGATTCCCCCAATTATTCTATCACCCATCTGGCTCTACACACAGCCATTACAATACCTGACTATATGCGCTATGCTATACTCTACATCCCCATGACTAATTTGTACTTCTCCAACCCTTCACCTTTTCTCCGAGCCCCTCAACCCCCTCCCCTCTGGCAGTCACCAGATTGTCCTCTGTATCTGTGAGTCTGTTTTCACTTAGTTTATTCCTTTTGTTCCTTAGATTCCACATATACATGAAATCATATAGTATTTATCTTTACCTGACTTATTTCATCTAGCATAATAACCTCTAGGTCCATCCATGTTGTTGCAAAGGGTAAGATTTAATTTTTTTATTAAGACTGAGTAATATTCCATTATATATGAACCACAACTTCTTTATCCGATTGTCTGTTGATGGGCATTTAGGTTTCCCATCAACCTAAATTATCTTTCCATTTTGAATAGCATTGCCATGAACATAAGGGTTCATACATCTTTATGAATTAGCATTTTGATTTTCTTTGGATAAGTACACAGAAGTGCAAAAAGGTCTTCCTTTTAAGGAAGAATTTTTAGCTTCTATTTTTGCTGGGCATCATGTCTGAAGGGTTTAATTTTTAACACTGTGTATAGAATCTGTTTCTTAAAAGGTTAATAAATGGTTATAATTCTGTCTACTGCAGAGTTACAGAAGCTGACTTCTCCCATAATAAATTATGTAAGTATAACCCACTGCAGGATAAATTTAAGAGAATTATGGTACAAAACTCTGTTTTTTAAGTATATAATTAATGACCTCAAGCATCATGTGACACCCACAGGTTTTCTTTTGTTTGCAAATTATGACTTTATTAAAGAAAAAATATAAAAATAAAACTTGTTAAGGGCATATTAGGGATAAAAGGGTATTAACAGTTACAGTACAACCTCCATAGCCAGGCATTTCACTACATTCTTTCCATACTATTTTATCAAAGTGCCCAATAACATTATCAGGAAGTTATTATTGTGTCTGCTTTCCAGTTAAGAAAACAGGCTCACAAATGTACCTTGACCATAGTTAAAGAACTAGTCAGTAGTACAGTGGGGACTGGTACCCAATTCCAACTCAAAAAGAGAAAACTATCACTATATTCCAAACTGCCTTATGCTCATTAAATATCCATATGGTCAGCTCAACTATTTAGCCACTAAAAATCATACTTGTAGAAGCTATAATTTAAGAAAATGTTCATAATTTATTGAGTGAAAGATTTTAAAATAATAAGCATAGCATCAAAATTAAGTTTCTCTGAAAAAGCATGATATATGCATATCTCTGAGCTCCTATTTCCTCACCCCAAAATGGGGATAGTAATAACAGTACTTATTACATAAAATTTTGTGAATAAAACAATACTAGAAAAGTTTTTCATGTTTAGTATGAGGTAAGTGCTTAATAAGATTATTATTATTATTAATACCAAAATGTGGTTTTCCCTGGCTGAAGAGCTTTATTTCTTTATACATAATGAATTCCAAAAAGTGGTATGCCAGGCCACAAGACATATAAAATTATAAGGCTTTTGATACAGTCTACCAAACTATCTTCCAGGTACACCAATTTACATTCCTCCTTGTGATTTTCTCAATTTTACAAATTTCATATAACAATCATTTATTACTTTTATATGAGGAAAAACATTATTATTTTTAATGGTAAATTTTGTATTTGTTAGCACCAAACAAAACTGACTGGCTATATTAGTATAAAATAAGAGAGACAGACCATAACAAAGTATTAGACAAAGTACAAAAGGGAATAGGGAACACACTCTAAAAGGCAGAGAGTCAAACTCATTTCATCCCTAGTTCAGCTGTATGAATGTGGACATGCTCTGAAGAATAAGTAGGAGGCTGGATCAGCTCTATAGCAGAAGCATACTGGAGAGATTCAGAGCTTTGGGGAAAGCCACAAATGCAACCCCAGGAATTAATTCAATCTGCCATATTAGATTCACGTGAAATAGAACCCTCAGCTCATATCCCCTGACCGTCTCACATACTACTTACCTTTACAGAGTTGAACAAAAGGCAGGGGTGATTGCATAGTTTTTTAAGAGCTCCTATGCATATTAGATGAGGACTATTTTCCAATAACCCTTCAAGACAGAGACTGACAGCCTGAGAATTCAACAGCTTTCGATAAAGCTCAATCTGTAGTGCCCCTGGTTGGCAAAAGACTACATTCTCTATTTTAGGTGGAAGATATTTATTTATGACTTCTTGAGTTCTTCTAAGGAAAAAGAGTCCAGTGAGGCAAGTAAGTTCAGCTGCTCTTCTCTCTCCTAACTCTTTTTCTTCCTATGAAAAAATAGCAGAATTAAAAGTATTATAGTCAAAAATACTTGCAGTTAAAATGAACATTAAATAGTTTATAATAATAAACTAGTTACTTCCCCTCAGATTTTTAACAGAAGAAATAAAATATGAGCTTGGGAAAGGAAGACCAATCATCACCTCTTTAAATGTTCAGCGTTATCATTTAATTAAGTGAAGCCAGTCTTCTAAATCTTTGTTTATTTGGCTATTGGCACATTGACAGCCATCAGAAGTCAATAATCTACAAACTAAATTATTCTGAAAGTAAGCTTTTATGTGAAGACTGTAATAGTACATAGTCCTAAAATCAAAGCAAAGAACTAATACAACAAATTCTTGGAAGCAAATGTTTGACAAATTATTGATCCTAAAATAAAGCATACAACAAATTACTGGCACAAAGCATTGCTGATTCTTTAAAAATTATTACGCATTATTCACTAATTGTAAATTTTTAAAGTCAAAATATAGTATGAAATATATGTTCAAATTCTCTATATAGAATCTTTCAAGTGCATAGAACTCCACAATGAAGCTTAAAATCCCGTATGTATACATATAAATCATAGAAAATTTATGTATAAAAAATTTCCCTTACATTTTAAAACCATTTCCAATTCTTATTAAAAAAGAAATAGGTTTAGTGAGGAAAAGTAAGCAAATACAACCTGGCAAATATAAGAAAATTAAAATCAGCTTTAATCAACCAGAAACAACCACTGTTCTCAAGACTTAAGTGTATCTTCCAAATTTTTTTCTTTGCATAAATGTGCAAATATATTTAATTTTTTATTTGTTTGTTTTTTGTAACAAAAAATAAGGATATCAAGCTATAAATCTTCATCGGAACAACCAAACAAGTCAGTTTATATTATCATTGTATTTCCGATGTGTAGTACTTAGCATTTGGCCAACTTCAGGTGTTCAGTATATGTGGTGGGTAAATAAATGGATGTGGTTTTATTTTTAAATAATGTATCATAGACATTTTCCATGTTATGAAATACTTGCACAAACCACTATTTTTATAGTTCCTAGTCCACAGGAAATGCTCAATAAATATTTGTTGACCTACTTTATTAATTCTGAGAAATGTTTTATTACACTTTAGACTCTCTGAAACAGGGTGCTTTTTACAATTAGTGACTTCTTACAATTATAACTGATAGCATGTTTTTCTTGTTGGTACATATAATAACAATGCATTTCAGAACTGACAGTATTTTAAATTTAATGAAATATTGAGTTTATACAACATGTAGACGCTAACCATTTTCCTACCTTGAAATGTTTATTTCTAATTAGTTTGTTTCCTTTAGTATATTTCTAATTTTTTAATCTTACAGCTAAATCTTTAAGACTATCTATGATTATTTCTTTATAATAAATTCCTCCTAAAAGTGGTACAAGGCCAAAAGATATACACAATTTTAAGGCTTTCAATACACATTGCGAAACTATCCTCCAGTTGTACCAATTTATAATCCAACCAGTAAAGGACAGTACTCTCATTTACATTTGCTATTACTATGTAAATCCGACCACCTAAAACATCAATAGAAAGTACAAAAGTTACTTCATGGTTATTTTGGTTTACTTTTCAATACTAGTAAGGATGAGCATTTTTATATATTTACTGTCATTTATAATTCTTTGTGAAGTACTTATTTATGAAATTTTTTAAAGTGAAGATGTCATTTTCTAAAATAAGGAATGCAAGAGTTGAAGGATTGTGAGAAAAAAAGAAGTCACTATATTAATTGAATTTTTTCTAGATTTAAATAATACCCAAATTATGGGTAATTTTCCCAGTCATACTGTTCTTTTTATTTTTTTTCATACTGCTCTTTTTTAACCTAAATTTATTAAAGTAAATTATACCTCAGAAGCAGAAGGTTGTCTTGATATAATGATGGGTTCTTCATATATTTTTCTATAAGATGACAAAGAGCCTAATATTCCTGGATTTACAAAATCAATTAATGCAAAGAATTCTTGCAGATCATTCTGAACTGGAGTACCTAAAAAGATAAAAGTGATGATAAGGTCAAGTTAGTGTTTACAATCATAGGTCTATATAGAAATTTGTGCTTTATTCCCTAAGAGGACTAAATATAAGCAAATTCCCTAAAACTGAGGACTAAAGAGCCACCAAATCAAGCTGAAAAAAATATATCGATAATCATATAAAATTTTAACTCTAGTTTTAACTGTGTACTAAATTTATTTAGTACAGCATAGAGGCTGAGTTTAGGCTCTGGAGTCTGCTTGGGTTCAAATCCTACCTGTATCACTTACTCTCTGAGTGGCCCTGAGTAAGTTACTTATCCCAATTTTATTATTTGTAAAGTGAGCATAGCTCCTAGGGTTGTAAGAATCAAATGAGTTAATCCATATACTCTACTTAGAAGAAGGCATAGAGCACAAAAAAAGTTCCATTACTGTTTGTGATTCTTAATATAACTGTGATTTTGGACAAACTGCTTAAGCTCTTTAAGGTAAACTCATGATTTTTTTCACTTATTGTGGAAAGATGATAATTTCTTTGGGGTATTCAAAAAACAAACACACAAAAAACCAGAGTACACGAAGTGACCAGCAGAGTGCCTGACATTTATTAGACATGGCACCTATTGTTATTACCTTTCAAGGTTATCAGATCAAATTGGGATCTTCACTAATCCTAAAGGTTGACACAGTCTGGAATAGATTAATATACCCTGCATATATTACATACTCAATAACTTTTGGCTAATTTTCAAAGAAACATCAGCATGTTTTGATAATTATATCATAAGAACATATATATCAGCATAGTCCAACAGTTACAATGTTAGATGACTTTTGAATAAGACTAGAGAAACTATCCGAAGATATAAATAAGTACATAAAAATTTACTTATTTCATTAAAGTAAATGATATGAATTTTACAATGTCAGGGAGTTTAATGATCACTTGCCTCAAAACTAAATGGGTCAACCCATGTTGAACCAATAATTACTTATTTTTTTAACATATCTAATCAGTTCTAAATTTTTAGACACGTCATGGAAAGACTAGAGAAAATATACTTATGTTGTCATGCATTTTGTTAAGCCTTTAAAAGAATATCCATGACAATGACTAATAAAGATAGGGAGAACAGGAAAAGCAAGAAGGACAGAGGGGAGAAAAAGGTGTATGAATCATTGTGGTTGGCTTCCAGATAGTCATCCAACCCCAACTGACGAAGCCAAGTCAGTGATGGTAGTCCTACTCTTTTGTCAATGATGATGTAGAAAAGGTTTGTATCTTGTACTGGGTTCCCCAGAAACAGATGCTAAGAATTTGGCTGCACATGATTTATGGAGGGAGTGCTCTTAGAAAAAAAGGAATAATGGAATCAAAATAGCAGGGGAAGAAACTAAGCAAGGACAGCCTCAGCTAAATTATAGGGAGACTTAGAGCATAAATTACAAGATAAAATTGTTCCTGAAGTTACCTGGAGGCAAGGGGCCTGGCATTGTTCACTGGCTCCTATATATGAATCAATCACTAAGCTACAGGTGAGAGAGTAAGCTCTTATTCAACCAAGAATAATTCTCCAGAAAATGCAGAAGATAAGTTATTTAATCAATAGTCCCAGCAGCTAGAGATGGGTGCAACCAGAAAAAGGGAGCTAGGAAGGGCACTGACAGGTTCCACCAACATCATATGACCCATCCTGTCTAAAATGACATAAGAGGAAGTGAGGGAAGGACTTCTGGAAAAGTTTCCTCACTCTTAAAAACAGAGAAACAGGAAGAGCCAGTCCCTGCACTCCTCTGGATATATCACATCTCGATTGAATCTGGAACTCCTGCAGCCACCTGCTACCAGTTTGAGGATGAAGCCAACACCAAACATGGTGCAACAGAGGGCAAAAAGAGCCAAAATTCTTGATGATGTTGTTGAGCTGCTGTATCACCACTCCTGGAGACTGCACTAGCTCTAAACTTCTAGTTATGCGGGAGAACATGCACATTTAATTCAGATGTCTGCTACTTGTGTCTGAAATCACCATAATACAGAAGAGAAAGAGGCAAAAGCAAAATTAAAAAAAAAGGAAAAAGGCAAAACACAAGAAGGAGATAAGAAAAAAAAGGATTTGGGGAAGAAAATAAGGAAAAAGAATAAGGAATGAAAAACCAGAAGAGAGGGAATATAGCTACAAGGGAAAGCCAATACACTAGCACAGTATCATTCTGAGAAGTCACAAAGGTTGTCTAGAGTAGTTTAGTACCCAATTCACTGCTTTTAGTACTCTTCTGTAATTCTAGGCTAGATAGAACCTGTAGAAGAAGCTAAATAATTTAATGTTAATAAAAGTCGAGCAGCAATAATGTCCTGTGACAAGAAAAAAGGAAACACTAATGATTTTCAAGTCAAGTTGGTATGTTTACTAAAACTATATTCAGAGTTTTAAAAGAGAAATTTGTAGGGAAATGAAAGACCTCTTTCCCTACCTTCACCCCAGCAAAAAAAAAAAAAAAAATAGCGGGGGTTGTGGGGGAAGGCTGGGATCTTTTCTTTGTCCTATTGTTATTTTCTAATAAGAGACAAAAATCTACCACCCAACCCAAGGACTGGAACTCCATCAATAACCTACACCTATATCTTCCTCTATAAACCCCATAAAAAGCTCTAAGAGTTTTTTTATACTCATACATATATTTTTCCTTTAAATACTATAATTTCACTTCTAAAAATCTATATAGAAAAAATATATGCTTATATTCATCACATTAGTTTTCTAAATTATGCAATATTAGAAAAATGTTTACATCAAGTTATTTTGATATGCACGTGTGTATATGAATAAAGATATATTTTATATGTATATATAAAGAATAAAGAAATATGCATGTATACTTTGTGTGTGAGTGTGGGGAGGTATATCATTAACTCTCAGTCTTTAATAACAATTTTGCTTCAAATCTCAGATTTTTTAATAATATAATGAAAAGACATCTAACATCTTTAATAATCATTTGTCTCTTGTTAAGAACTAAATCACATTCCCAAATTTTATATATTGAAGCCCCAACTTCCAATGTGACTATATTTGAAAACAGAACCTTCAAGGCAGTAGTTAAGGTTAATAAGGGTGGGTCATAAGGGGGGTGCTGATGTCTTTTTCAGAAGAGCGGGGATACACACACACAGAGGATAGGCCATGAGAGGACACAGTGAGAAAGCCATCTATAAGCCAAGTAGAGAAGCCTCGGAAGAAATCAAACCTGCTGACACCTTGATTTTAGATGTTCCGCCTCCAGGAGCTGTAAGTTTCTGTTAAGTCATCCAGTCTATAGTATTTTATTATGGCAGCTCTAGCAGTCTAATACACCTCTATTAAAGTGAATCCCAACATTTCCCAATAAATGTTAACTAAATGTGGAAAAAAAATCAAAATTATTTTCATTTCATTCTTAGTTTTTGAGCACCTTTTATGCATGTAGCACTGTACATACTCATATACAAATGTTACTCCCCTAACAAGAAAGAAATCACTTTGAAAGTAAAATATCCTGCCTTTATATAAAAGAACTCATTCAAACAATTCCAAGGAAATAAAAACCAATTATGAGTATTTCTAAATCTTAAGAGGTTAGTCAGTGTTAGTTTTAACCTAAATTCATAGCTCAAAGGACAGCGGTGACAATGACAGAAATAGAAACACAATGAAGACAAAGAATAACGGAGGCAATGCTCTAAGTCCTCCAAATGAAACTATCTCACTAGTCACCGACATTCTTTCTGAATGAAGTTCCACAATCAATTTTCTACTGCACACATTAAATTTATTGGAATGCTAGCTGAATAAGTATTTGCTTATAATTGAGAATATTAGTGAAATTGTCCATGTTTGCTAACGAAAGTTATGTGATTTTTGAATGGGGGAGAATCCTATTTTTATTCCTTACCTTCAGTACTTTTCAGTAACTCCTATTTCTCACTCTTCTTTTTATTTTCTACTCTTCCCCTTCTAATGCCATTTTAACTCAACAGCTGCTACTACTCTTCAAATAAACAATACTGACCCCACATTCATTTTTCTCTTCCAACACAGCATAACGAAATTCAACTAAATCTTACTTTCCTTTGCTTTTCTGGCACCAAAGATTTCAAAATCAAAGGCTGGTCAAAAAGCTTACCTGCAACTTTGGGACTCAAATATAAAAAATTCAATCAGCTCTTCAAACATCCAAAGATACAAGTCACTAAATTAAGTTTTCTATTTCTTCAGTTCATTCTTTCCTTTAAAAATAGTCTTTTGTAAACATACAACACTAGTTTTTCTATTCTCTGGTTTCCACGTTCCTATTACCACTGACAAACATTTGTTGGCCATCTACTATATCTTGGGTATATAAATAACTAAGAGAGTTGATCCCTGTTTTTTCTACCTTTGTAAACTTTAAATGACTTTAAATCTTTAAATCTGAACAATATAAAGGTTACTTAACATTTCTCGAAATCATTTCAAAAAAGCATATATAGCTTCAAAAGTCACTTTTGGTAATGGTTAATATAATCCTCTTACACAAATTGCAAGTCAAAAGACCGTGAATTACTTAAAGATGGGTACCCTCCACATCCCAACACAATGAGAGCAGTATAGGGGGAGTTTTCTCTGTTGCTCTAAGGCACTCTTCTACTCTTAAGATATAGAATGAAGGAACAAGCTATTAGTCACACCCTTTCTTTCTCCTCATTTTAACTTCAAAGAAGAGCACTGATGTACATGACCAGACACCATAAGGACAAAATTACAAGAGATCATGATATATTAAGAACAATCATGTCCTGCCC
Organism: Eonycteris spelaea; assembly: GCA_003508835.1. NCBI lineage: Eukaryota > Metazoa > Chordata > Mammalia > Chiroptera > Pteropodidae > Eonycteris > Eonycteris spelaea. The sequence goes on from PUFA01000391.1 coordinate 123,726, forward strand.
ATTCCTTCCAAAAGGACTGAAGATGAGAGGGAAATGAAGTCTTCAGTACAAAATGAAGGGGTTGTAAATATTATTAATAAATAGAACTTTTTTATTCTGCTGCCAGGATGGCAGATTGAAAGGGCCACACAAGAAAAAGGTGAGATGTGGGAAAAAATGCTACACTGAGCTCCTCAGGCCAGATTCTAGCCTAAGCTTTAAGCTAAAATTTTAGAGAGAGTAGAAGACAATTCTTCTATTTACACACAGTCCATCCCACCTTTCCAGATAGCATGGACCAGAGACTTTGGCTAGCAACAAACCATGTGCATGCAGCATATATATACATAAGAATATCAGATATTTTATTGAATACTTACCATGTGTCAGGTAGTCTTCCAAGAAATTTACTGAATTAACTCCTTTCCCCTGACAACAACACTATGAAGAGTATTATTATCCCTATTACACAGATAAGGAAACTGAGGCACAGAGAAGTTAAATAACTTGCCCAAAGTTGCACAGCTATAAATATCAGACTTGGAAACCAAGCACAGGCAGTTGAACCCCATTTTCTACATTCTTTACCATGATACCATTGTGTTCGTTCCTCTAAATCTCAAAATCTGAGTTGCAGAAAATTACATAGGGATTTGAAAATTCAATCGTATCAAGGATCAATTACCACAGGTTTATTAGTATGAATTCCATCCAACACCACCAATTCTTTGTATGCCAAGCATTAAGTTACAAGTCTTATATGTTCACTAGGTCACAATTCCCTATCTCCTCAAAAGTAAATACTGACCAGTTAGAATTATTCTTTTCTCACAAGAAAGGCTAATGAGGGCTGTAGTTGTCTTAATGGTACTGTTCTTCAAACGATGCCCTTCATCACAGATTAGAAGATCAAATTTTATGTTCTTAATTTGATCCAGGGAACGAAGTAACATTTCATAACTGATAATAAGAACAGAATAAAATGGAGATTTGATGAATTCTTCTACTTTGTGATCCTAAAAAAAAAGAAAGAAGATAATAATTAACAAATCATGGGCAGAAACTGTGTGAAATGAAATTTAAACAGCATATTTCTCACAGCCATTAATCAAGTGTTAGAATATGTTATCTCAAAATCAAATTGTAAGCCAAGATTCCATTTTTCTGCAAAGGAGTTGAAGGGTTAGACATACTTGAAAAACTGCTACATAGAGTGAAAACAGCAGATTTGAAAAGCTAGAGATTTTTAAAATAACCAAAGCTAAACTTTTAAAAGTCTCTTACCTGATCAACAGTAAATATCTTGATCCTTTCACTTCCTAACCATTTCTGAAATTCTTTCCTCCAATTATTCACCAAGCTTCCAGGTGTGACAATAAGAGTCTTCTTTATTACTGGCTTGCCTCCATAGGGTCCCTGACACTGCAGAGTCCAGATGAGCGAAATACACTGCAGTGTTTTCCCTAAGCCCATTTCATCAGCAAGAATAGCTCCACATCTGCTATTCACTCTGTTAGAAATAATTATACTTCTTTAATCACAATAGGGAAATATTTTACGCCCCTAAAATCATCACTTATTGGTCAAGAACCAGAGGCTAACATTTTTTAAGTAGGACAAATTCTACTCCCCACTAAACACTTTTTCTAGTCTTTCATTTAGCTGATTTACAACAAATCTCTTTTGCATCTTAGGTAACTGTATTCAGTATATATTTGTCAATTAAACTACTAAAACAAAACTGAAATTAGTTCAATATAAATCATGTTATTATTATATGTATATATTTAGAGACTAGATATGTACCTCAATTTTATATCTACATTTGAATACTTTAACTGTGCTTATCACTAATAGTTCAGTAATTTTTATCAGTTTCAGTATTAGATATCAGAACAGTTTGAATATATTGTAGTCTTAACCAGCAAGAGCAATTGAGCTGTATTTATGACTCTGATAGTAAATTAAATACTCAGCCACAATAGTTTACTGTACTTTATGAAAATTAAACACTAAATACTTAATCAAATACACATAATTTAGTGTTACCCTACAAACCTACTAGGTTAATGCAATTTAAAATTAAATATTATAAGGAATATCATTAAGTGACATTTCATATCACTTTATAGTTTTTAAAGCCCTTTGAAATATATATTTGATATATATTTAAAAAATTACAAAGCCCAAGAGAATTAAGGATATTATCAAAACTATAGTTTATTAATCATTCTATTCCTTATTGCTAGAAATAACTAAAATGCAATTTTATATATTCTACATTTCAAAATATAGAGAAAAAAATTACAAATATGAATTACAGTCGTTACTATTTTTTCCACTACTATCATTTTTGATCAACAATTTCCCAAGGCAAGACCACATGCCAGTTGAGATATACTGAGTAGCACAGATAAAATAGTGATCCATCCTTTCAGGGTGAAGGGAAGAGAGCAAGAAGGCTTCACTGAGAAGATACACCTTGAGCAGAGTTCTAAAACATGAATAGGAATTCACTACACAAATTGAGTGGTTCAGTATAGTTGGAACTTGAACTGAATTCCAAGCAGGGAAGTATAAGGCTATGGACCTGGCAAGGTAGGCTGAAGACAGAAGATAAGAATACTTAACCTTGAAAGCTCAGACTCTATCTGGTAGGTCAGTGTCTTCCATACACTTGTCTTTTATGACTACCATCATAGTTTTTGCCATATGATGTTATTTATTTTTCTTTAAGTCAGCTTACTTTTTAATTTAATTTATTTGAAAACTCTTTCCAAGCATAATTTATCTGTGAAACCAAAAGTTTAATGTGCTATTTTTTCCTAATAATTCATTAGCTAAAATATGTTACTACTGAAATTAAAAAATAAGACTTGCCTATGTATACCTAAAATGACCCCACACACCACTAATGGAGTACATTAGAAGATAAGAAAAAAGATTAGAAATCAAACGACAGTTAGGAGGTCAAAATAATTAAAAGTTCAGGTTTGACTATATTGAAAAGGCGAAAGAGAAGAAATCAAAGATGATTCCCAAACCAACTGAGATAAGATTCCCAAAGAGAAGAGCAAATCTGAGACAAAACACAAGTCTACACCATTTCCAGGAGGCAGCATCCCCTTAACTTGTCAAAGAGCTATTAGGGTTTGGGAAAATGTACATTCCCAACTCCCTATTAAATGACCAATTTAAAAATCAAGGGCATTAAAAACAAACAAACAAAAAAAAGAACTGGAAAAAAAAGATACCACGATGTTAGCAGCGACCTTTAATTCTTTCTTATTTCCTTTGTCTGTTGTTTTTTCTCTTTTTTTTTTGGCAGGCAGAGTCTTCTATAATATCTTTAAGAGAGGATACTACAATCCTTTAATCAGAAAACTCAACTTAAAAGGGGGAGGACTCTTTTTTCAAAGTAGAGGTAAGATAAGAAGAAAACCTTTTTCTAAACTTCTAATAAGCAGAATTAAGGCTTCTTCCATTTTGCCCCCATACACTTTTATCATACTTCTAGAGAGCTCTTATTGTACCACATTAAGGTTGACTGTATTTGTTTCCTCAAACACTTTACAAGCTACTAATGAGTGAGAACCGTGGTCCTGACTCCTATATGCCCAGCTCCTAGTAGCATGGCTAGCTCATGGTATCCATCAAGAGCCACTTTTGGAATAAATGACACATTAAGTATCAGTCACCATTCTAACTAAAATTCAAGATGTACCCTCTGAGATTCATTATATCATACTCTTCCTAGAAAACCATTCTGTTACAGGCTAAATCAAAACTCAGATGAGACTTAATAAATGATTTATTTTCCTACCTCATTCCCATCACACATTCATAAAGGAATATGATTCCTTCTTTCTGATGTGGTCGGAGATGATATACAAGATGAGGATCTATCACCACATCCACAACAGGGAAACAATTCTTATTGAACATCCACTGATGGTTATTGTCTGGTCGTAGCATAACAAGGGAATCTTAAGCAAAAGGTAAAACCATAATTATAAATGACTTGTAATTTCACTTTGTCAGTAACTACATTATCTTGCTTTAATTACTCAAAAACTAGAACTGTTTGCCATCGTTTGTGGCAAAAAAAAAAAAAATTCATATTTAGTAACACTAATGCTAAGCAAAGGTACAACATTTAAAAATCTCATGCCTTATTGATGTAAGATTTCATGCAAAGAATTACTGTTTTCCAAACTTTATGTGCTCAAAGTGCTCTTATACCACTTTGCCTAATAAGAAATTCACTAAGCCACAATATTTAGCAGTTCAGTATTCGAAGCAAAGAGAACTATTTCCAACAGAAAACACAGGTTGGAATTATGCCAAGATGTACTTGCCAATGCTCAGTTTCTCATTTGGGAAAGGCTCCCTGAAGTTAACATAAAGGCTCTCTTTATTTTCAGTGCTGTACACAATAACAATAACCATTGCTCCTATCCATCAGAAGAACTGAGAATTTTCCATTGACTTCACCACCATTGTTTGCTTAAATTACTACCTTCATGAAAATCAAATTAATGAATCTTTGTAAAGCAGCATGAAGTAAACATAGAATGTAATTTTAGAAATATGCTATACAATTTAAAAGATTTATTGAAATACCAAAAACTACAAAATCAAATATAACTAGATAGCGTCTCAACTAATAAATCTGAAGTCATATAATAAATTCATCAAAATTATTTTCTGAATTTATTTGTATACCTACATCATGGTTAAAAAATGAAATAGATTTTTTAAATAGATAAATGAAAAGAAAAAAAGAGAAAGACAAGGAGATGAGAGGGGGAGGTAAGAAAAAGTTTCCAGTGGATTAAACAAATAACAATTCATACAGAAATAGTAACAGGAACGAAAGTTGGTCATGTTTACCATTAGCAATTACCCAGAGGAAAGTTTTCTGTGGCTCTTCCTAGGTTTCTGAGCAAGTAAAAGGAACTCTCATTTTTGAGGTTAATCCCTGGCAGGTAGGGATCTAGGGAGTGAAAATGGAAAACTTAGCCGTTGGCATTCCTCTATATCTCAGTAGCAAAGCAAGAGTGTATTCTTTGTAGATTTCTAACGAAAAAAAATGGCCTCATTTTTTTCTATCTTTTGAAAAGGACAAAGGGGAAAAAAGATAGTGATGAAGAGCATACAGTACTCAAGCATTAGTCACCTAACAAAGCACCCATCTTCAAGAAAGGTAAGACCTAAACCACTATCATAGTGGGACAACAGCTCAAATTTTAAGATGCCAAGCTACCATCACAGTGAGACATCATTTAAAGCTAACGAAATCTCTCATGCTTTAGTTTTAAGTCTACAATCTAATTCTACCTTTGGCAAGAAAAAATAAATGAAAATAATCAACTCTTTACCATTTACACAAAGGGTTTCATTCACACAAACACACACACACACGCGCACACATAAATTATCACAATAAAATGTTTCATCACTCTGTCAACAAATATTTATTGTACACAGTTTATACCAAGCGCTCTAAGTCTCTATGGCAGTTATTAGAACCCACATTTTATACATGAGGAAGCAAAACATTAGTGAGGTCAAAGAACCTGTTAGCTCAGTGGCAAAACCAGGATTCTAATTCAGGATTCTAGGCACAGTATTCTTTCTAATTCCCCACAGCCCTCCATTAAGTAACACAAAGATAAAGAAAAAGGAAAGGAGAGAAGGAAGCTTGTTGAAAGAGCTGAAGGGACATTCGTTTTGGATGAAAAAAAAAAATCAGGAGCATCAACTTCTACTGTCTATATGCCAATTAAGTTTCAATAAGCTCATACAGGGCTAAGAATATTTACTTTGGGGTTTTTAACCTCAATTATGCCAAGAATTATTTGAATTAAGGTAAGTCAGTTCATCTTTCTGGGCCTCAGTTTCCTCAAATGCATAGTGAAGTGACTAATCTAAATAATCTCAAAGGCCCCTTTATTTCAAAAATTGTTTCCATAATACTTACAAGGAGAAAATAATTGTTACTTTATATACTTTTACTTAACTACTATTATGAAAGAAGCCCTACTTTATTCTCCAACTTTTCCACCACATTATAATTCAAATTCACTGTCTATCTCCCATTAAATGAGAAGCTCTCTGATGACAGTTTCAGATTATAGATCTGAAGAATATATACTTTCAATTGAAAACTCTGAGAAAATTTAAACTTTAAATTCACATTAAAATTTTTGGACAGAAAAAATAGAATATTCCAATTATTTTAAAAATCTTACTTGGTAGATATGGGTCATGGCGTGGTTTGCAATTTTGGAAAATACTCTGTGCATTTTCCTTTGAAGTTGGTTTACGGACACTTTTTAAAGGGTTAAGAAAACACCTGTTTGCAGCTTGAGACCTTGATATAGCAGGACTTCCTCCTCCAAGCTGAAAACATCTGCCACTGCTGAAATCATCTGGGGAGATTATATCCATGACTTCTATTTCTTTTCCACCGATCATCATTGTTTGGCCCTCTTCAATCTTTTCCAGGTCTTTGAATTTATATCCAGTGCCTTTAAATTGAAAACAAAGGCAGTTAATTTAATTTACTGACGCTCTAAGGTGACTTAATTAGTGATACCACAGTCATCTTCTCATAACTGTACAAAATTAAACTGTTTTGAATGCAAATAGTCTTGTATAACCCATTAGCCAGAACGAGGATGTAATTTATCATTTTGGCAAAACATACTCAAATCAGAAAAAAATAAATAATAATATGGATATAAAAATTCACCAAGTTTTAGAGAAAGCAAGGTTTTTATTATTATTATTATTATTGAAAATATAGCCTATTGTACTCTTATAGTTTTACCATCTCTGTAGAAAATCAAGCGAAGTAAACAGTGCAGTAGGCTACACAGACCCTCCTTCATTGTGAACAAACTAGAGAAACACCATGTCATCTCTATTTCCACTTAGGAACAGTTGGAAATGTGAAGGAGACCTATCAACAAAAGCAACTGCTACCACAACCACCACCATACCATATGAGATAGAAAAGTTAAAATACAGTTGTGGCAAGAGGTCACTGATAGTCCAAGTTGTAGCTGTTGAATAAAAAGTGGGATATTGTATAATATCATGCTTGTTTGAATTATTATTGATTCAACAGATGTTATTAACTGTTGCCATGAGTAAGGTGCTGATAAAATATGAGTCAGTCAGTTTGCTCAAAATGGGCTCATTATGATTATAGGAGGCAGAGGCAAGAACTGTGTATACCATTAACTTTTATAAGTCTCCAAAAAATAAAACACATTTTAGAAAGCATGACCTTTTTAAACTAGCTGGATATTGCTATAATTTGCCTGATTAAAACTGGGCTAAAACTTACAATCTGTGCCAATCTATAACTAATATATACTTAAATGATTTATGACGGAGCACTTTTTAATTTTAATGCTCTGATATAGGAAAAAATTACTTAGCTGGTGTTCCTAAATGACAAAGACCCATTGCTTTATTCCTCAAACTATCTGAATTCAATAGTAGTCTTGACCTCTCCACATTAATCAAGATTAAAGGTTTATCTTCATATACAGTAATCCCCCCTTTTCTATGGAGGTATGTTCGAAGATCCCCCAGTGGTTACCTAAAATCGTGGATAGTACTAAACCCTATATATCCTATTGTTTTTCCTAGACATACATACCGATGATAAAATTTAATTTATATAAGCACAGTGAGAGATTAATAACTAGTAATAAAACAGAATTATAACATACTGTCATAAAATTTATGTGAATGTGGTCTCTCTCTCAAAATATCTCATTGTACCATACTCACCCTTCTTGTGATGACGTGAGATGATAAAATGCCTTTTCACTTAAAGGAAACACCAGCACCCATACTGTTGTGCTTTGGGGCCATTGTTAAGTATGATAAGGGTTACGTGAAAACAAGCACTACAATACCTTAACAATGGAAAGGGCTACTAAGTGATGAATGTGTGGGTAGCATATACACCATGGATGTGCTGGACAAAGAATGATTCACGTGCAGAGCAGGACGGAATAGGACAGCACGTGATTTCGTCACACTACTCAGAACAATACACAACTTAAAACTTATGAATTGTTTATTTCTTGTATTTTCCACTTAATACTTTTGAACTACAGTTGATCGCAGGTAATTGAATCCATGAAAAGTGAAACTAAGGATAAAGGAGACTACTGTACAATCCAATTATAGTCATCCCTCGGTATCCACAGGGAATTTGTTCTAAGATCCCAAAAATCTGTGGATGATCAAGTCCCTTATAAAATGGTGTAGTATTTGCATATAGGTTACACATCACTTCGTTCACATGGATGCAGCTCAGTGCTCAGCATGTGGTAAATTCTGCTTTTCGGAACTTCCTGGATTTTTTTTTTCCAATCCAAGATTGGTTGGATCCAGACATACAAAACCCGCAAATACAGAGGGCCCATTGTACTGTTAATCTTAGTTTTATATGAAAATAGGAGACAAGAATAAATTTAATTTTGAGGCATTTTCAAAAATCTGTGTAACTCTAGAACCTCTCATTTCATGTTGATCTAGGGATAATTTTCTTAAACATCTCTAAATCTCTAGAAAACTTTTTTAAAAACTCTTGAACTTCGTTTCCCACACTTGTTTTTTGGGTATTGTGTAATGATAGCCAACTGAGCTTGACTACACTATCACAAGCTATCAGCAATGTCAGCACTCCAGCCCTTAAGCTCTATCCCTACAATAACAGTATTTAAATACTATATAACTAATTTAGTTAGAAGAAACACTGCCTGGATTACAGGCAAAAACTTGCAAAACTAACTCCACATCGATACATTTACTACTACTACTACTACTACTACTACTACTACTACTACTACTACTACTACTACTATTACTATTATTATTATGATGATTATAATTAAGTGACCAAGTCTTATTTTAAGCTGTTTTCATTCTGAAAGCTGGTAAAATCTCCTTTACTATTTAAATCACTGGTTCTCAACTCCTGCTGGATTTAAAATCACCTAGAAACCTAAAATACACTTATGCCCAGTCCCTCTCCCCACCATCCAGAACAAAAAAATCACAGCCTCAGAGGTTAGGTACTCAGCACTGGCATGAAAAGCACCTTAGGTGACTCTACTTGTGCAGTCAGGGTTACAACTCTGTTATAAACTTAATTTTATAATGAACTATACATACATAAAACTACATATACTATAACTTATGGGTAAGAGATGTTCCAGGGTAATTTTGATAATTTTTACCTCTCCAGTTGGCTTTAGAATGTAATCTTACTAAGCAGACATGGACAAGTTCTACAAAAATCTAGCCCCTATCAACCTTAACCAACAACACGCAATGTGTGCTGTAATTTTTCTTTTTAATTCCTCTAAACACTGAGCATGATATGGTATATAGTTGTTCAATATTTTTATAATTAAAAAAGTCTAGTCTTTGGCCATGCCTCCCTGAACGTGCCAGATCTTGTCTGATCTCAGAAGTTAAGCAGGGTTGGGCATGGTTAGAACTTGTCATCCCTTCTGATCTCAGAAGTTAAGCAGGGTTGGGCATGGTTAGAACTTGTCATACCGAGGGATGCTTGGATGGGAGACCATCTAGGAATACCAGGTGCTGTAGGTGTTAAAAAAAAAAAAATCTGCTGCAGATAATTCAGTTCAGCCTCAACTCTTGTCGCTGTCACAGCCCTTCATTTACTACATTCCTGAAGCCCTGAACGACTTTTCTCTCCTGCCTTTGTGCATTTGCTTATGCCATTTCCTCCTGTATATGCCCCTTTCTCATATGTCCCTACACAAAACTATTTATTCATCCTTCAAATATTACCTTACACAGTAACTCCTGTGAAGTTACTAGACAGACTTAAATGTCTCTTCTTTGTATGATCCTATTACACTTAGCAAAATTCTCATTGAAACAATTACCTTATTGCTTCCTAATTATCGATTATATTGGCCTGTCCCTACTAAACTATAAATAATAGCCATCTTTGAATGTTTACGTAAGTTACTGAAAACTATAAACTATGAAAATTTTAAATGAATTAATAAACATGTAGAACAGGTTTTATAATTATGGATCACACTCAAAATTGAACAGTAAGAGACTATGCAAAAACCCATGGTTTTCTGAATTCTGTGGGCTAACTAGTATTACTACAAATCGTGCTGGCAACATCTTATAATAGGAATAATGGTAATCTCCAATTTAAATGTATTAATCTAGGTCATGCCTAACCCTGCTTTTTTCAAAATTTTACTGGACAGTAGTAAAATAAGCTATTATCCCACTCCTGATATCAACTTTTTGACTTTTAACAATTTAGCATTCTGCAAAGAAAAAGAGGAAAAGTACACTAAGATAAACTGCATAATCTCTGAAAAATGTCTTACTGTATATACCTGGCTAACATTTGATTTTTAGAGAAAATGAAAGCATGAGATGGGATTTGCCTCACTGAGCTGGTATACATAAGACTGTCAGACTAGATATTAAGAAAGTTCTATGTTTATGAAATAATTTAGACGTAAGTCAATTAAAGAACACCTTAATCTATCCCTTTATAAAGCCAAATTATATTTCAATTATTCAACCAGAGATATACACTAATTTTAGCCCAAATCATAAACATTAGCTGACATCACAATACCTCTTCCAATGTCTTTGCCTTCCAAGTCCTTTAATGTAAATGACTTTCCTTTAACAATAAGAACAGCATCACCTTCCCACTTTTTGTGTTTTTTCTTTGAAGCTTTACGCCAAATGACATTGAAATATTTAACTAGACTATCAGGTTCCACTTCGTATCCCTTAGACACCGTAATTTCTTTAGGGGATGAATGAACTAGAATAGAAAAATAAAATAAAAACCCCATTATTAAAGATCACTTTAATATTTAAAAGGTCATTCAAACAAAAATAAAAACAAGAAAATCAGATTGTATTACAAAGTATGAAAGAATATTTGATCATATAATGTTAGCATTTTATAAACTGAGAATTTCAAATATCAGGTGCTAGCATTACCATGAATATAAATTTCTTATCTCAAAGTCACATGCTCAGTTGAAGGAGAATAATAATCACTGCAAAATTTTTAAGACTCCAGGAATTAAAAATAATATTTCAACATCCATGGGAAAATATCTAAAATCATGTTTTAAACAACTGATTTAATTAACAGTGACACAAGTCAAGAAAACTAAAAAAAGATCATGGAGTTTTCTGAAAGAAAAACCTATAGTTTTTTAAAAATAAGAACAAATATAAAACAGCAAAGTGGAAATGAGACTAAATTTCATTAAAATACTTTTGTGTGTGAGCTAGGGAGTAATCAGGCTGGGCCACTGATTCTGATAATTCAGTAGTATATGATCAGAAAATAAAAATTTCCTTCTTACAAAGGCCGGTATTTTCTCGAAAACATTTCTAGAATCACCTTATAAAAACATATCCAATGTTAACTAGACTTACTGTAGTGATCACTTCACAATATATATGAAATATCACACTGTATACCTGCAACTAGTATAACGTTATATCAATTGTAATTCAATCAAAAACAAAAAAATTCCCAAACCAAACCAAATACTCCACATATGTATATGGTCTTCACACAGAAAATTCTCCAGCAACTGGGAAACAGGGAAACTAATTTTGATACTAAAAACCAAAAAAGTGGTTGCTCCCTCTTGGAGTTGAGGGATTGACTGGAAAAGGACAAAAGAGGACTTGTTCTGAGTGGTAGTTGCATGAACGTATACAATTAACAAAAATAATGATTGATAATTTTAGAACTACATTTTACTGCATGTAAATTATGTCAACTTTAAAAAGAGAAAACACAAAACAAAAAATAAGAGCAGAATAAGTGGAATGTGTACATGATATTCTAAAATTTTTAGTATTTTGAAGCAGAAACACTATAATTTATGTATTAATTCAAAGTGCACTTTACATTACAAACAAAATCTCCTCCTGCTCTGTCTTACCTCCTGCCTTTTCCCCTGGGCAGCTACAGTTAAAACACCAGCTCCCCCATGAGAAATATAGACCACTCTCATACTGAGTCCTAATTCTTGCTTCTCACCTAATTTGTATGGTAGATTTTAAGTGGCTAGATAAAAAGCAGTCCAGTTAAATACAGCAAAATCTCATTTCCCCATTCACTATGTCTCTTACCAAATACAAAACTGACCCCAGGAAGCTATCAAAACAACAGAATTTACAAAACAAAATCTAAATAATTACTTGATGTACCACTTAAAAAAGAAAAAGAAAAAACACTGATATCAAAAATAAGACAAGGATGCCCACTTTTACCACTTCTATTCAACATAGTCCTGGACATCCTAGCCATTGCAATAACACAATAAAAACAAAAAGCATAAAGATCAGAAAGAAGTACAACTGTAACTATGTGCAGATGTTTATTAGATTGTTTACAGAGAAATCCCCAGGGAATCTAAATGACCAGAACTAATAAAATGAATTTAGCAGGGTCACAAGTTGCACGGTTCATATTTGAAAAATCAGTTATACATACATATTAGCAAGATATAACTGGAAAATTAAATTTTTGAGTCCATTTATAGTAGCTCCAAAAAAAAAAAGCATATAAAATACTTAAGAAAATCTAACAAAAGGCATCTAAACACTCTACACTGAAAATTAAAGAGCGGTGCTCAAAGAAATTAACAAATCTAAATAGAGGTCCAACTTCATAGATTAAAATTTTCAATTTTAAAAAATTCTCCCCAAAATAATTTTTATATTCAACACAACACCAATCAAATTCCAGGATGCTTTGGGTTGAAACTGACAAGTTGATTCTAAACTTTATATGAAACATAAAGAACCTAGAATAACCCAAACAATTTTTTAAAAGAACAAAGTTGGAGGAGTTATGCCACCAGATTTCAAGGTTTGCTATCACACTACAACAATGAAGATGGCTTGGTCTTGGCACCCCCCCCCCAAAAAAAGACATACAGATCTTTGCAACAGAATATAGTGTATGAACACTTGATTTTCCCTAAAGCTGGTGAAGCAAATTCAATAAGGTAAAGAAAGTCTTTTCAATAAATGTTGCTGAATCAACAAATGTTCCATATCCACATGGAAAAAAATTTAACTCACCCATATAGAAATTCTGACTCAAAACAGACCATAGACCTAAATGTAAAGCCTAAAACTACAAATTTGTACAAGAAAATACTGTTGGCCTTGATTGGCACAGGTTTAAACTGCATGGGTCCACTTACACATAGGATTTTTTTCAATAAATACTGTAAATGTATTTTCTCTTTATAATTTTAACATTTTTTCTCTAGCTTACTTTATTGTAAGAATACAGCAAAAAATACATATAACACACAAAATATGTTAATCAACAATTGTGTTATCAGTAAGGCTTCTAGTCAACAGCAGGTTATTAGTAAAGTTTTGGGGGAGTCAAAAGCTACACGACTTTCAGCTGCCAACGCTAATGCATATTCAAGGGTCAACTGTATCTGTAAACTTGAAGTAGGCAAAGCATAAGAAATAAAAACTATAAATTGAATTTTATTCAAATTTTGCTTTTTGAAAGATGCCAAACAAAATGGTAAGCCATCACAGCATAAAAATATTCACAACACATATGTAAGACTAAAGATTTGTATCCAGAATAAAGAATTTTTACAGTTCAAAAATAAAAAACAATCAAACTGAAAGAAAATGGGCAAATGATTTGAATGGATAATTCAGGAAAGAATATATACAAATAGCCAATAAGCACATAAAAAGATGTTTAACATCATTAGTCATCTGGGAAATGCAAACTGGAAACACAAGATACACTTCACATCTACTGGGATTAGAATCAAAAGATTATGATATCGTGATGATTAGAATCACCAGATAATAACAAGTTGTGATGAGTATATGGAAAAATTGGAACCCTCAAACACTGCTGGGGGTAATATAAAATGGTGCAGATACTTCAGAAAATAGTCTTGCAATTCTTCAAATGATTAATAGTTACCATATGACACAGCAGTTCCACCCCTAGGTATAGGCCCGAGAAATAAAAACAAATATCCACACAAAAAACTTGTACATGAACATTTACAGCAGGATTATTCATAATAGCTCAAAGGTACAAACAACCCAAATGTCCATTCAACTGACAAACAGATAAACTAAATGTCATATAGCCATAAAATGGAGTATTGGGCCATAAAAAGGAATAAAGTACTGACATAAGCTACATACAACATGATGCACCTTGAAAACATCATGCTAAGTAAAAGAAGCCAGTCACAAAGATCACATATTATGCAATTCTATTCATATGGAATGTCCAGAACAGGGAAATCTATAGAGACAGAAAGTAGATTAGTAGTTGCTTAGGGCTGGAGGCTGAGAGTGGGAGTAGGAAATAAGATGGTGGAGTGTGAAAGCTAAAAAATACAGGGTTTATTTTTGAAGTGTTAAAAATATTCTAAAATTGTCTGTAGAGCTAGTTGCACATAACTGTAAATATTCTAAAAACCATAAATTGTACTGTTTACATGGGAAAACTGTATATGAATTGTATCTCAATAAAGCTATTACACACACACACACACACACCACCACACCACCACCACCACCACCACCACCACCACTACCACCTGCCCACTAGACTAACTGAAAGCAAAGATACCAAGTATCAACAAAGATGTAAAGCCACTGCAAATATCATACCCTGCTGGAAGTAATGTAAAGCAATACAACTACTTTAGAAAACAGCTTGGCCGACTCTTAAAAAGTTAAACATACACCTACTATAACCAGCCATTCTACTGGATGGTATTTACCATACAGAAAAGAAAATCTAAGTCCACCACCCCCCCAAAAAACCAAAAAATAAAAAAAAAACTTGTACATCTTCAAGCCAAGCCAGGGAAATCAACCTCCCAAAAGATTGAAAATCAATTGTGACTACTAGAATTCAGATAATTTGTATCTTCATTATTAGTATTCATGTACTTAGAAAATAAGTCTTGACTATCTTCAAATAATAAACTATCAGAACTATCAGGTTTTTTTTCTGAGAATATAACTGGTTCATACGCAGCCCAAATCAGTGGTAGGTATCCAGAACACACAACCCAATGAACTCTTATCAGAACCTGAAAGGATTCAGACTGCTCTCAATCCTAAGCAGAAGCCAAGTATCATCTGATCAGCACCGTCATCCTATTATAGGATCTTCGCAACAGGTCTGAGATCTTCTCTTCCCGCCTCTATTCCTAATACCATTTTCCATACCTACTATATTTACCTATTTTTAAATATATGATCATGTACCTCTCTTGCTTAAAATCCCTTAGCCTTAATAGTCTTAAACATTCTACTTGCAGCCAAAGGGTCTCCTACTTTTCGTCCTCCCACATGCTATTCTAAATTAACTTCTCTACTCACCCTTTCAGACAGTTTCAATTTTCTGTCAAACTAGATCAAGTTGCCTTATTATCTCGGCTTTGTTTCAGCAATTAATTATGTGACAAATTATTTAACCTTAGTCTTCCGCATTAAACTATGAAGTCCTGAGAGGAGAATCTGTGTTGATGTTGTTCATCACCATATTCCCAGAACAGTAGGTACTTTTCAAACTGCCATTTTGATCTTAGATACATTTTGATTTCATGTTTGAAAAAATATTTAATTAAAACAGAATCATCTTAAAGTTAATTTTCACTGAGAAAGGAGCTTTAGAAATTAACTTTGAACTCATCTCCATAATTGTCCATTTTTACATTAATGAATTATTACCTTCAGTATTTTCTAAGTAAATTTTATAACAAAGATTTAAAACATCAGTCATCTTTTTACATATATTTTACCAATTATAGTTTTGCCAACTTGAATTTTCTTTTATAGCCATTTCTACCAAATGCACTTTTGCCACGTCAAATTTTGAATACCTAAATATTATCAAGATTGTATCACTCTATTTTCAGTCAAGAAAATTTACCAGTTTTTAGACAAACTGATAGTTGTTATATGTTGATTATTTCTGTTACTTTACTAACCTTGAATTTCCCAAATAAAGTTTTGAAGTTTTTACTATTCGCAAAAAAGACAGGATGCTTTGATTAGTTTACGTACTCTAAAAAATTTTGTGGTGTATAATTTTAGCCAATTTCAATTAGTTTTCTTTTTGCATTATTTCTTCCAGTAGTGGTCATTGTTGTACATTGAATGAAAGACTAACAATATCTTTCTGCATTTTTTAAATGTGTCCCTGTTTTCGAAGAGAAAAATGTAATTCTTCAGGATTGCTATAAAGCAGGGGTAAAAAGAATGTCTTCCTCAAATGGCTGGGAGAAACATCCTAGAGTCAAATATCCTGTTGCATTCCAAGGGCCTAAAAGAATGACAGTTCTGTCCAAGACCCTCAACCCTGCCAAAATAAAGTAGAATAGAAAAATAATAATTAAATTCTGAGAATTCAGAATTACTTATACTTTTGAAATACCATAAAATTCTCAGACTTAGATATATTCTTTCTTTTGCAGAACAGAAAGGTAAGAGCATGAATTAATCTGACTGGGTTTGAATCTTGAGTCTGCCACTTACTAGCCATGTGACCCTAGACAAGTTACTTACCTCTCTGTGCCAGTTTAAGAATCTGTAAATGAATGTAATACTAATACCTACTTCATAGACTTGTGTGGGCCTCAGATTAGCTAATATATGTAAAATGCTAAGAACAGTCCTTGCCATACAGTCAGTACTCCCTAAATGTTACCTCCCACCATCATCTTACTCTTATCTCTTTCCCATTTAGTCCCATTTAAAATGTAAGACAGAGCAGGGAAGGGAGAGTGAATACCAGAATAAAGACAACTGGAAACTAAACATATATCAAACATAACCTCCTGTATCTACCTTACTTATAATACATAAAATATTGACTAATTTGCTACATCCTAATCACCCCTAACAATTGACCATAACTGTAATTTTTATTTCTAAACTTAGTTCTGATCTA
Organism: Eonycteris spelaea; assembly: GCA_003508835.1. Taxonomy (NCBI): domain Eukaryota; kingdom Metazoa; phylum Chordata; class Mammalia; order Chiroptera; family Pteropodidae; genus Eonycteris; species Eonycteris spelaea. The sequence goes on from PUFA01000391.1 coordinate 140,749, forward strand.
TTTCCTCCTTGACCCTGTAAGACACTTCCCAAATCAATAAACAAGAAACCAAATGCCTATCAGTAAGATGAAGATGCTTCAAACCATACTTTGAAAAAAGAGGGAGATAATGTCATTTTAATATTATTAGTGGACATTATAATCTTCATGATTTATAAGCATAGGCATTCCAGAGTTATACATTCCATAAACCCAAGTCTTCATCATCCTTTCCTTCTTTTCAAAAAATTCTAAATACACTTGTTTTCAATTAAGCGTAAGAAATTTAAAATGTCTCAAAATCAAATTCAATAAAGGATGTAAATACTCTTACAGATCATATTTTGAGTTTTAAATTACCAAAACCTACCAGAATTTTTATATGCATTAATATGCACAATGTACATTTTAATATGCATAATAAGCATAAAAATATACAAACATTAATATCTAAATTCCCTTAAACTGGTAATCTTCCAGTTTTCTTTATCCAATAAGAGAGACTGAATTGCAACTATAAAATTACCCTAGATACTTCTTAGCATTAAAGGTCATTCTCAGAATGAAACTTTATGAGCAAAGCAGGGACTATACATTTCATCATATTTCTCAATATCTCTTGTCAAAGCATATATGCAATAAGTGCTAAAACAGAAAAAAAAATCAATAAAACTACAATATTCCCAGATATCTAAACTATATGTTCAGCATTTTTAATTTAAAGGCTGTAAAAGTTATTCATCAATTTCCATTCTGACATTCCGAGCATTGAACATTCAAAGCTTTATTTAAAAAAAAAAAAAAATACACTTATTGAAAGTTTAAATGGTACAATCACTTTGGGAAAAGATCTCAGAGTTTCTTCAAAAGTTAACCATATAACTTTCCTAATCCAGCATTATGTCCATAATGAATTGATACAAGAATATTCATAGAATCTTTATACAGTATAGCCAAAATCTAGAAATAGCCCTCAAGTCCATCAAAAGATAATAGATAAACAAACTGAGGTATATTTATACAATGCAATACTACTCAGCAACAAAAAGCAATGAACTACTGATAAGATAAACATGAATATTAAAAATGTTAAGATGGATGAAAGAAAACAAAGGGTACATATTATATGATTTCAATTACTGAAGTTCTAGAACAAGCAAAACAGAGAATTAGGAAGGGGCAGGCAGAACTTTCCAGTGTGATGATAATGTTCTGAATTTGAGAGTGATTTAATCTACACAGGTGTAGTCATCTGTCAAAACTCATCATTTTAGGTTTATACGTTTCACTGTTTGCAAATCTTACCTAAAAAACACACACACACACTTATACAAATACTGACATGTTTAGAAGTATTCTAATTCTACAACTTGTTTTAAAATAAGCTTTTTCAAAGAATGAATTGATGGATAGGTAGAAGGATAAATATATGATAAAGAAAAACATTAATTGCAGAATTTAGGTGACAGGCATTTCAATGTTTACTGTAAAATGCTTTTTGACTTTTTCTATATGTTTGAATTCACACATAATTTTAAAACATGAAAGATCTACTAACAAAGTGTAAGTTTAATGCTATATTCATTTTAATTTAAATTGTTTGGATGACTTGGGTGCTACTTTTATTTATTTTGCTTTCCACTATTACAAAGCAATTGAAAATTAAAAATAACAAATTCAAATTATAGCTACTATTTTTAATCAAATAATTTAAAAGATATATAAAAATATATTGAACCAATTTCTCAAAATCTTACAAAGATTTAGCAGAATTTCTTCTTTTATATTTGTTAAGTATTGCAACCATATTTCATCTAATTATTTTTAAGTATTTAGTCAAATTTACTAGCAAATATTTAATTGGTTTTGAGAATTTACAGATCTTAACACTTGAAAAAATATGATATTTAGACACAGTACATTTGGTATCTACTAAAACATAATCACCTAAATAAATTTATTCAATTCAGCCTCATCATAAAATTTTACCCCAATAGTACTGAATTATTTGCCTTATGGCACATAAAGAATACACAAATCAGTACAATGTTTAACCTTGTATTTAAAAGAATATGTATTAACAAAACATTTAACCACCATCATCTACAGTGTATATTAAATACATTTTATCACACTCTAAATTATTTAAACATGTCTAACAATAATTTGACATTCTAAAAGGCACATAAAAAATCCATATTTTAAACATTTTCATAGAAGATGCAACAGGACAGAGTGACTTTCAAAAATTAAAACACAGAGTTGATGTTTCATTATACATAAAAGGACTTGATTTGAACATTAAGAAATCTGCTGGCATTTTTAGAAATGAAAGAGCTTCATTATCTTTTTCCTGGTGCCATTATAAATCATACCTAGTATAAAAAATCACATGTTGTAAAAATAACAATGTACCATTTAAGTTCACATGAATAAAAAAAGATAGGGTGGCAAAAATAACCTACCCAGTATTTAAAGTATGAATATATTGAATGAAATAATATTTTGACTTAAGATATTTTTCAAACTTATACATTTCTACAGAATCAAGTCTATATTTTAAAAATAAAATCACTCCTTTCTATGTTTTCCCACTAGCATTATATTTCGTAGGCAGAGCTCATGGCCCCAAACAGTTCTCTACGGGATATAGAATGTCTGGTGGCTTGTATTCTATTGGTACTAGCAGAATTTACCCCTACTATAACTGCTAATATAAGTTGGTAAGTAGTTGAAAAAACTCAGAAGTCGCAGTATCAAAAAGAGAAAGCTGTAGCTCAGAATTTCCCTAAGATTTTCTGCAAGATAATAACACCTCCAAAAAAGAGTTCAACAGTCAAATCAATCTTATTATATAGAACTTTCAGAAACATATACTATCCTAAATATAGTGTAATGGTTGGAGAGGTGGTTATACAATGGAGCAGACATTTAAGCATTTAAATTCCTGCAAATTGAAATAACACAGGTCTGACTTGGAAAAACTAGTACAGTAAACACACCGCAATGAGTGTGATTCTGGTATTTAAAAATATGTAAAAAATGAGAATTTTTTATTTTTCTCAGTCCCTAAATGCTAACAAATTTGTCACCCAACATAACCAAAGAAACAGCAATCTTGAACAATGCTGGAGAAAAATCTGACCATAGCAGACTATGTTTACAACTATTTTATGAGCAACAACAGAATTTAAGTGCAATTTTGTATATACATTTTTACCTTCCACACTGATTTTAGAACCTACTCACCAAAAATTATGTATGCTGTACTTTTCAAACACAGGACTCTTTCCTATAAACATCTCACGGAATTAATGTTCAACAGAACACACTTCGGAAACTCTTGATTTAGCTACACAGTAAACATTCAAATTGAACATTCATCATCAATTCTAAGTAGTAGCATGCTGAGATTGTAATATGAATTATATTATATATAGTAATTTGCTTTCAATAATCTCAAAAAGTTAAAGCTGACTACTGTAAGAATGTATTTACTAGAATTATATTGTAATAACATTACCTCAAATTAGAATTATAAGGTTCATTACAGTCAAAGAAAAGTCACAGCACAGATTAAAGATGAAATTGACAAAAGGATATATCATAGTATATATTCATTTTTATAAAATATTTAACAGCAGATATAAAATGTCAATAAAATTAAGCAATTAAGCTAAAATAGTGCCATGAGTCCCTTTTATTTTTATTTCTATTTCTATAGCCACAACCTAAATTTCAGATTTAGTTTCCTCTCACTACAATGTCCACCCCTAAAAGCTGCTATTAAAACATTAATTTAAAACTCTAATTTATATCCCCCAATCAAAGGCCTTCAATGGCTTCCCATTGTATATTCAAATTTGATTCCTGAAAATAACTTTTACGTAATCGATAATCTGGTGCCAATCAACTTCCAAATTGATATACCTCAATCTTCATCTTCATCCACTCCTCTTTTCCACAAATTTTTTCTTTTTTTGAGAACCTGGTACAACTTTGGTACCAAGATAGGTTCTAAAATACTCAATTACAGTGGTTCTCAAACTTTAGCTTGCATCAGAATCTCTAAAGGGTTTGTTAAAATAGATTGTGGGACTTCACCTCCAGAGTTTCTGCTTCAAAAGGTATGGATTTATACTAGTTCTTAAGTGATTCTGATGCTGCTGGTCAGGATCTATTCCTTATGAACCATTGCTCTACTCCAAAGGCCACAAACTAGAAGCCCACTGGCTGAATGAGGCCCACTCATGTTTTCTCTGTATTTTAAAAACACTTTGAATTATTTGCAACATTTTTAAAATTAGAAAATTTCATAGAATATGCAGAGTTCTGGCTTATTCCTACATGTAATACTTCTGCTGGAGCTTAACAGCAGGTACCCCGACAAGGTAGATATCCTAGCCCAAGTTACCACTGCCCTAATTGGCCCTCTACACTCACGTAAAACCACCTAGTTTAGCACTATATTTGTACCTGTACACCCTGATCCACTTTTCTCCATTCTCTAGGCCTTTTTTCATGCTGCTCACTTTGACTTAAACACATCCCTTCACCATACTGCTGAAATTCTTCTACCTAACCCATTCTAAATATTGGCTTAAAAATTCTTCCTCAAGAAAGCCTGGGGAAAAATAGAAATCCTTAAATAACATACATACTAAAGATTTAACTTAAATTTAACATGTGTGCTTTAAGAATCAAGGTTTTATTTCCAAAAATACTAAAATAGCAATATTTGCCCCCAAAATTACAGATTATTTCACAAATTTTAAACATATTTTTTGCTATTTTCAGTCTGTAAAATTTTAATTTTGTTCATTAAAATTTTTACTGTGAAAGAAATCTTTTTAAATTAAGTTTATTGGGGTAACACTGGTTAATACAATTATATAATTTTCAGGTGTACATTATAATTTGACATCTGTATATTTTATTGTGTTTACCATTCAAAGTCCAGTTTAAGAAATCTTTTTCAAAATAAGACATTAAAAATGAATTAAGACATATTAAATCTTACAGCCAAAATACATAATAGCTCCAAAAGAATATCTTATTTTGCTGGACAAAAAAGGGAGGAAGAGTGGGGGTAACTGATACAATCATTCTAATTTTATAACCTCCCAATCTTTAAAAACAATTTTAATGAAATAAACACTTCCAATTTTTTAATATAGAGGATATCTGAGTGGATTTTTACTTCTACAGAAGAGCAGGGGGGAAAATTACAGAAAAACAAAACTCCGTGCTGGTCCTTGCTCTGCCATAAATAGCTTTGTTACATCAAGGAAGTCACTGAGTTCTCCCTGAACTTCAGTTTCATTACCTTCTAAACTGAAGAGGTGGGAAAAAGTGATCTCCAAATACCTACCATCACTAAAATGATCAGATGTGTTCCTTCAAAAAATGAAAGCATAAAAATCAATGTCATACAGACAAAACGCTATTATTAGGCTAGTATTGCTTCTAAATTAGACTGACTCAAAAATCTTGAACTATAGATTTCATAGCTTTAATTTAAAAGGTTGAAGATTCAGGACTTTGGAAGAATATTTATGTATGTGATATCTTTAATCAAAATAAAACATTTTCTGTAAGGCCAACAATGAAGACTTCTTAGGAAAAATTTCAGAGGGAAGACAAAAATAATAACTGCATCAACCAATCATTAAATTTTAATGCATTTCATAAGAAATTTAAAAATTAGAAAATGTCAAAAAGTTTTCATAATAAGAGATAAACATTTTTTAAGCATATGTATTCTGCTTATTCCAAAATGAAAGTAATTTGGCCAAAATTAAAATTATCAAATTGTGGGATTGAAAAAACATTTTAGAAACTATTACATTCAGGCAAATCATGCCGTAAGCGAATTGCTTTTAGCTTCTCCACTTCAATTTTTTGTTTCAGCAGCTCTTCTTCTAGTTGCTGCCTTCTCTTCAATCCATCTCTCTTCTCCTGAACATATAATCCAAAATTTTTTTGATTTTCTAAAATTATCTGATGCTCCTCTTTCAGCATTTGCAGAATCTGAGGATCATACACTAATTGGGACCTAAAGTGTCCTCCACTCTCATGATGAAAAAAATCATCTCTCCTTGGTATAGAAGATGGAGACAATGTCATTCTCATATCAACAGAGGAAAGTGATGGCGACACAGATCTTTCCATAACATGAACTAATTCATGTTCTTCTCTTTGCTCTAAAGTATAACTCTGTTGAGAATTTAAAACCAGTGGAGGAGGGGGCTTAATGTCTTCTTCTTGCTTCACCTCTACTGTAATAGCAACTGGATGGTGATCCAACATTACCTGTAGTGAACTGGTACCAGCCTGTGCTTCCTCATCCAAGTTTGCACTACAGCACACAAAAAAGCATTATAAAATGTAAATCAAATGAAAACAAGAATATATGCCATAATTTCATGTTTAATATACATTAAATTATCAAGTTTTAAAAATATAGAAAATAACGAAACAAAAAATATTTAATCCTTGGAATAACAGATGAAAAGTGACAAAGTTTAGAATTTGAATAATATATGCATATAGCTCTCTCCCATCCTTAACTTTAAAATCAGGGTCTAAAAAGAACAAGAAATTACAAATACTACAGAAGGCCAAGGAGGTAAATAAAACACAACTGCCATTTTTAATGCTCTCAGATAGCGATTGTTCTTACAAGCCTGATGTTCTTTAATGGTCAAGAGAGCCATTAATGCATTCTGGGCCTTGCTATCCTCATACCTTAGCCCTCATTCTGCTTTTGCTCTCATCGGCTGATCTAAAAATCACCAAGGTCCAAAATTTTTAGAAGGACAAGAGAAGGCCATCTATGAGAAGTAATAATTTCAGTATTTGTCAAAAAAAAAAAATCAAGAGTTTGTATGGCTTTCAATATGCCCAACCATTAGGGTTATCCTAACATTCAATTTTGGATGCAATGGTATTTATTTTAGTCTTACCTATCCTAAACCACATGACTCAGCTGCCCTTTTAATCACTGGTCAGGTAACGTTCACAGGCCAAGCATGTATATCCACCACCGTATCCCCTACACCTAGAATAAGAACTATACTGTCTACCACCATGCCGCCCTGCACTGTCTGGATCCTGTCTGATCTCGAAAGCTAAGCAGGGTCATGCCTGGTTAGTACTTGGATAGGAGACCACCTAGGAAGACCAGGTGCTGTAGGTGTTAAAAAAAAATAAAAAAAGACTGTACTTGGAACCGAGTAGCTGCTCCTCATATGTTGATTAAATAAAATGGTCATTTTAATGCAATGTTTTTAAATAGCCTACATACATCTACTGAAAGTTTATTAAATTTATATGTAATTTCCATAAAATATACATTCCTACTAGAGGCTTCTACAGTTTTAGCATAATTTAAATTCTGACAGTGTTCTTCTGCAGCACATATACTGAAATTGTAATGATACGAAGAAAATGAGCGTGGCCCCTGCACAAGGATAACACATAAATTTGTGAAATGTTCCATATTTTTAAAATATATTTGTGAAAAAAATATATTTGTGAAAAAATTACATGTAACTAAGTTTTACACCTAACATAAGTATGTTTGGGAAAGTATTCTATTTTTATACTTGCAAGTGTGGAGAACAAAATGGTTCTTTAAAAATGAAGAAGTATATATCCATTCTGTAGTTTATGTACAAAAGAATTCTCTTCCCATGCATTTTGTGTGTGTGTGTATTCACAAGGTGATATCTGTATATAAAATGATAATGGCAAAGGAAATAAAAATGCTTTTCAAATTAAAAAAAAAATCTTTGTCATAACTATTTGTTATGACATAAACACAATGTACCTTAAAATTCTGTTTTTTAAAAAATCATTTTATGTATAACATGAAGTTGTTAATTAAGAATATATAATTTTGTTTCTTGAAATTTTTTTTTTATTTTTACTTCTGCCTATCTCAAAAATAAAAGTTATAGAGGGGAAAGAGATTATTGGAACATTAACGGAAAAATGCTATACTTAATATTATTTAGAGAACATTTAACAAATGATAAATAAGTAGCATAATTAACAATATATTCTACATGGATGATTTAAATGCTGGAACAAGTTCAAGTAGAACATAAGGGGAAAAAGTTAAAATTCCCATGTCACTTACTAATGGCAGTAAACTGCCAAAAATATCAGCTATTTGTATAAGGGATACTCACAAATGAAATAAGATATATAGTATATTGTAAAAAAAGTCTATTTGTCGATTACATGAATTCATTCATTTTCATTCTTATTGTTTTTGTCATCTTATGATTTTCAAAAAAAAACAAAAGAATATAAATGTAATTCAAATTAGTATGATTTTCTTTTATTAACATCTCTAAAACCTGAAATGGGAAAAGATTAAAACCACAGATGAAAATCAAATTTTTAAAAATCTAATTACTACTCCAAATTAGTATGTATGAGTATAATACAATTACACAGAGACAATATATTCCCATGTAAATTAAAAATAGAATATTCCAGTCCATTTTAGTTGAAACATTACAAGTAAGGCCATTATGTAAAAAATGCTTTAGAGAAAGTCATAAAAAATGATAAACAGAAGGACTTCTAAAATTTACAAATATGAATTTTGAGGGTCAAATAGATTACAAAAACAATATAATTTGATATTAGAGAGAAGTAAAAATAAAGACAAATCAATGTGTTAGAGGTAGCCTTACAAAATAGATGTATATTTTTAAATCCATTAAACAATATAAACGGTAAGATTTTTCTTATTAAGAATGGAGAGTTTGGAAAGACTAACAGGCATATTTATATAGAAGCATAATTAAGATTATAGAATAATTACAAACTGAGATAATTATTAAGATTCAAGATGATGCCAATCAAATAAATATAAGCACATTAAATATATAAAAATATATTAAATGAAAACGATAACAGAAAATGGCAGTGTAGACACTAACAAAAGCATTTAAATGGCTTATTTCTAATGCTCTTCCCTTTAAAATCTGAAAAATTGTTACTGTTCAAACAATAGGTATAAAAATGTGTCAATCAATTTACTCGTTTTATCAGAGAAATATTTTTGTCTCAAAAGACTGTGTGTGTATATGTATGTGAGTAACACACATATGGTCAAAACATAGATACCTGTATAGTATTTCTCTTCTATATTCACTGTATTTTAAAAATATGCAACTAACTAAAACTAGTTTCTATATGTAGTTTTCAAACTATAAAAGCCTATACTTAATAGCCAAAAGACAGGTTTATAGCTGTAATGCAGAAGCCACTTTTCTCTTTGGTTTGAGGGGGAAATTTTTTTTAATGAGTAGCACAGAATAAAACAGTCTTATTTAGTTTTTTGGACATTTGCATATTAAGATTTAATTATCTGTCATCACACTGAACATTTTAAGCAGTGGCCCCATGATTTAATAGACTGTGTATCTATATTATGCTATCGATTAGAAATAAGCAGTATATGGTGAGAAGCTGGTCTCAAAAAATTATCCCAGCAAATTATCAAAATAATATGTTTGGCTAAAAAGTTTCATTCCCCTGTTTCTCTCCTAATTTCTTAAAGATTTCACAGGTAATCAACAATTCTATTTATATGACTCTTCTTCTACCAATAGGAAAGCACATTATAAAGCTTAGCTTGAAAGGCCCCTCCACTAACTAGAAGTTTACAATTTCTTTAAATTACCCTGAGTGGTGCAAAAGAATGTAACTGCCGTTTTTATCTTTGCCAGGGGTTAAAATCTGAATTAGTAAGATAACAGTGTTGAACATTCCCAGGCAGTAGGTATAGAGCATAAATTTAAAAACAAAACAAAACAAAACAAAACTTTCTAACCCTTTAAAAATCTACTTGTTCTTATTGGTCGATTAAAATTCAGTTTGATTTTCTTGCAGAGCAGTATGTGAAAGCTTACCTTTTCCTATCTATATGACCCAAGATCAAAGTAAAACTAGACCATTAATGAATAAAAACACAAAAACTCTGAATTTTATTAAGTAATATAAACTCTAGGATTAATTCCTTTCCCTGTATTTATTTTAAATATAAGTTAGAAAAATAATTTAAACTGTCTTAATGTAGACAATAATACCATTAATAAGTTTACCTAATTATTGATTTGTTTTTTAGCTCAATGAATATTCAGTAAGTGTAGACTGACAATTTTATAAAAAAGGGTTCTATTTCTCCTGAAACTAACTTTATGTAAAATTGAAAATTCTCACTAAATGTAATCTTAAATGAAATAAGAAAAAGGTATCTCTCAGCTAATTAAATCTTTTAATTTTAAAGCTTAAAAAGTTTGAGGTGATGTCACAAATTTCCCCCAATTTTTTCCTTCCTACCCTTTACTTTTCAAAAAAACTACAGAAGGAGGGAAGGGGGAAGGGAAGATAAAATGTAGCTTAAATGAAATGCAGCAGAAAAATTCCATATAGCCTCACTTTTCTTTTTTAAGAATGCAAAACAAAGACATTATTCACTACTCCCAACGTATTACTATGCATATTTCAATCACGACTAAGTCAGAGCCCAATAGATAAGAGGGGCCATCATTTTCCACAACAAAATAAAATAAAGCTTACCTTTGTATGTGGTTCCTGTCTCTTACCAGGCAAAAGCTGGAAATCTGGGGAATCATCTCCATAACTTTCTTGGTTGGCTCAGAAATATTGCTTTTAAAATCTGATTGGGTCTCTTTTTGCTGCATTAGCTCCTGTTTGGCATATTCTTTGAGCCTTTTGTAAAGGGTGCGTAGGCCCTGCGCTGTGCGAGGAGGGCGGTCTACTCCAATTGCATTATAGTTAACTGCTATGATATCCCAACATCTATTCTTTTCCACTATTACTGAATGTTTATTAGTGTGTTCCTCGAGAATTTTCACATATGGCTTCACAAGCTTTAGCAAATCGAGCTTTTCAGATAAGGTAAAATTGGAAGATCTAGCCTTTCCTACCATTGTTCTTTTCAAATTAAGTAGGCAGTTTCTGAAATCACCATGCAGCCTTCAGCTCTGCTCAGCTCTTTTCACAAACAGAAAAAGATCAGGCTTAACTAGGCTAGCCTCATTTAGGCCCACGCCTACAGGGGAGGGTTTATTAAAATTCCTCCAGCTTAAGCTGACGCAGGTTCAGGAAATCTGCTTAAGCCAAGCCTGACCTACATAAAGCTTTCTCACTAAAGAAGACAGGAAGGCACAAGCAAAACACACTTGTGTATAAAGAGAACAGCTCAAGACAGAATTTAATACACAAAGGTCTAGGGATAAGCATGGAACACAGCTAAAAATTAGCTAATTTAGTAAGAATATCGAATTTCCACACATGTATGCCTAGCTGATAGATTGAAACTGCACTGCAGTATCACTTTAATAAAAACAAAAGAGTAACTGTTTTTGGTGCAATTTATTTACAAATCCAGGAGATAGAAAAATGAAAAACTAAAGATATGAATGGTGAATGTAGTAGTGATTCCTAACTGAGCCCCTAACCACTGTTTCTGAGCTGCTGTTCTCTTACAAAATCTGCATAATGCTGGTCCTGCTGTCAATCAGGAATTACATACCCTCTAGCTAGTTAGGTTACACCAAGGCTCAGACTCCACAGTAAAGCTAAGCTTCTCCTTCATTTTACAGTCTCCAGTAGCCACTGCGTATTATTTTTGTTACTTAAAAAGAATTTTTTGTCGAACACTGAATCTAAAAAGCAGAAAAAAATTGTTTTTAAAGCAATGAATTATTCTATCTGTACGGTATGTAAATATGCTAGCCTGCTTTATCGCGTAAAAATCACCATTTCACGGTGAGAACAGCATAATCATGTCTTAAGACTGCACACAACAAAATCGCATTTGCTATTATTGGAGTGGGATTTTTATTTACCTATACTCATACAAAATCTGAGCTATGAAAAGAAACAGCTAGTCTAGCCATTCTAGCAAGGCCACCAGTTTGCATAATTAGAATATTTTTTCTAATCCCTGTCTGAAAATATGCTAAATAACAACGTAAGCAAAATAAGCCTCTTTTTCCTGATATACATGTTTCTCCAGATAGGAGAATGAATTAGAACCTACTTGAATACAGTTCCATTCAACCAAACAATTCACGAACACCCATTAAAAACGCTCCAAAGCACTGTGCAAAGCCCAAAGAAAACACAAGTCAGTCTAGATACAGCTCCTATCCTGGGAACTGTAGTTATGCAGAAATGCCACAAATTTGCAATTACTTTGTTTTCATTCTTTCAGTGGAAGAGAAGCAAATTAAATTTACTGAGTTCTCACTATGAGCCAGATAACGTACTAGAAGCTTTAAATGTGTACCTGTCAGGAAAAAAGTGAGACTGCTGCATGTTCTGTGGAATGCCAGGTGTTGTCTGCCATACCCTACTAGGTAATCTGACTCTTAGTAGTCCTAGACTTTCATTGTCTTTTAGGGCAGTTTTATTCTTCAGTAAATTGTAGAAAATAGTAATGCGAATTATTTTTGTTCACAAAAAATGCAAACTGAAGACTGACCCACCCCAGCAATTGAATCAAAGAAAAGCAAGAATACAGGATATATACCATCTTTAAGTAATATCTGTTATTTTTGTAATACAGGTATTGTATTAAGAAATGAAGTACTAATAAAAATATGAAAAACCATTCAATCTCACTATCAAAGAAATACATAGTAAAAATGATTCTCATCCCTAAGATTGGCAAAATTCCCAAAGACTGAAAATGTTGAGTGGATAAGGGTGCAGGGCACAGAGCACTCTTCTGTACTATTGATGGGAGTGTAAAAATGCCATTTTGGATGTTGATCTGGGAGTATCCATTCATATTTACACATATAAAGCCTTTTAAAGCTATTAATCTAAAAACAAATGACCAAAGTAAGAAACAAGTGGTAAAGATCCAAAATAATACCTATTGAGGAAGCAGTGATTCAGACGGAAACCTAAAAAGTGTTCTGATTAGGAGAAGTCCAGAGGTATTTATGAGAAAGGAAAGGGGAATAATTACATGAATACAAGGAAGGGGATTAATAAGCTAAGGAATTTCTACAGGTGCAGATAAGCTGACTTAGTGATGCTAATTTGAAAGAATGTCTTTAATTTTCAGTCCAGCATTTATAATAGCTGCTTTCCTGTTATCTTTGCAAACAGTTCTTTGGGACACACTGTTGCTTTAGGCCCAGTTCAAAAGTTATTTTGTCCAGTTTTAACATTCCTAAGGTCTGAGGAGTAAGATGTGCAAGACAGTTACTCTGGAATGGCAGCTCCAACTCCATTTTAAAGTGGTTTCCTTTATATTATTGTTTTTATAATACTACAGTCTACACTAGGCAGCATTAAAATGAAAGAAATAGAGATATTGACAGAGAATGAACTCCAAAATATATGGTAAGTGAGAAGAGCAAGAAAAACAAAAAATACGGTTGGTCCTTGAACAATGAGTTTGAACCGCAGAACTCCATTTACATGTAGATTTTTTCAATAAATTCATATAGTACTGTAAATGTATATTGCTTATAATTTTCTTAATACCATTTTTTCCTCTAGCTTACTTTATTGTAAGAATATACTATATAATACATTTAACATACAAAATGTGTTAATTGACTGTTTATGTTATCAGTAAGACTTTCTAGTCAACAGTAGACTACTAGTAGTTAAGTTTTGGGGGAATTAAAAGTTATACATGAATTTTCAGTTGTGCAGGGGTGTCTGCACCCCTAACCCCTAAGTTCTTCAAGGGTCAACTGTACATACAATATAACCCCATATGCTTACCAAAAATACCCAAAACTAAATATTTCTGTAAGTACAGAAAATATATATGTAGGTACAGAAGATAAGTACATACGTATGTCGGAAAATGTACTTCATAAAGGTCTACAACTCCACCGTCCAATACAGTAGCTGTGAACCACACATCACTACTGAGCATTTTAAATGTGGTTAATGGGACTGAGGACCTTAATTTTAAGAAGTGTTATTAATTTAAACTTAATTTTTTTTTAAGGTAAAACAACTCTTGGTTGACCTCACAGATTTCAAGGACCTTGTCAGTTTACAATCCCTTATTTTTTTTATTTTTTACGCCTACAGCACCTGTTCTTCCTAGGTGGTCTCTCATCCAAGTACTAACCAGGCCAGACCCTGCTTAGCTTCCAAGATCAGATGGAATCGGGTTTGTTCAGGGTGGCATGGCCGTAGACTAAATTTAATTTTTTAAATAAAAGCAATCCCATAGCATTTATTGTCATCTGGTAATAACATAAGGGTAATCAAAGCAATATAAATAAATGTTTAAAAACTATACTCCCAATAAAGGACACTTAGAAAAAATAGTATTGCCTTCTCAACCATTTCCCATTTCATTAGTCATTTCTGTTGAAGACACTATGGAGCAGAGAAATATCTCATTTTAGCATGATCCAACCCAGCTGTTTTCTTGACTTTGTTTTAGAACAAATCTCTTCTGCATCATCTAATATGAGGTTCACATACTCATCAAAACCAAAGATACAGCCCTCTATCCACAAATTCACTTAGTCATAAAGCCACACCTGAATCCAAGGTCTATTTTGCAAGAACCTGAAGATTAGGTTGATGGGCTACACCATCACTTTCTGCATTCTTTGGCCCTGGCTACAGTACACCATGGTGGAAGATGACAAAGATCACACTACCCCGCACACTACCTCAGAAAGCTACTTTCGAAATCCGAACTTAAAAATTTTTATTTGAAGCAGCATACTTTTCCATTAAACATAACTTTATTGTTTTGATACTACTATAGTTTACTAACTCTGTCATCACAAATAATACTGTTGTTTAATATATTGACAAGGACTCCATCCTTGATTAAACTTTAGTCAGGCTCGTGTGAGCCCACTTAAAAACTAGGCCTTGGCCCAGATTTGGCAAGAATCTTGATAAACCAATTTATCGTGAATCTCCGCCCCTCCCCCACTCTCGATACCAAGTTCCTCTCAGTAATTTTTTACCCACTGACTCCCTCCCTCTCCTGCTTTGACTATAAATCCCTGTGTATTGGGAGTTGAGTTCAATCCTCTCCCCTTCTATAATAGTGTCAGGTAGTCTTCTTGCCTGTTTAACTTGTCCAGTGAAGTTATTCTTTGACATTACACATCACCACATCACCAGTGTAGTTTACCTTAACAAAGAAATGATTTCTTTTTGCGCACTAATGTAACACATAATGGATTTGTTTGAATATTCTATGCAAACAGCACAAATTACAGAGACACCCTGTGTAAATTGTAATTGATTATTAATCTGAAATACTTATTACTGCTTTATGTTATAAATTCTCTAGCTATAAAAAAATGGGCAAATTTTTTAATATAAAAAGAAAATCCACTACTGATGCATAATTAAATGGATATTCAGAAGCTAGTACCCTTATTGGAACAGTAAAAAAGAGGATGAAATAGGGCATAATGCAAATTTCACGATGAACACAAAATGCAATTTGCTACAGAAGAACAGGAATAAGCTGTTTATTGTATAAAACAATTTAGATAATAAACGACAATATTAAAAGACATTGTCAACAAATACACAGTAAAACTAAGAACAAGAAATGATGGCCTTTAGTCACCTCAAATTAGATCTATCCAGAGATATTTTTAAATAATGTGTAACAAGGTTTGAGCTTGTAACTTTAGACAGCTATAAAACAGCTTTGTTTCTTGCAAGAAAAAAGAAAACCATTTTTAGATGAAGAGAGCTTTTAAAATACTATTTCAGTTATGTAAATTGTTAGAAAATTATAGGAAAAAGATTTTAAAAGATGCATTTTAAAAATGAAAGATCTTCAATTAAGTAACCAACAACTACCTAAAGAATACAAGAGCTAAGATATCAAACATCAATTCATTCGATATTTTTAAAAACTGCAAGTACTTTTCTTTAGATCTAAATGAATTGTACAATATACAAGATTCTGCCCTATTAAATACTTGTCACATTTTATCTCAAATGACTTCCAAATTTAAAAATAAATACTTTCAATTCATGACCAAATATATATATGAACTCATAGAATTTTTCAATCTACTACATTTGTAAAAAAACAATTTCAGTTAAATGTGGGGGAAAAAATATTTCTACCACAATAGATGGTGCTCTGTTAGGTTAGGTTAAAAAAATCTGGATTTATTAAAATTTTAAAACGAGAAACTAATATTTCAATTATTTGTTCCACATACATTATGAAAATATTGTGTTCAACTTTCTAAAGCAGACTCTATGAAATGTGTTATGAATACAACTGTTAAAACCATTTGGAATACGTGCAAATGCTATGAATCACTACCAAAAGAAACACAATAAATTAAATGATTCCTTTTTGGTCTTCACAAGTGCTCACTGGTTGAGTCATGAAAGGTTTTACGAAGAATTATTGTATTTCAACTCTAAATGAAGATTTTTTTAAACAAAAAGGATACCTGTAAACACTCAACAAAGCCAAAAAAAAATGACAATGCAATATTGCACAGGTTAGGCAACAGGTCAGCTTCCTGGGGCAGCAGGACAGACTAGGTAGCACGCAGATGTCAAAATGAGAATCTTGGGAGGCACATAAGATTATGTTCAATATATCACAATGCAACATGTGGGAAGGTGAGACATAAAAAAGGTTTTCCTGTGAATGAAAACCTTAATCCTCCTCCTATGGTTCTCCTTTACTTTCACACTACTACAACACTCATAACACTTCTCACACCAGATATGTGAGTTTTCCCCACGCCAAGCAATTCTCCCATACCGCTGGGTGTCCTACAATTCTACTCGATTCTGACACTATCAACCTGGAGATAGTGCCCCGACTCCATTTTAGATGTCAATCACAAGTCCAGACTGTCACCTCTTTCTGACCAATTAACTATACATCGGAGGTTCCCACAAAACCCCCACCCTGGGGTTTAATTTGCTAGAGTAGTTCCATAGAACTCAGGAAAACAGTTTACTTACTGTTTACTAGCTTGTTCTAAAAGGCCATGATAAAGTAAATAAAGATACAATAAAGGATACAGACATTCAGATGGAAGAGATACGCAGGGCGAGGTATGGGGGAAGGGACACAGTTTCCATGCCCTCTCTGGACCTGCCACTAAGAACTACTACATGTTCACCAACCCAAGAGCTCTCTAAAACCATATTTCTGATATTTGTATGAAGGCTTCACATCACATAGGCATGATTGAAAATGAACGCCATTTACAATCCCCTCTCCCCTCTCTAGAGAATGGGGATGGGGTTAAAAATTCTAAGTTTCTAACCAGGGCTTGGTCTTTTTGATGACTACTGCCCATCCAGGAACCCATGAAGAGTCACTTCATTAGAATAAAAGACAGTCCTATCACCCAGGAATTCCAAGGATTTAAAACTGTGTGAAAAACCAGCATTAAAGACCAAATATTAGAACAAAACGAACAGACTCTCAGTCAAGATAGCAGAGTATGAAAATGATGTCTTCACCTACTCCTATGACCACATCAAAATTACAACTAAATTACAGAAAAATCACTCTTGAGAACAACCCAAGGCCCAGCTGAAAACAAGTCCTAAAAATAAGGACATAAAGAAGAAGCCACATCAAGACTGGTAGGACAGGCAGAAAAGTGAAACAGGCTAATGACATACCATGCATGTGTGGCTGTTAATAATGGGGAGAAGTATCTCACCTGTGGCAGTCCACCCTGAGGAGAGAGGTCCCAGCCCACAGGAGGTTCCCCAGCTCGGAGCATAAGTGATATGAACACCTGGCTGTGGGAATCAGTAGGAATGCCCTACAGGTGAGACAAAAGGCTACTATTGACCCGGGCAATCTCTTAAAGGGTCCAATCACAGACTCACTCACCCATACTCTTCCTATGCTCCAGCAAAGGAAGGAACAGCAGCTCAAAAACCACCAGGGACATAAAGGAGTAAGTGAATTCTCTGGTTTCATGGAGAGGGCTGAAGGGGCAACAATCTCCAGGACAAAAGTGCTGGGAGGCGCCATTGTTCCTTTGTTGAGACTTCTGCCCACACAGCTGGTAGGTAGAGGCAGAAATGCTAGCAGGTATATCACTGCTTTGTTGAAACCTTCCTTTACAAAGTGATAGGCACAGGCGGCAACCAACTCCAAGTCTCCATCAACCTAGCTAATACCACTAGCCCCAGCCTGGTGATTCCCCACCCTAGCCAATTCACACCCTGGCCCAAACCTCTTCCAGTAGCAGCTCTCACAAGCAGCCCATACTGCAAACTTTCCTAATATTTATCAAAGGTCTACAAATCCCAAACAAGCAGTGGCTTTCCTCAGCATGTCCTATATACCTCTTACTAAGCAGTCCCAAGATTGGCAAAAGTGGCAACCACCCTCAATTTGCAGCATAGCCTCTTGCAAATGCCTCCAAGATCAATACAAGCAGCTACCAACCATAGATCACTCTAGAACTCCTATGAGGTGGCCCTGGGCCGGATAAAGGCATCAACTAATGCTGACCTGCACCGGAGCTCTTCCTAAGAGGGCCCAAAACCAAAATAACTGATGGCCAACTTTAGAACACGCAAAAAAAAAAAACCCACCCAGTTAGGTCCATAAACAACACAACTAAAATGTGAACACATTAGGCACCACTGCCCCACAATAGTGGCTCCTACTCCATGGGATCAGCTGCTGCTCAACAGCTCATCTGATGCAGACCCTGTCAGTCCTAATAGCCAATAAACCAGAGAGTCAATCCCACCCATTGAGATGCCAAAAGCAATCAAGGATCAACTACAATGGGAAGGCGCACACAACCCATACAAGGGACACATCTGGAGCACCAGGCTCAGATGACCAGGGAAACTGTGCCACTGGACCCCACACGACACTTACTATATAAGGCCACCTACAGAAGCCTTCCTCAAGAAACAAGAAAAATCTCAAACTAACACGACACCTAAAGGAACTCAAAATAGAAATACAAAGCCCAAAGTGAGGTAAAGAATGGAAATAATAAAGATCAGCAGAAATAAACAAAATAGAATCTAAAAAAAATACAGAAATCAATGAAACCAAGGGCTAGTTCTTTGAAAAGGAAAACAAAACTGATAAGCCTTTAACCAAACTTGTCAAGAAGACAAGACCCATATAAATAAAATCAGAAATGAATGGTAAGTGACAACTGACACCACAGAAATACAAAGGATTATATAAGAAAATACTATGGATAATTATATGCCAACAAACTGGAAAACCTGGACTAAATTCCTAGAAACACACAATCTTCCAAGACTGAATCAGGAAGAAACAGTAAATATGAACAGACCAATAAGTACTAACAAAATCAAATCAGTAATCAAAAAACTCCCAACAGTCCTGGATCAGATGGCTTCACACGTGAGTTTTACCAAATAGTCAAAGAAGAATTAACATCTATTCTTCTCAAACTATTCCAAAAAATTGAAGAGGAGGGCTCCCAAGCTCATTTTATGAGGCAAGCATTATCCTGATTTCAAAAGAGGCAAAGACATTACAAAAAATGAAAATTATTGGCCAATATATCTGAGGAACATAGATGTAAAAATCCTCAACAAAATATTAGCAAACCAAATTCAGCAATACACTGAAAAGAGTTTACACCCCGATCAAGTCGAAGATGCAAGGTTGGTTCAACATCTGCAAACCAATTAACATGATATACCACATAAAACAATGGATAAAAGTCATATCATATCATTAGATGCAGAAAAACATTTGACAAAACCCAGAGTCCATTTATAATAATAATAATAATAATAATAATAATAATAATAATAATACAGCAAAGTGGGAAGAGAGAACATACCTCAACATAATTAAAGCCATAAATGACAAACCCAGAGCTACTACCATACTCAATTGTGAAAAGCTAAAAGTTATTTTCTTTACGATCAAGGCAAGGATGTTCACTTGCACCACTTTTATTCAACATAGTGTTGGAAATCCTAGATATAGCAATCAGACAATAAAAAGTAATAAATGCATCCAGATTGGAAAGGAAAAAGTAAAACTGTCATTATTTACAGATGGCATGATACTATATAGAGAGAATCCTAAAGAGTCCACCAAAAACTGTTGGAATTAATAAATGAATTCTGTAAAGTAACAAGACACAAAATTAATAAAAGATTTTGCATAGCAAAGAAAATCATTAACAAGACAAAAAGACAACCTACTCAATGGAAGAATTTATTTATCAATGAAATGTCCAATAAGGAGTGAATAACCAAAATATATAAAGAACTCATACAACTTAACACCAAAAGGACAAAGTTTGTACAGCAGTATTTTTTTAGCCTTGGGGGAGGGATGACAAGAGTTACAGACTTATTTGAGAAACTCCTTAGGCAAATGCATGTCTGTATGCATCCCCCTCAGTTTGAATTGCCTCCTATTCACCTAGCTGTAAGGAAGAGATTTCTGCTCTAGGGTTATGGGATTAGACAAACACATAACACCTGACACCACACAAGTGCGATCAACAGCAGTAACAAATATTCACAGCCCAGGGAAGGAGGACACCATACTCATGACAGACCACATGGGGGTTTGCCCTTTGAACAGAGTGAACTACTGGGGGCTGTGGAAGACAGGCTTTATAATATCAGGACCACGTAGAGTGTGCCCTGGCTCCTGGGCGGTGGGAGTGGGTGGGGAATGAGATTAGTTTGAATAATTCTGTGACAGGCAGAGAACTGAAGCCTGCTACTTAGGAATAAGCAGAAACTGCACCTGATCCATTTAATAAGGAGGGTTTTTTTTTAGCTAGGCGACCATATCCTCAGGAACAGAGTGGGGAGGAGAACTTGCATTTAGGCTATTCAAGACCATCCTCATTTCTCCAGGTATAAAGGCAGCACATAATACTGAGCCTTAATTTTAGGTCTCACACCACACCCTCATCCCATAAACAGACACAGACACACACACACACACACACACACACACACACACACACACACACACACACATTCTCGTGCGCGCGCACGCGCTCTCTCTCTCTCTCTCTCTCTCTCTCTCTCACATCTAGAATCCATGTTAATTAAAAACCACTGCAAGACAACAGAATGGTGGTGGAGGAAGGACAAAGAGGATAAAGGGGATCAAAAATATGGTGACAGAAGGAGACTAGACTTTGGGTGGTGAGCGCACAACAGAGTATACAAATGTTGTACTATAAAGTTGTAGTATAAAGTTGTAAAGATGTTACCTAAATAAATTTAATTTAAAAAACCACTACTCATTACGTTTATCATCTGATTGTTGCCTTTTCCCATGATTGTCCCATCTTAGAAAAAAGGCAAGCAATACCCTATGCTCAGGAGAGAATTTGGTAGCTCAGTCTCTTAGAAATGGTCCTTCATAATACCTAAGTAGTTTCAAACATGCTTCAAGATGATTTGGAGGGAGGCACAAGGGAGGGTCAATATTCAAATGACCAAGATCCTTTTTTACTGTCCTGATTACAGAATAAGGCTGAGTAAATTGATTCACTTCTGGCCAAGGAAAGAATTCAAAAGAATAGTCCCAGGTGTATGTTGCCTCAAAAGCCCCTCAAAAATCCTGAGAACTAAAGGTAAATTACTTAGGGAAGAATTATATTCACTGGTGTTTTATAAAAAAGTAGGCTTACACCTATCATGGTTTCCCTCTTAGCAGACTGGGCTCCTGACATTTTCCAATAATCTAGACTGGAAAACAACTCTACATATCCCCCAAACTAAGACATCTACTTATTCCCTGACTCAACTCATCATTAAAGAACATTAAAAAAACAAAGGATAGCCTCCTGAATTCTTAACATACTTTTCTGTGGGGAAAAAAGCGGAGGTGGGGGAGGTGTAGTGGGTTTAAGTATTCAGTAGCTGATTCCTCACAGTTATATAAGGAATTAAGAGTCACTATTAGAAAAAAAAAAAAAATTCACCCATCGATTGATCACAAATTTAAAAAAAATAGTTCCCATTCAAATATCCTTTAAGACTTAACTACAATATCAAAGTCTCTTTTAACACCACATACAATATAATAAAAATCAACTGCAAAATGAAATTGCAATTTTTGCAAAAAGTTGACATAATGAGTACTTAAAAAGAGATTGATTTAAACATCAAAAGATTTGGGGCCTTGGGAAAAGTTAAGAAATACACAAATATTTTGCAAAAATACTCTTTTTTTATGATGGTGCTAAGTCAATAGTCATACATAACCTCCCCCCGCCCCAAAAAAAGCCTTACTCATAATTTTTGTGAGAAAAATCTAAATATTGTTCCAACAACCATTTTCCATAAAGATATAAAATCTTACACTCCCTTATTCCCAAGAATATTTGCCATTAATTTTGGTCCCTTTTTGGTAGATTGGTGAAATGAATAAATAAGTAAATATATTTAGGATAATGATAACCAATATTTTCATCATCAAAGAAGGGGCTGCAACTATGGAAAGAATAAAGACTAGACCATCCTGTGGCATGGAATTTGAATTGGAATATTAGTACAAACTCGTGGTTTTTAATAAAGATAGATAAAGCATATAGAGAAGTATATATATTTCCTAGCATTGACACAAGAAGAGTTAAAAGCAATAACATTACAGCATCAATGAGCATACCTAGGACCCAGATCCTGGTTTTTAAATATCATTCCCCATTAAAAGGGAATCAAAGCTCTTGGCTTATTTTAAAACTGGGATAAGGAAGATCTTACTGTATCAGAAAGTGCAAACGTGCTCAAAGACTAATGGGGATTGTCAAAAGAACACAGAAGTCCTTGTAAAGTGACTTCCATTGGTCAAACTTGAGGCAATCTGCACACTGCAATAAATGACAATAATAGATTATAACCCATTAAATAACATAGAAATTTATGAACCTGTAAAAATTAACAAATAAATGTAGAGGAGGGAAGCTCTTGTTTACAGCAGAATGCCAACTAATAAATACAGATGAAATTAGAAAATCACCATTTGGCAACAACAGTCACTACTAGAATCACATTTAGGTAAGAATCAATGAAAGCTAAAACTACTGGGAGAAAGTCTGATTAAAAATAAGATAATTACAGAGTTTCAAAGTATCTCCCCATAAATACTTAATAAGTACAAAGGCAAAAATAATAATTTTATAGTGAAGAAACCCAGCATACACCAATTTTACGCAAGTAAATGCAAGTAATCGAACTTATTATCACCAATTAAAGGCTATATTGACATCATGTGCTCTTGATAATATACTAAAAATTATTTCTGTGATATTCCTGCCAATAATGTATAGCCTGAATCTACTCATAAGGAAACAATAGACAAACCCAAACTAAGGAATATTCTATAAATGACTGACCTGTATTCTTTAAGAATAATAAAATTCTGTACAAAAGACAAGAAAAGACTAAGAAATTGTTCCAGATGAAAGGAGACTAAAGACTAAAGGGACATGACAGCTAAATACAACCCGTGATCATGGACTAGCAAGAAAATATGTTAATTTATTCATTTTTTAAATCTTTTTTTGCCATAAAGAACATCATAGGGAAAAGTTGAACAGGATCTGTGATCAGATGATAGCACTATATCAGAGTCAATTTCCTGATCTTGATTATTCTACTTTTGTACTTTATTATATAGAAGACTGCCCTGGTTTAGGAAATACATACAGCAGAATTTAGAATGATGGGACATCATGTCAGCGACTTATTCTCAACTTGTTCTTTAAAAATTACACACACAGATATAGAAAAATTTGTCAGTCCTTTGTACAATTCTTAAATTTTCTTGTAAATTTGAAACAATCCCAAAATATAACATTCAAAAGTCTTTTAAAAGCACAACAAAATAACATTTTTTTAAAACAATTAAATGGTCAAATTTCAAAAGTATAAGTACAGGCATACCTTGGAAATATCGCAGGTTCAGTTCCAGACCACTTAATAAAATGAGTGTCACAATAAAATGAGTCACACAAATTTTTTGGTTTCCCACTGTATATAAAAGTTATGTTTACCCTATACTGTAGTCTATTAAGTGTGCAATAGCACTATGTTTAAAAAAATAATGTACATACCTTAATTTTAAAATACTTTATTGCTAAAAAATATTAGCCATCATCCGGACCTTCATACCTGCCCAGTTAGGAATTTCTGATCAGATTACCCTGTGAGGTTATTTTCCATAGAACCCCTTTCTTTTATCCACACAATAAAATGCTTATATATACTCACATATAGATTGAGCATCACAATAAATGATACATTGTTCATAAATTGCTGGTGGGAGTATAAACTTGTACTAACTTCTGTAGAGAGCAATAGATTATTATCCATCAAAATGATAAATGCACATACCTTGAGACTAGCATCCCACTCCAAGGTATTTATCCTATAGATATAGTCTCATGTATGTTTATAATATACAGATATTCACTACAGCTCTGTTTGTAATAACAAAAGATGCCAAGCAACATAATATCCATTAGTAAATCCTGGTTAAATACCTTGGGAAAATCCATACAATAGAGTATTATGTTACTCTTAAATACAAAGAGGTAGTTCTAAACCTACTAACAAGATTTCGAAACATTCCATTAAGTAAAAGTACAATGTATAGAACTGTGCAGCTAGTGAATGCTCATTTGTATGGAGAAAATATATACTTATAAATGTTTTCAAATGTATAGAATATCTCAAAGATACCCTAAAAACTTGTAACCGGTTACCTGTGAGAAAGGAAGCTAGATGGCGGATCAGGAAAGGGGGACTTTTTACTATATTCTTCATGACTTCCGAATTTTATACCATGTGCATTCATTACCTATTTTTTTAAAAAAGGTCATAAGGAACTATATATTGTATGATTCTATTCATATGAAATATCCAGAACAGGCAAAATCATAGAAACAAAACGTCACTAGTGGTTATTAGGCCTAGGAAGAGAGTAAGGAATGGGGAGTTGACTGCTTAGTTGGTCTAGGGATTCCTTTTAGTGTGATGAAAATGTTCTGGAACTAGACAGTGGTAATGATTACCCAACACTATAAACATGCTAAATGCCACTGAACTGTACACTTTAAAATGGTTAAATTATTTTTATGTTATGAATATTTTATCACAATAAAAAAATCAAATGTATTTATAAATTAAATATAAAACAAATAAAATTCAAAAATCACATTACTTTATTATGATAGTCATATTTTACTGAAATTAAACTGCTAATCACAATATAAATTTCGTACCAACAGATCTGGCACAGGTTCTTTGTTTTGTGTTCAACAAGCTTGTTCTCTAATAGGGCATATGATGGCTCAATTCTTTGGCCAATCTTATTTGAATATACAAACCTTCATTTGGTAGGAGTATACCACTTACACGTTCTGTCTACCCCTGTTCTTATTTGCGGACATGAAATCTTGTAATAATACTCAATTATAAAGTCACATCCAAAATATCTAGCATATGCTTACATACTTTTACTCATAACATTTAAAAGAAAATACAAATGAGATAAAATGTTAACAACTATTGAATTAAGGATAATAAATTATTCTTTTCTCTAGATGTAGGAAATTTTCAAAATAAAAACGTGATGGGGGAAATGAGAATATATTTTAACTGGAACATATAGGCTTGGACCTTACTTTAAGGTGGATTAGATCTAGAGTTGAAAGGATAGATATATAGATCTTTCATCACCATACTTTTCTACAAACATCCCTCTCCAGCAAGCACCAGAGAAAGTGGCACATGTCTTACAATGCTCTTTTCCCCAGTTAACTTCTCTCTCTGAATGAAAGGCAGGAGGGTATTAGGAGGCTGGCACAGGTTTCCCAATCCAGGGAATGTACGAAATCAGAGAAGGATTAAGGGATCAAGGATTGAGTAAATTTACTCCCTCTTCAATTTATCTTAACTCTTAACTCTCTTCTCATATTTAGCAGGAAAGGGAATGAAAAACTACAGTAGAATATAAATAATGCTATAAATCTTAAGGATGGCAATTACTCTTCTATACACCAGCAGATGGGCTCTCTCTCTGAATTTATTAAATCAAAAATAAATAAAAAGTATTTTGGAAAAATGTAGTCTTCTTAATGTTGCCTTTCACAAGGCAAAATAAACATCTGTGAACAATCCTAATTATTTTTTAATTACCTGAAAAATACTGATTACAGATACAAAAAGAACCATAATCATTATTTTAATTCAATTCAACAAAGGGGGGAGGGGACATTTGTTAAATGCTTCGTTTTTCTGCAATTACATACCTTCATAATTCAAATCAAACTGATTGAAAGTTACTCCTTTGACTATAATGAATTAACAATTTACTCATTTCAGTTCACCTGTCCAAGTTTAGTACTATCAACATTTTTTTAGAATTTTTTTTTCAAATCTTTAAACGCATTTTGATACTTGAAGAAACGGCCATATTTACCCAATAAGTTTTCAATGAACAGTCTTAGACATACACCTATTATAAAGCATAAGATTTGAATTAGTTATTAATCCAATTGTTAAAGATATGACAATAAAAAATATAAATTGCCAACAATCTAGTGGTAACATATTAATAACTTTCAAATATAACATATTCATTCTTATAAATAATCAATTTAAGTAATACTGTAATAAAACTGGTCAATAGAAAGTACAGTCATACCTGTATGATGTAGATCTAATGTTGCCATTGCAGGTGCTTCAAAAAAGTATTTTTCTCTGTAATTATCACCGTGATTAATTTCTCTACCACTTTCTTCAATAGATAGATTTAAACTGCATATTCTGGGATCAGTTTGTGACTGGAGTAAAGTATCATTTGCAGCAACCTAAAAGAAAATAAAGTATGTGTTTTATGCAAAAATTCAATCTAATTTTCCATATTTTACATAATAGATTCCAATGAAAAATATGAGCTACCAGTTTCCATATATCTAAAGAGAATAGATATTTTTAAATAAATTTAAAATCCAATTTTTATTGTTCTTAAGTAGTTTTAATTGTCATAAAAGCTGAAAGACATAACAGAATGAAAATCATGCTTGAATGTATTATAAACATATCGAGAGCTTTGAAAGAAAGTCATAACATGCCATTCTCTTAGTCTATTTCTTTTTCTTGCTAAATTTCTCAATATTAAAATGAACACTTAAAAATTGGTTCTTTTTTATAGTAATGTCACTATGTTGTTTTTTTTAAGAGTCCTTATATTTTAGAGACAAATACTAAAATATTTACAAATGAAAAGATATTACTGGGATTTGCATCAAAATAATGAGTGGGAAAGAGCTGGGGAATGAATTAGAGAGGTAAAAAGAAACACTGGTCATGAATTGACAGCTGTTGAAGCTAGGTAACACATATATGGGGATTCTTTATATGCTATATTCTCTATTTTTATATATGTATTAGTTTCCTGTTGCTGCTGTAACAAATTACCACAAACTTAATGACTTAAAACAATACAAATGTATTATTTTATAATTCTGTAAATTAGAACTCTGACTTGGGTCTCACTGGGCTAAAAATCAAGTTATCAGGAGGGCTATATACCTTTCTGAAGGCTCTAAAGGAGAATACATTTTCTTGTCCTTTCATACTTTTAAAAGCCATCCACATTTTTTGGCTTGTGTCCCCTTTACCCATTTCAAAGTCAGCTATGTTGCACCTCTCTGACCCTGCTTCCATAATCACATCTCTCTCTCTAACCCTCTCTTTTGTCTCCCTCTTCTACTTTTAAGATGTTTATTATTGTATTAGGACCACCCAGACAATCCAGGATAACCTCCCCATCTCAAGGTCCTTAAAATTAATCACTTAAAGTTCTTTTTGGCATTTGAGGTAACATATTCAGATTCCAAGGATTAGGACATAAGAAATTTTTAGAGGGCCTTTTTTCCTGCCTATCACAGTATATTTAATTTTTTAAAAAATAATTCACAACAGACTCAGCTGTCATACCTCTATAAATATTAAAATAAGTTTCAGAGACATTAAAAAAACCTATCTGATAAGATTTTAAAGTTAAGTCATAATAATAAACTACTGAAGGTCATAAATTTTATTTTTGCCATTTTTTATATACTTTCAAAGTTATAGAAAGGTTCCCAAAATAATATAATGAAGTCCCATCTACCCTTTACCTAGATTCACCATATGTCTGTTTTGTTACATTTACTTTCCTTCTCTCCCTGTCTCCCTCCATCCCTGTGTGTGTGTGTGTGTGTGTGGGGGGGGGGTGTGTGTGTGTGTGTGTGTGTGTGTGTGTGTGTGTGTGTGTACACAATTAACAATAATCTGGAGGCACTGTGCTCCTTTCCCTCTAAATACTTCAGTGTGTTTCCAAAGAGTAAAGACACACTCTTCCATATGCACAGTAAAATTATCAAAATCAAGAATTTAACACTGGTGTAATACTATTATCTAACCTATTGTCCAATGTTCAAATGTGGTCACTAATCACTATAATGTTTTTTTATAATTTTTTCCCTGAGCCAGGATCTAATCCCAGGTCACACATTACATTGAGTCATCATGTTTCCTTAGTCTCCTTTAATCTAGAACAGCTCCTCAACCTTTATTTATTTGTCTTTTGTGACTTTGATGCTTTTGAAGAGTACAGGCCAATTATTTTATAGAATGTTCCTTGATTTGGATTATCTGATATTTCCTATGATTAGTTTCAGGTTATGCATTTGAACAGGAATATCACAGTTCATCACTTCAGGAAGCACATAATGTGGATTTGTTCCATTACTGGAGGTATTCATTTGATTAATCCCTTTGTAATTTTTTAACGTATGTTGTTAGATGCTTGAGTCTATTCAAATATCCTATTTTCTGATTTAATATTCACCCACTAGTTTTAGCATCCATTGAACACAATTATTGCTTCTACTTTGATTTAGCACTCCATTCTAAGAAAAGCTTACTCATCTCTTTTATTTGCTTAGTATAGATTTAGACTCCTATATTATTCAATGGGTTATTAGCCATTAGTATATTTATTTTGCTGCTCAATTTGTTCCAGATTTTGTATTTATCAAACCAATCAAGTAGAAAAACCCTGAAGTCATGAATACAACACTTTCTTAGTATAAATTAATTTAATCTAATTAAAATTAATTTGTTCTTAAAATATTTTAAGAACAAAAACTTAATAGAATAGACAAAGTAAGGGGGAAGCAAAGCTGACTGCTAAGCCTAATACTCCCAGGTTTCTCATGTTGTCTTGCTTAAAATAGCTGTATAATTTCAAAAATGCCTACTTCATTAGTTTTAAAAAATAAAATAACTAGTTACTTGATATAAAGAAAAGAATAAATCAATGTTTGAAGTCTGAAATTAGTCCTTAGAAACTACATCAGAAAATAAACCTCAAGACAAGGGTGTCAAGATGACTCAGTGGAGGGAAGAACAGTCTTTTCAACAAATGGTTCTGGAAAAACTAGACATCCACATGGACTCCTACCTCGCACCATACATGAAAACTAACTCAAAATGGGCCATAGGGGGTAGGTGTCTACAGCCATGCCACCCTGAATAAGCCTGATCCCATCTGATCTCGGAAGCTAAGCAGGGTGGGTCCTGTTTAGTACTTGGAATGGGGGACCACCTAGAAAGACCAGGTGCTGCAGGCGTAAAAAAAAAAAATGGGTCATAGGGTGAAAGATAAGAACTAAAACTATATAACTTAGAAGAAAATACAGGAGTAAATCTCCATGACCTTCTTATATATAATACCAAAATCACAAGTTCCAACAGCAAAAAATTAAATAAATTGGACTACATCAAAACTAAAAACTCAAAACCCCAAATGAGATACTACTTCACCTACTGCATGGCTATAATCAAAAAAGATAATACTTGACCCACTGTATGGCTATAATCAAAAAGATAATAATAAGTTGATAAGAATGTGGAGGATTGAAACCCTCATACATTGATAGTGGGAATAAAAATGGTACAGCCACTTTGGAAAAGTGTCTGGCAGTTTATCAAAAGGTTAAACACAGTTATATAATCCAGCAATTCTGCTCCTAGGAGTGCATTCAAGAGAAATGAAAACATGTCCACAAAAAAATCTGTACACAAATGTTCATAAGCATTATTCATAATACCTCATAAATTAAAAAGTGGAAACACAAACAACTGATGAATGGATAAATAAAATATGATATATTGATACAATGCTATATTATTCAGTGTGGTAGACAGAATAATGCCTCCCAACAATGTCCACATCCTAATCCCCAGAACCCAAGAATATGTTACCTTACATGGCATTAGGGACTTCTCAAATATAATAAAGGTTAAGGAACTTGAGATAGAGAGACTGTCCTGGATTATCCAGGTAGGCCCAGTCTAATCAAAGGAGTTCCAGTTTCAGAGAACCAGAGGTAATAACATGAAGACTCAAACTGCCATTGTGGTTTTAAAAATAGAAGAAAGGTCATGAGCTAAGGAATGCAGGTGGCCTTTAGAACCTAGAAAAAGCAAAAGAAACATTACTTTCTAAAACCACCAGAAATGAATACAACTCTTGATTTTAGCCCAGTGAGATCTGTATTGGACTTCTGACCAGCAGAACTATAAGATAATAGACTTGTGCTATTTTAAGCCACTAAATTTGTAGTAATCTGTGATAGCAGCAAGAGAAAACTAATAAATTCAGTAATAAAGAAAATGAATTATTGATATACACTACAACATGGATGAGCCTTGAAAACACTATGCTAACTGAAAAAAAAGTCACAAAAGATCACATGCTGTGTGATTCCAATTATATGGAATGTCCGTAAAAGGCAAATCTATAGAAACAGAAAGTAGATTAGTGGTGCCAAGAGCTTGGAGAGTTGGAGGAAAATGAGGAATAAATGCTGCTGTGTATAAAGTTTCTTTTGGGAGTGATAAAAATGGTCTAAAATTGATTTGGTGATCATTGCAGAACTCTGTGAATATACCAAAGACCACCAAATTTCAGTAGGTAGATTGTATGGTATGTAAATTGTGTTTAAATAAAGCTGCTTTAGAAAAAACTTATTTAAAATGTAAAAATATGTTTTCTCCTCATACTGTGCCAAAATTCTAAAGAAATGTAGGGTAAAACATATGCAGATCAAAAAAAGCAAAGTTAAAAATTAGATTTTTTTCGTCTACTACAGGCTATGCTATCCTGAACAAGCCCAATCCCATCTGATCTCGGAAGCTAAGCAGGGTTGGGCCCGGTTAGTATTTGGAAGACTAGGTGCTGTAGGCGTAAAAAAGTTAAAAAAAAAAATAAGAGATTGTAAGCTGACAAGGTCCTTGCAATCTGTGAGGTCAACCAAGGGTTGCCTCACCTTAGAAAAAAAAAAAATTAGATGTTTTCAGCAACAAAAAAGCAATTAACTATTAAAAACCTGTAAGGACTTGAACAGATAGTTCAAGAAGATATACAGATGGCCAATAAGCACATGAAAAAATGTTCAGTATCACTAGTTATTAGGAAAACACAAATCAAAACCACAGTGAAATCTCAGTTGATAGCAACTAGAACCACTGTATTTTTTTACCTCAAATAATTTTATATCAATAACAAGGGTCAGAAAAAAATATGTAGATGATAGAGGCTCCATTCATCCCTCTGGCAACCAAATTAAAGTTGTGACAAACATGGAGCAAACAGCAAGGAAAATTGCCTAGGATCTAGATGAACAAGCCATACAACTAGGAAGAGAAATAAGAATCACCCTGTAATAACAGAAGGTAGGACAAGGCGAAGATGTAAGGCTGCCCAGTCCCAAGCAGCTGAGTGGTATAGAGGCCATAGCAGCAGGAGTTTGCAGCTGCAGACACCTCTTACAGGGGCAGTGTCAGCAAGTGGACTTTCACGGTGTCGGACTTGCCCGCTCTAAGCACCAGCACTGCTTGGCTGTGCAGGGGGCAACAGGGACTTACACGAGGACAGAGGTGTCGAAGTGAGTGCCGAGAGGAGACTCGCTCTGTACAGAAGTGCTGGCAGTATCCATTATTCCTCTGTTAAGCCCTCTCCCCTCCCAATGCATGGACTCAGTACCACCATAGCGAAGACCATCAATCAAACTGGATAACAGAGGTTGTTCTGCCCAGAGGATTCCCTAAAACCTTGCTTCCCCCAACTCTCAGTCCTACCCAAGCCACATCCAGGTGGGTCCTCACTTAGTCAGATGCCCCTTGCTGAGCAGCACCTAGACTCACACTGGAGCAGGTGACCTCAGTTTCTGGTGTGGCCTTTTGAGGCAACTATAAGTACAGCATCTGTGGATTACTTGCTGAATCTTAACAGGTAAACCCCAAATGGGCACACGCTGGGGCTAAACTTGGCCTGCAGCTGAACCTCTCTCAGGACTGTGCTGCTGGACATCTACCATATAAAACCACATAAATAAGACCTGGAGACTTAGGAGCTTTGCTTACTACGTAGAAACAACAAAGAAAAGCAGCCAAATGGGAAGACAAAGCAGCAGAAACCATATGAGAGAACAGAACAGAGATCCAGGAATAATGGAGTCAAGCAATCTAACAGATGTAGAGTTCAAAATAGTGGTTATAAAGATGCTTAATGGACTTAGTGTAAAAGTGGAAAATTCTCCAGTAAGCTAGTCCCAAGGACAAGACAGGGAGTGATAGCTTCAGGCATCCCAACAGAAAAAAAAACAACATTGCCTCCAGGGTGCAGATAACAAAACTGTCTACCAGGCCCCATTTGCTACAAGATTTAGGAGCCCAGAAACAATATATCTTTGTATTAGACGCTAACAGCCAACTCCTGCTTTTGTAATCTGCTTGCTTGCTTGATCAAGGCCAACCAGGACATAGCTTTGGGCTTTATAAGCTGCCTCCTCTGGAGGCTCAGGGCTGACTCTCTAGTAGGGAGAGTCAGTCGCCCAGCTGGCTAATGAAGGCTGACTCTCTAGTGGGGAGGGTCAGTTGCCAGCCGCCTAATAGAGGCTCACAATTAATCTCAATTGGCTCCATGGGTCTTAGATTTGAACGCACCACAACATTAGGGGAAGTGTAGATGAACTCAGTGAGAACTTTAACAAAGTGATAAAAAACATAAAAATGGAAATGGAAATTATAAAAGGAAACCAGTCAGAAATGAAGAACACATTATCTGAAATGAGAAGTATATTAAATGGAATAAACATAGTGAATAAAGAGAATCAAATGACCTATATAGAGGATGGGAAAGCCAAGGACACTCAATCAGAATGGCAAGAAAAAAGAAGCCAAGACTATAATAACTTAAGGAGCCTATAGGACACTATTCAATGTAAAAATATCCATGTCATGGAGGTACTGAAAAAAAAAAACAAGACGTTGAAGAGCTATTTGAAAAAATAATGATGGAAAACCTCCCTAACCTGGTGAAGGAAATAGACATGCAACCCCAGGAAGCTCAGAGAGTCCCAAAAACCAGGAACCCAAAGAGGCCCACACCAAGACACTTCATAATTAAAACACCAAAGGTTAAATACAAAGAGAGAATCTTAAAAGCAGCAAGAGAAAAGCAAATAGTTACCTACAAGGGAGCACCTATAAGACTAGCAGATGATTTCTTAAAAGAAACTGTGCAGGATAGAAGGGCTTGGCACAAAATATTCGATCTACAACCAAGAATACTTTACCCAGCAAAGTTAACACTTAGAGTTGAAAGACAAAGAGCTTCCCAGACAAAAATAAGCTAAAGGAATCTATCAACACCAATACAGAATTACAAGAAATATTGGAGAGACTTAAGAAAAAACATGTATCAAAAACATGAATAAAGAATGGTAATAACTACATTCCTATCAACAAGTCCCTCAAATGGAAAAGAATTATGTGTTCCAATCAAAAGATAGAGTGGCTGAATTGATAAGAAAACAAGACCCCTACGTACATATGCGATCTACAAGAAACTCACTTCAGAATAAAAGACACACACAGACTAAAAGGGGATGGAAAAAGATATTGCCTTGATGGACCTAGAGGGTATTGCGCTGAATGAAATGGGTTGGATAAAGAAAGTCAAATATTGCATGATTTCATGTACATGTGGAATCTAAAGAAAAACAGCAGCAGCAACAAAAGCAGAAATAAACTAATGAGGGATACTAGATAGGAGGGAAGTTGCAGGGAACAAAAAAAAAGCAAAGGGATTAAGAGGTACAAATGGATAGTTGCAGAATAGACATGGAGATGTAGAGTGTAGCATGGGGAAGCCGGTTAATAATGTAATAAGTATGTAAGGAGGAAATGGGGCAATAGATTTAGTGGGGTGATCACTTTGCGAGTTATGTGGATCTCTGATAACTATGCTTTACAACTGAATCTGGTATATTATTGCATGCCAACTACAATTGAAAAAAACTCATTGAATTGTACAATGTAAATACAAGCAACTAATTGTCTATTTCAATAAACACAAGAAAACAGAAAATAACAAGTGTTGCTGAAGTTGTGGAAAAACTGGAACCCTCATACATTGCTGGTGGAAACATAATATGGTGCAGCAGCTGTGGAAAACAATTTGGTAGTTCCTCAAAAAGCAAACATATCATTACCACATGACCGAGCAATTCCACTCCTAGGTACATACCTAAGAGAACTGAAAACAAGAACCCAAACAGAAACTTCTATACCAATGTTTGTAACAGCATTATTGATGATAGGCAAATAGTGGATATAACCCATGTTCCAAGTTACATAAATAAATGAAGGGATAAACAAAATATGGTATATACATACAAATATTACTCAACCACACAAAGTAACTAAGTTCTGATATATATTATGACATAGATGAACCTTGAAATCATTATGTTAAATGAAATAAGCCAGACACAAAAGGGCAAATATTTTATAATTCCACTTATAGGAGATACCTAGTCAAATTCATGGAGACGAAGCAGAATAGTGATTACCAAAGGATGGGGAGAGAGGAGAATAGGGAGTTATTACTTAATAGTTTTAGAATTTAGAATTTAGAACAGTTAATAGAATTTGTCTGCGGTAAAGAAAAAGTTTTTTAAAAAGATAGTGGTGACTGGTGCATGACAGTGTGAATGTGATTAATGCCACTTACTTGCACATTTAAAAATAGTAAAATGGCAAATTTTGTTATATATATTTTACCACAATAAAAAAAGAGAAAAAAAAAATTAGGAGACTTGAATCTCTATAACATGCATGAACCTGAGAACTGTAGAGTAGCAGAAGTGTAAACTGCCATTTTATATACTTTCTATGTATCTTTATACCTTCTATATACCTAAGACCAAAACAATCCTTTCTCTTAGTACTAAAGAATATATATTAAGACTGCTTCAAGCATTTACGTTTTATAAGTAAAATGAAAGAAAATGTCCAGGATATTGATATAAATCACTGTTTATATGTTTCGCTTTAAAAACATACTTATTATAGCTGAGGTTTTGGAAAGACTCAGAAAAGCTAAAAATTCCATAGGCGGTTACATATTGTTAACTCTAAATGGTATTTTTTTAAAGGGTAAAAAAAGGATGTTTTTAAAAATACATCCTTCTCTATATTATATATCCTTTACTTATTTTTTTTTTACCTCAAATAACTTTATATCTGGATTCAACTTTGTAATCTCTTCATTCGGACTTGGATTACTTTTTCCTGGTGGTATAAATTTTGGTTTTTTGAAGTATTTCCCCTGCAACTGACTTGGTGCTGCTGATCGCCTCATATTTAGCAGCAATAACCTGAAAAATACTGAAAACAAAAATCATCCATAAGTCTGATTAGAATCATCTCCAAATACAAAAATAGATCATCATTACAATCATGAAAGCTTTAAAAATATAAGGGAATAAGCTTGTAAAAGGTTAAAAGTTTTAACAGCTAGTAAGATTGTATTTTCCATAGCATAAAGCTTTTGAAAAGAAATTAAGATAAATTAAGATACACATTGAATGGTGCAAACTTGAGCATATGTCAATTTTGATAATACTATAGATTAGATATGATGATATACCTTTAATGGAATTCAAATAGTAGTTTCAAAATCAAAGGAAACATAATTATCCCCATACATATAGCAAGTAGATTGCTTTTTTCTATTCCACTAATCCATAAACTGCATGAAGGTAGCAATTATGCTTGTTTTCTTCACCATTCTATAAGCAGTATCAACCACTATGCCAGATACATAACAATTACTAATAAATATTTTTGAATGAATGAATGAAATCCTGGCAATTGAAAAGACAAATTTACAATTCATTTTATTTTTACTATTCTATTTCCTTTCAATACAGTGGAATTTTTTAAATATATAAATCAAGAGACTAGAACCAGGTTTCCTAATCTTTGCTCGATATTATTTCCACCAGTACTGGACAGGGGAAGAAAGATGGAAGAATATCATGTGCATCATGCTTCCACAACAGACAGTAGCAAGCACTACAATTCAAAGTTATTTCACAAAACACTACACAAGATAAGCCACCAACAAGGATGTACATGGCTACCAAAATTATTTGTTTAACCCAGAAGTTCCACTTCTAGATTTACCCTAAGGAATTATCAAAGATATATTCAAAACATATGTATAAAGATAATCATGCTAGCATTACATATAGTGAGGAGGAAAAATTTTAATGTCCACAGTATGGTACTAGATAAATAAATTGTTACACCTACACGGTGGAATACACTCTCTTCACATGTCACTAAAACTGTGAGTTAGTACTGCAGTTTCCCAGGCAAGCCATGTTCCCTTTTCCTCTAGGCTTTTGAACAAACCTTCCCCTACACAGTTTTGGGAATGCCTTTTCCCATTTTTCTTTGCCTGATTAATTCCAACTTATCTTTTAGGACTCTTAGCCATGAGCCCTCTTCATCTCTTTCCAAAGACTTAAAGGCCCTTCCTACATGTGCACTATCCAAGCACTCTTTGGTGTAATCAAATCGATTATTTCACCTAAGCTGTAAACTCCTAGATCAAGCATGAAGTCTTATATTACATTCATCACTCTATTTGCCAGTATCAAACACAAACAAGGCATTCAGTATTTGTTATATGAAAAATATAACAAAATCACATTTTAAAAGAATGTTTAATGACATGAGGAATGTTTTTGATATATCGAATAAAAAATAGCTACAAAATGTGATTATAGTAAGGTTGAAGGATACAAAGTTAATATACAAAAGTCAATCACTTTCCTACATACCAGCAATGAACAAGTAGAATTTGATATTAAAAACATACCATTTTCATTAGCACCCAAAAAATGAAATACTGATGTATAAATCTAACAAACTATGTACAATATCTATATGAGGAAAACTACAAAACTAAAAATTATGCTGAATGAGGTCAAAAAAGAACTAAATAAATGGAGAGATATATTCTATGTTCATGGATAGCAAGAATCAAAATTGTCAGGATGCCAATTCTCAATTTAATCTACAGATTCAATGCACTCCCAACCAAAATCCCAGCAAGTTATTTTGTGGATATCAATAAACTGATTCTAAAGTTTATGTGAAGAGGCAAATCACCCAAGTGCCCAACACAGTATGGGAAAAAAAAAAAATGGAGGACTGACTTCAACATTTAGTATAAAGCTACAATAATCAAGACAGTGTGGCATTGGTGAAATAAGAGACGAATAGATCAACAGAACAAAATGCAGAGTCAAGAAACAGACCCACATAAGTAGTCAACAGATCTTTGGCAAACAAGTAAAGGCAATACAATGCAACAAAAATAGTCTTTTCAACAAATGGTACTGAAACAACTGCACATCCCCATGTAAAAAAATAGAATCTAAGCATAGACTCAGAAAGTTAATTCAAAATGGATCACAGACCTGAATGTAAAACACAAAACTACAGAAATCTTAGAAGGTAAATAGGAGAAAACCTAGATGACCTTGGCTACAGTGATGACTTTTTAGGCATAACACCAAAAGCACAATCTGTAAAAGAAATAATTGATAAGCTAGACATCACTATAATTAAAAACTCCTACTCTGCAAAAAGGCAATGTCTAGCAAATGGGAGGACAAGCCACAGACTGGGAGAAAATCCTTGAAAAAGATTTATTTTATAAAGAACTGATACCCCAAATATATAAAGAACTCTTAAATTTTAACAATACAAAAACAACCCGATTAAAAAGTGGGCCAAAGACCTTGACGTGTCAAGAAGATATACAGATAACAAATAAGCATTTGAAAAGATGTCCCACATCATATGTCATCAAGGAAAAGCAAATTGAAACGAGATAGCACTACACACCTGTTAGGCCAAAATTTGGAACACTAACTACACCAAATGCTGGTGAGGATGTGGAACAACAGGAACTCTCATTCACTGCTGGTGGTAATTTAAACAAAGAGTACAACCACTGCGGAAGACAGTTTGGCACTTTCTTACAAAACTAACCATACTCTTACCATACAATAACTCCTTTCAAAAAGGAGTTGAAAATCTAAGTCCACACAAAAACCTGCAATCTTTATAGCAGCTTTATTCATAATTGCCAAAACTTGGAAGCAACCAAGATGTTCTTTAGTAGGTAAATGAATAAACTGTGATACATCTAGACAATGGAAAATTATTCAGCACTAAAAAGAAATGAGCAATGAAAGACATGAACATTAAATGCCTATTACTAAGTGAAAGAAGACAATCTGAAACTGGCACATACTGCATGTACAACTAACTCCACGATATCTTAGAAAAGGCAACAGCGAAAAGGTCAGTGATTTACTGCAGAGAGTAAAAAGATCAGTGATTTGCCAGGGGTTGGGGGCAGGATAGACAGAGCACAGATGATTTTTTAGGGCAGTGAAAATAATGTGTGATACCATAATGATAGATACATGTCATTATATATTTGTCTAAGCCCATAGAGTGAACCTTGTAAACCATGAACTTTGATTATGTGTGTCAACGTAGATTCATCAATTTTAACAACTGTAACATTCTGGTGAGGGATGTTGATAATGAGGGAGAACATACAACTGAGAGGGCAGAGGACACATGGAAATCTCTTACCTTCCCTCGATTTTGCTGTGAACCTAAGACTTCCCTAAAAAAAGAAGTTTCAACTTAAAAAAATGGCTACAAAACATTTCAGTATCAATTCAATTTTATAAAAGAAAAAAAACACAAAAAAATAGTATATGTGTATGTACTTTTTAAAATACTAAAAAGCAAAGGGTAATGCAGAACTTTAGAGGGTGATAAGAATAACCTGTATCAGATAATAGTGTGGTTACGAATTTGTCAAAATTCATCAAAGTATACACAATAAACTGTTCACTGTAAATTATACTTCTATAAAAATCTTTAAAAGACTAGAAAAACACATGCCACAATATTAACACATTATTTCTGGATGTTAAAATTACCAGAAATTTTTATTTTCTTCTGAGTTCTTTTCTGTATATTTTGAATTTTTTATAATGAAAATGTTACCTCTGTAATAGGGAAAGTGCCTTTAACTAGACTTTTTAATTACTATATTTCATAAACTTTCAGATGCTATCTACTGTAAGATGCACTATTATTTTATGTACTTAAGAAAAAAAAGGTGAAGCCAAGTAAGCTATAACATGCTATCACCAATGTTTAGACATTTCCTAATTTCAGCAATGTTAAAATGATGAAATACATGTGTATTTGATAAATAATAAGTCTTTATACAGCTTGAGGGATCACCAGTGGAGGACATTCGCTACTGTTTGTTATTCAAGCCCAAAATAGATCTTTATATTAGCACAATCTTAGAGCAAATTAATGGTTTTAATTAAATTTAAAAAATGGTTTGTGCCTGTTTACTTTAGAAGCAGTATTTACCAATGCCAGTGGGCAATACAGATGCTTAACAAACAAGTCATGCCAAAATAACTTCATTAACTTTTTTCCCTTTTTATAACAGGTCAGCAGAATATTACATGTCTCTAGATACATAATCGACAAAAATTTGAAATGGCACAAGTTAACTGCAGTAAAATGATTTAAAAACACAACATTAGGCCCTGTACTTAGACTCAGTTACTTAATAGTCAAATAGAACAATGGGAAGTTCAGATGAAAAACTCATGCTTTTAGATGACAATATCTCAATTGAAATAACAAGATAATGAGCCTATTGAAAGTAATAAATTCTAAATATCGTTAATAAAAATGATGTCCACATCATGAAATGTAATAAGTTCTATTCTCTGCATTTAGTCAGACTCCCTTCTCCCCCTCATAAAACTGAAAATTCTGAACGACACCTTTTCAAAAGGAACACTAGAAAAAATACAGTAACTAGAAACTTTGGATAAGCTATTTAAACTCTCTGGATTTCAATTTCCTCATTTGTAAAATAGAGAGAATGGACTACATGATACAATTTCTTTCCTCAGAACCTTAAACCCTATAACCTTTCTAGATCTAATACATGATTTCTAATTTTTCAACCCTATTTAATCTTTGAACCAATAAAGAAAAAATAATAAATTTAAGAACGGAGGCAAGTGATAAGCAGCAGAGTGGTGATCCAGAAAATGAACTCTGTAGCCAGCCTAAATTGGCTTGAATTCTAGCTCTGCCATGTACGTATTACCTTAGGTATCCATCAAGCCACCTAATTTGTTTTTGTTGATGCATTTCAAAGTAATCTGCAGACATCAGTGTACTCCTAAAAACTTCTAAATACTTCAGCAAATTACTTCTTAAATTAGTGCGATTTGAGCCCTTTTCCCAGGCCCTACAAATAATGCCCATTTGGTAGCCCTGCTGTGATGCTACAATTTCAGAGATGACTCTTTAACATCTTACCTGCTTCTGTCCTCCCAAGTAAAATGGCGCGTCCAGGCTGACACCTGCAATATTGCAGATGGCCTAAATTATTTCACAGTATAGTGTAATAATAAAGAACACAGCTTTGGAGATAAATACCTGAATACAAATCTGGATTGACACTTCCTAGCATGTAATCTTGCACAGTTTAACCTTTTTGTGTATCTATTTCCTCATCTATAATAGGCGGTACAATAATCATAATTATTCATAGAGCTGATGGACCAAATGAAATACTTTAAAGCACTTAGAGCAAAGCTTATAGTAAGCACTCTGTTATATGTAATAATACTACATATAATTATTATTAGATGTTTAATACATAAGGCTCTATGAAAGTAGAGAAGATGAAGGTCCCGTGGGGTACAGTGAAGGATGTAGCTGAACAAAGGGGATCATGATCAGAATCCATGGATTCATTTGGGTTTTGAAAGGGGGACGGGGTGCAACCATAAAACCTCTGGGATGCAAGAATGTAAATATGACAACCATGAGCCAGCAACAAACTTCCCCTACTGATTCTGCTTCTTTGCCTTCCAACTAAATTAGGTGATAGTTATTTCACTTCGGGGCTTACCTTGTTCCTTTGACTTTGTGGCCCCACTAAACCGGCCTACAAAAATCTTTTGGTCATTATTACCATGCGTAGGAGCATATGTAGCTTAGTCCTGGGGAAAAGAAAACCCAAGCGCCACCAGAGCAGAGCGCGGCGGATCGCAGAGCTGGTCAGGAGGCATCACGGCCCCCGGTCGCCTCACCCGGGGACCTTCCCACCACAAACGCAAAACCATCGCCCGCCCTCCGCCACCAGCCACCCTTGGACCAGCAGCGAGGGAGTCCTTCACACTTCAGACCGCGCTCCGAGACACGCAGGAGGCGGCAACAACACTGCCGCTCCACCGCCTACCTACACCCCTCCCTCGGAGCGCCTGCTCTGGCGCCTCCAACCTTCAGTCCAGCTGGAGCCTACAGGCTGTCGCAACTTCACCTGGAGGTTCTCCCTCAGAGCCGCAGGGGCTAGAATACGAAAAGGAAGCGTCCAGCGGCAGAAATCGGGGAGATGACACTTCCCCCACCGTCAGAGCTCAAGGCTCCCGCCTCTGCGCAGCCAATCGGAGTCCACTGCGCCTGCGCACTACCTCCTGATGGACCCATGGTCTAAACTCACTCTGATTGGAGGACGTTACTGCGCATGCCCCTTTGTGCTTTCCTTTGTTTCTGTTTTATATTATTGTACTGTGCTTTCTGTCCCTGTATTTCCTAGCTACCATTTTGTACTTGTTAAACCCTTCACCGTTTTCACCCATCCCTCCAACTCCCTCTCATCTGGCAATGGTTTGCTCTTTGTATTTGAGTCTGTTTTGTTTTGTTCTTTAGTTTCCACATGTGAGAGCCTATGATATGATATTTGTCTTTGTCTGACTTATTTCACTTGGCATAATACCTTCCAGTGCATTTCTCTTTAATCTCTTCCAAGTTTTCTTCAGGTTTATGGTTCTATTCAAAATGTATTTATTTTGTGCCTACAGTCAGACTTCACATAGTTGCCACAGACCTCACTTTATTTTTTACAGACCTAATTTTAGAACAAATGACACGTACTTCTTAAATCTGAGAACATCTGCATGAATACCTCCGTATGGTTTGATGGTCTGCATCGCAGTATTTGCTTTGAAAAAAAAAAAGTATGCATATAAAATTATTTTACCATAAAGCTCTTCAATTATGCTGTATTTTAATAATGAAGTGACTTCCCAACTTTAATATAGCCCTTTTAAACCTCTTGGCCCAAATAGGCAAAATGACATTTTGTAAGTGGCCCAACACCTTCTTAATATAGTGACAATGCAAAAAGACATAGGCTATAAGCCTTTTAATGTAAAAGTATCTCCAAACCAGGCCACTGCAGTATATAGAAAAATATTAGTTTGAACAAAACACTAAAACATTAAAAAATGTGAATAGAATAATTTTCAAAAGCCACTTACCCTAAAAATACGTGCTAAATTAGGGAGTATTAAATTTTACTAAATTGTTATAGAGTAGGTATTTTTTATATACTAAATTGTTATAATTTTTTGAACTTTATTTTGACAACAAAGATGTTATTGTAGAACAGCACAAAGTTCTACGTTTATGTTTAAAAAGTCAGAACTAATTTTCTACAATAAAAAGTACAAACAGCAGAATTATGACTGGTGAGTATAATCAAAAAGTACAATCCTAGTTAGAACAGCAAATAAAAGTTTTTTGTGAAACAGTAAATTCAGGAGTTTTAAAAAAATATTTTATAAGAATTGTCTATGAGAGGGAGAAATCAACCTCACTTTTTATTCTAATAAAAATTATCATGATGAAATATTTATATTACTTCACATACTTTATACTAAA
This sequence comes from Eonycteris spelaea, assembly GCA_003508835.1. Lineage (NCBI taxonomy): Eukaryota > Metazoa > Chordata > Mammalia > Chiroptera > Pteropodidae > Eonycteris > Eonycteris spelaea. The sequence goes on from PUFA01000391.1 coordinate 184,003, forward strand.
AATGGGCTAGAAAGATATGTCATTTTAATCAGAAAGAATACAACTATTTCTCAATGCTAACATATTACATATATGTATTATTTGTAACTATCTGCATTTCAATCACAAACTCTACTAGTGAGGTCTAATATCTTCATGTAATCCACAACTATTGAAAGCCAACTATGTGCCAGTCATAGTATGTGCTAGGGATATAATAGTGGAAAAAAACAGACAAAAATCCCTATCTTTATGGAACTTACATTCTAATGGGGAGATAACACTTTATAGTTGTCAGATAATGAAAAGTGGTAAGAGCAGCAAAGCAGAAGTGAAAAGTATTGAGTACCACAGAAGGCGTCCCTACACAAAAGTCCTATGGCAATAATGTACCAGTAGGAACAGTGAGGAGGTGGTAGCTGAAGTACAATTGAGTTCAGAGAGTAGTAGATGATGTCAAAGAGGTAACAAGCAGGGGGAAATCATGTAGAAATTTGTGGACTATTTTTCTGAAATGGGAGGCAATTGAAGGGTTTTGAGCTGAATTAGGAGGCTATTAGCATAATTCAGGCAAGAGACTGTGCTGGCTTGGCCAGGGTGGCTGCAGGAGAGGTGGGAACAGTTAAGAGTCTAGATACATTTTGAAGATATAAGCCAGATCAGATGTAGAATGAAAGAAACAGTCCATAAGAATGACTTTAAGGTTTTTAGCCTGAGACCCTAGAAGCACAGGGTTGCCATTTATCGAGAAAAATAAGATAGGAAAGAAGTAGTTACCATGGGAGGAATATAAAAATCTCAATTTGGGTATGTCAAATTTGAGGTGCTTGCTATTTGAAGCCTGGCAATGAATGAGGTCAAGAGAGTGAATGTAGTTTTAAAAAAACAGTCTTCATCCAGGCAATTTTATGGATAGATATCTTTGGAAACAAATATTCTAGTAAACTAGTTCATTCCCTTTCCTTTTTCCATCGTTAAACTCTAGAATGTTATCACCATTAAATACTTTTTGTAAGGACATTATACTGTGTCTTCAGGTTCAGAACTATTGGAGGTAAAAGTTTCTGTAACTCTTAATTTTAAATTAACATTAACTGGTTATTGGAAATGTTGGATAATTGATTAACCAACACCATTTCATTTCTCCTGGAGGGGGAGTGGAGAGGAGAAAAATATCATGGACACCTCATTTCAGTATGATTACCATTATTTTTTCAGTCATGTTTATTCCATTTGTCTCTTAGCCAACTACACGTCATCAATCCATGACTGCTACTTTTTACTTTAACTTTATAATACCTGTAATACCATTTATCTTCTAATTCATTCTCTCCATCACACCATAAACATTGAATTCTATTTTATATTTCAGAATACCTGAGAAAACAGAAGCCCACTGGTTTCATTTGTTCCTATCACAAAGCAAGTTAATAAAAGAGAAAGCCAAGATTAGTGCTTAGGTCTTCATTTCTAATTTTTCTGCCTTTTCATCGAAATGAGTTCTGGAAATAAAGTTATTGAACAGCATTTTAGTTTCACATGCTTATGGAAAAGCTTTGGATAACAAATGTTTTAATGACTTTGGCTTACAGGTGATTCTGATTCTTTATTTAACTTAAAGAAAACAATGATTCCAGAGGACCCTAATCTGTTCTAGCATGACCAGGTGAAATGTTTAGTCAATAAGTAGCAACTGTACTGCTCCAGAGCTACCAGAACACCAAAAAAAGCATCATTCCTAAACAACTTAAAGCAACTGCAAACTTAAAGTGGTCCATTTGGCCTGCTTTAGATCAAAGCTTTACCAAAATACTCCCAAAGCCCCTTTACAGCAAATGAAAAGACCTTCACTGGGGAATAATATACAGTTTGTCAATTCAAATCATTTGTTAAGATTTATTAACTTGAAATAAATTGAAGTAAGATGTTCATTTGGCTATTTTAGTTTTGCCCTTTACTTTCAAATGAAAGTCATGCAAATCAGTATCATTTTTTCCAAATTAGTTATCTCAAAACTTTATTCCATTTAAAACCCCAGAATATATATGATATATTAACCAGAACAAATTCAATAAAAAATTACACTTCGAGGATACTTAGGCAGCATGAAACAATGCAGCATACTTAAGAACGACTTAGATGTGAAAGAAGCAGACATAAGAACCCAGAAGACAACAAACAGAAATGGAATTTCCAAAGCAGTCTGAAGTCAAAAGTATCGAAGCACAAAAAAACATAACTATATTCAAAAGATATAGTCCAGGGCCACAAACCCAAAGGCAGTCTTTATATGTAAACTGTCGGGGATGGCTTTTTAGTAATCTCCGCTCCCCATGAAATTGAAAAAATACACATTGCCTATAATTTCTGACTTCTCAGTTATGCAACAAATAGCATTATAGATTCTGTTTACCTTTCCCCAAATTTGCACTCCAACAGAACTGCCATCACAAAAGTTATAAAATCTTCCAAACTGTCAAATTTAGCCATCTTTTCATCTTCACCTTTTGTGACCCATTTGGAGCATACGGCACTAATCGCCCAAACCTCAAGTCTCTTGAGCTGCTTCAATTCTGCTTTACTGAAATGCTAACTTTTTCCTTCTTCTGCTCCCCAAGCACTTGCCTCTCTTTTCCCACTAGAAAGTACTTTCAAAGCAGAAACTGCTTTGTACAATTTTATGCAATCATGGTGTAATAAAATTTAGAGGTATTATAGTATCTGAAAAATACCTTTTCTGTTTGATCCCTCCATTTGTTACCAATATCTTAGCTGAGGGCATTACTTTTCATTTAGGTCACTGGATCCAAATCTGGCTATCAGAATCCTCTGAGAAGCCTTTTAAAAATAAATGTAGGCTCCTGGAACTTGCATGTTTAATGACCTCTCCAGATGATTCCTGTGTTTGAAAAACATTGATATACATCAGTGGTTCTCAAACTCTATGGTACATCAAACTTTAGCAGGATCACTTGCAAGGCTTGTTGAAGCACATATTGGTGGGCCCCACCTCCAGTTTGTTAGATCTGGGGTGGTGTTTGAGAATATAAATATCTAACAAATTCCCAGGCGATGCTGAGTTGCTGATCTGAGGACCACTCTTTGAGAATCATTGATCATACTGTAACTACTTACTTGCCCTTCCTGCCTCAACAGGTTCTTCCTTCTCTAATCCATCTTCCCCGACATACCAGAGGAGCTGACTTTCCAAATCACAGATCTAATTATGAGTAAATTTATGGAAAACACCTTTCATAGTCAATGGTCACTACTAGATGCTCATAAAAGTGTACCAAATTTGAAATTGCCATTCATATTAACAAAAAAAAACTTTAATTATTATGTATGGCTTAGCATAGCAAAATAATAAGCCTTTTCAATAATTATCTTAATTTGGCCCCAATCTCCAAATCTACCTTCTCTGCATATATATCAATAGCCTTTAATATTTTCAAATAGAAATATTATACCTGAAAATTATTACCACATGCCCTCAAATATCCTGGGAATTCTTAGACAGAAACTGGACTATCTTCACTTAGAATCTATATTCACAAGATCATAGTGTTCCAAAACTAAAAGTGTCCCAAAAGTGAAAATCTTGCTAAAAACCACATTAAAATTGTCTAGTAGAGTTACAAATTGGTATAATTCTATTTCCATTATTTCCACAGTATTTCTCAAGGCACTGATTTCTAATAGAAATTTATACAGATTTCTATATCAGGCACTAATTCTACGACTTCAGAAATAATTTAGCAAGTATGCCATATTTAGTATACTTTTTTCCAGGCAGGAAAGGGTCTCATTTAAAACAATACTGTTCTACACATACAAAAAAAATTTCAAGTACCTACTTTATTTAACCTCTAAAACCTACTGAGATACAGATCAGATAGATTTACGATCAGAGATTAAAGTTGATTAAAGTTGCATAGCTATTAAGTGATGAGCTAGTTATCAAACTCATGCTTTTCAGCTCCAGAAAACTCTGTAGCATCATGTCCTATCAGAAATTTACTTGGTAAATTTTACAATCCCAAATCAATATAAGTTTTTATCGTAATCCAATTCCAATTTCTAAAACAGATGCTATCTTCAGGCTGGAACCCACTGGCCAAATTTTGTCTTCAATCTGTGTTTTGTTTGGCTCATATGATGTTTTTAGTTTAAGTAATTGTCATATTTAAAAACTGATTATACGGCAACAATCCAGAATTTGGGGCTTCTCTTTAAAAGAGTCAGAAGAATATCTGTTACAATGGCTACTATTACAAAAACAAACAAATAGAAAATAACAAATATAGGAAAGGATGTGGAGAAATTAGACCCTTATTGGTAGAAATATGAAATGGTTCAGGTACTCTGGAATAGTACAGCAACTCTTTAAAAAAATTAAAAAGAGAATTACCATATGACCTAGCAATCCTACTTCTATGTATAAACCCCAAATTTTTTTAAATAAGAGATTATAAACTGACAAGGTCCTTGCAATCTGTGAGGTCAACCAAGGGTTGCCTCGCCTAAAAAATAGAAATAAAAAATAAAAATAAATGACAGAAAATTCAAAATAGTAGTCATGAAGAAACTAAACAATATACAAGAAAACTCAGAAAGGCAGTTCAATGAGCTCTGGAATAGATCTACAAAAGGAATACTTTACCAAAAAGATTGAAACTATAAAAAGAATCGAACAAATTCTGTGGCTAAAGAACTCAATAAATGAGATAAAGAATGTATTAGAAAGCACTGAAAATAGAGAAGACCATGTGGAAGAGGGAATTAGAGAACTCGAAGATAGAAATCTAGAAATGGTTCGGGGAAAGAGGACAGAAAACTAAGTTTTGTTTTGTTTGTTTTTTTAATGAAAAAACTATGACAACTATCTGACTCCATTAGAAAGGGCAACATAAAGATAATGGGTATCCCAGACGAGAAAAGAGGAAGAGCAGAGAGAGCCTATGCAAAGAAATAATAGAGAACTTCCCAAAGCTGGAGAAGGGACTAGAAACTAACAGAAAGCCTCATTATGTCAATGCAAAAAGACCTCTCCAAGATTCTATTAATAATGCCAAAAGTCAAAGATGAAAGAAAGAATTCTTAAGGTAGCCAGAGAAAAGACAATAACCTACAAAGGAAACTCCATCAGGTTATCATGCTTTCTCAGAAGAAACTCTATAAAATGGCAGTAGTAAGTTGTCAAAAATCAATAACCACCCTAAGTATAATGGGCTGAACTCCCCAATCAAAAGACACAGAGTAGCTGGATGAATTACTACTTTCAGGTGACCCATCTCAGCTCCAAAGACAAAGCACAAAGTGAAGAGGTGGAAGATGATAGATACACCAAGCAAATGGTACCTAGAAAAAAGATATAGCCATAATTATATCAGAAAAAAACAGACACTGATTCAAAAAGATATATACTCCTATGTTCATTGTTGCATTATTTACAATGAACAAGATATCCATCGATGGAAGAATAGATTAAGAATATGTGGTGTATGTATATAATGAAATACTACTCACCCATAAAAAAGATGAAATTTTTAAAAAAGATGAAATACTGCCATTTGTGACAAGGATGGATCTCAAGATTATTACGCTAAGTGAAATAAATCAGATGAAAAAGGACAAAAACCACAATTTCATTCACATGGAATATAAAACAAAAAAGAAATAAGTGAATGAAGAAAATTCATAGATACAAATGACAGACTGATGGTTACCGGAGGAGTAGTAGAGAGGGAGAAATGGGTAAAGGGGTTCAAATACATGGCGACAGATGAAAACAAGACTTTTGGTGGTGTATACAGATATTGAATGATAATGTACACCTGAATGATAATGTTGTACACCTGAAATTTACATTATTAAATGTTATCTCAATAAGTATTTTTAATTTTTTTTTAAAGTTACTTAAAAACTCCACAATAAAATCAATTTGAAATACACTGGCATTAGGGGTGGCTCTGTAGTTTAATGGTTAGCATGTCTGCTTTACACACAGAAGGTCCTGGGTTCATGCCCCAGGTGGAGCCACGGACCATACCACAAGTGTGCCAGGCCCTGGTGCACACTGCAAGTATGTGGGAGGAGCACCCTGCCTTCAGAGATCCAGTTCTTAAGGGTAAACTGCAACATCCATTGGTCAGGGGAGGAAGTGAGGGGAAGAAATGAAAGGGGGGCGGGGAGAATACACTGGTATTATTATTCAAGAACTCTTATGTTGTTCCATGTTCATATACTTACCTATTTCCTTTTTCTAAAATTTGCTTGCATAATTGTTTCCTCAATTAGATTGGTTTTAATTTTTATTGTGGTGACACTGGTTAACCAAATCCAGTAAGTTTCAGGTGTACAATTAAATTGTAAGTTTTTGAGGGCAGAAAATATATCTTATTCATCTTTATATTCCCTAGGATGTACTAGGGTATGTGAAACACATTCTTAATCTGCAGGTTTTTGATTATTTTTACACAGGCCAATAAAACTAAACTAACTGGATTTGCTACTGCTCTATCACATCAATTATTACCAGCAACTTTGTTTTTAAATGAAGCCTAACAGTATTTAAGAGATTTTACTCTTGAGAAATAAATACAAATCATCCTATCAAACTCCTAGAGTAAGTTTTGTTCTCAAAGGTATTCTGCATTTTTCATTAATTTCTCAATACCACTCAAACTTTTCCTGAAATGTCTTATGTAAAAAAGTTTTGCAAAAAATATATACTTAGTCTACCAAAGTACACATAAAATTGATAATTATTTTTTCCCCTCTTTAATTTCCACCCCTCGCCCCCACTTCCACCCCTAACCCATAGATGTTGCTGTTTCCCCTTAAGAACTGGATCTCTGAAGGCGGGGTAGCTCCTCCCACACACTTGCAGCTTGCCCCCGGGACCTGGCGCACTTGTGGTATGGTCTGTGGCTCCACCTGGGGCATGAACCCAGGACCTTTGATAATTATTTTTGAAGATACATGGTGTTATATGTACATCCAAATGTATACAACAGCAAGCATCCCCCAGTATCTATCTGGCTCACTACTAAAACAACTAAAAAGAGTATTAGGTCTTTAGAACTCCACTTCCATTTGATAAACTAATTCTGATCTCTAATACATTCAACTTCAAAAATGGCTTCTTGTCTATGGCCATGCCACCCTGAACAAGCCCGATCTTGTCTGATCTCAGAAGCTAAGCAGGGTAGTACTTAGATGAGAGACCAGGCGCTGTAGGAGTAAAAAAATAAAAAAAATAAGAGATTGTAAGCTGACAAGGTCCTTGCAATCTGTGTGGCCTCGCCTAAAAAAATTAAAAACAAGAAATTAAAAACAAAAAAGTGGCTTCTTACCTCTCCAAAATGTAAAGGAGAAATAAAGAATTAGAAGCTAGCCAACCTGGTTTTAAATACTGTTTCTATTACTTTAAGTCAAGTTCCTCAGCTTTCTCCACCCATAAAATTAGGAAAAGACCTCCTTTGCTGGATTGTTATAAAGACTGAGTGACATACACATAAAATATATAGTATGAATTACTGGGTATTAAACTAACAGACAATAGCATAAACAACTCTCTAATATTTCTCAGAAATTATATTCAATTTAAAGCTTAGAAACAAATCAAGAAATGTATATATAGCCATATATTATTTAAGAAATGTGGTTACTTAAAAAAGAATTACTTTTATATGTATTTGCATCAGATATTAGGGACAAACTTCAAATTCTACCTAATGTAAAATGCATCTTTACAGAAGATGAGCTTATATTAGGTTTGAGAATTGAAAGAGGTTTAGGTTATCTTCGGTTTTTTGAGACCACTAGTTATAAAAAGATTTCCATTACCTTTCACTTAAACATCAGAATCTTTAGAACTGAGCTTTTCTTCAAGGTATTTTCCTAGCAAACTATCTATTCACTCACAAATAGTTTAGCAAAACAGAGTGGTAAAGGAATAGAATGAGATTCACACAATCCTTTGTTGTTTAAGCAAACTCTGTATTTGATGTCAGTTACACAGGCTCAGTGTGTTAAGATATCTCTTGGGAAAAATATGGCTATTTTCTCAGTTATAAACTTTATTCCTGTATATAAAGTCCAGATTTGATTAGACAGTTCTGATTCCGAAAATAACAGGATTAGGATACACCTCATTTTGGGTTCTAAATAACTGCATAATAAAATAGCATAAATAGGTATAAAGCTAAAACACAAAGTACACATTTCTTCTAATGTATGAAAGAAGAGTGTTGTGTTTCTTTTGTTATAGTCAAAAGGTTCCCAAAACTGTGCACCAGGGCATCCTAGTAAATTAACACAGGTGCCACAGCATATTTTACATTTTTGAGGGGAACACATCAGTTGGACACAACACAGCTACTTGTTTAAGGTAGTTTACATTTTAATATTTAGATAGCACTATATTTCTTTCCATGAAAGTACATCTTTGCAAAACTGGGTTTTCACAGCTGTGATAAAAGTGTTGTGCAAAAAACCATAACAAAATAGGAAATGATAGTGGCTGTGTCCACCTAAGCAGATTTTACAGTTTGAGAACATCCTAGGCAGTTATGCAGTGTCCACAGTTACTAACAGTTATTGACATAAATTCTTATTAAGTTGTTTAGATCTAACTGCTTAATGAACAGAAGTATTAGGCATTTCTTTTGTCTTGGGTACGCTGCGAAAAAATTACTGAAAGACTATTTTTTTTAAGGGCACCATGAGCTGACAAAAAGTTCTAGGAACATCTGTGGTATAGGCAAGAAATACACTAAGACTTAAGTCATTTTTATCACTCTCATTTTCTACCTAAGAAATTTTCTAGTCTTATAAGAAGGAGAAAAATATATAAAAACATACATACAAAGTTTGGATTTTTATTGAAATCTTGTTAGGTATCAAACAAAACCTGCTCTCTTCAGATAAAAATATTCTCTCAGATGTCTCCAGATAACTGCTAATTCTAAATTGGTCCTTCAATGTCTTATTTTTATTTTTCTCAAGAAATGTTCATATACACTTAAGATGTTACCAAAAAATTTTTATCGTGTAAAGGACCGTACATGACGACCTCTACCACTGCCTCCACTAACAAACTTTCCTCTTGAGCCTCCACTGCCGCTATTTGCACTTGCCCAGGAAGGTCCAAGTCCCCCACGACCTCTTGAAGCACGGTCACGAGGACTTGGGCGATAGCCTATAAAAGAAAGAATATAGTTTATAATTGTAATATCCTTTCCTTTCCCATTACAGACTCATCTATAGTACTAAGCTCAAACCAAGACAGAAATTATTCTTTGCTCCTTTAAAATCCACCTGCAAATTCTGTAATCATGTTAAAAATCAGTGAATTGTCCACTTTAAATAGGTCAATTGTCTCATATGTGAGAATTACATCTCAAAGCCGTTATAAAAAAAAATGTGCATTTGAAAACAAAAGCTACTTATGACTAGAATTCTGGAATTACAAGACAACACTGCAAGCAAAAATAGAATACACCCTATGAAGATATCTCTGAAGTTACTAAAACTCTGGATCAAAAGGTACCTTAAGGACTGGTTTTCATTGTTGAAATACAAAAACAGAGTACATCACCATAAAACTGCTCAGATTACACACACAGTTCGAAATCTAAAATTTTGATTATTTCTATAGAATATCTACATTGGGCACTCATTCAGATACAAAATTAAATTAACTTTAGAATCACACATCTTCATTCTAAAATATTCTCTCCCAGAATCAGAGTACATGACATTTGGCAATTTGAAAAAGAGGATTTGCCACCCTCTCTCAGCAATATCAAGGAAGAGGAATGTATACCTGTAGAACTAAGTGGTCGTAATGGTGGAAGAGGGCCCCTATTAAAATTGCTCTGGCCTCCACGACTTTCATTGTAAGTTCCTCGAGGAGTATTCTGAGCACTCCAACTGGAGCCTCTTGTTCCCTCCCGACGACTGTAGTTTCCTAAAGGCAACACAATCAAAATATTTTTTCACAACTTCAGTTGGATTAAGAAGATTTGATTTCCTTAATCTTTAAAAGTAATAAAAGAGAAACTATGAAATTTTGTAAATGAAAAATACTGTAAAGTGGCAGTGTCATCAATGGTTAGGAGCAGAGGATCTAGACTCAGACTGCCAGGGTTAAAATACTGGTTCTACTACTTATATTTGTGTGTCCTGGTCAGCTGACTGACAGTTTTTTCTTCTGTAAAGTGTGTGCACTACCAGAACCTACCCGTTGATGTGAAAGTATTATATATAAAGTGCTTATAACAGCTCCTAACACAGCTATGTGTTTGCTATTAATGTAAACTCCTATTCTCCTTCACTCCCACCATCCTTACTCAGTAGCAGGAAAACATGCCATCAATCACTAATGAAGTATGTCCATGAGCATACACAGTTTCTAAAATCTTGAAACCATTTAAAACAGATTAAATATTAACATTAGAAACCAAGTAGATAAGAGAATCAATGGTAAATTACAAAGAATAATCCTAAGGAAACTATTGATAAGTGCAACTGGAAAAATAATGTATATTATTCAGAAAGGATAAATATAATTCTCGATGTACAAGGGAAAATAATTAACCAAGACTTAAACTCATCATTAACTGTGCAATTAATCAAAGGTTAACTTAAAAAAGATTATTTTCCATCCACTGAAGTACTCTGCAAACAGTACCATTGTCTAGAGATAGCCTAATTGTAGTAACAGAAAAATACTTTTTATCTGAATCACTGCCATCTAAACTACTTCCATTCATTCTATTATTACCATATTCTAACCCATCAAAAAACATACATAAGTAGTTACCTTTTGAAGCAGGTGGTGTGAAAAACCTATTTTGACTGTGAAAAGCACCCCGTCCTCCTCGATTGCCTGAAAATCCACCACGAGAAGAAATCTTCTGTGATACTTTGAGTGGGCGTTTTGGTGGAGGTATTCCATCTGAAGGGACCACTTCTTTACTTTCAGCAGCAACAAAGTCATCCACATGCATAGATGGTGGTCTGCTTGTGTTCTGTTTTCTCTGACGAAAAATATCATGGGGTCGTATACCCTGTCCAAATCCTCCCCTGCCCCTTCCTCTTGGTGGTGGCACAACATGAGCTCGTTTGGCAGGTTCAATGTATTCAGATTTTCCACTATCAAAACAAAAATAACCCATGAAGACTTTTTTCATATTTCAATGAAAATGTAAGTCAAGCTGTTTTTTTTTTTTTTAACGCCTACAGTACCCAGTATTCCTAGGTCATCTCCCATCCAAATACTAACCAGGCCTGACCCTGCTTAGCTTCCAAGATCAGATGAGATCAGGCACATTCAGGGTGGCATGACTGTAGACTGTAAGTCAATCTTTACAATATTGAAAACCATATTTCAATTATTCTGTTCTAACTGTATTAACTTTGCAAATATCTCTATTACGGACATACTTTGTTTTACTGTGCTTCACTTTACTGAGCTTCACAGATACTGTTTTTACCAACTGAATACAAAATCCTATACCAGCAAAACAATATGATTCACTGAAAAGTCAGATGATAGTTAGTATTTTTTAGCAATAAAGTATTTTTTAATTAAAGTATATACATTGTTTTTATATATAACATTACTACATACTCAATAAACTACAGGATAGTATAAATGTAACTTTTATATGCACTGAGAAACCAAAAATTTCATATAACTCACTGTATTATGATATTCACTTTATTGCAGTGGTCTGGAACAGAACCTGCAATCTCTACAAGGTATGCCTGTACTTCCCAAAGAAATACAACAAAACCAGCTAAGAATGGTATTCACTTTTTATTAATATAACCAATAATTATTTAAAATAAGACAGTTCACTTTTATTCAAACCTTCCAAACTCTCATAAATTAGAATAATTTAACAATTGTACTGGGTATGTCCCAGCCAAATTATTATCTTTGAAAAAATTTCCAAACAATATTCATGATTCAATTATTATGGAACTTCCTTTATCCTTTAATAGCTATGTGTCTATCTTAAAATACATTAACATATGTAACTTTCATGATCACAATCAAGATCTTCAGTAGAATAAATTTTACCTTGAAGTTATAAAGGTCTCATGTTTGTGCTTCCCAAGTTTGAATCCTTTAGTGGTCTTGGTTCTCCCTGGAGATGATGGTTCTGACAAAAATGAGCGCTCTAATTCTGCATGCAAGTCAAAATCACTACAGCATTTTTCAGAGAGCTCAATTAAGTCGACTTTTACCTACAGTCATAAACATTAACAAAAAATGAAAAACTTATCTTAAATGTTAACTATTGGTGTAACATTTGATTATAGAAATTTTTATTTCCTAAAATTATATGACATAATAAATTATAGGTCTGCCTCTTTCCCTCATCTTTTCAAAAAGCAACATCAATGGTAGTTAAAAAAAAAAAATCTTAGAAATTCAGCTTTTTTTTTGGAGGGGAGGAGGGTGGCATTCCTCTTCAAAGTGCTTGTAATCTAAGAGACCTCTCCTGCTTGATAAAAAACTCAGGATTTTTCTATATAAATTAACAATGTAGTATACCCATAACTTTTCCAAAAGAATCTGAAAAGAGCATACTCTGCAAGCCTTGTATAATCAACATGTCTGCTATAAAAGGATTCTGTGCTTCAGATGTCACAGTTTTATGCATCTAATGAGGTTCCAACCTAAGTTTACATTCAGAGAAATGAAAATTAAGTTTACTTAAGTTTTACTCAAATTTATCAAACCTAAAATTTCCCTAAGCAATGTGAGGTCACAATTATCATCTCAACACAGTTATGATTCAACATAAAGTTATAAAAACAACAACTTTTAACACAAATATTTTAGAACTGTTACACCATATATGGTAGCCACTAACCACATGTGCCTACTTAAATTTAAATTAATTAAAAGTAAATCAAAATAAAGTTCATTTCCTTAATCACACTAGTAACATTTCATTGCTCAAAGGTCACATGAGGATAGTGTCTACTATACTGGACAGGGTATATTACAGAACATTTCTGTCACCGATACAAAGTTTTATCGAACAGCACAGTTCTAAAGAATCACTGAACAATTTACACTAAAAAAAGAAATTCTTCAATAAAATTTAAATTGAATTGTATGTGATCTTTTAAAACAGAAAAGGAGACCTCAATACGCTAAATACACTTTCAATGTGAATTGTTCTCTCAGTTTTAACGCACATAGTGAATACTAACATTTTTTTGAACTAGGCATTATCCAAATGTATTTATTTCCTTGATCAAGAAAAAAACATATATATAGTACAATAAGATGTGGCTGAAATCATCCTCCCTAATACATCTCTGAGAAGTATAAAATAGACTACCTTAAATTTTAAATCCTAGTGTAACTATACTCTTCCATATTCAGCACTATGTTTGAGAACATCAATTTCAATTCATACTATATTATTCTAACAAATATTCTTTATATCTCCCCAAATTAAGAGCAGATACCACAACACCATTCCTCTCTTTAAACCCAAATACAGGAATAAATTATAATTTTGTGGGATACTTTATTCTCTACACTGCAAATATATATTAAAAAAAAGTACTTAAATTATGCAAAATGTGATTTTCCCCTAAAATGTCTTATTCTCATAAATATAGACACTAACCAGAAAGAAGCAAAACATGTAGCATAAAAACAGAGTCCTGGACACCATTAAGTGGGTAACTTACATAAAAACTATGCAGTAATGATCCCCAAACACTTTTAACAGCCATATAATATGAAACCTATTTTAGAGCCAACAATGCGCAAAGAAACAAAAATCAACAATAATGTTTTTCTAAATATTTAGTAATAAATTATACCAAATCCAGATCTGTATCAATTTCTTCAGCCTGAAATGGAGTGAACCACATAGATTTCAATTGATCATCCATGACATCAGCTAGTACATATGCTGTCCTAGAACAGGAAAAGTATTTGGTAAAAAGTAGAATTCCAAAATCAAATATTTTAGCTTATCTTCTAAGTAAAATCTGTGGAAAGTACAATTAAAAATGTTACCCTACAAAGTATTAGGAAAATTAACACTTAAAAAGACTCCTTTCAAAAAGCTATTTAATAATTAAGTATGAAAAAAAAAATTTAAAAATAAGAGCACTGCTTTTATTTCTAAAAGGCCAAGCATAGGACATTGTACCAATGTGTATAGAAACTACCCACATTTAATTTTTCTAAATTCAGAGAATAATTCCATTACACTGAATAGTCACTATATTCTAAAAGTATAGCGCTCCAAAGATTAAGAAGCATGTATCACGATCCATAAACTATGGCCCCCATTCTGTTGGCCTGTTTTTATACAGCCTGGGAACGAGGAATAGTTCGTATATTTTTAAAACCAAAAGAATAAACAAAAGGCTATAGAAGAATGTGCAACAGAGGCTTGACATGCATGGCCTGCAGAGCCTACAATTTTTACTATCTGGCCTGTTACAGAAAAATAGTTTGCTGGCACCATCTAAACCCCAGCCATTAAATACACAATATCTACTCACTGACCACATATTATAGCTTATTTTACCTATTGTTAAACAAATTCTGGAGAGATTCTGGAGCTGAAAGTACTGGTTCTACATCCTGGTCACTGAGAGGTAACGGATCCCCTGATGAATCCAGCATCTGCTTAAGTCCAACTACATTGTCCAATAACGAATCCAGATTATCATCATCTTTTGAATGTTCCTAGATACAAACGAAAACAGAATAAGATGCAGATAAAACTTGAACATTTATGCCCAAAATCTACTGACTCTTTAGTAGAAAAGGCTGTATAATTTCATTACTTAGAAATTTGGAGCACCATCAGGGAATTATCAACTTAACATTAAACATATTAAAATAAGCACCAAAGTACTTTCATTTCTTAAGAATGAATAGTAGGTAGCCGGGGGCACTCTGCACTCAAACAATAAACAATTCAAAAAGTACTGCCTTCATTTACTCCTTAAAATTCATAACAGAAGACTTAATTCCAAATGATTAACTCAAAGAGATTTTAAATGGTATAAATACTCAACTGAGAGTTCACTATTTTAAAAAGTCACCAGAAAAACTTGTACTAGTCATATGGAGACAAAAATATGTCTTGGGAATGCACTGTTTTTATTTTGTTTTTGTTTTTCTTTTTACCAAAACAAGCTTCTCTAGTTCAAGGAACAAATTTTCTGGACTTTCTTCTTTGCTTTGTAGAAGCTGTTTTAACTCTGCAGCATTAATACTCATCGTCCGTGATGGATGAGCTCCCTCTACTTCCATGAGACCACTATCATCTCCACAACATCCCTGTAAATGTCACACACAAGTTACATTTGAGAGCAGCGTAATTTGCAAAGATGCTTCCAAACTTATTCAGATACTTAAGCCATTTGCTGCAATCTTTCCCTTAATGTTTTGGTTTTACATCAGTATAAATGGTTCATTCTAAGAAGGTTTTAGCAGCTCAAAGCTGAAATAAGTTTTCTTTGAGTAAGACTCACAAAATAAGTAGTTAAATACATGCATTCAATTTAATGACATCAAGATTTCTCAACAAAAATATCCAGCGGCAAACACACTGGCACATGCAGGACACATAACATACTGATTGTTAATTCAAGTTAATAAAATGCCTGCTATAACAAAGAATTGATGGAATTCGAATTTATCTTTCTGGAGATATGGCAAACAAAGAAATAACAACTACCATACTTAAGACCACATCCTATCATGCAGGAAAGTTAGTGTTTCTGCTTTAAGAAGTATGCCATACAATAAAATGAATATTGGAGTGATAATAATTCAATACTAGAAAAATTATCCAGCAAAACAAATCTTGGATAATAAATCCCTCCATATTGTCACATACGAAAGAACACTTAAGTAGTTGTAAATCTCAGAACACAGCCCTGTTTTAAATGGCTCAAAATGAATACGGTTTCTTAGGAGACTACACCCACCAATGCAAATGAGAATTTAGTTATTTTAAAGAGGCATCAACAATTAAAATTTTATTTGGAGCCCCTACCATTTGTCCTGTTACTAGACGTATTTCAATGAAAATTATTTTAAACAGATTCCCACTCAAAGTGATATTGTGCCTGAAGCACACTTGGTTCCTTTCAGAAAACACTAGAATAAAAAAGTCACTTACATTGTATTAAGGAAGAAGTCATACAATTTTAATGAGAAATTCAATAAACTATCATGTCTACAGGGTTTTTACTTGCTCTGTTTGGCGGTCAGGGTGAAGGGTAGGTCGATGATAGTGTTTTATTTTTTAAAAAAATTAAGGGAAATGAGTTAAAAATAATCAGAGTGCACTAACAGAAACCTATTGTGAACAGTTCTCTTTAATGGAACTGCCCCATAAATGCTAATAAAATGTATAAATTAAGTAACTAAATATATTTTACAAAAATAAGCATATTAACCAGATTACAAATTATCACGGCATCTATCTGGCCTCTTTCCTCACTCTTAGTTATTCATACCACTTTCAATGAGAGATGGGAAGCTTAGTACAGCTGAATCAGAAAATATTACGATAATCATTATTTTTAACAATCACCAAAAAAAAGTTAAAAAAAAAGATAGGAAGAGAACTAATGTCCACACAAAGACTGGAACATGGACATTTACAGCAGATTGTTCACAACTGCCAAACTTTGAAAACCACCAGAATGCCCTTCACTAGGTGAATGGATATAGTACGTCCAGAAAATGGAAATATTATTCCACGCTAAAAACAACAAAAAAAGAGCTATCAAACCATAAAAGATATGGAAGACTTGCTACATACTGTATAATTCCAGTCACATAACATTCTGTAAAAGGCAAAGCCATGGAGACAGTAAAAAGAATAGTGCCTGCCAGAGGTTGGTGAAGAAAGGATGAATAAAGTAGAGCACAGAGGATTTTAGGACAGTGAAACTATTCTGTAGAACACTATAATGGTGAATTATATGTTATTATACATTTGTCCAAACTCAAAGAATATTCAACCAAGAGTAAGCCCTAGTGTAAAGTATGGACTTCGACATGGATTTTAATAATGTATCAATCTAAGTTAATCAACTATAACAAATGTACCATTGTGGTGCAGTAGGTCAATAGTAGTAGGGGAGACTGTACAATCAATATTAGGGAAGGAAAGGAGGTTGGGAATGGGGATGGAGATGGTAAGGGGTATAAGGGAACTTTCTACACCTTCCACTCAATTTTGCTAAAACTGCTCTAAAAAATAAAATCTATTTCAAAAAAAGACTGGGAGAAAGATGAAAAATTATGAACTAATTAAAACATTTGAAATGATGTAAAATATTCATCTCTGTACTTTTCATTATTATAAACCAAAATTGTTATTTTCCTGCTTTACTGAAATATAATTGACATATCATTGTGTAAGTCTTAAGGTGTACTTGATTTGAGAACAGAAAGCATTTGAACAAAATAAAATGCATTTTAAATGCCAATCCACTTGTTAGTAAAAGCAGTATTAGAAAATCTAGGGTTAAACTTAGCATAATTTGAAGTTTTCTATATATACACTACTGTGAGAAGTAGCAAGAGAAATTTAAGATCTTTAAAACTATAATCTACAAAGTGATTTCAAGAAAATGAAAATTCTATCAAATTTGTGATAACATTTCAAATCTCCTTATTTATTTGTCAAGAACTTCAGCTATTAAATTGTATGAGACACTGTACAAGTACTCTGAGAATAAGTTAGTAAGACATGGTCTCTTACCTAAGTGAGCTAACACTCAGAAAGTGGATTGGGAAATAGTAAATAGTCATATAAATAATTTACTAAAAAGCCCACAATAATATGATATGAAGTATACAAAATGAAAGTAATCTCAAAAGGCTTTACAAATTGGGATGCATTAAAACAGGCACTACAAACAGATTATAGTTTAACCAAGAAAAAAAGAAGAAAAGGGGAGGGAGAGAGAGCGAGATAGACACAGCAGACCCGTAACTTAAAGAGACATACAGAAGCATGGCCAAGGAGAGATGTGTAAGTAGATAAGATTTAGGATGATGGCATAGTATAAATTGTTTTCTAAGGGAGAAGTGGTTGTAAAGGTAACTTTTCAGCCATACAGTGAATAGTCTTGAATAATCTTGAAAGTTTGAAATTTATTCTCTATATACCAAAAGTTATTGTAGGGTGGAGGGAGATGACCTGATGTCTGCTTTAGGAAAATGTAAATTCACACAGAACTACTCAGAATATATCAGAGAAATAAATGTTTGGATAGAACTGGAAAGAAGACTGATACAACACTCTGCATGAAAATATCAATAAAGAGATAATAATTATTTTGAAAACTAAATATAAATTCTGGAATGGAAAAGTACAATAACTGAAATGAAAATTGACTAGAGGGGCTAAACATCAGATATGAGCTAGAAAAAAATCAGTGAACCTCAAGACAGGTAACCTGAGCTTACCCACTTTAAGGAACAAAAAGAAAAAAACAATGAAGACCCAGAAGCATAGCCTCAGAGACTTACGGGGTACCATCAAGAGCACCAACATAATAAGAGTCCCAGAAGAAGAAGAAAAAGAGTGAGAAAGAATCTGAAGAAATAATGACTGAAAACTTCCCAAATTTGAAGAAAAACATTAACCTACATTTCCAAAAGGACTGACATACTTCAAGTAGAATAAGCACTTAGACACATCATAATCAAATTGTTAAGAACCAAAGACAAAGAGAGAACAATGAAAGCAGCAAGAGAGGTGACTCAACTAAAAAAAGAGATCCTTGGCAAGATTAACAACTGTTTTGTCACCAGACACCATGTAAACCAGAATGTGGTAGGAAGACATAAAGTGCTAAGAGCACACTATCAATCAAAAATTCTGTAACTGACAGAAAACTATGCCCAAAAATGAGGGACACATCTCAGGATTTAAGAGAGAGAGAGAGAATTAGTCATTAGCAGACACTCTATACAAAAATAAACTAAAGGGAGTCCTTCAGGCTAACATCAAAGGACAACAGACAGTTACTTGAAACCACATGAAGAAAAAAAAGTGTCAATAAAAGTTAACTACACAGTAAAATAAAGCATAAACATAATTTTTGTTTGTAACTCTTTTCTTCTATCTGAATTCAAAACCAGAATAAAGCAATAATGATAAAACTGTGTGGATGGGCTCATAATGTATAAAAGTGTAATTAGTGCAATATCACAAAGGAAGGGAATAAAGCTACATTGTAGCAGTATACTACTGAAACTATGTTGCCATTAATCTGAACTATGGTATATTAAATGAAGGTGTTAAATGTAGTACCCAGGGCAACCATTAATGAGGTTTTTAAAAGCAAAAGAAACAACTAAAAAAATAAAATGGTGCAGTAGAAATTATCTGTTTAACACAAAAGGCAGGGTGGAGATAAAGAGGAACAAACAAATATATAGGAAGTAAACAGCAAAAACAACTGATGTAAATCTTACCTATTTATAATTAAACACAAGTGAACTGAATATACCAATTAAGAAGGAGAAATTGGCAGAACGTAAGAAAACAATATAAAACAAAACAATCCAATAATAGGCTGTCTACAAGAGACACACTTTAAGATACAAACAGGTTCAAAGAACAAGAGTAAAGTAAAATATATCATATAAACAATAACCAAAACAGAGCTAGAGTGGCTATACCAATAACACAATATAAAACTTTAGACAAAAGTTATTACTAGAGACAAAGGACATTTTATAAGAACAAAAGGGTCAATCCATTAGGAAGACATAGCAATTATGAACATATATGCACCTAACAATAGAGTCCTGAGATGCATGAAGCCAAATCTGATAGAAGAGTGAAATAAACAATTCAACGATAATATTTAAAGACTTCAGTCCCCCACTTTCAGTAGTTTAGTATTGTGTGGAACAATAAGGCAGAAAACACCAAGGAAACAGAAGGCTTAAACCAACTAATAAAAATACACGTATAGAAGATTCCATGAAACAGCAGAAGGCACACTCTTCTCAAGTGCACATGAACATTCAATAGGAAAGAACAGATGTTAGGCTGCAAGACAAGCTCAATAAAATTAAAAGGGCTGAAATCATATAAAATATGATTTCACAATGGAATAAAATTAAAAATCAATTACAGATGAAAATCTGGGAAATATGTGAAAACTTAACATGCTCCTAAATAACCAATGCACCTAAGAAGAAATCACAGGGGTAATTAGAAAATACTTCGAGATGAACAAAACAAAAACAACCAAAAGAGTGCACAGAGGGAAATCTATAGCTGTATATGCCTACGTTAAAAAGAAGTATCACAAATCAATAACCTAACCTTCCAACTTAAGAAACTAGAAAAAGAAGGGTAAACTAACCCCAAAGCAAGGTAGAAGTAAACAATATAGATTAAAGCAGAAATAAATGAAAGAGAAAACAGAAAAATAACAGAAAAGATCAAAGGAACCAAAATTTGGTTATCTGAACAGATCCACAAACTAACAAACCTTTAGCTAGACTAACCAAAGATTGGGGAAGAGGAGAGAGAAGACTCAAATTTTTTAAATTAAGAATAAAAAGGGGACATCATTAAGAATCTTACAAACAAAAACAGTTTCAGAAATTATTATGTGCCATCAAGTTAACAATGTAGTTGAATGAAGAGGAACAAATTCCTAAAAAGACAGACACTACCGAAACTAACTCAAGACACATAAAATCTGAATATATTTATATCAACTAAAGAAATTTAATTAGTATCAAAAAAAGTTTCTACAAAGAAAAGCCCAGGTCAGAATGACTTAACTTTCTAGTTTCTACCAAATGTTTAAAGTACTAACAAGAATCCTTCACAAACTATTCCAAAAAATAAAAGACAAAACACTTTCCAACTCACTATATAAGGCCAGACAAATGCCCTAAGAAAAAGAAGCTACAGACTAATCTTCCTGTGAATTAAACCAAAAAATCCTCAATAAAGTGAAGCAAATTGAATCTAGCAACATACATGAATTCCACTTCATGACTAAGTGACATTCACCCCAGGAATACAAGGACAGTTTGATGTGAAAATCAATCAGTGTAATACACTAAATTAGTAAAATATGGAGAAAAACACGGTCATTTCAATAGACACGGAAAAAGCATTTAACAAAACCCAATCTTTCATATTAAAAATACTCAAAAAACTAGGAACGGAAGGGAATTTCCTCCATTTTATAAAAGGCATTTATGAATAATTTAACACTGTATTTAATAATAAAAGACTGAATGCCTTCTCCCTAAGATCAGGACCAAGACAAAGGTGTCAAATTTTGCCACTTTTCTTTAACATGTATTGGAGGTTCTTGAGAGATAATTAAGAAAGAAAAAGAAATAAAAGGTATCCAGATTGGAAAGAAAGACGTTAGATTAGCTTATCTCTACTTGTAGGTAACATGATCTTGTATGTAGAAAATCTTAAGGACACAACTAAAAAAACTATTGGAACAAATAAACGAGTTCAGCAAGGTTGCAGAACACATTAGCAATACACAAAAACAATTATTTCTAAACACAAAGAACAATTTAGAAATTAAATTAAGAAACAATTTCGTTTATAACAGCTTTTTAAAATTTCCTAATTTAGAGGCGTAAACTTAAAAAGAGGTACAAGACATATATTGAAAACTACAAAACATCATAGAAAGAAATTAAACACGACCTAAATATATGAAAGCCATCCCATATCCATGGACATGAAGACTTAATTAGTACTAAAATAGTAATACAAAATTGATCTACAGATTCAATACAATCCCCTTAGTGGTTGCCAAGGGCTAGGGTAGGGTCAAAAGGGGAATGGGGAGTTTGTTAATGGGTACAGAGCTTCTTTAGTGGGTTATGAATTCATTCTGAAATTAGATAGTGGTGATGGTTGCACAATTCTATAAATATATTAAAAATCACAGAATTGTAAGTTTAAGAAGGTGAGTTTTATGAGATGTGGATTATAAAATGTTACAAAATAAAAATGTTACAAAAAAAGGAGCAAGAAGGAGAAATCTAAGGTAACAGTTGTAAAATATAAAAGAAGAAATAAAGTATGAAAGGTTTTGTGAATAAAACCGACAAAGAATGAGCAGCTCCTGAAGATGATGAACAAAAGGGGTAAATTCAGCTATTATTCCATGATTTCTATCTTGAAGGTCAGGGAAGATCAATGGTATAAATGCAGGGTACATAAAACATGAATCAAGTTTAGGGGGGAACATAATTAATTTGATTTTGGATATTCAGAGATTCTATCCACTAGCTAAGAGAGAGGAGAAACAGAAGTGGGAAAGAGAGAAAAGGAACCAAGCAGACTATGATAAGGGAGAAGATCTATGTGACAGAAATTAAGTAATGCAGGGGAACATTTTTCTCTGATTAAGAAAAGAAATAAGAGATTAAAAATAACAGGGAAACAATCTAGGGGAGAGTGAAAGGATTTCAAAATTAAACAGGTGGCCCTGATCTTCTCAATGAAGGAAGTAAGAAAAGAAAATATATTGATGAGAAAAGAATAAAAGCATTAATCAGCAGTCCCCAGCAGATCCTGGATAACATGAATTAACACTGGTTAGTGGTTTTTGACTAGGAACTGTTTGACGACGTGCAAGAAAATCTATCATACTGATCTATTAGCAACATGTCACTTATGCTCTGGTAAAACTAATAAGCAGTATTCCATCAAGTAAAACTAAAATCTCTTTAGGGTAGCTACCATCCTGCTGCTAAATATGCCGATCTTCTAAAATCAAAGCATCTGGTAAATTTTATCATTTAATAAACTATATATGACACAAAACAAACAATAATTTGCTGATAAAACTGGCACGACAATAACTACAAATTCAACAGGCAGCCAAGAAGGGCTTTCTGGAGTAAATATCCTCAACATAAACTTAATTTTTTCTTATGAAATCATCCCTCCCATATTATATTTATTTTGGTAATACTGTACTACACAGATCCTCTACAACTCTTCCCAAACAGAAATCTTAAATATAAACTGAATTTCTTAAACCAGTGTTGACAGAATACCAATCCATGGGACATTAACAGCTGTGTGTACACACATACACTCTCGCACAAGTATTTTGCAAGCAATACGTTTGGACAAAACTGCTTTAGACTATAATAGATAAAGTTTCTATTTACCCAGGCCCTTTTAGAGCTTATGATATACTAATGTGCAGTTAAGTGTCATCAGGGAGATATTTCCAAATTTATTTGACCACAAACACTTTTTAAAAGCAGGCCTATTAATGGCTTCTGAAATTGGGTCTTCAATCTAAACCATAATTTTGTAAAATACTAATCAGAGAAAGTCTTCATTAGATTTTAACGATAAGATTTTAGAGTTGGGGAAATAATCTTTAATTAATATCTATGATGAATCCAAAATAGTCTAGTATAATAAACTTTACATTCGCCCCAAAATCAGAGCATCCAAAACGTCCAAATGCTCAATTAAATGACAGTAAGTGAATACTTGATTAAAAGACTGATAAAACTTAACTATTCTAAATGAAAAGTTACTAGCAAGATAACTCAATGTACAACTATGTAAAAAGATACCCTACATATATTTTTCTCTAAGTTGCAAAGTCAGAGGATTCACAAATTTAAAATGTCTAATAAATTGGAGTTCAATTAATTCTTCTCTTTAACATCTATCTTTTTTAATAAATCAGAAACCTAATTTTATAGTGAGAGGAGGGCACAGAGAAAAACACTACTTTTAAGTTCCAAGTGCCAAAAAACATTATTCAAAATATTTTTGAAGCCAACTGATTTTTATGACAAAAGTTTAAATTTAAGAAATATCAAACACATATAAATATACATATACATATGCACTTACCATTGTGTCAGAGTTAAGAATTTGCCTCATAAATTCCAAAAATGAAGATGCAAGTTCACCTGTGTCCTTACTAAAAGTACTGACCACTCGTTTCAGTAAACTATGCAGAGCATTACTGTTTTTCCTTAAAGAACTGTAAAGAAAATAGAGAGAAAATGTCTTAAAATTTGAACATATAAATCTAGTACAAGAAATGAACTGTATTAGTTCAGACAAAATAAATTTTGGTTATCATTTTAAAAAATGTAAGAAGAATTCTCATGTGTCTATGTATGCAAATCATGTAACAAAGCAACTGACATCTCCTTTTAAATATAAACTTTAAGCTCTTAAAGAAAAACCTTCCCCAAATAATAAAGATATAAAACTTAGCAAAAAAAAAACTTACAGGTTCCCTATTTTTACACTTTTTATAACCTGGTAATTTCTCTAACATAAAGAAGTTACAATTACAGAAGCTTGACCAAAAAGGCTAATTTATAGAACTACAAAAAATGAATGTCTTTATGACATTGTAATCTGACAGAAGAAAATCAAAAGTATAGAAAAGGGATGAGTCAGCAAACTTTTTAGATAAAGTGGTTGATGGTAAATAATTTAGACTTTGCAGGTTATACACAACTCAGTCTCTCTACAGTCTCAGTCACAAAAACTGAACTGCTGGTGTAGTGGAAAAGCAGCCACAGATGACACATAAGTACTGGCTATGTTTCAATAAAACTTTATTTACCGAAACTAGTGGTAAGCTGAATTTGACCTGTGGCCCATAGTTTGCCAACCCCTGATATAGACAGATTTCAAGTATAACAAACAATAATGATGATATATATTTATTTATTTATTATTTATTTTTATTTATATTTACATATGTATGTATATATATAATGAGAACATACAATCCCGCTAAAATTTTTCTATACACATACACATTTCTTAGTTGATCAAAAGAATTTCAAGAGCAAATTATTCTAATATTTAATTATGTCCCTTAAGTTGTAATATAATTAGCCAAAATTAAAATAAATGTTAACAGTAAACATGCAGTGTTTGTATTTTAAAAATGTGGTTAGAGTCTGACAAACCAGCATACAAGACTTTGGTAAAACAATACAAAAGAGAGAAAGATAGGACTCCTACTGTTGAGAACTTTATAAAATAATGAACAAGGCATAATAAACAGTAATGCAATTAAACACAAAGATAATACAACTAATGGAAAAAGCATGGGTTCAAAATTAAACTGTACCAATTACTAGCCTCGACATATAACTTTATGCAAATGAGCCTTACTTCCATGGTCTATCAAAAACTGTGGTCCAGTATACACTTATTAGAATGTCTAAAATAAAAACATTACAGTAATACCAAATTTTGGTATTTTGTTACTCAATTCATAGAGAAGTTTTCCATGAAAGGATAGAACACTGGAGTATTGGGGTGATGAAACTGCTCTACATGGAACTGTAGTGATAAACACATGGCCTACGCATTTGCTAAATCTATGCATATGTACAAAATCTACCAATATGCATATAGAACTACACCTAATAAAATGTGAACGGGGTTACAAAGTAACAGGGAAGGCTAGAATCAACTTTCAGATGTTGGACGGGAGTAACAGTATCAGTATAGACTCATTTTTAAAACTACACACCAAAAAATAAATAGATGCAAAAATAAATGTAGATGTGTATGTATTTCCTAGCCCAATCCGATGAGAGGAACCAAAATCAGTGACATGAGTTGAACGATAAAATAAATAATATTGGATTATTATACAAGAAAAAATTAATGTCCATGAATTCATACTAATATAAATAACTGAATAAATAAATGAGGGAAAAGTGATCATTCTTCTTTACAGGAGAATAATTAACAAATGAGAAAGGAATGAGAGAAAGGAAATCACACAATAGAACACCACATTAATAACTACCACATGCCAAGACTCATTGATGGATATCAAAGTTACTGAACAAAGTTTTAAGTAAAAATAGGGTATCTACATAATCTCAAAGAGCATTTTCCAAAATATTTAGTAATTAAAAATACAAAATCAGTAACTTTGCAGTAAGGAATCTTGGCAGATAGCACCTCAGTCAAGTGATCAAGGTTAATATCAATAATATACCATGTATTTCCTGATAATGATACACTGAGAAAGGTATATTGCAACTGTAGTATCTTTCTCATTAAAGCATAATTTCAATCTAATTAGGAGTTGGTATTAGACAAAGTTAAATTAAGGGATATTTTACAAAATAACTAACAAGTACTTTCTAAAAATCCCAAGGTCATAAAAAACAAGGACAGAGAAATGTAGGCTCCTGAAACAGAAAAAGAAAATTAGTGTGAAAAAACTGATGAAATCTAAGTAAGTTCTCTATTTCAGTTAATAATATTATGTCAAGGTTACTTTCTTAGTATTGATAAATATCCAATTGTTATATAAGACATTACATAAAAGTTAGGTGAAGGGTTTTTGTTTTTGTAAGTCTTCTGTTAAGTTTAAAATGATCTCAAAAAAAAATTTTAAGTGGGACCTCCCTAAGAGTTTTGAGGACTTTATGTAAAAGTGTATAGTGACCTGTTTCTAAATAAAGCCAGATAAAATCATGCTATACATCTGCTCAAAACTTTGCAGTGGTCCTTATATCTGCCCCACTTTTACTCTTGTATTACTTCTCTGACACTATGCTTTATCATTTTTCTCCTCACTCACTCACTCCAAGGGCAGCCACCATGGCTTCACAGCTATTTCTCAGACATGTTAGGCATGCTATTTGCAGTTGTTCTCCCCAAGGATATTAACATGTTTTACTCCTCACCTCCTTTAGGAAGTGAGGACTTCCCTAATCATCTCCCCATATTTTAAATGACGACTCCAATGCTCACTCTGGCACTCACTATCCCACTGTCCTACTTTGTTTTTCTGTAACATATTATGTATTTTCTTTACATGTTTACTGTCTGTCTACTTCTAGTAGAAAGAAAGCACCAAGCAAGCAGGAAAATTTTTTTCCCAGTACCGAGAACAGTGTCTGATCCAAAGAACACAATCAATAAATATTTGTGAATCAAATGAATCTAGTATTCATTTTTATTCTTCCATAGTGCCTACTATATACCAGGTTTCTCGATGCTGGAGGGAGTACAGTCAAGAAGATAGTTCCCTGTCCTCATGTAATTTATATTTCAATGAGGGAGACAAACATATAAACAAGAAACCTTTATAATGCAATGTCAAACAGTATAAATATAGTGAAAAAATATAAACAGGGATAAGAAATAAGGACAAAAAATAGACTATTTTAGACAGGTATTTAGGTAGAAAATATATTATACAGATGCCTGAACAAAGTGAGGAAATAAGTCCTAGAAGGATGTAGAGGTAAACTTTTGGGGGGAAGAAAAAAGTCTGAAGATAGAAATGAGCTTGACAGAGAGCAAAACTAAGGATAAAAGAGCTATGATATAAGTCAGTCAAAGAAATAACAAAGGGCTAGATTGGATAGAACTTTAAAGACCGTTATAGAGAGTAGATTTTATTTGTATTATAACTGGAAGCTATCGGAAGAATTTAGGCAAAACAATTACATGTATCTGTTTTGTTTTTTAAAAAATCAGTCTGAGTGCTGAGAGAAAGAATTTTACAGGGACAATAGTGGAAGCAGGAGAACAGACTAGAGGCTATTCCAATGCGTTATGCAAGAAATGACAGTGAACGGGACAAGGGCGACAACTATGAAGGTGGAGAAAAGGTATCAGATTCAGGATAGATTTTGGATGTATAATCCATTGGACTTACTGGTGAACTGGGTGTAAGGAGTGAAAGAAAAAAACAAGAATCCTGGAGTTTAGGTAGTACACTTGGGTAGACAGTGATAACATTTACTGAGATGAGCAAGACAGAAACATTTTTGAAGCAGGAATATCAAAAGCTCTGCTTTACATCTGTCGGGTTTGAAATGCCCATTAGATGGCCAAGGAGAGAGGTCAAATAGATATTTGGGTTACCTGGAGCTTAGCAGACAGAGCCAAAGAGCATAAAGACAATAGGTTAAGATGACTTAGGAAAAAATAACAGATTAAAAAAAGGACCAGAAACATAAATCTAGCGAAGCCAAAAACATCGCATATAATGCTATTGGAGAGATACGCAAAGTGTGTTTGTGAGAGCACCCAACCCAGATAGTAATGAAGGGATTATAGAAAACTTTTTGGCTTTCTTAAAAGTGTAGTGTATGAAGTGAATTTCAAAAACTATAGAGTAACAAGATAAAGGACATTCAAGAATTAAAATTTAATGGTAATAGACTGGGGAGTGGGGAAAGGAGAAAAACTTGGATATTCAGAAGATGCTACAAACTCAAGAGAGAAAACACAGAAGAGGAGACAAAGATGTGGTGAAGGTAGGAGCCAGCACCAAACATAATACCCGGAACAAGAGCTTTCAACCAATGTTATAAGAATTAATGAAAGGCACAATATATGTGTCCTCTTCCTTTCTATCTCATAATCCTACCTACTTCTACAAATTTCCAAAGAAATCTACCTAATAGCACAAAGAAAAAGATGAAGGCATGAACAGAGGGACAAGAGCAGACATTACATTTGAGAGACTGAGCAGCATGATATTTATATCATTTCAAATCAATTTCATCTCAGCCATTCCTCTAGTGGGGGCGGGGGGAGGGAAAAAACATAGAATCAGCACTTTTAGCTTTAGATTCCTTATTATCACACTACCATCACCTCTGGACTAAAGGCGAATATATCAACAAAACAAATATCTTAAAGCATAAATTAACATCCTTAGAATAATAAGATTTCCTTAAATACTCTAAGATGCTCACATTATCTATCTATTCAATTTATATTTTTAATCCTAAAGATCTTATTATTAGCACATTCTACTGCTAACAAATCTTCCATAAATACAAACTTTCTCCATATGAAAGAAATCACACCTTCAACTTTCTACAGTAGCTATAAATTAATATGGGAGGGGGTGACAGTGAAAAATTAAATCCAAAGTATATTAAATTAGATAAAGCATTACCTTTTTAAATGAAATAATCCATAATCATGCTCTGCAAGAAACATCATTGTTCTGACACATGTCAGTAAACAGTTATAACTGCTCTCAGAGTTAGCTAGCATAGCCAACAGACAGTCACAGATTGAAGCCATCAATTCTTTGTTTGGCAGAGAATTGGATAGTTGCTCCAGTTCAGAAAGAGAACTTTCAGAAGAGTTTGGCAAAATAAGTGCAATATCCTGTGAGGGAGGAAAGGAGTAAATAACTTTTTTAACTATTAACACCAACACTAAGCATTTTTATTTCAGAAGTGCATAAAATACATAGTAATTAATACTTAGTGAATCAGCTCATCAAAATATTATTATTACTGTCTCATCCTAAACACAGATTCAAATACATTAGGAACAAGAGTCATTCTGCCTTCCTATAAAATACAAGGACACATACCTAAAGAATAGTTAAAAATTTTACAATATTTTTACTTTAAAAGAACATCTGTTTAAAATTTTTTCCTTCCGTATTACCACTGAGTATAGGGTGTATCTCCAAATGGTTAAGTACATTTGGTACTAAAATATTTTAAATTCACTGTATTATTCATTCATTCATCATATTTTTTAAATTTATAAAGAAGCCATTCAGAGAAATAAATTTTAATAAATGTATTCATATGTGAATTTAAAACATCACAAAAAGGGATGAATGAAGCATATAAAGTTAAACAGTTTTCCAACTATCTTCCTCTAGTTTTTATACACTTTTAAATTTCGAGTTTTTCAATACTAAGCAAGTTCAGCTAACAATAACTAAAAACTGTCACTATTTTTTTTATAGAAATGGATTTTACAGGAACATTTTCACGTACATCTCATTGCCTTTAATAACTTAATATACTGCAAACCAGTATTCAACTTGAGTTAAAGCTATAAAAGCAAAGATTGAATCACAAGGGAACTATAACAAAGTGAGGCCAAAAATGAGGTCTCTATGATTAAAACAGCTAGGCTCTTACAATGCTATTCGGCACAGTCATAAAAGCTAACGTGGATTATATAACAAACACCAGTCAAATGAACATTTTGAAAGAAAAGGACTTAAAATACCCTATCAGGTCCAAAGCTATATTCTGCCAGGTTCCCTTTTTGTGAAAACAAGTCCCACCAAAATTGTTCCTCCTTGACTTGAGAGTTAAATGTTAACTAAAAAGAATTTTCTTCGTTAGCTAGAAAAGATAAGCTTCTAACACTGGACCCATTAAAAATATTCTGCCTGAAAGAAAAATTACATCTTATGATTAGATGGCAGGAGCATATTAATAAGCTAGAATGCCATTAGCATAGAAATCTCCAAAGATCCCAAACACGATAGGCTTTCAAAGTTAAAACGATTTTCATTAAAGTATGGAACTATAAACTAGAAGTCAATTATGTAAACAGCAGGGAGAAATACCACTACTTTTGGTAGTCTGAAACACACTAAAACTGTAGTAACCTGTGATGTCTTCAAAAGCTGTCCTAACAGGAAAATGTATTTTAATTCAACCAATCATAAAGCTATAAAATTCAAGAATGCACTGGCGTATAATTAGAAGGAAAATGAACATACTAGACATAACCAACCCCAACTAATACAGTGGCAGGTAAAGCAACTATCCAAGGATACAATCTCATAAAGAAAAAGAAAGGGCTCTTCAGAGAAACCTGTGAAATACAAATCCAATAGGAAGCTGTGAAGCACCAAACCATTTTATCGTTGGTTCACTAGTTAAATTTATCTCCCTAAACAACAGCAATAACAACAAAATAGATGAGATCTCCTTGTTCAGAACTAGGAGTTACATCAAGAGCTTTTAAAACACACACACACACATTTATAAATTTATAAAATAACTATAAATACCTGATCACAGAGAGACTGCAAAAATGATGTGACATATTCAACACATTGTTGGCGAATAACACTGTCTCCAGGAGACCGAACCAAAGCTAACAGATCCTGGAAAATCTCTGCATATTTTTCATCACCTTTAATAGTTCCATTAATTAGATGCAAAATAGCTAATTTACAAGCTTTGTGTGAAGCCAGAGCATCAAGAAGGGCAAGCAACCTGGTGGTCTGGCTAGTATACTGTTTTTCTTTATCTTCTGAAGTGCTGAAATAAAATCAATACATTTAGTAAACAGTTCTTGATTTTAAGGCAATATTTTTTTAACACATATCAACTTATAGACCAATCTTGTATAAAACATTGCATTTCTTGGATATGACAACTTCTCCGAAACTTTACAATTACTATAAAATTTTATAAATTTAGGTTTTCAATAATATATTTTCTTAAATCAGAGTATAGTTCACCTTTCAAACACCCAAAACCAAGGCCTTCAAGGCATTTTGCACAATATAATGAAATAAAGTTTGCTAATTAAAAATAATCTATATTTACTCATATACATACTATGTGTGTATATGTTTATGTGTTTATCTATATGTATATATTAAATGAGCATTCTAAATCCTGGTTTCCGAATTCTAAGTGAAAAAATTATATCTGTGTCAAGAATAAGTTGAAAAAAAATTTTTAATGCAAAATGAAAATACCTTTGCAAGTCTTCTACAACCAAATCCAACACAGTTCTCATAATCAGAAGTGCAGTTGGTGAAGCAAGGTCACACAATTGAACACAAATACGCCGTAACATATGTTGAATGGGCTGGCAGGTTGTGCCAGAGAAAGAGCGAACTACTTCTTGGAGCAACTTTGCTTGAACATGAAGGTGCATGCTCCACAATTTTCGGGTGTTGAGTGCCACTGATATATCATGTGGCTCAATAACCTGTTAAAAAAGTATAATGTGTGTGTTCGTAGATTTTTTAAAATATTTATTTATAGTCACAAAAACTTCAGGAAGAACTGTTATGAAAAGAACATCTTTAGTGCATGCTTAAAACATTTAATCTTCTATTATACAATTAAACATGTGCTTCAATTAAATGCATCTAAAAAACTTATCGTTCTCAGGCTAGCAGTCAGTAGTAGAGCAGAGTCCATTGGTGAAACAACCTAGTTAATGGCAAATGCTAACACATGCTGAAGAAAAAAAAGATTTAAAAATAACAAAAGTACAAGTGTACATAACAGCATAATTCACATTAACAAAAATTCATTTAAAATGTTACCCCCATATTTTCTTAATGACCAACTTGCTTCAGTTTTCTCACCCTCATCCAGTTATTTTATGTCTTTTCTAGGGGAAGGGAATGAGGGTTGTTTTTGTTTTTAACAAAATCACTGGCTTTTTAAAAAGTGTTACTGCCATCATTTATAAGATGCATGTTATATGGAAGTGATACCTGAGTTGTTTGCATAGGCAATGGTAGAGGCAGCAGCTCTGAAAGGAGTATGAGTCCAGAAAAAAATCCTTCAGGAATCTTCAAGATTGAAGAAAGAACTTCTTTTAACATTAAAGACCAAGTATTATTGGCTAGAGTCTCTTCTGAGATTGTGAGTTTTTCATTAACTCCTTGTGTAAAAGTCAGTAAGATATCAATGATATCATTCTGAATTTTCTGTTCATCACTATCCAAACGACCTGAGAGAGGGATTGAGCACAGGAGCATGTGTAAAGTCACAAGTGCTGAAGGAACACGCATATCCTTAAATTCAAAGGATCCACCTCTCAGGAGTTCTGTTAACATAGTTTTAAGAAGAGTGAGTGTGCAGCGAGCCATTGAAATAGTAGTAACTCTGTGAAGGGTAGTCCCCATGTTGACATGAAGCCTCCAAGGTTGAGTCAGAATACTGTTCAGTTTTTGCAGAACCCGAATAAAGGTGTCCATTCCTTCAGCAGAAAAAAGCTGAATAACAGCAAGATTCCATTTCAGATCTTTCTGTTGGCCTGTACATAGGATAAGAGGAAAAGTAAAACTAATTACTTTTATGTTAATAATCAGTTAATATTTCTGAATATCTTATGTAATAAATGATATTTATACTAGGCTTAAACAATTTTTGTTTTAAAAGTACAGTGGCTACATTACCTTCAACAGGGGGTGGTGGGCATGCCACACTGCAGAGAACACGTAAAGCAGTGGTAAGGCCCACTCCTTCTGGGGTCATCAAATTATCAATATTCTTTAAAAATAAAAATGAACAGAAAGTTTAACTTCTTGGTACTTATAAGATTAAGAGAAAATTCCAGTGACAACATCAGTTAAAAATGAGTTTCAAGTTAAGTACTTAAATCATTTTAAAGTTCTTAAGTAATTTAAAACACAAATAAGGCTAATAAAGTTATAGAGGTATTTAATCTGACATATGTTGTACCATATATATATAATGTAAATAAAATGAATTAAGCGCAAAGTACAAGTATATTAAAAAGCACTGACTAAAACAGAGGTAACATACAGATATGTATGAGACTCTGTATTAAGAATAGCTTCTTTTCGTATATTTTTTCTATACATCTTCTTTCCCAAAAATGAACCAATGACTGATTTTACAAAGCCTTGTAGATAATAAACCTCTTTCAAAACTCAGGAAGCAACAGGGAATATTTTAGCACTACATACATACATTTTTTAAAAAATGCAGATACCAGAGAAGTCTAGTTATAATGGCCAGTAGGGGCATGGCTAGAGAAAAAAGAAATAGTTGCCTCTGTCCTTAGCACCTACCCATGCTATGTTTCCGGCAACAGTTATGTTTAAATTGCTTTGCTTTTGTAGTTTCCACACAGCAGCATATAGATCGTTAAAAAAATTAACAAGACATAAGGTTTTTTTATGATTATTATTATTTATGCCTACAGCACTTGGTCTTCCTAAGTGGTCTCCCATTCAAGTACTAACCAGGCCCGACCCTACTTAGCTTCCAAGATCCAACATCAGGCTTGTTCAAGGTAGCATGGCCGGAGACCATGAACCGTAACTCCACTGGAGCGCACACAGAAGGCTGTATGTAAAGCAGACATGCTAACCGCTACACTACGGAACCATGTCCGAGACATAACATTTTAAAATGTTACTATTTCAGTTTCTAAACCTCAGAGGTGAAAAAATAAAATAAAATAATTCCTTTCCCTCATAGTTTCCCACCTAAGATTATCTTTTCCTCTAATTTCTTCTTCCATGCTACCTTTCAATAGTTCCACAAATTACATAAGGCAGCAGGGAACCAAAGTGAAGTTTCAGTCTTTGACCAAGAGTTTATAGTACATCTTGGAATAAGAATCACTTATAATAACCACATTTAATAGGATAAGAATTTACATAAAGATTGAAACTCTTTTAATCACAGCATGTAATTCAAATATCTAAAACTAAATTTCTTATTGGTTAAATACTTTCACCTAAGCCATGTGATATTTACTGGACACCTCCTGACCTTGAACAAATACCCTGAACATATGATCATCTAAATTTACAGAACACTAATGTATTTCTGCTAAATTAAAGACTTAATGTAATAAAAACCTACAGATGTCAACTTGTGGCATAGAGTAAGGAACACGTAAGAATATGATGGGCACTATATGAGGCAAAGTATTTTCAGAAGAGATAGCATAAACATAGAAGATAAGGACAGACGAGTCAATGAAGAAAACTCTGAAGCAAATAAACCCAAATAGTACTCTGTTGCTGGGTTAGAATTACAATAGATTAAACAATAACTACATATATTACTTTAATAACACTCATTTCAACTTCAAGACCAAGATGGTTTACACACACACACACACACACACACACAGAGACTCACTCTCTCTCTCTCTCTCTCTCTCTCTATATATATATATATATATTTATTAAATGAAAAAAGATAATTCGAGATCCATTCTGACCCTCTGGCTTGACATTTTTATGCATCTATGAGCACCTTTAGCTCCTTCCTCCTCTGCTTGCACACTGTATTAAGGAGTAAAAACAAAATTTTTAACTTTCAAAACTAACAATGTAATGATTTTAATCAATTTTTCATTATAAATTACCTGAATTGTATATAAAATTTTCAACTGATAATATTATTAATTTTACAGTTTCCAACTTTTATAAATTACTTTGATTGCAGATTTGACTATCCCAAATTAACAAAACTAGAACTAG
Organism: Eonycteris spelaea; assembly: GCA_003508835.1. Classification (NCBI taxonomy): domain Eukaryota; kingdom Metazoa; phylum Chordata; class Mammalia; order Chiroptera; family Pteropodidae; genus Eonycteris; species Eonycteris spelaea. The sequence goes on from PUFA01000391.1 coordinate 219,058, forward strand.
TCCCCACTGCAATTATCTGGAACTGACTCCATTAAGTTTCATATAAAAATGTTGAGGAATATTCTTTTCCACTAAAGTTTAACTGAAACAATTATGTGTTACATTATCGCAGCATTTAACTTTAAAACACTTTTGTAAACACCATCAAAATGGTAGATGATATTTCCCAATCTGAAAGAAAAACAGAGGATGGAATCTGGTAGTAGAAAGCATTAAAGTACACAGGGCTGTGTACACATATATATACACAATGTATATACACAATCACAAACCCATCTTCATCCATGTACCAATCTGTACCCACAAAGTCTAATAAATCAGGTAGTACTCATAACAACTACTGCATTATCTACACAAGTGACTGATTGCAGTATTATAATATACTACCACATAGTTCATAAAATCAGGCACTTTTAAGTTTTACTTACCTGTTTAACATATTCAATTAGGTTTGGGATGCAGTTAATTTCAAATCTAAGGTTTTTGAGAGGTTCAAGCCACTTGCCAAGTTCTTAAAAACAAAAAGAGTAATTTATAACATAATATTTTAAAATAAAAGCCTTTGTAACAAAGGAAGTTAAAGGTATTCTTTTCTGAAGAAAAATATTATCAGATCCATACTGATTTCAACAATCGAAATTTCACACAGGGATAAACTTACATCTAATCCTTTAAAAAAGCTTTAAAATGAAATGTAAATGCCCTATTACAGTGGTCCCCAACCTTTCTGGCACCAGGGACTGGTGCTCCTGTGAGAATCTAACGTCTGATGATCTGAGGTGGAGCTTGAGGTGGTGATGCTAACACTGGAGAGCAGCTACAAATACAGATGAAGGTTCGCCGCTCATCTCCTGCTGTGCAGCCCAGTTACTAACAGGCCATGGTACTGGTCCGCAGCCCAGGCGTTGGGGACCCCTGCCCTACTATACTGGTAGAAATAAGAAGTGACCACTCTTAGCATTTGGTTTCTGAAAACTTACAATGTTTATATCCTTAAACAGGACCATCTAATTAAACTGAATTTTTATGCAACATTTAAAAAACTTTATAAAAGTGACTGCTGATAAACTCATAACGGTGTTTATTTACCTAATCCTATCACTGCTTTCCACACTCTAAAAAAAGTATGCACAAAATATTTTAATGTCTAACAGGATCAAACCCCTGGGGAAACATTTACTAAGTGCCTTTTCCTTCACATTAATTTTAAATTCTGTTATTTTCCTAATTTGCCTTTATAAAATTAAAAGTATACTATCATCCCAAAATAATAATAGCAAACTTTGTTTATAAAACAAACACTAATGAAATAAACTTACCACAACTAAACTCAAAAAGTCTCCTAGAAGCTATGATATAACACTTATATTTATACCAAATATGTTTTTAAAAGCATTCTAATACAAAAAGTGATATACCAGTTCCAGACACTTTATAGGAATGACTAAAAGAAAATGAAAATGGTACTAATGCTTTCCTTAGTTCTACACTCCTGCATGAGGAATTACAACTGTATACAACTAAGTATTTTTCTTATGTTATTTTTAAATTAACTTTCATATACACAGAATATATTGTTCAAACAAAAAACATAAATAACAAATACAAGTGTGTCTATTGTCCAGAATATGTAGTTAAGTATTAATAATACTTTTAAAGATGATGCGTGCTCTTAATAAAGGCATACTTTAGGATAAAACATTTCCAGTATGCAAGGTGAGTTTACCACCCAACTTTTACTCGTGGTATCACCAATAAAATTTAGAATTAAAAAGAAAAGCCATATGCCATTTACGATATATACTCAATGTTTTCAAATTTTCTATTTAGTAAAATCTGAAAGCCAAGAACCAAAATAAAATAAAAAATTATAATTAGAATCCTGAAACTTTTCAAGACTGCCAACATAAGGTTTGCCATAAACTTCAACATATTTATATGCTTCAGAATATAATGTTTATATTATTCTTCACTTTTAAGAATAGCACATATTGTTAATCACAAATGGGAGGATTTATAAGTTATACTTAAAAAACACAAACTATACACAAAACTGAACTTTTGAGTTCATCTTGAAACTATTTCTTCCATTTTGATTGGAAATTTCGACCAACCGCCAATTTCCATGACTTTCCAGAAAAAGGAAGGTATTTAACAATTTCCTAAAAATATTTTTAAGACCACATAAAATACCCTCATAAAAGGTACTTTCAGGAAGTGAAAAACAGAGTATTACTAGGTATATCAAAATATGATAAAGTACTCATTATATATATTCAAAAGCTTTTTCCTTTACATATCATAAATGCTTAAAGTAAATTCAAGTACCATACCTTGCAATTTAGCATTATTTTCATCTGCTTTACAAAGCTTCAGGAGAGATGCTGCATGCTGTTCTAGCATTTGGACATCACTGGAAGACTGAACCACCACCAAAATAAGTATACATGCATAATTATAAGCTACTGACTTCTTAGACTTGGAATCACTGAAACAAAATAAGGTTATAAAGTTTTCGGTACAAAAACAATTTTTAGGAATAATTTTAAACATTTTTCTACTTGATTTTAAAGAGACCAAGGAATTTTACAATGAAACCTAACTTCCGGAAGACAAGAAATCAGATTTTAAAGAAAAGTTCATCTCAGTACACCCAAAACACTACTTAAAAATATATAAACAAAACACATTTATCACAATGGAAAGTGAAGTTCTATTAAGAAATAAGATCAGAAGAATAATGAAATATTAACATGTATACCTCGTTAGCAATTAAAGATTTTGAAAGTACACTTCACTGGTCTCCTTTAAAATGTTTGTCAACTCTGGATAAATATGAACAAGTGTGATGAATCAATCTACTGCCATCATCACTCAGTCTTCCACTCCAGAACTGTTAAGACACAGCTAGACATAGAAACCACTGTTTGCTTTTTATATGCTCCCTAAAAGACCATCACTCAAGGAGTCATATCAAGACCCCACTGTAAGACCAGTTACCTGGATGCCACTGCTTTGCGTGACACGTGCTAGGAAAAGCATGTTTCTCTTTTCATACACTAAAACCTTCTGCCCTACCAGACAGGCTTTTTAAGACTACTCACATTCTCAAATCGCCCCCACCAGTCAAAGCACTTCTGAAACTAAAGCACCATGAACAGTTTAGAAGGGAGAAGATAGCAAGACAGTCATCACTACTCATAAGGTGTATATTCCTGTGTCTTAGGATTCCCCTCCACACAAATCAACAGTACTACAGTTGTAATCTTTTGTTAACACCACAGGGAAACAGGAAGAAGCTGCTAAAAGACCCACTTCATTGCTTTATAGCCACATCTTACATTTGAGATTTCTGTCATTCTGTCATTCTAATCCTTAAATTAACATGCTATGTGTTATGCAAAAAATTATATATTTTTTACTTTCAAAGCAAAACCTTCTTTTAAGAACCTAGCCCATTAGTGATGTAGTTTTCCAATATAATAGAAAATTTAAGGAGTAAATAGAAAATTACCCTAAGGCTTCCTTGGAATAATATTCCATTAATGTAATAAGACTTTGGAGATTTTTCTCAAGACTGAAAACATGGCCAACAGCTGATCTTCCCACAGGATTAAAAGTAATCAAATAAAGATTGTGAAGGGTTCCCAAGAGATCCGAATGGTCAGTTTCTTCACTGGCTGTACAACGCTGAAAATGGCTGAACAGTTCTGTAATACACTGCAATGTTTGGGTCGAGTCTTGTAACCACAAGGCAAATGCATCATCAACAACACCATCAGACGGGAGACCTTCCTCCTCATCTTGATCATAAAGGTGACACAAAGCTCGGATCAACAAATTTGTTGCTTCATATTCTGACATAAAAAACAGAAGACCCTTTTGCGACTGTGCAAGAAACTTTAAGACATCTTTTGTGGCTTGCAGCACACCAGGGTGGGCACTTGTTACTGGAATTGACAGGAGCAAGGTAACCAACTCCAAGAAGTGGTGACTATGAAGATACCTGTGGAAAAATTAATTGCTATATGTCAAGTCAGGGCAAAACATTCTTTATTTACTCAATGGTCATTAGACAGGAGACGTAAAAATTTTAATGGCCATAATGTTTACCTTCAGCAAAACAGCGCTTTAACTAAAAATAATTTAAGAAGCAAGTCTTCTCTACACTAGCCCAAAGAAAAGTGTAAGTTTGTCCTAGTCTGCATTTAACAGCTATTGAATAAATAACAGTTGACAAGTTTTCTCTTTCCAGGATTGACCATGATTTTAAAGTCTTTCCAGGCTACTTATCAAATGCTTCTTTTTCACCATGGTCCTATTTTACCCCATGGCATATTTGAATTAATGTATCTAGGAAAAATATAGGACATATACTATAGAAAATGTGTAGCATATTCAGGTTTATTCTAGATAGTAAATGGGAATTACTAACTCTAGAAAAAAATTTTTCAAATTATCAATTTTTAGCATTTGACTAATTAATACTACCATACTCATCATTTTTTAAATCAAATCCAAGAACCATTTTTTAGTATACATAGTTTTAGTAAAAATTACTTACACACAAATTCCAAAAAAAAAGTCTCAAAAATTAAAACAAAATATTGTGGATGCTGATCCTAATAATGGCAAAACTGTATTAATAAATAACTAGAGAGTTAGATGGTAGAAACAAGTACTAAAAGAACCTTAAAGATATCCTTAACCAAGATGTAAAATTAAGTAAGGAAAATATAAAGTTTACTTGCAAACCATTTATTAGAGGGATAAGGTACAAAGAGGTTCACACAGAAAAGCTCTCTCCTTCCCATAGCATCCTAGAAGCAATTCAATAGTTTCTCAATTACTCTTGCTCACAGACATGTTTAATAAGCACTGTTGTAGATTATCACTACCTTTAACTTAAGCTGCTACTATTATTTTAAATAATAACAAAACATAGCTTACCCACAGTAACATACTTCTCATTTCACAACTCTCTATTTTAAAATCTCAAATATCCTTACATATATGCATTATCTACAGATAAAATCAATCATAAAATTGCCTCCAAAGATTTGTGAAATATATTTCCCAAAACCAAAAATGTCTTACCTAAAGAGAACAGGATATGGATCATCCCTCTCTGGAGGTCCAGTAATACGTGCCATCGTTGGGAAAGACTTAACAGGAGGTTGGATCATTGTATGAGGTGCAGTTTCCATTAAATGGAAAATTTCTTCTAGGAGGTTAATAAGCTTTTCTATTTCCCCTTCGCTGATATTTGAGGATTCCAAAAGATCCATATCCATTGAAGTTTCAACCTCATTTTCATATTCTGGGTTTGTTCTTTCAAGTCCAGTATCTGCGTCATGATCGGACTCACTGTGGTTAGGAACAGATGAAGTTTTCTCTGCTAAATGGTCACCAAGTCTTTTAATCTCTGACAAGACTTCATAGAAATGGCACTTCTGAAGGATAGCTGAACCAGCAGTGACAACCCTCACAGTCTGATCTAAAAGTATGAGCTCCAAAAGTTTTTGATAGCCACTTTTTTCACTCTGTCTACCTCTTAAAAAAGCTTCCATTCCTTCTGTCATACTAATGACACTGTCCAAAGCTTTAAAAGCATTTAACTTAAGGGAAGATGAGACATGATCAGCAAACAGGAGCTCAAATAATCTGTTGATCACTCCTGCTTGTAGCAGTCCCATGACTCCCTGAGCTCCACATTCTGCTAGTGAGGACACTAATTTGGTCCCAGCTTTGAGCTGTCTGACATTTAAGGCAATGGGTTGGCGAAGGGCTACTTGTAAATTTAAAGCTTGCATGGTCCAGTCTACTAACTGGACAAGAGAGTCTTGTTTTGTGTTTTTCAATTGCAAATAACTTAGTCCTTTTATTATTAAGCTTGGAATTTCTTCTAAAGCCGTTACCCATTTTGCACCTCTATCTTCCTTATATAAATCTAACAGTTCAGTTAACTTCACTGAGGCTTCTACTGCCCCTGAATTTTCTTTATCTGGACCTTGATCCTTCAGTCTACTGATTTCAATTTCAAAAGTAGTCTTGTATGGACAGCTGAAGTATAAAAGTGGTACAAGCTCCCTGTCATATGGATCATATGTCATAGGAGGAACTGAAGCTAAGTCTTCAGCAGTGTATTCAACATCAAAGTTTGGATACTTAAATGTTTCACGTTCCAAGTCAGCAATTCCATCTTCATCACTGGAAATTTGTTCATAACCATCATCTCCTGAAAAGTAGTTTAAATAATATTTGAATATTACATTATTGTTGTTTAATGCAAAAATAATTGGGTTAATCAAATAGTATGGCAAAAAATAAGAATAATTTCTCCAACAAAATTAACTTCTGCCCCAACATATTAACAATAACCGACACTTACAATTTTTAATAAAATTAAAACTTCATAAGCAAAGTCTTCTATTATAACTTTACACCTGACTATGCTACAGGTATCTTTTCTTCAAAGAAATAAAATTAGAAATTAACTACCCTCATTCTCTCACCTTCTCTACCAAAATGTCCTCTAATTAAGAAAAGAGCCTGCCCTAAACCTAACTACTTGTCAGTTAAATAAAATAAATCTAAAAGGAATACTTTGATAAATCTGGGAATGGGGGAAGCTAAAAAAGAGTATTACAGAACCTAATTATATTTTGTAAAAGAGCCTCTGTGATACTGAAATGTCTCTCACTCACCTTCACTATTTCAGAAAAATCCAAAGCAGATTATGTCATTTTTGCATAATGCTTTAACATTACATGACATTTCTTGGACAAATTAAGAGTCAAATAGCTTGAATATCTCTCATTTTTTGCTTCCAAAAGAAGCAAAACCTAATTAAAGGATCACACCATCCTATCACATATCACTGTATTGATATTTTTTCTCCCTGAGCTTCTAGCTAAAATATCCAGGTGGCAGGCACCTTTAGGAATTTCACCCAGCTCACACGACTCCTTACTCTGAGAACAGTCCACCAAATTCTTAAGTCACCATATATTTGCTGCATGACCCTGCTTCCCTGGCCAAAGCTGATGGTATCAAGGGGCAACTGATACCCTAGCAAGCCAAACAGAATCTCTCTCCCAAGAAACTGGAAATGGAACTGAGATACAGCCAAGTAAGCTGGTTGATTAAAAAGAGATTAAAGCTGTGGGGTGAAGACAGAAAGAATAGTTACTTGATAAAAAATAAACTAGCAACATAAAGCAAAGATGGAAATTCCACTTCAGGTCAAGTCTTGAGGCCCAGTTACCTTCCAATCCTTGGGTTTCTTGAATGCCTATTTTCGTTATAAATCCCTCTGCATTGCTCAAAGCTACATCAAGTTAGGTTCTAGAACTTAAAACCAAAAAGTTCTAGCTAATATAACACACCTTCACCTTCATCATCATCTTCACCTTCTTCCTCTTCATCCTCCTCCTCCTCTTCAGGGATACTGTCTACCGTATGTCGATCATCCTCATCCTCATCCTCCTCTTCCTCTACATCTACATCATCTTCATCATCTTCTCCTTCTTCTTGCTGTTCCTCTTCTACTTCTCCTTCATCAGAATATTGACCTTCCTGGGGAACAGAATTCCGATCAGGAGAAATGGGCTCAAAGTAATCTCTCTATGAGGAACATCCTCTTCCTTGTCACCAGACACTGAAAAAATGAGTTTTAAGACACAGATTACTTTTTAAATTTACTTTTCAATTACAGTTGACATATATTAGTTTCAAGTATATAGCATAGTGATTAGACATTTACATACCTTGCTGCTGATATGTCTAGCATCTGTCTGACACCAAATATGGTTATTACAATATTAATAACTATATTCTCTATGCTGTACTTTACATCCCCATGACTGTTCTTATAACTGACAATTGTTACACTAATCCCTTCACCTTTTTCACCTAGTCCCCTATTTTGCAAACATCAATTTGTTCTCTGTACTTATGAATTTGCTTTGTTTGCTCATTTATTGTTTTTTAGATTCCACACATAAGTGAAATTATACAGTATTTGTTTTTCTCTGTCTGACTGATTTCACTTAGCACAATCAGCTCTAGGTCCACTCATGTCCCAAATGTTAACATTTCATTCTTTTTAATGGCTGAGTAATATTCCATTGTTTTTATGTACAACCTCTTCTTTATTCATTTGTCTAGGTTGCTTCCATATCTTGGCTATTGTAAATAATGTTGCAAGTGAACAGGCATACATCTTTTCAAATTAGTGTTTTGAAGTTCTTCAGAAAAATACCTAGAAGTGGAATTGTTGGGTCCATAAGGTAGTTCTATTTTTAATTTTTGAGGCGCCTCCATACTGTTTTCCACAGTGGCTACACCAATTTACAATCCCACCAACTGTGCACAAGGGTTCCCTTTTGTCCACACCCTCATCAACACTTATTTGTTGATTTATTGATGATAGCCATTCTGACATGTGTGAGGTGTTATCTCACTGTGGTTTTACTTTGATGCTTACCGATTTTGAGCAGCTTTTCAAATATCTATTGGCCATCTACAATGTGTATCCTTTTTGGAGAAATGTCTATGTAGGTCCTCAAGGCAGAGATTATTTTAATGGTTTAAATAAAATAAGGCAGCAGGACTGAATACTGCAATTGATGACATTTTGAATGATTTAGCTCATAAGTACCATTTTTTTAAAAAAAGTGTCTTTAGAAAATATTAAAGAGTATACACTGCACAACTTTGTACAGTTAGAGTTTACTATTTTATGTTCTAAAACCATAAAATAGTCCTCTTCTTTCTCTCTATTAAGTAACTATGAAGACTTTTCTCTCTGCTAATTCATACTGCTTATTTTCACTGGTACACGTCTGTACTTATCACTGTAGTACATTAACACTTTATTTTCAAAGCAGTGTTGGTACTGCGTCAAATGAATTAAGTGATTTTTTTAACAAGTTCACCTACCAACAGAAAAACACAAAGAAATACAAATACTGCACAGGATAAAAGGGGAAGGAGCATGCATCAAGATTTGATTACCAGCATCTGATTTTCTTTCTCGAACCAAAAAGCACTATTAACATTCACAAGGCAGTTTAAAATCTAGTGCTGATTTTTTTGTACCTGGCAAAGGCAAGGGATCATCTTCATCATCATCAGGTGGAGGGGGTCCAGGTGGAGTTCTTGGTCCCCTTGGCTGTGGTCTTGGAGGGCTTCCATTAAACTGGTCTTCTTTGTCCCCATCAGCTACAGTTTTATTAGAAAAAAAAGGACTTTCAAATTATTAAAGTATAGAGAAATGAATGCATGATTAAAATGGTAATTATCATTTGAGTTTTTCATCTTCAGAATTTATTAACTTTTCCTTCTGCTATCCAACAGAAATTAGGCTAATTTATTTATATTAGGGAAAGTAAGAATTTCTGACCTCCCATATACCAAAGTATAATGAATATACTCTTGGGCATTATCCCAGAGACATGAACTAATTTTCCTACAGGAAGGTGTACACAAATGCTCATAACAGCTTTATATACAACACTCAAAACTGACAACTAAATGTCCTTCAACAATTGAACAGTTAAACAGACTATGATACATTCATACTATGTACTACTAATCTACAATAAAAAAGAATGAATTATTGATACTTGCGGCAAAGTGGATGAACTTCAAATTAATTATGCTGAATGAAAAAAACCAATCTCAAAAAGATACCTACTGCATAAACCCATTTATGTAATATTCATGAAATGATATAATGATATAAAGATAAATTATATAAATGATATAGAAATAAAAAAACAATTTAGTGGTTGCCCTAGATTAGGGATAGGTGCAATGGGTAGGGCCATAAAGAGGTAACATCAGGGAATCTTGTAATGGTAATCAAATATTTTGATGGTGGTTACTATTAAAGGCTAGACATGATATAAAATTGCAGAGAGTCACACACTTACACAAACACAGAAGTGCATGTAGAACTGGTGATATCTCAACAAGCTCAGCAGATTTTACCAATGCCAATTTTCTTGTTTTGCTATTGTACTACAGTTGTAAAAGATATTAACACTGGGGGAAGCTAGGAGAGAGTACAGAGAACTTCCTGGTACATTTCTTTGAAACCTCTTATAAATCTATAATTACATCAAAATAAAAAGTTAAAAAAATGCATGCATACAATTCATAAGCCTAAGTGTCCATTTTAAAACAACCCGATAAATTTAACAAAATTTACTATATATGTTAGATACTATGGTAAGACTACAAACAATAGAAAAGATCAAGGAAACTACGAGCTCATTCTTTGAAAAGATAAGCAAAATGGACAAGGCTTTAGCTAGACTCACCAAGAAAAAAGAGATAATTCAAATGAATAAAATCAGAAATAAATGAGGAAATGTTATAACTGATACCACAGAAACACGAAGGATCATAAAAGACTAGTATGAAAAATTATACAGCAACACACTTGAACAACCCAGAAAAAAAGGACAAATTTATAAAAATATACAACCCACCAAGAATGAAATATGATGAAACAGAAAATCCAAACGGACCAAATACTAGAGTAAGGAAACTGAATCAGTAGTCAAAAACCTCCCAAAAAACTATAGCCCAGGTGGGACCAAATGGCTTCACTAACAAATATTCAAAGAATTAATACCAATCCTTCTCAAACTCTGCCAAAAAAAATAGAAGATAACCGTTCTAAACTCATATTAGCAAACCAAATTCAACAATACAAAATGGATCATATACCATGATCAAATGGGATTTATTCTGGAGATGAAAGGATGGTTCAACATCCTCAAATCAGTCAACGTGATACAACACTTTAACAAAAGGATAAAAACCATATAATCATTTCAATAGACACAGAAAAAGCATTTGACAAAATTCAGCATCCATTTATGATAAAAAAAACGCTCAACAAAATGGGTATAGAGAGAATGTATCTCAACACAATAAAGGCCGTATATGACAAGCTCACAGCTCACAACATACTTGATAGCAAAAAGTTGAAAACTTTTTCTCTAAGATAAGGAATAAGAGAAGGATACAGACTCTCACCACTTTTATTTAACACTGTACTGGAAATCCTAGCCAGAGCAATTAGGCAAGAAAAATAAATAAAAGTCCTCCAAATTGGAAAGGAAGAAGTAAAACTGTCACTATTCGCAGGTAACATATATATATAAAATTCTGAAGTCTCCATTGAAAAACTATTAGAATAAACAAGTTCAATAAATTGGGAGAATACAAAAATCAGTATGCAAAAATCAACTAGGTTTCTATACAAAAAGAATACCTAAAAATAAACTTAACCAAGGAGGTGAAGGGCCTGTATACTGAAAACTACAAGGCATTAACGAAAGAAATTAAAGAAGACACAAAAAAATGGAAAGATATTCTGTATTCATGAACTGAAAGAATTAATATTGTTAAAATGTTCATAACACCCAAAGCCATCTATAAACTCAAAGCAATCCCTATGAAAATTCCAATGTCATTTTTCACAGAAATACAACAAGCAAGCCAAAAATTTGTGTAGAACTACAAAACACCCAGAATAGCCAAAGCAATCTTAAGAACAAAGCTAGAGGCATCACATTCTCTGATTTCAAACTATATTATGAAGTTATAATAATTAAAAACAGTATGCTGACCTAAAAACAGATAAATAGATCAATGAAATAGAAAGCCCAGAAATAAACCCACACATAAATGGTCAATTAATTTACAACAAAGGAGCCAAGAATATAAGATGGAAAAGTACAGTGTCCTCAATAAATAGTGCTAGGAAAACTGGAGAGCCACATACAAAAGAATGAAATTGTATACCACTATCGTACGCCATACAAAAAATTAGCTCAAAATAAAGAGTTAAATGTTAAGACCTGAAAAAATGAAACTCCTGGAAAAAAACAATAGGTGGTAATAAGGTCTTGGCATGATTTTTTTGAATCTGACACCAAAGCAAAAGCAACAAAGTAAAAATGAACAAGCGGGACTGTATCAAATTAAAAAACTCCCACACATCAGCAACATGAAAAGGCAATCAACTGAATGGGAGAAATTATTTTTCAAATCATATATCTGCACTAAGTCACACATAAAATCCAATCAAAATATAGAAGCTCATATAACTCAAAAGCAAAAAAAAACAATCCATTAAAAAATGGGCCGAAAATCTGAATAGATCTTTCCAAAGAAGACACACAAATGTTCAACAGACATATGAAAAGATGTTCACCAACACTAATCATCAAGGAAATGCAAAACAAAACCACAATAATATATGACCTCACACTTGTTAGAATGGCTATTATCAAAAAGACTAGAAATAACAAGTGTTGGCAAGAATGTGAAGGAAAGGATGTGTACCATTGGTGAGAATGTAGATTGGTAAAGCGTCCCTATGTAAAACAGTTAAGGAGGTTACTCGAAAAATTAAGATTAGAACTACCATATGATGCAGCAATTCCTCTTCCGGATATTTATCCAAAGAAAATGAAAACATTAACTTGAAAAGATATAGGTACCCCATGTTCATTGTACTTTTTATAACAGCCAAAACACAGAAACATTTAATTGTCCATCGACAGAGGAATAATGAAACGGTGGTATATCTACACAATGGAATAATATTCAGCCTTAAAAAAAGAATGAAATCTTTCCATTTGCAATAACAAGGATGGATAGTAAAGGTACTCTGTAAGTGAAATCAGTCAGAGTCAAATACTGTGTGAGCTCTCTTATATGAAAAAAAAATTTTTAACCAAGCTCATAAAGAAAACAGATTGATGGTTGTCAGATTTGGGGGGGAGGGATCAGTGGTAGGAGAAATGAGTGACCTCTTTTTTATTTTTTTAGTTTAAATAAATTTTATTTAAAAAAAAGACTAGAGGCACAAAAATAAAACATACTCACTGTCTACAGGAGCTCACAGTCTGATTAAAAAGAAAAATGAGCACAAAAGAATAAGGATTAAAAGAAAAAGTGTAATAAGATTGAACTGTGCTTTAGCAGGTAAAACTTAAGAGTTTACAATACAGTGTGTGACCACCATCAGAGACGGATCTCACACACACCATATTATTACATTAATATTGAGAAACAAAGGCCATTTCATTTGTGCTCATAAAATGCTAATTGTAAAGCAAAAGATTCTTCCCTAGTGACCTCGATTATAATTTCAAATTGTATTTCTGAATCTCATTTCAACAGATTACAGTAATACTGGAGTAGGGAAACAGACCCTAAGAAACATGAGTCCAGCTGCCTGCTTTATACAAGCACTGAAGTTTACTGGAGTTTCTCATTTTTCTTATCTCCAGTTAATAAGTAAAAGGTTCTCAAAAACAGGAAAATCTGCATTAGCTAAAATTTAGACATCTGAACAAATCTGAAATGTACTTCTGAAAAAGATGCTATTAACATAAGTATTCCAAAAACAAAATACCAAACTTACTGCTTATTCCTCAATTCTATGAGTTAATTTTGATAGCAAACCATGAATAACCACTGGATTACATTAGCATTTGCATATTGAAATTTTAAAAATCAGGTCAATTTTAAAAACATTCTAGCAAAGTAAAAGAAAATGTAACCACTTCAACTTAGAAAGAAACTCTTATAGGAAATAATGGGAGACTGACAGATATCTTGTCATCTTAAGCCAGGTTCAAAAGGTTACTTTTTCCTGCTATATTGAACTGACAAAAGCAAATCTGCAATTCTCACCATGTTTTGGATTCCTTTTCAAACTCGGCTGTGGCTGAGGAGGTGGTGGAGGTGGAGGTGGTGGTGGAGGAGAGTCTCGGTCATGACTTATCACTCTATCCACTGATCCATATATTGCCAGCGTCAGACAGTTGTACCAGCCTCTTAGCACCAAACCATCTGTATTCACCTGATTTTTGAGTGGAAAATACCTTTCAAATTAATGTTTTAATATGGCAGAAGTAAACTGATATCAAATTACTTTTGTGATTTAACTAAAGTCTTTACAAGTATGCTGAAAATGCAAAGGTCAATACTGGTGGAAATTCACCCAGAGACACAGCTTTTATACGGCCTCAAGTTTAAGACTATCTCCCCAGTCCTAGCCTTTATGTCAACCCTGTTCAAAAAGCATAACCAGATTCCCAACCAAGAAATGAGAAATGAGAATGAAATTAAGTGGGAGATACTGCCGATTAATGAATTAAACCCCAATAGTTACATGAGCCATGGAGGTGCACAAAAGTACAAATTGTGCCCAGTCTCAAGATTTATAGTCGAAAAAGTTGTACAGCATTCTTTTTACATGTCCAACTCAAACGTTCAGGTATATTTTATGTGCCCACTGTATTTTAAAAGGGTAACCAGAAGCATTAAACAAATCGTTTTTGCAAAGAAACTTCTCCTAAAAAAATTAAAGACTTCATCAATGTCATTAACCCTCAATAAAAAATAACAATTTTTTTCAGAACTTATCTATATTGATTCTTCTATCTTCACAATAACTGTGAAAGGTAGTCAGAGCAAATATTATCAACAATTAAGAAAATCAAGTCTACAGCCATGCTACCCTGAACAAGCCCAATCCCATCTGATCTCAGAAGCTAACTAGGGTCAGGCCTGGTTAGTACTTGGATGGGAGACCACCTAGGAAGACCAGGCGTGTAGGTGTATAAAATAAAATAAAATAGGGATTGTAAATTGACAAGGTCCTTGCAATCTGTGAGGTCAACCAAGGGTTGCCTCACCTTAAAAAAAATAATAAAGAAAAAGAAAAAGGAAAAAAGGAAAATCAGAGTGACAGTAGAACCTGGACTAGAAACCAAAGAAAGCCCCTGACATCTTAGTTGTCTTTCCACTCTACCATGTTAGGTAAAGATGAAGTAATAAGCGGTAATGGGTCTCCTTCTAGAGGCACAATAAGGAAGAAATTATTCTCCTTGTTAACTCTAGCAAACTCTAGTAAAGGAAAAATGAGGGACAAAAAGAAAAGGCTCAAAGACTATGCCAGGGACTGATGGATTCCAAGTAGAAATCTCTTTGGAAGGAAAATCAAAAGATAAGGAAGATCATTTTTAGTCCAAACAGGATGCAGAGAATTAAATACTCATCCTCCACCAAAACAAAGAGCAGGCTAAGTAGTTTCACACTAAATCACAATTATTTTTGGATTTCAGAATCTTTTTATAAATCAGATCTTCTAGATGCTCCTAGAATGGCATTTGGTATATTAAGAAAAAAGGTAAAATTTTGATATGAAAGGAATAAATTTAAATATGTATTTTTAGGAAAACTTAACTAAGGCACATTGGTATCTAATAATTTATATGCCTGTCACTTTCTCAACTTGACCAACTAAAAGCACAGATGCTGACCTCTTCCTGACTCAAGTATAAAATTAGAAGAGCAAGCTTTACAGGTAGAAAATGACATTACAATGTCTTTGTTCCATTTTAAAACAGCTTCTGGATACAAGAGGAGTCGGACAAGAAATGACGACATTCTGTAGAAATAGAACCAAAATAGCTGTCATTCTGCACCACTGGTTTCTATGGATCGAAACTTTGAATGGAAGTGAAAACAAACACTAGTAATGAGCTGAAAACTGACTTCCACAATTACCTTTGAGTTGGGTCTAAAGATGATGGAAGTATTCTCATCATATTCCAGGCTGCCAAAAGAATAGGAATAAATACACAGGTTCAGATACTGAACATCACAATCCATGAAGAAGTCTTTCCAGAGTCATATATTTTAATAAAATCAAGCTAAATTTTTGTTTTGATTTAATAAAGCACGAAGTTTGGGTTTAATGTGCTCCCCGCAAAATGTTATCAAAAAAAGTATAAAACAAACCTCCAGAGAATCTGATATAATTGATTTGGAGTGAGTGTAGGTATCGATATTCTTTTTTAAACCAGCCCCCTCTTGCAGGTAATTCTAATGTACAGCAAGAGTAGAGAACAATAGCGTAAGAAGAAAATCTTCAAAAATTATTATATTAGGACTAAAATTAAAGAAAAGCACCTATTTTTATCAAATAGGTACTGACATTAAAAATTCTATAATTTTAAAAATTAACTGCTTCAGATTATCTAGGTTTGATTCATTTAAAAAAAGGTTAAATTATTGACATAGTAACAAATGAGTGAAGAACAAATGAAAGAATAAACAAAATCTTAAAAAACTATGAATAGGAATATCCTGACAGGGATATAAATTTTTCCATTTTTAAGCTTCCTTTTAAATTTTTTATTTTATAAATGAATTCTAAGTAAACTCATTTAATGGTCAATTATTTTGCAGATATCAAAACACTTAACGCATGTTAAATAATCCAAGAAGAAGTTTATCTATTAACAAAATTCTCATTTTATAAAATGTTACTAAGGAATTTTAAATTATGCAGTAGTGTGATATAAAAGACAGGCAAAATATTAGCTTTCAATGTATTCATATAGTTTTTTTAAACTGAAAAGCAATCTTTTCCAAATTAGGCTATTAGAAAATCATGTGATCTGTATAAGAAATGCATATACCCATAAAAAGCAAAATATGGCTTTTTTATTCTGTAAAAAAACTACATCTTAGGAGCAGGACATTTCTTTAATATTGCCAATTGATAAAATTAAACCCTGAGTTCTTGGGTCTACCACTAAATATATACCCTTTCTCCTATCTAAAGAATAAAAAGGTTTCCTTATTAACTTATGAAATCACCTGGTAGGTACATACCTTCCCAACCTATCAAAAACCGGGGCACTTGGTTTGCTTACATTGTTGAAGAATAAGTCTAATTGAAATGTGTGCGGAGATGTCTCCCTGTGAATGAAACAAAGTTGAAATGTCAGCCTTTGCAATAAACAGTTCCTAAATTAAAAAAAAAAAAGTAAATACAAATTTAACATCAATTCTAGAACTAAGATGTAACATTCCTAAGGTTCAATAACAAAAAACATACAGCTAATTGTAATATTTTCTGTCATTTTATTCATATCCAATTCTCAAGTGGCCAACTATTCACTTTGAATATTCTTGAAAAAATTTTAATCAAGTATCTTTTGCCTGCTACTTGGACATTCTAAAACATCTAAATGTTTTCAAATTTTAATGTATTTTAAAGGCAAATTCAAATTAATTGTGATCGAATTTTATAATTCTTTACATTATTTTTTTTTTAGCACAAAGAATCAGAAGTTGCAAAATTACAATTGATTTCAACTTAATCCACGTGAATACAAAACTATAATAATTTTAGCATCAGAGCCCTGAATTGTGACTTAAACCCGAAATTAAAATTTCTATAGCAAAGAAATGTAACTATGGGAGGTGAACACACAATGTAAACATATAAATGCCTTACTGTTAAAATGTACAGCTGAAACTTACTGGATTTCATTAACCAATGTCACCATTAAAAAAAATAAAAATTAATAAAATAAAACTTTGTATAGCAGTGATTTACATAAATTTTTTTGGTAGATTTACATATTTAAATTTGCATTGGAATGAAATCTTGCTACACTTGACATATATTTCACCCTTAGCTGAAATTCTTTAGGCTCAACTAAAATCTTGATTTTAAACACTGCAGGCTTTGTTGTTTATTTACAAAAAGTCCAAATGGTAAAAAGTATGATGCCCAAAATATTATCATAGAGGTTCTTTCATGCACCTCTGGTAGATGTACAAACGAATGTAACCATTCTGAAAGACATGACAATAAAATTCAGGAGACTGACAAAATGTTCACACCAGTTGATCCATAAATACTTTTTTCTAGAAAGTATGTCTACAGAAACACTGATATACAAAGATTTTTTTCAAAAGGATAGTCATTATACTATTATTTGTAATTTGACGACTAAAAACCCACATGAAGAACTATCCAAATAAATTATCATATAGTCACTCAGATTATGTGGCCATTAGAAATCATATTTTCAAATAAATGAATGATGTGAAGTATCCTGACATATGTTAAATGAATATAAGGAATACACAAAACAGTATACAATGGGGTCGAGAAGTATCATTTACCTTATCTGAATTCAACTACATGTGCTCAATAACTCCAGTCTCTTCCTCCTATCCTTCCTCTTCAAACTAGACCCTGACTTCCAAAATCTCAAAAAAAGGGGAAAGGGCTGAAATGCCACTTCTTTACTTTTGAGGTACCAAAGACTCAGGTCCTGGTCACTGAAAAGCGATTTAAAGAATCAATGGTAATTTGACTGCACTAGACTTTCATCTTAAAATTTGTTGACTCAAACCTAACCGTGCATAAGGTATCATATTTACAAAAAATAACTAAATATATATACAAACACATATATATTTAAAAACACAATGCGTCAAATGTTAGGATTCTCAGGATGGAAGGATTACAGGGATTTCAATTTTACCTATATAGTTCTGAATTTTATAATGAGAAAAACTTGTAAAGTATGTTACACAAATATCCTCTGATCTCTAACATTACTTTCAACTTTGAAATGTCAGGCTTCCTGACAGCTTACATTTGTGTTACTGACTGAATTATTTCACTATTCTTAACATATTATGTATAAAGTTGTTTCTAATAATTTCATATTTAGAATTATTAAAACATGAACAGCCATTTACTCCCAAAAATGGCTAAGAAAAAGGTGAGATAAAAAGAGGGAAAATGTAACAAATACTCTTACCTATTTCAGCTACTGGTAGAGATGTATTTGGCCTGCTGCAGTAGCTAGCCTCCAAAATGTCCCCCAAAGATCCCTACTAAAGGATGTGGTATTCACACCCTTGTGCAGTTCCCTCTCATACTGTACAAGTAGAATATGTAACCAACAAAATATAGTAAAAGCAACAGTATGTCACTTCTGATATTAAATTATAAAACACACTGACTATGGCTTCCTTTTGGGGCATGCATTCTCACTCTTGGATCACTCATTCTGGAGGAACCCATGCTGTGACATGAACACCACGTGGAGAGGAT
This sequence comes from Eonycteris spelaea, assembly GCA_003508835.1. Taxonomy (NCBI): domain Eukaryota; kingdom Metazoa; phylum Chordata; class Mammalia; order Chiroptera; family Pteropodidae; genus Eonycteris; species Eonycteris spelaea. The sequence continues at coordinate 238,025 of PUFA01000391.1, forward strand.
CTCCTGGCAATAGACTTAAGTCTCCTGCCAACAGCCAGATGAGTGAGCTTCTAAGCAAATTCTCTAACCCAGGTCAAATCTGAGACTGCAGCTGGGCCCATATCTTGACTACAACCTAATGAGGGAACTTAAGCCAGCTAAAATGCTCCTAGGTTCCTGACCCTCAGAAATAGTGTGAGATAATAAATGTTTTACTGTTTTAGGCTGCTAAATTCACTGTAATTTGTTATGCAGCCATAGATTACTAATAGACCTTTCTTGACCAAAAGCAGTACAATAGAGAAGACTGCCAGATATATTAAAATTACTCCATCTTTCCCATTCTACACAAATCTCCCTTTATAGGAAAAGTAGAAAGAAATTATAAGAACACATGAGTTTTTATTTCCTTAAACATGGAAAAAAGTAAGAAGCCAATTATAATGATCTCATTATAAATATTAATTAAACATTCTTACTGCTTTTACACTTGTTTTACTTTTGAATGTCCTAAAGACATTTGAAGATTTTATATATACTTCTGCAAATAACCAACTACTTTTAACAATCATGAAGAAATGATCCCTCAAATTCAAATCCGTACCATAAACTCACCATTTAGCAGCTGGTTTAACTCTTTCACACAATAGAAAATGAGCTATCACATCATGCCCATAATGAAATATGGTACTGATACATAAGATTAATAGGCTATAAGCTAAAAAGTTACAGAAATATATTTATATATATATTCATGTTTCCACAACCAAATTTAGTTTATATCTTCCAATTCATATAAGTAAAATCAAATGATTATTCATATTACAACAAAGATCAAATTCCTGTTTTATTTCAGTTGTTATAAAGTTATCAACAACTCTCTCTCACACATTTTGTGTATTTCCAACAGAGTCTAAGAAAGAAAAAGCATCAAATAACGACTTGTTAAATACAATTAATGGCTAATGTGAAGTACATATTTTTTAAGACACATGTTAAGAAGAACATCAATAAGTTATGAAAACTGATCACAATAAAATAAAAATATAATAACATAAAAAACATATTTCTAAATATTCAAATTCTTATTTTCAAGGAAAAGAATTAAAACCATTTCATCTACTAGATTATGACACCTTAGAATATTTTGGAGAATATAAACCTATTTCCACTAATTTAAAAAAAATGAAAAAAGAAAAATTTAATCTAGTGAAGTAATTAGGTCAATTACTCTTTTCAAGTTTATAATGATATGTGGATTATACAGAAAACCTAGAGCCAATTTACAATGTTACATAACATAAGCTTAACTGAATAAAGTTTTAGGGTTTTTTTTTTTCACTTATAAAATATTACCTTAAAAATCTGCATTTGAGAATCTGTTTCTAAGACAATCTTTAGTCAAAAATACTTTTAGAAAGAAAGTTGACTTACCCATATGCTCTACTGTCAGGTAGGCTGCTATGGGCTCTTACTCCAGGCGGTATGACTCGGACTTCATTAATATAAACCACACATGGAAAACGAACTACATCTATATGAGAACTTTGCTTAAAAAAAAAAAAGCAGGGGGCGGGGGAAGGAGACATAGTGTAAGCAAAACACTTTTGTCTATTCAATATTTACTATTCAAAATCATCCATTTGTTTCATCCAGAATACCACAAATAATCTTAAAATAATTCCATATCATTAAAACAGTGCTATTACATAATTTACAATGATGTATAAATCACTTTTTAAAAATAATTGATGATAAATGTACTTAGTTAAATCTCTCCATTTGTAGAATAACATTGCCTCCTTGATGATGTTTTGCTTAGGCAAATACAGACCTACAATCCCTTATTGGAAACCTCTAAAGCCAGATGCCTTTTAAATCCTGACATTTTAGTTTTTAGAAAGGTAATATGATACAAATACTGCATAGTACTTTAGCACCCCCAGTGGTCTTTGCGGCAGTACTTTGTAATCAAAACATTAATATCTCTGCAGTCACATGTATAATCATTCACATTAAATAAAGAGATTGGGGTTGGAGGGCCGGAAGAATGAGGTGAAGGGTTAAAGAAGTACAAATCAGTAGTTGATAGATGGTCACAGGGATGCGGAGCACGGCATAGGAATTGCAGTCAGCATTAATGTAACGGCTATGTGGAGAGCCAGACGAGAGAAAAAGCAGTAACGGGGATTGTTTTATAAACTATATAAATGTCTAACAATGAACTATATATTTGAAACTAATAAATTTAAAAAAAAAAAAAAGATATTGTAACTACCATCATGTCAGTTCTGAATAGTTGATGTAAACTCTCTGAATTTTTTACTTTTCAATTAGAGTTGACATTCAATATTAGCTTCAGTTGTATGGTATAGTGGTTAGACATTTATATAATTTACAAAGTGATCCCCCCAATTAGTCTAGTACCCACCTGGCACTAGACAGTTATTACACTATTATTGACTATATTCCCTATGCTATATTTCACATTCCTGTGACTATTCTGAACTACCAAGTTGTACTTCTTAATCCCTTCACCATTTTCACCCAGCCATCCAAACTCCCTCCCATCTGGCAATCATCAGTTTGTTCTCTGTATCTGAGTCTGTTTTTATTTTGTTTGTTTGTTCATTTTGTTTCTTAGATGCCATCTATAACTGATATCATATGGCATTTGTCTTTTTCTGTCTGAAGTATTTCACTTAGCATAATACCCTCTAGGGTCCATCCATGTCTTTGCAAATAGTTAAGATTTCTTTTTTGTTTAATGTCTGAGTAATATTCCGTTATATGTATATGTATATATATATGTATATATACCACAACTTCCTTACCCAATCGTCTACTGATGGGCACTTAGCTTGCTTCCATATCTTGGCTATTGTAAATAGCACTGCAGTGAACATAGGGGTGCATACATCTTTTCGAATTAGTCCCTCACTGAATTTAAAAAAGAAAATCATTTCACGCAGTATCAAACAAATAAAGCTCTTTTAATCAATAATTTAAAAACAAAATTTTCGCACTGTTTTTGGATTATTTTACATCAACTTCTAGCAGTTCAGCCAACCATTATTACTTCGTGGTCAAAGTTCATAATGAGAAGAATGGTTCACATTATTTGTATCTAGAAAGACCAAGTCTTGTGTCTCTTTTGAAGTTGCAAAAAATATCATGCATTCAATAGACCAAAAGACTGTTCAAGTCAGTATTTCCTAAAATGCGACAGAAAATGACTTCCCAATTTTGCATTTTAAACTCAGAGATTATAATTATATATATAGGTATAGAAATCTTACTATTCGTACTATTCAAGTGCACTTGAAACTCTCAAAGATATAAATGAAACAGGACGAATGCAAAGTGAGTTTGATTGCTAGCTGTCTTCCAATACCCATTTTCTTTTTTCTGTAGAGAAATCTGAGTTGGGCACAAGGAAGCTAAAGACTGGTATTTCAGACTCCTGGGAAGCCAGGGTGAACATGTGATGACTAAATGCTGGTCCATGGGATAAAATGAATATGATGTAGGCAACTCTGGGTCATGTTCTTAAAGGGAAAGGTCAGACTTCAGAAGCTCCTTCCACTTCTTTCAATATTCTGCTGCCTTTCCAGAACACTAAAGTTATGGTGTGCTACCTTGGACAATACAAGCAATACCCTAAAGATGGCAGAGGAACAGTATAGAAGAACCTAGAGCTACCTTATTAGTCCTAGAATACTTACAATCAGATTATTGAAAGAGAAAATCCTGTGTTATTTTGACTTTTTTGACAGCAGTTCAACTTGTATCCTAATTATTACATATACTGTAATAACTGTAGGTATTCAACAAATATGACAATAGAGTTATATAAAAGAAATAAACATTTTGCCTCAAACTTTGATGTTATGTGTCCTTCCTGTAAGGAACTCCTCTACTTAAAAAAAAATCTACTAGAGTTATGTGTTGCTTAATGATGGGGACACATTCTGAGAAATGTGTCATTAGTGACTATACAAACACTTAGGGGCCATTATGAACTGAACATGAGATTAAATAAAGCATAAGAGAAAATGATGCAGTCAAGACAAGTAAACACAACATGTATGAAGCTGCTACTGGTGTAACAACATACTATTTTTCAGCAAACTCTTTTTTAACACGTAGAAAGAGTACACTCTAAAATAACAATAAAGAGTATAGTATAACAAATACATAAACTAGTAACATAGTCATTTATTATCATTACAAGAATTATGTACCGTACTTAACTATTAAGTGCTATACTTTATATGACTGGCAGCGCAGTAGGTTTACACCAGCGTCACCACAAACATGTAATGTGTTGCACTAGGACGTTGTAACAGTGACAATACTAGACAATAGGAATTTTTCACCTTCATTATAATCTTATGGGACAACTGTCATATATCTAGTCCGTCGCTGAACAAAAACATTGTTATGCAGCACATGACATACGCTCCTTTGCTTACATGGTTATAAAGTTGAATCAATATTTACAAATGAAGCTTAGAACAAAGGTTTATCAATTCTATCCTCCACTAATTAATGGTATTAGTAGCAGTTAGGGTACAGTCACCGTGGGCCTACAAAAATGAGCTTAAGGTTCCACAAAATCTAATTTGTAAGTATTAGAGTTTCTGCATTAGGTGATATCACTTTTATTCCATCATTATTTCTAAACATTTATTAAATGTCTATTATGTTCCAAGATATGTTAAGTCCTACGGATACAAAGACAAGACATAATCTCTACCATTAAGGAACAATCTATTGTGGCAGACAAATCGATAAACTGCCATGATAGACTCACACAGGAAATCATGAAAATGTAGAGGAATTTACCTAACTCAGACTGCAGGCAAACATCTGTGGGCGGGAATGTCAGGAAAGGTTTCCCAAAGGTAGCTGAGCTAATTAAATCTTCAAGGAAAACAAGAATCAATGGAAGAGAAGGAGAAGGAAGAGCTTTCCAGGCAAAGGAAACATACACAAAAGGAAAGCAAAGAAAAATTTGGAAGGGTCAAGTAAATGCAAACATAATTCACCACAGCTAGAGGGCAAAATGGGCAAGGGAAGCCAGGCAGAGTGGCTAAGTACAATCAACAGAATTACAAGAAATAATATTTTCATCCACTGCCAAAAGTCGACTCCAAATCTGTATCTCCATCTAGGACCTCTCTTCTGAGCCCCAGACCACTATATCAAAATGCCAACTGGACATCTCCACTTGAATGTCCCCTTGACACCAGAAATTCATCAAGTCCAAAACTGAATTCTCCTATATTAATGATAGCACCACCATCCACACAATGGCCCAAACAGAAACCATTATTATCCTTAGCTTCTTTCTCATTCTCTCACACCTAAAAATCATTCATTAATCCAAACATCAATTCCTGACGATGAAAGCTCTTAACAGCTCCCAAATCTGTGTAATTTCCTTCTTTCCTGCTGTCACTCCTCTAGTTCTAGACATTGTGCACTCTGGATAACAGCAACAGTATCCTATGTGGTTTTGTGCTTCTTTGTTGGCCCCCTCTAACCAATTCTCCTATTGCAATTGTGGCCTTTCTAGAATGTAGATGTATCAGTTCCCTGCTCCTTAATGTCCAAAAGCCAAATTCCTTAGTCTTAGAAACAAGTACCATCTCTCCTTACCACTTCAAATTTATAGCCCAACAAACCATGCACTTTCACATCTTTACGCCCTCACTCATTCTATTGTCTCTGCTCACTACACTTTTCTGTCCCAACACCTGTCCCAACACCCCTCCTACACTTTTCTGTCCCAACACCTTTCGGATGTCAACTTTCTCTTGAAAGGTGAGTCAGATCACTCTAGATAGGTGCCTCTCTCTATGTATCCAAAATCTCCTATCAAACTAAATTTAATTATCTCTTTTCTCTCTCCATTCTAGTGGTGTTTCAAAAAAACAAGAACCAGGTCTCAGTTTACTCGTATTCATAATGCCTCGCATATTCATTTAATGGATGAATGACTTTTAATAGTTACTTAATAAGAGTTGATTAAATTGCATTTTCAGAGTTTAAAGTATTACAGTGAAGTAAGGTCTTAAAATATCTAGAGGAGTACATAAACCTAGGAAGACAGGTTAAACATGGGAAATTATTGAAAGGTTATGATTAGGGAGCTAATAGGAATGTGAAGAATAGATTGGTCAGATTCTAGGACTCCAAGCCACATCACCCATTCCGAAGGAGTCACTGTGTGCTGAAAGGTCACAGTACAGCTATTTTCCCCCCTACTCTTTTATCCCTGCAACTATCTTCCCTTTTTACCCTCTCCTAAGGGTAAACTAAGGCTATCTCATCTATTCCTACCACATCCATTATCATTTCTGTCCAGAAATTAGTTCCAAACTGGTTTCATAAAGAAACTCTGAAAAACAGAACTGTTTAGCATCAATCACTCTTGTAAGACTGAATTTTAATCCAGCAATTCCACTGTGAAATAAAGAAATAAAGATATATATAAAAAAAATTGGTATCAGGAATATCATCACATCACTGTAAAAAGTCATAAGCCTGGGTGGCTCCACAGTGTAGTGGTTAGCACATTTGTTCTACATGCAGAAAGTCCTGGGTCCGCCCCCCAGGTGGGGCCACAGACTATACCCTGAGTGCACCAGGCCCCAGATGCACCAGGCCCTGGGTGTGCACTATGAGCACGTGGGAGGCGATACCCCACCTTCAGAGATCCAGTTCTTAAGGGGAGACAGCAACATCCGTAGGTCAGGGGTGGAAGTAGGGGGGAGTGGGGAATTAAAGAGGGGGAAAAAAAGTCATAAGCCTAAAAGTATGAGAATTTAATATATAAACAATAGCATTACAACTTAAAGAAATATTATGCAGCCAATAAAAATGGTTACACAGAATATCTATGGTAGGAAGCAGGATGGCTTGGGGACAGGGATAAAAGACTTTTTATTATATATCCTTTTGCACCTTTTGAATTTGTATCTCATACATGTTTTACCTAGTTCAAAAAGTAAATATTTAAAAATGAAGCTTACTTTTAAAATGTTACATAAGTGTATTTCCTAATTTATAAAGATACACAACAGTTGTTAGATGAGAGAAAATTACAAAACAGTATCAAAGTATTGGTACATTAACCTGAGTGGTAGGTACACACATTTAAGCATACACGTACATATATTTACTACAGGATTTGGAAAAAATTTAAAGAAAGCTGTTGATGATAGCTGAGACTTAGAAAGGTGAGATTATGAAAGCATTTACTTTCCTGTATTTTCCAATTTTTCTATAATAAAATAAAAATTTACTAAAATATGTACTTTCAACACATTTCCCTTTTAGAAAAAAAAGTACAGCTCACTGCCAGAGTTAATTTAATTTTACATAAACACGCTCTTTGATGCTAAAACGACTCTCACTGATTTTCAATGTGAAAGTAAAATATAAAAACTGTTTTTGGAGTTATTCCTAAATAGAACTTGTTACTAATCCTTATGTAGCAGAAAACATATACATAAATCAGATTCGTCGAATGACTCTCCAGCTAATCAGATTCGTCGAATGACTCTCCAGCTAACACTGTTCAAGAATGATGTTAACATCACAAGTAGGAATGATACATTTTCTAGGATCTGACACTTTTAGCAATCAAGAATTACTATATTTTATAAATGAAAATAACCACTTTACGTAAAGCAGAATGCTATAAGTAGAATGATGTCATTGGTTTTCAAAGACTGTCGATATACCAGAAAAATGCAAAAATAATAAAAGCAAAATATTTCGTAGCAAACTTTGGGGGTAAGGTTAGGACTGTAATCTGTGCATTATCTTGGGGGCGCTGCTGGTGAGTATTCTTGAGGCAAACAGGAAACAGGTTAAAAAGTGGCATACAAACCACAATCTGTAATTCATTTAGAACCACTCAAATCCCTTAAAGTATTCCCTTTGTGAAACCTGAATGTCTGTCATCCCCACCAGATTACAAATTCCTTTGAAAGCAAGGGCAATCGGTTTTTTGTCTTTTATTACTTGTAAAAATTCCTTCCTAGAGCTATACCTCACCTTCAGTGGTTTTCATAAATAATTCTTAAACAGATTCCCAACTTCCTTCCATACAAATCTACCTGGTGTACCACTAAACACATCAAAAAAAATTATCTTGTTCCCATCAAACCCACTTTCAGACTTTTTTATTACTATCAATATAGCCCCACCTGTCTCTAGCCTTTAAAACTAGAATAACATTTTTAACTACTCTTTCCCCCTCACAGCGTCAGTTGCCATCCTGTCAATTATATATCCAAAATTTAACTTGTATCTATCCACTTCCACTGGGACACAGCATGACATGGCTTTAGAGCCAGGAAATGCATGATGATGTGTGTCAGTCCAGTTATACCCCTTTAGGAAAGTCACATGACCGCTCAAGCTACGTTCTTTATCTATATAATGGGGATAACAATCTTTCAAAACTGATAGAAAGATTAAATATGTCTTTAAATTACCAAAGCAGTGTCTTGCAGAAAATAAATGCTAATGATTACTGCCCATTTGCTAACTCAAGCTTTCATTACATCTCTCATCTTTTTTTTTTGCCATCTCTAATTATTCTGAACCACCTTAGATATTACTAAAATGGATCAATCTTCCCAATGTATTTTTATTAATCATGTAATTTGCCTGCTCAAAAACTTGCATTTCTTACAAAATAAAGTCCATACTCCTTTGCTGAGCATTCAGGGAATTCCATGATCTGGCTTTGGACTGCCTTTCAGATGCCACATCACACTGCTACTTGCAGTATGGAATACTGACCACTCCAGGAGAATGCCCTATTTTCCTATCTACAACTGTGGAACATATCATATGCTAACTGCCTTAAAGAAGTCTTCCCTGATACAAATGAAGTGATCTCTCCCTCTTCTGAAATCACATAGCCTTTATTTTCATTTGTACGACAAAATGGAACTAAGTAAATATTGACTGGGTTCCTAATACGTCAGAAAGTGATGGGCATTTTGGAAATAAAGGTGACAAACCCCAAGGAATTCCCACTGTCTCTTTATGCACTCATAACATTCTAAAGTGAATCATAATGTTGTGGACCTAATCTCCAATACTTAGTTATAAACTCGTTGAGAACAAAACATCCCAATAATCCATATCCCTAGTCAATAATATTGTAATAACTGGATAATGCCAGGTGGGTACTACTAGACTAATGGGGGTAATCACTTCGTAAATTATATAAACGTCTAACATTATGCTGTACAAGTGAAACTAATATAAAATATGTTATCTGTAATTGAAAAGCAAAAAAGATAAAAAAAAATAAATAAAAACAGGCTTCAAATACAGATAAAGGCCCCAGGAAACCAGGATCTAGAGATACAACTACTGCCTCCACTGTAAGTTTTCTAAAACCAAGCTGGAATTAGTCAGAATTATGGTCACTGGACAAACAGCTAATTGACACCCGAAATGAGAGACCTCAAATTAATTCACTGTCAGTAAGATGCGCTAAACTTTCCAAACCTTTTTTTAGACCTAAAAACCATTCGTTAAAATAATTAGAAAACCAACGCTGATTTTTTATTTTGCCAAGTAAAGCATTTAGATAAAAACCACTAACCACTATTATCACTATCTCCGAAGAAAAAATAATTCTCTAAAATGATTACGTTTACGCTGAAAAAAAAATGTGGGTTCTGAGGTTTTATAAACTTTAATGTGCATCTTTGACCGGCTTTCGAGAGCCTTAGTTACCTAGCCATATTCAATTTACATATCACTGAGCAAGTCAGTATACATTCAAGGGCGCTAAGGTTATTACGGAACGATTACTCCACAATTCCCCACACTCACCCCTCAAAACGACAATACAACTGTGCTTACAGTTTGACTACAATTCTCTCAATTTTTCCCTCCTTGCAAGTATTCTCCACGCAAAATCCGTTCCATGTTAAGTATTTCATGTCCTAATGTGTGAAACCTTTCCAAGAATAAAGTTTCAGGACAAACTGGAGAACGCTGCAATCCTAAACCGAATGAGTGTTACATCTGGGCAACCTAACTCTCATTAGAAAAGGGATCTAGAAGGGATTTAGGAAGAAGCCAATATGACCTGCTCGGTCACCGGCACTATAGTCAAACACAAGCTGTCTGAGATCCCTCCCAAATACCATCTAAGGTAAACTCGAGAACCAAGATCTTTTCTAGGCGCAAAGCTGACGAGGGGCTGCGGGCCCAAAGCAAGCAGAGCAGCCAACTCAAAGACCCGGGGGTCTAAGGTAATGCAGCGAAATGTGAAGGCCACCGCTGCCCTTAGACGCGGTGCCCACACCCTGCTAGGTGTAGGGGGGCCTTATGTGAAGAATTAAAGTGGCAATCGGCAGCAGAAAAAGTCAAGGCATACCTATAGGTTTTTTGTAAGAGCCCCAAAGTCAAGAAGTAGGATCGGAATCAAGCAAGGAAGCCTTACCTCAGCGTTCGGGTGTTTAAAAGTATCTAAAAATAGCAGCTCCATCGCCGAGTCCACCGCCATGTTTGCCGCGGGAGGGAGACAGGGAGAGGACTTCCGGGGCAGCCCTCCAACCTCGGCAACACTGGTTCAGGACAGGAAGAAACAGCAGCACTTCCGGTGACCGAAGCGCTAGCGCCGCAAGCCTTGGCCTATCCCGAAGCGCGGTACTGGCCAAAGACGCCGGCCAGCGCGACGCGGGGCGCTTTCGGAGCACGGAGGCAGCGGAGGAAGAAGAGAGGGTTGGTTACGGCGGCTCCAGCAGTCCAAACCCTGTGTTTCTACCGCGTTACAAAGCCACAACGGCCTTGGGGTGGCGGAGTGCAGAGCAGTGTTTAGAGAAGAGGAGGAGGGCTGGGGACAGCTGCTACTGTTGATACCCAGTGAAACCGCTCGCAAGCTGTCGTTCCTGGGCTGGCCGTAAAAAGGTGCAATAAGAGAACTGGAAAAATTAGAGACACTTTTTTAAAAAGAAGAAAAGAAACGGCCTAGGACGAGATTTTTTTCTTGTTTTCTCACCTGCAAAATGTGACTAATAATAAATACCTAACCCACAGGCTTTTTGTGAGGATTAATTGAAACAAATACAAGAAACTGTATAATGTGAAATGCCATCAACATAAAAATGCAGAGTGGAAAGCAAGTCTCCCTGTCTCCCTGTCTCCCTGTCTCCCTGTTGATGAGCTTTGCAGCAACTGGAACTATTTGGTAGTCTATACTGGCACGGGGACTTGGGAGAGTAATTAATTACCTAGTGAAATTACAGGCACCTACCTCACTTCTAGGAAAATTCCTGCTCAGATGCCCAAAAAAATACCTACAGATACAAGAATGTTTATGGCAACACTTTATAGTTGCAGAAAAGCTGTAAACTTGTCATTAACAAGAATAAGTAAACCGTGACATAGTTATGCAATGTAGTAGTATATAAAAAAATGAACTAGTACCGTATCTACTAACAGACCATCTAAAAACAAGCGTAAGCAGGCAAGTTGAAAAATAGGGAGTATAAAATCACATATAGTTCAAAGCATGTACAAAAATGTAACTTGGGAGCATATATATGTTATAAAATTACAAAGATGCATAGAAATGAGAAAACACAAATTTTAAGATCCTTGTGAACTGGAAGGAGGTGTAATTGAGAAGTATACAGGGGCTTCAAATGCTTTGATAATATTTAGGTTGCTGGTGGTTTCACAGGTGTGTCTTACATTGTTTGCCTTTTGGTATTTATTTAATAATTAATTTTTAATTTTTTAAAGTCAATCTCCCATCCACCCCCTTCCTCAGCCAACCAATTTCCTTTATTAACTAATAGTTTATCTCTTTTACTGTGTTTTTTTCAAAGACCAAGTTCTGGCATTCATATGTATTATTTCCAGCATTTTTCTATTTTCTTTAGTTTTCTTTATATTTTTTAGTTTTTGCTTTTGAATTAACTAATTCCTTCTGCATACATTAGACTTGTATGCATGCTATTCTCTTTCTAATTCCTATAGTGATGCATAAGTTATTCATATCCACATATCTTATTTATTACTATGTATATTTATGTCTGCCAACTTTCCCCTAACCTCTGTAACTAATATATCTCGTAGGGCTTTTATTATTGGTGGTTTTTATATGGCTTGATTTTCTTAGCTTTGAATTTCTTTTTGACCCAAGAATAGTGTGTGATTCTTTTTCTTCAATTAATGGACTATTTTTTAGAGCATTTTTAGTTTTACAAGAAATTGAGCAGATAATAGAGTTCCCATATATTTCCTTTTTTCCCTTTCAAGGATTCCCCTATTATTAATATTTTGCATTAGTGTGGTACATTTATTACAACTGAGGAACCAGTACTGATACATTATTATTAACTAAAGTCCATATCTCTTATATTTTGATGCACTTTTGTGTTGTATATTGATATTGTATGTATATTTGAATTCGTAGACTGTCTCTGAAAGAATTATATAAGAAACTGAGAATAGTTGTTGCCTCCAGGGAGGGGAGCTTGATGACAAAGGTATAGAAATAGAGAAAATCTATTTCCATATACATATATTATCTATTATAAAATTAAATTTTTAAATATTAATAAGAATTGAGTAATAGAGAAAAACTTGTATACAAAACTTCAAAAACTTTTGTTGCATAGCACAGATAAATGAAGTAGTTGTTGAAAGGGAACATGCAGTCAAGAAAGAGTATTTTTAAGATGGGGGATAACAGTGTGTAGATGGATAGGAATGAAACAATAGAAACAGTGATGATGAAGAGAGAGGGAGGATATCGAGACAGCAAAGTATTGTGGAGGTGGGAGAGATACCCAAGTAGAAAAAGACCTTTGCTTCCTGGTAATCAGGGACAAGAGGGAGTCCGTGGGTGCACGTGCAGATGGGAGTAATGATTTCGTATGTGGAAATGAAGGAGTTCCTTCTGGATGGTATCTATTGTCTCATTGAGATCATCAGCTATGATTGAGAGGGCAGAAAGATGTGTAAGAGGTCAAAAAAGAGAGATTGTATTAACTAGATTTCCAGGATTGTTCAGAATCCCTTGAAAAGTGGGAAATTCTCCAGTAAACTAGTCCCAAGGACAAGGCAGGGAGTGATAGCTTCAGGCCTCAGCTCCCAAGGGAAAAAACAACACTGCCTCCAGGGTGCAGATAACAAAACTGTCTACCAGGCCCCTTTTGCTACAAGATTTAGGAGTCCCCCTGAAACAAAAGCTAACCACCAGCTTCTGCTTTTTGTAATCTGCTTGCTTGCTTGCTTGATCGAGGCCACCAAGACGTAGTTTCAGGCTTTTTAAGCTGCCTCCTCCGGAAGCTCAGGGCTGATTCTCTAGTGGGGAGAATCAGTTGCTGGCTGGCTAATAAAGGCTCATAATTAATTTCAATTGGCTCCATGGGTCTTGGATTTAAACACGCCACAACACCCTGATTGGCTATCCATCACCTCTCATAGTAGGTAGGACCTCAAATTCACTTCTTGCTCACTCTTGCACCTTGTCCCTACCACACCACTCTGATGATTCTGCCATTCTCAGCTAGATGTAATTCCCATAATACAAAGGTATTTCACATTACTTACATGGTTTCTTCTGCTTTGAATATGACCCCTCCATATGGTTTTCAAAATCCTATGTGTAGTTATAATATCATCTAAAAGAATAAATAGCTAAGGAATAACATTAACCAAGGAGATGAAAAGCTTATACACTGAAAACTACGAAATATTGCAAAAAAGCTAAAGACTTAACTAAATGGAAAGACATTCTATGTTTATAGATTAAAAGACTTAATATTAAGATAACAGTATTACCCAAAGTTATCTATAGAATCAGTGCAATCCCTATCAAAATTCTAAAAGCCTTTTTTTTCAGAAATGGAAAATCTGATCCACACATTCATATGGATTTGTGAGGAGCCCCACACAGCCAAAACAATCTTGAAAAAGAACGAATATGGAGGACACACACTCCTGATTTCAAAACTTACTATAAAACTACAGTAATCAAAACTGTGAATGGCATAAGGATAATGTAGAGAGGAGGCAAGAGAATTAAAATATTAAATCAAGCCACATTCAGAGACTGCAATATGCTGATCAGCTATGCAGCCAGGCCTGGAGGACACCTGCAGAACAAAGGAAGATTTCTGCTAGGATTGTTAACAACCCATTTCCCACACCTGTGAAGGGGATAAAGAGAACACAGTCTTTAAGTGGCTGCCCTATGCAAAATAAAATCATTCATTCCCAATGGCTAAAACCATGGGGAACCTATGGATTAAATGCTTAGAACTGCCAGCAGGCCTTTCATGCTATACATTCTTTCCTTTACACACTGCATACTCTTCCCCTTCCCCTTCCTCACTGTATGTCATATCAAAGGAAATGGGTAAACAAAGTATTTAAACTGTAACTCACAGGAACTAGGGAATGGTATATAAACTGAATTCCCCACACTCTGGAGTCCCTCTCACTTCCTTTACTCTCAATATCTTTCAGAACATCTGTCTTTTTCTCCTAGTTGCTTTCACTGTCATCCTCTTGGTACTCTTTACTTTGTCTCTCTCACTGTCCTCATCTCTCCTAGACCCTCTCACTCTTTGTCTATGCAGCGTTACCCTTGTTCTAATAAACTTTCCTTCTGGCTCTAACTTTGGCATGTATGTTGAATTCTTTCTACACTTTTTGCCAAAGGACCCCCTTCTTCTCTCAGTACAGGGCTTGCTCTCCTCACATTTGAGGAAATTTTCCCTGTCCTGCATCAAGGATAAACATAGCCCCAATCAAATAGAATTAAGAGTCCAGAAATAAACCTTTACGTATATAGTGAATTGATTTTCAACAAGGGTGCCAAGGGTATTCAATGGAGAAAGAATAATCTCTTCAATAAATGGTACTGGGATGACTGGGTATCTACTTGCAAAAGAATGAAACTGGAACCTAACCTCAGACCACATACAAAAATGAACACAAGATAGAAGAGCTAAAACTACGGAATTCTTGGAAGAAAACATTACATACTGATAACTCTTCATTGCCTGGAATTTAGCAATGGATTCTTATGTGACAAAAAAAAAATGAACAACAGAAAAAATCAACATCAAAATTAAACTTTTGTGCATCAAATGACACCCTCAAAAGAGTAAAAAGAAAATCTACAGGTTGGGAGAAAAACTTGCAAATCATATATTTCATAAGGATCTACTCTCCCTAATATATAAAGAAATCTTACAATGCAACAAAAAGATAAACCACCGTATTAAAAAATGAGCAAAGGGACTTGAATAGACATTTCTCCAAAGAAGATGTACAAATAGCCAATAGGCACATGAAAAGATGTTCAACATCTTTAGTTATTAGGGAAAAAAAATCTAAACCACAATGAAATACTTCACACCCATAAGGATGAATATAATTTAAAAAAATAAGGGTTGGCGAGGATGAAGAGAATTGGAACCCTTGTATATTGCTAGTGGGAATTTAAACTGGTACAGCTGCTGTGGAAAAGTTTGGCAGCTCCTCAAAAAGTTAAACATAGAATTACCATATGACCCAGCAATTCCACTGCTAGATAATATACCAAAACAATTGAAAACAGGTTCACAAATACTTGTACACACATGTTCATAGCAGCACTACTCACAATGGCTGAAAGGTGAAAACAACACAAATACCTATCAACAACTACATGGATAAACAAATGGTATGTACATACTCCCTGCTCCCTATTTTCTCCCCATCCCTCAATAGATTTGATATTCTCTCATTTGTGACTTCATTATATTCCACAGATTAAGCTCTAGTTCCCGACCAGTTTATTCCCTTATTTATTTACAGGTCAGTGTTCCTCTTCTAACCTGTGAGCTTCTTCCAACATCATGATTATATCCTATTCACCAATACGACCCTACTTTCTGGCACACACTAAACACTCAAAAATGTTTCTTGAATGAATAGATTTTCACTATTTCAAATTACATATAGAATTTTATATTGTCATGCTTTATATATCAAATGCTTAGATTGTACTATCTTTATTCTTTCATTCTTGTCTGTCTTGCTCATCAGATTATAACCTACCCTAGAGCTCTGTAAACAGCCATAGTAGCCTCTGTTGCTTTACAAACTAACGTGTCTTCCCTTCTTTGATTTTCACCATTCTGCAGTAAAAAGAGCACTTTGAAGAAAAACTGAAATTGCCTCTAATATGAAAAAGCAACTTATGCAAAGCTTAATGCTTGCCAGGAACAACTTGGCAAAAAGACAAGGATGGAAGTGAGCTAACCAGCCCACAACAACTCAATGTTGCATTTATTTGGTAACAGGTGAGCTCCTTTCCAAGGTGATTAACATGCACAGAAGAAAACAGCAGGAGTGGGATCTAAGTGAACTGCCAAGTATTTCAGCCTCTCCAGAGAACAAGTTCATCAAGAACAACTGATTTGAGAGTCTGGCCAACTGCCAACTGCAAACATTCATCCACCAGCAAGAACAAAAAAAATTTTTGCTTTCCTTGATAAAAAGTAACAGCTGCTACCCTTTCTCCGTGATACTTGATTATGATCATTTCACACAGTCAAGAGCTTGCTCTGAAAACTTCCACATCATTCTTCAGAACATATTCTGGAGATTACCTAAAGAGATTTCAGATATATTGATTGTAAACTGTTATCTACACAAAGTATCTCGAAATAAGCGCACCGATTAGTGCCAGTTGTTCTGAAAGATTGAATGACCCCAGCTATTTTCCAACTTTTTTCCAACCTCATAAAGGCAAACACTCTGAGATCCTGTCTATTTTCAAGACAGGAAAACGGCCAAAACTCTCTGGTTCAGTTCCACCCTCAGGTACAGAGCCTGCACTGTGTAGACCATAAACTTACATATGTCCCTTTTCCTTTTTTGTAATTGTGCTGCTGTATTTAGTAGACCCCACATCTCTCAGAGGTTTCAGTGATCAAAAATAATTTGGGAAATCCTGTATACCCTTGTCTCCCTCTTAGAGCTTCACCATGTGTGTGTGTGTGTGTGTGTGTGTGTGTGTACACACAGATACATATATACATATATACATATATGTATGTATATATACACACACGTATATATGTATATGTATATATGTGTATATACACACATATATGTATGTGTATATGTACATATACACATACATAAATGTGTGTATTTATAAGTATATGTGCATATATGTATATGTGTATATATACACACATATGTATGTATCTGCATATGTACAAATACACACATATGTATGTATTTATATGTATATGTGCATGTATGTATATGTGTATATATACGCATATAAACATATATGTATATGTGCATATATATACATACATATATATGTATACATATATATGTGAGACTTCTGTTTTTTGAACTACTACCAGTTGCAGCTTAATCTAAATTTGCTCTTAACAACTTCAGATATTCCTATACCCTTAAGGGCCAGTGACAGCAGCCTTACAGCACTTCTAGCACTTTTAAATAAAAGACTAAATACAAAAGCTAGGTGGATTTAAAGATGCCTTGTAGAATGAATTGAGTTGGCTTAAAAACTTGTTTTTATATAAGAACTTTATGTTGGTTGATGAGAAAATATTAATTAGGTTCTCTCTATCTCTCTGGATCCACTTTCACTCCTGCATCAGAGATTCTACCCTTATCTAAATCTTCCTCAGAGTGTATGGTGGCAGTAACCTGGTCTCCCAGTTTCAGCTAATTTGACCAAGGATAGTCATTTGGGCATAAGTAGGTTGTGTGGAGTCACCAATATAGGCAGCAACCTCTGATTTACGTGGCCTGACTCAGAAAGATGAGAGACCCACATAAAATTACCAGCTGGAAGTAGGACAGAAGGATGAAGATTCATGGTGCAGAGCCAAGTCAAATTCTGGAAAGACAAAGGACTAGACTGGAACGAGTGAGATTCACTGAGACAGGCCACGTCACTGCTCTTGTTTGAGATTGATGTTTCTCAATGTGAACCCCTTATATTTAATTAAATAGCTTGAGTGTGTCTCTATTTCCTGCAATCAAACAATTCTAAATAAAACAACTGCTTACAAAGTTTTTCAGAGCTCAACAGGACATACACTACAAAATGAAATATGGTAATGATTTTAAATGTATTAACAATAAGATTGTAGAAATAAAGTACAAACATTAGAACTATGATTGATAATTTAAGACTAAACTGTGGAATACAGTATAAAGAGATCACTGTACTTCATGTGAAAAAATAAATTTTTGAAACCCAAGATTCAGGGTTTTGACAGGAAAGAGATGGCACATCTAAAAGGTTTAATTCAAGAACATTTAGTGATAAATTTTTTTTAAATGTTTAATAAAACTTTTGAGGTAATGAATATGATCATTATATTGATTGTGGTGGTAGTTTTATAGTGTATATTGTGAAAACTCAGCAAATGGTATAATTTATTAAATATATACAGTTTCCTGAATGTCAGCTATGCCTCAATAAAGCTAAAAAAAAATGTTAATGAAAGAACTACTTACAGAGTGTGAGCAGAGTCAAGGGTAAAGCATCTATAGGCAAGCAATTCCAAGAAGTCATTACCACCCTAGGGGCTGAAGGAGCACAGGGAGGAGATTTCACAGGAAGTCATCAGAGCTGTAGGCATAAACGTGGGTTCAGCAGTTTACAAACTATTTGTTGTCATCAACAAGAGATAAGAGAAATTGAGAGCGAGTGTTTAGAAACTTATTTAGCAATTTAACAGACTGATGTTATATTTATTGACTCAATATAAAACCTGAAAATTATATTTTGTATGTCTTTGAGTTTTTTCACTTTTCTAGTAACTATTTTTGTTATTTTTTTAAGTGTTGATCAGTGGTGGGATGGTAATAAAAAAAATTTTCACCACTGATAGTTTGAGAAACACTGGTACAGAGGAATTCAATCTCTGATAAAACTTCAGCTCCACAGGGAGAGAGCTGGGAAAAAGCATACTTCAATCTCTCTATCTTCCCACACTGCTCTCCCTTGGGCCAAACTGGATAAAAGCTAGAGGACCAAGTAGTCCAGGTGATGTAGTATACAGCCAACCAGGGCAGGGAACAGGGCAGAAATGGATGGTAAATGAACCTGGAGGAGCAACCAAATGAGATGTACTCTCGACTATGACATTCATTAGCTTCGTGGTTTCTGGAAAGTTACTTAGTCTCAGTGATCCTCAGTTTCCCTCACCCCATAAAATGGGAAACCTCAGACCACCATCCACTCATTCTACCACTCCTCATTTACTTGCTTAAGCCAGAGACCTGGCAGTCATTTTTCTATTCTCTTCACTCCCATCCTATCCAATCAAACCTAACCATCTCACCTCCATAATGACATTCACATGTGGCTCCTTCTATCCATCCCATTGCCCTTCCTTAGCTGAGTTCTTCAGCATTTGTCCACTGTACTGCAACAGCCTTTTAACTGACTGGTCTTGCTCTGCTCCACTCTATCCTCCAGAGGGACAAATACAGATTTGACCAACTCATTCATTCCCTAGCTTAAATAAAGATTTTAAGAGACAGCATTTAGAAACTACTTAAGGTTTTAGAATCATTGAGTGTTTTGGTTAGTTTTGATTTTAGTCCTCAAATTATAAATGCTTTATTATATTTAATGCTTCCAATCCTGCTCTTTTCCTGTTTGCAATCCCCTTGTTCCTTCTTTGCCAGCTAACTCTCCATTCACCTTTCAGAATTCAATACAAGCAAGGGGTTGCTTTATGCTCTTACCATGTTATTTTATTACATCACTTATTCCTGTATTGTGATTAGCTTTCCCTTTAGGGAGTGTAAATCCCCTGAAGGAAGGAACTATACTATTTTCATGGTTGTATTTTCTTGCTTAATAGTACCTGGACACAATAAGTGCGCTCTTCATATAATTTGTTGAATGAGTGAATAAATGAGAATTGGGATGGAGTCTTCATGATAATGAAATTTGAATTAAATTGTTTCCAAAGGATAGATAAGAATGAGATGGCCAGAGAGGAGGGGAGCAAGTTCCCTATTGGTATAACAATTTGAGCCAAGGCAGATTGACCACTATGATCAGTGAGTAGATGAATTTGAATGTAAGAGCTAAAGATAAGATGAGTGAGGTCCATTGAGGTCCTACAGAGAAGAGTATTGAATTCTACGTTGGAATTGGTCTTGTAAACTGAGAGGGAACTAAGAAACTGAAATTGAGCGTTGGCCTTTTTGAAAGAAGTTACGTAATTACAGAAAAGATGTGTTAGGGAAACTATCCTTCCTGTGGTATCAATTAATTGAAGCGAAAAGGTCATTAAGTACGTTATTTTAAAAATTTATGTGAGGGAATTTAAATTGTTGGAAGTGGATATGGAAGGAAAAGAATGAGAAGAGACATTAAAAAGAAAATGTGTTAAAACAATGGTCTCTAATAACTAGCATAAGTGCATAAAACTTAATATTTACTAATTATGATACTCTAAAATTCTAATTGGTACCAATGACAGAAATAAATAGGGGACACGATGGTAAGGTAATAAACTAATATGTTTTTAGTAAAGTTTATTATTATTATTTAAATTTAAAAAGCTAAGTTGAAAATTAAAATCTCAAAAGTTTTACATTTTGGACTCCAAGGCCCAGTTGTAATATCTACTGCCACTTGCTGGCAGAGGGAAAATGACTATAGTCATTCTTATATATATATATATTATATATATATATATATACACACATACACACATATGTATACATACATATATACATATACACATACATGTGTATATACATATACGTTTAAAAATAACTTTATTGAGATATAATTCACATACTATATAATTCATCCATTTAAAGCTTGGAATTAAATGGTTTTTAGCATGTTCACAAGTTGTACAAACATCACCACAATAAATTTTAGAACATTTTCATCATTTCCCCCCAAAATTATTTTCCCATTAGCATTCACTCTCTATTACCCACCCACTCACCTCTATATTTCTAGGAAACCACTAATCCACTTATGTCTCTACATAAATTTGCTTATTCTTGACATTTCATGTAATTGGAATCATACAATATATGGTCTTTCTTGCTGGTTTCTTAGCATAATGTTTACAATGTTGCAGCATGTATTCATGTTCCCACATATATCAGTGTTTTCCTTTTTATTGCCAGAAATATTCCTTTGTATGGATGGAATATGTATTTTTAAAAAGCGCATGGATAACATTTCCCACTAGTTTACATACATAGAACATACTTTGAAATGTTAACTCGTGTTTCTAATACTATGAAGAGCATTATCTACAGTTGTTTCTTGCACTTCAGTAATAGTGCCTCTAGAGCTCTCTCTTGACTCTTAAAACTGGAGGATTGCTTTTTATTAGTGGTGGAAAAGCCATTTTAGTGGATGAAGAGCAGGGACTTGTTTTTTAAATATTAGAATGGAGAGTGACAGAATCTAGTACATATAGTAAAGGTATTTTATAAAATTTAGGAAGCATATGTGTGTGACTGTGTGTGTGTATCTCTACTGAGTCTGGATGTGAAATATATTTCTTACTATGGGTTACTTGTTTTGCTGGCTTTATTGAAATATAATAGACAATTAGTTACTTGTATTTACATTGTACAGTTTGATGGGGTTTTTTCAGTTATAATTAGCATACAATAATATACTAGTTTCAGTTGTACAGCATAGTGATTAGAGATCCACATAACTCACAAAGTGATCACTCCACTAAATCTAGTACCCTTCTTCCCCTTACATATTTATTACATTATTAATGATCTTCCCCATGCTACACCCTACATCTCCATGTCTATTCTGCTACTATCCATTTGTACCTCTTATTCCTTTTGCTTTTTTTCAGCGTCCTCCCAAACCCCCTATCTAGTAGCCCTCAAAATAGTCTCTGTGTCTATGAATTTATTTATGCTTTTGTTTTTGTTGTTTATTTTGTTCCTTAGATGTCACATGTATGTGAAATTATGCGATATTTGTCTTTCTCTATCCGACTCATTTCATTCAGTGCAATACCCTCTAGGTCCATCAAGGCAATATCTTTTTCCATCCCTTCCTTTTAAGTCTGTGTGTGTCTTGTAATCTGAAGTGAGTTTCTTGTAGGTAGCATATGTAGAGGTCTTGTTTTCTTATCAATTCAGCTACTCTATCTTTTGGTTGGAGCACTTAATTCTTTTCCATTTGAGATACTTGATAGGAATGTAGTTATTACCATTCTTTATTCATGTTTTTAAAACATGTTTTTTCTTCTTAAAGAAGTCTGTCCAACATTTCCTGTGATACTGGCTTGGCGTTGATGAATTCCTTTAGCTTATTTTTGTCTGGGGAGCTCTTTATCTGTTCTTTGACTCTAAGTGATAGCTTTCATTGTAGATCCTGGGTTTTCATCATGTTGAATACTCTGTGCCAAGCCCTTCTGTCCCGCATAGTTTCTTTTGAGAAATCAGCTGCCAGTCTTATGGGTACTCCCTTGTAGGTAACTAACTGCTTTTCTCTTGCTGCTTTTTAAGATTCTCTCTTTGTATTTAACATTTGGCATTTTAATTATGATGTGTCTTGGTGTGGGCCTCTTTGGGCTCCTGGCTTTTGGGACTTTCTGAGTTTCCTGAGTTGCATGTCTATCTCCTTCACCAGGTTAGGAAAGTTTTTCTTCATTATTTCTTCAAAAAACTCTTCAACATCTTGTTTTCCTTCAGGTACCCTTATGACATGGATATTTCTACATTTAATAGTGTCCCATAGTTTCCTTAAATTATTTTTATAGTCTTGGCTTCTTTTTTCTTGCTGTTCTGATTGAGTGTCCTTGGCTTCCCCATTCTCTATATCAGTGGTTCGATTCTCTTCTTCATCCACTCAGTTTATTCCATCTAATATACTCTTCATCTTAGATATTGTGTTCTTCATTTCTGACTAGTTCCTTTTTATAATTTCCATTTCCATTTTTGTTTTTTATCTCTTTGTTAAAGTTCTCACTGAGTTCATCTACACTTCCCCTAAGTTCTTTGAGAATCTTTATAACCAGCATTTGAACTCAGCATCTGTTAGATTGTTTGACTCCATTATTCCTGGATCTCTGTTCTGTTCTCTCATATGGTTTCTGTTTTTTTGTCTTTCCATTTTGGCTGCCTTTCTGTGTCTGTTTATATGTACTAAGGAAAGCTCCTAAGTCTCCCAGTCTTATTAGTGTGGATTTGTATAGTAGATGTCCAGGAGCATAGTCCTGAGAGGGGTTCAGTTGCAGGCCAAATTTAGCCCAAGCCTGTGCCCCTTTGGGGTCTCCTGTTAAGATTCAGCAAGCTGTGCTTATAGTTGCCTCAAGAAACCACAGCAGAAACTGAGGCCAGCTGCCACCAGTGTGAGTCTTGGCACTGCTCAGCAAGGAGTACCTGAATAAGCAAGGACACACTTGGATGTGGCTTGGTTGGGCCACAGTTGGGGATGTGAAGTTTCAAGGAATCTTCTGAGTGGAGGAACCTCTGTTATCCAATTCAATGATATCACAACTATGGCAGTGCTGCATCTGCACACTGGAATGGGGAGGGCTCAACAGAGGAACAATAGATACTGCTAGCACTTCTGCTGGGGAGAAAGCCTCATCTCGGGCCCTCACTCCAACAACTCAGTGTCTTCCCTGTAAATCCCTGGTGCCCCTGTGCAGCCTACCTGGCAATGATGCTCATAGCCAGCAGGCTCATCACCGCAAAAGTTCACTGGGGACAGTCCCCTTTAAGGGGCGAGTGCGGCCGCGGGCTGCTGCTGCTGCAGCCTCTGTCCCACTCAGCTACTGGGGACTTGGCAGCCTCTGTCTTTGCTCCCTTCTACATTCTACCACTGCAGGTTGATTATTTGTCTCCCTAGTTATAGTGTTTCTGTTCATCTAGGTCCCAGGTGACTTTCCTTGCTGTTTTCTCCATGTTTCTGTCATAACTTTGATTTGGTCACAAGAGGGAGAACAAAGCCTCTATCATCTGGGCTATATATATATATAATATTATATAATTATATATATATATTTTACTACAGTCTTAATTGCAAAACTTACAAACTTAAGTTATCGTTATTATCATCTAAATGTCAAGCATCTGGATTGTAATAGGGATTTCTATTCTTTATTATAGAATCTAATTGCTGTATAACTATCAGATCAACAGGCCCTGTGGACTTGCTACTGTCTGATTAAGCTTGATACATAATCCCATTTTAATTCCACAGTTATTGAATGTTTTCAGGATTTCCTTAGGTTAACAGCTTCCTCATTTCTAATATTAAAACAGCAAAATTTTGTTAGTTACTTTGACAAGGATATTGTAAAAAAGAATGGAGAAAAAAACATGTTAAAAAGTAAGAATAGTTTTGCTTGTTCCAGGCATCTAGTTTGTTCTACAAGTTGACTTTAAAAATTTTTTTGAATTTTATTTTTGCCATTTTTGTACTAATATATTTTAAAATCTAGTACAGTGATCCAATAATTAAATTAATATTGGTATGTTAATATTGGTAATACTGAATTTATATACATATCCTTTTATTCATACCCTTTAACCCAATACTTTTATTTTAGAAATTTATCCTAAGGAAGTACTCACAAAATGGTGAAACGGCTTTACTTACAAACATGTATCACATCATTTATAATAACAAAACATTGAAAATAATGTTAATGTTTAATAAAATAGTAATTGTAAACAATGCTATAACTATAAGATGAAATATTTTACAGCTATAAAAATGATATTCATGAATAACAGAATTGCATGAGAAAGTATATTTTATTTGTTTGGAAAAATGCATTTACGGTATGATTACAACTGTATAAAGCTAAATAAAATTTTAATATTCCATGCATGTCAAAAAGCCTAAAAAGAATATACCAAGGGTCAGGAATGTTTGGCTAAAGATATGTTTTTCTTTTTCTTTTTAAGATTCCAATCCACCCTTCTCTATGGTAAATTACTAAAATCCCCTATGGTGCCTAACAAATATTATGTATTCAGTAAGTATTCTTTCCTTTCTTCTACCTATTCAGCCTTGGGGTGGAGAGAGATTATGCATATTGCTTCATATGTTTATTCTTACTAATTTATGAAACATTTTTCTTTCCCATACTTGATATTCCCAAATGAGACTATGTGCTTTGAATCTGTGTCAGAATATTAGCTGTAATTACATGGAGAAATAAATAGGTGTGATTGGCTGGCTGCTTCAGGCAAGACTCATGGTGAGGTTACAGCATCTTAGAATGGTCATGGGCTAGGTTCTAGACCTAGAATTAGGAGATGGGCTTCAAACTAATAGAATTAGAAACTCTGGTTAACTCATTTCCTCAGAAATAATCAGAAGAGTGTCGTTTTATCACTCTTACAAATGACTAAGTATAAACTAGATTTTGATGTTTTAATTATCATTTAAAAAACAGAACCTGTGTTAGCCCACCATTGTAGATCTTATGGAATCAGAGTCCTGAATGGACTCAGGAAACTGTATAATCAAACTCTGAATGCCCTTTTCCTCTCTGGAGTTATATCTAAAAAGGAGAATAACTGTAGAAGAAACAGATGACTACATCTTCTTCAACGCTGAGAACACTGATTTATTTAGGATACACACTCCTCAATTTCCTCCCTGAAACCATGCATTTTGGGAAAGCTGGCCTCAACCCTAGCTGGAGGGTGTGTGTCTTGTTTGGTTTAATTTCCTTATATGACTATTACATTCTCCTTGCCAGTAATTAGTTAAGGGAGAAGCATGTGATTCCACTTAGGTCAATGATGCATGTGGGGAAGTTGGCTGAGCAGACTTCTAGAAAAGGTTTCTTAGCTTTTCAAGCTAAAACTATAAAACTTTTAGAAGAAAACATAGAGGAAAAGCCTTATGATATTGGATTTCACAATGATTTCCTGGGTATGACACCAAAGTGTAGGCAACAAAAGAAAAAATAGATAAATTGGACTACATCAAAATGTAAAACCTCTGTGCATCAATATACCTGATTAATACCCAGAATATATGAAGAACTGCTACAATTCAACAGAAACAATGACAACAACAAAACAATTAAAAAATGGGCAAAGGACTTGAATAGACATTTCTCCAAAAAAGATATAGCCAGTAAGCATATGAAAATATGTTC
Organism: Eonycteris spelaea; assembly: GCA_003508835.1. Taxonomy (NCBI): domain Eukaryota; kingdom Metazoa; phylum Chordata; class Mammalia; order Chiroptera; family Pteropodidae; genus Eonycteris; species Eonycteris spelaea. Next base: position 264,199 of record PUFA01000391.1, read on the forward strand.
AACATCACTAACATTAGGGAAATGCAAATTAAAACCAAAATGAGATAACTAACAACACACCCATTAGGGTGGCAAGTGTTAAAAAAAAAAGAAAAAGAAAAGGAAAGAAAGAAAGTTTGGTAAGAAGTGTTGCGTTAGGTAGTATGGACATTTTAACGATGTTAATTCTTCCTCTATGAGAATGGTTTATCCTTCCATTTATTTGTATCCTGTTCAATTACTTTGTTCAATGTCTTATAGTTTTGAAAGTCCAGGTCTTTTATTTCCTTGGTTAAATTTATTCTTAGGGTTTTTTTTTCTCTGATGCAATTGTAAATGGGATTGTTTTCTTAATCTCTCTGATAGTTCATTATTGGTATATAAAAATGCAACCAATTTCTGCATATTAATGTTGTACTTTACTGAATTTATCAGTTCTAACAGTTTTTTGGAGGATTCTTTAGGGATCTCTATATATAGTATCATGCCATCTGCCCTAGAAATTTTAAATAATGGAGACTTACATACCTCTTAATGTGGCTTTCTTCTGTTAAAAAGTAAGTCAGATATCCTATTTTCAACAAAATTAATAAAGATTGGAGATAGTTTTCCTACCAAACATAAATATAATCCTGTAAGAAAGTCTTTGTATTTTCAGTGCAAACCCTGAGGTCCATAATGGTGCAAATTACAGCTTCATTCTTTTTATGAAATAACAACTAATCCAGCAGTATTGTCATTTTCCTCATTTCCAAATTAGGACAATCCAGACTTAGCCCCCTTAGGCTGTTCACAGATGACAATCATTTTGAAAGAAATCTTCAGTGGACAAATGTGATTTATATGCCCCATTTGCTTCCCTTGGGAACCACTCATTCCAAATTCCATGTGGTCCAGGTGGGAATGCAATCATTGGGCCATGCTCTAATGTCTAGCTACATGGCAATAATGATGTTTCAGAAGTAAGTTCATAACTCAAACTGGAAGAATGAGAGCCCTTTCTATGACTGCTGCATTTTTCCTATGAGGCAGAGAAGCTGGGAGCACCTGAAACTAAGGTGGTCAATGGCTATCCAATTGAGCTTCTATCACTTGCAACCATAAGAGTTTTATCTAATATAATGAATAAAGTATTATTTAAAGTACAGTATTTCCAGTAATGATGTAGTGAGTAAAACAACCTTCAACAAACTTTTATAACTGTAAGCACAACCAACCTTCTATTTTATAATTGTATTTTATAATTGTAACAACACTCTATGTTTTAGAACTATAAACAAAACAACTTTCTACAATTTGTAACAATAAACACAACAATCTTCTATACTTTATAACAGTAAACAACCTTCTGCAACATTTGATAAATGTAAGCAGAACTTTTACAATATTTTATAACTCCTGAAAATCCAAAGAAAGTGTAAAACTACAAATTGTAAAGAATTTAAGTGGCTGATCGAATTATCAAACTGGATGAATATATATATAATTTTTTGTATTTTTTTGTATTTTTTGTATCTTTCAAAATATATATTAAGCATGATATGACCTATTTTCCTTTAGTCACTATTAAAATCAGACCATGACTTCCTTTTAGTTAAATTTTTTATTTTTTTATTTTTTCTGATATGGTTGTGGCTTCATAAGGCTAAATAACCTATTTTGGCCAGAAAGGTTCATAGACTATTGAGTCTCTATAGAAATGGTCTGAACATTGAGAAGGACATTAAGACTGAAATTTTTATTTTACCAGTGTATAAAAACTACAAATGATAAATTTGTCTCTGAAGTACTGAGTGCCACTTTACAGGTTTGACTTTATATTTCACTAGAGTATGTTCTTGTTAAAAGAAGAACTTTTTGTATTCCTGTTCTAGAGTTAGTACAGTTAGGTAGTCAGTAGTGTTTAATATTTGTTACATGAACAATGAGCTTTAAGGGTCTACATACACACACACATACACAAATATGAACACCAACCAGAGCCTCTCAAAGGTAACAATCTAGGTCACTCAGATTTGGGGAGGCTAATGATATATTAAAAATTGAAGAAATGTCAAAACAGTTATAAGAATTGTGGAATATTTTTAAATGTTTATATTTAACAACATTAATATTTTTAATATGTCATGAATATAATATAATTAATTCTATAAACCACAAAATAATTAGACAATTTATTTAGCTAGTATTCTATAGGGTATGTGGTCTGGTAGTGGGACAGGAATTTAAAGTTATATGATGAAGTTTCTCTTTGCATTGTAACAGTGTATCTCTGTAGAGATTACTCCCATCTCCGAAGGTTAAGGCCCATTGTGAATCTGCCGCCCAGGCCAGTAGCCCCTGGACCTACCTGTGAAAGAACGCCTGATATTAGAGAATTGAGAGAAAGTCTTCACTGTAACCATCTGACCAACACCAAGAAATACCTGAACCACATGTAATTGCAGCCGTTTGACTTTTTTGACCTAGAAAATCTATAGTTTCAGCCTAATACTTTGCCTAAGAGCTGAGTTGTTGAGGACGCAAGAAAGTGTAAGGCACACCTATAGCTTTCCAGGGGCAGTTGGGTAAATAGATCATAAGGAAGTTTCTATCTCCCTTGACAGAATCTAGCCTTGGTTTGAAAAAGGATGGGGACTCCCAACAGGAAGAGGGCAAGTGGATCACATAGATTCCCATCTTGTACACTCCAAGCCATCTTCCCCTTGGATATCTCAAGTGCTGGCCTTTGGGTGTACTCCTTGAAAATTCTGACCCCTACATGGGCACACTCACTTCCTCTTAATTCCCTGTAACACTTACAGGTGTCTTTCTTTTATTCATAGAAGTAACTAAACTGCTGTGCTTAAGAAATGGCAGGAAATAGTGAATTGGGTGCAAATTACCCAAGGAGAAATGGGGAGATCAGGAGAGAGGGATTGGGCTGGGCTCAGATGTAGCTAACATTTTTGACACCATGAGTGGATCATTTTTAATATCAAGAAATTAAATGAATGACAATAATGGGCAAAAGTAGAAACAATGAAAATTTTTCTCTACTGACTTTAAAAAATTAAATAATAATATATATATTACAGTACAAAAAGGAAAAAGCAAAACTGTTTATTCAAAAGATTTTATATATACCTATCACTTTGAATTTTGATCCCCTGGTTATACCTTAACCTAATAATAGTTTGTATAAATAATTGTTCAATAACTAATAAATAAATTTTAATAAAATCAAACCACCTGCAAAAGGTACAACTTAGGCAACTACTAAATTGTAAAACTGATGTAACTTTGTATTTTCTTGATTATTTTTCTAGGTTTAAAACAGAACAATTTTACAAGAACACTACATTTCAATGATAAAGATATTCAAATTTAGTAAAATATTTCATGTATGAACTAAAACTTGCACTAACCAAACCAAAATACACAACTTGCAGTTTATACTCTATTTTAAACATAAATTAAAAGTTCAAGTGGTTACACAGAATGGCAGAAATGAAATAATTCAAATTTTGTTTCTTTGTCTATATAATTTTCAAGTTTAATTTATTTCAAATATACTATTTAAACATAAGGGTTGGAGATATGAACTGAGCCCAAACTGAGCTTAGATCATTTTGAACTTTTATGAACTTACTCTTGAATGCGTATACCTAAGTCTATGTGCTTCAGGAGACAACTATTTAACTGGGAGTTCTTCCAATTCATGTCCATGTGAAATGCCAGGTTTATTAAAGGATAACCAAGAAAAAATGTGTCAATTTGAAGCTATTAAATCTCTCACCAGTAATTGCAGCAAGTCTTTTGAATCTAGAATAACAAAAGATTTTATAAAGAAGCAGATTCTTACATTGTTTAGAATTACAGGCACATAATGATAATAAAAATAGAATCAAATTTTATCAATTTTAGTTTTGGTTTTAAAATTACAAACTACACATTCCCTTCTTGCAAACAGAAATAGTAATAAAATTTCAACTTGTTTGCTCTGTTGTACAGTTGTTTGCTATTCACTACAAACTCTTTACCAAAGATTTAAGAGCAACGATTTGGGAAATAAAGTAGAGAGTACACACAGTTAGAGAATGTGATCTACAAAATCTCTGCATACACCTATCCAGCTCATGCTCTGCCTGCCAGTGGCTGAATTGTATCTGCCCCCCTTCATATTCATATGTTGAAGCTCTAACCACCAATGCAATTAATTGTATTTGGAGATAGGGCTTTTAAGATGTAATTAATTAGATGAGGTCATAGGGTAGTGTCCAAATTGATAGGATCAGCAGCCTTATAAAAAAAAAAAAGAGAGAGAAAGATGTCTCTCTCCCCATGCACAAACCAAGGAAGGACCATATGAGGATATAGTGAGAATATACAAGCCAGGAAGAAATCTCTCACCAGTACTGAATTAGCAGGCATCTTGGACTTCCCAGCCTCCAGAACTATGAGAAATAAAGCCACTAACTGTATGATATTTTGTAATGGCAGCCTGAGCAGACTAACACACTGCCTCTTGTAGTGAGCTCTACCTCTGTCCCTACTGAAAGTTAACAGAAGAGATAACTCTAATCAAGTGGGCTATTCAGTCCATGGCAAGCAAAGCAAGAATTGAAGATGTCTGTGGATTTGGTGAGATGGACTCCAGGAGAAGAAGGACACATGAGACTAATAAGAGTTAGTCATAAGTTCCGTCAGGTTGGGCTCCACTGGTAGCTGGGAACTGGAACAAATTAATGCAGTTCCCAGCACCTGGTATACATCTGCTAATCTGGAATATGCTGTTTTCCTCTATCCAGATATTTTAAAAATACCAGAAAAAATTTGCTTTGACCTATTGGGGATAGCAATATAGCTTTATGCCTTTGACTTGGGGCTAAATTAACTCTCCATTTTTGGCAATAATTAGGAACCTTGAATAATTTCGTAATTCTACAAAATCTCTCACTGGTTCATGACATTACTAACTTCATGTTAACAGATCTTGGTGGTCAGGAAGTAATAAATATTGTATTTATAAGACACCTGAATGCTAGTGGGTAGGAAATAAATATCATGAAAACAGGGCACTGTCCCCTCAGTTATTAGCCATTCTTCGTCTAGCCGCATGGTATGTTGGTGTCAGCTTATATCAGCTCATGAAAGCTTCTTGCTAATTATTCAGGAATATTATAAGAACATTGTTACAATGCTGGGTTTATCAATTTCCTATCTGCTATAACAAATTGCCACAAACTCAGTGCTTTAAAATATCACGTGGTCTACGACCATGCCACCCTGAACACGCCCTATCCTGTCTGATCTCGGAAGCTAAGCAGGGTCAGGCCTGGTTAGTACCTACAGCACCTAGGAAGACTGGGTGCTGTAGGTATAAAAAAAACAAATAAATAAAATAAAACATCACATATTTTTTACCTTATAGCTCTAGAGGTAACAACTCCAAAATCTGTCATCAAGGCTGCATTCCTCCTGGAGAGTCTAAGGGAAAATTTATTTCATTGTCTTTTCCATCCCTTGGCTGTAGTAATTACTTTTATCTATCTTCAAAGCCAGCAGCATAGCATCAAAGCATCTTCTACTCTCTCTGACCTGTGCTTTATCACATCTCCTTGATCCTTATAAGGACCATTTGATTACATTGGGCCCAACTAGATGATCCAGAATAATCTTTCCATCTTTAAATCCTTAACTTAATCACATCTGCAAAGTCCATTTCGCCATTTGACGTAACATATTCGCAGGTCCCAATATGTGAACATTTTTGAGAAGCCATTATTCAGCCTACCATGTGATCAATCTTTCAATTCTTACTCATTATAGACTTAGTCTCAAAATCATTCCCCACATAAGCACTCCACAGCAGTAGGTCTGAGCTGGCACAGGAGATAAAACTTATATTCTTACCTTTAGCCAATACTAAATTTATCCAATCATTCAACACATATTTATTTATTTATAAATAAAGTTTTTACTGTGAGCCATGTATTGTGCTAGATAAATGTTGATGGAAATGGACACAGACCCTACCCTAATAGATAGAGTTCAGTCTATGGAGGAAGAGAGACACTAACCAGATAAACCAATAAACACAATTAAAAAGTAAGAGGAATGCTAGGAAAGAAACAAACAGTTCTGATGGAGAAAAACAGGTATGATAGTCAGGGAATGACTGTGCAAGAAGGTAACACTTCAGCTGACAATTAAAGGACAGGAAACCAGTGCTGTGAAGAGTGGTGAAAGATGCTGTCGGAGGGGCAACCATGTGTGAGAAATCTCTAATGTGGGACTAAACGCCTCAGCGTTGGATCAGAGAAGGAATGCCATAGATTGCTTCCTCAAGGTAGAGACTCTCTGAAGAAAGCCAATTCACTTCCCCACAGAGGACTCACTATGGTGAGACTGTATTCACCTATGACCAGCCCTGTCCCAGCATAGTCATAGCTCAAGCCACACCCTTTGATTAGCTCTATATAGCAAAGAAAGCTATTAAGAAAGTAACCTTTGTTCTGATTTTTTACCTGCCCAGGGTCTATACTTCAGCACTTGAATTTGGTTAAGGCATTCCAACGGTCTGTTTTTTAGGAGGGAAAATTTTGACTTGAGTATTAGTTCAGAGGGGTCTAACATTTTAGACAACTATGTATTTCTTTTATTTTAAAAAAGGAACTGGTATCTACTCTGCCTAAGAACCAGTTACACACACTGATGCCGATCTTGGACTCATGGAGTTTACAACTGTAGTGGCTGAAAAAAATGACTCTTACTGGAAATTACTGTTTGACTATCACTATGGGAACATAGGCCTTTGATTATAGGAAACATAACATTCTAAATAAGCTTTCTGCTTCTGTAACCCCGCTTACACACCTGACCTGTGAGTTGACAGGTAGTGAATAGAAGAAAAATAGACCTTTGTGTTTAGACAGAATGAAGAATGGGATTTTGGGCTTAAAAACCCTGTACCTCTACATTTTGAGGCTGCTTAATTTGGGGTTGGCATACCCCTGGCAGACCCAGCTGGCTGAATAAAGAGTGTGTTTCCTATAACTCACTGAGTTCTGGTGGTCCGTGTGTCTTTCAGGGGCTGGCAGCTACAACACGACTTATAAACACAAATTTAAACACAGATACACTTTAATGGAATTAAAAAGTAGTTTTACCTGTCTGTTGAGTGTTTGAAAACATCATAGTAGTAGCATTGTTTTCTTCTAGAACTGCTGTTTTTGTTTTGGTTCATATATCTCTATTTACTGGTTAATATCAGCATTGTTCCTAGATGCCCCAAATATTAACTACATTTTATTCTCTGAAACCTATCATTTTTTTATTATTGTTCTTTCTGCATTCACATTAAGATGTTGACATTATTCTCACTTTTAGGACAGAATTCTTGAACTCAAAAACAAAAGCCTTGGAGAAGCTCTATTCTCCCTTAGTATAAAGAACTCCTCAGTAGGGATGTCTATTTAAAGGGACTTTAACAAGAGGAGGAGGGGCAGAGTTGTTCTGAAATTACTATACTGACTCTTGTGGCCGCCAGAGGGAGTCCACACTGTTGAGGCTCTATTTTATCAGTGGAATCCTGGTGTTTTGTTCTTTAGGTGTCCTTTGACTTCCTCCAACCCAAACATGTATCTAAATTGGGTTAATTGCATAAAGCAGCCCTATCCTATTTTCCTCATAGTATGTAAGATCTGGGAGCCTTTTCTTTATATGCTGTTCCACTAAAGTGGTTGAGGGGCCACTGTGACAAAGTGAATATTGTAAGCAAAAATAAGGTCCTAAAGATCCAAATTCTAGCTACTATGTGTGTTCAGACATGCCCAAGTAGATTGAGTAGCAAAGAAGCAGTGTGAACTGTTTTTCACACAGATGTGTGCTTCTTTTATACTTCAAATAGACCATTCTCAAAAGTGGCTGAAAAAACGTTTAAGAGCCCTAGATACTAAAAGGTAACAATGCCTTAGACACACTAAAAGCAACACTAACCCACAAAATGACAAATCCAACTATTCTGAGTGGTACCCACTACTTCACAGATGAGGAATCAAGAGGAAAATATGTACAGAAGTTCCAGCCAATATTGCAGTGACTTGATCACTGATAGGCTGCAGGAATTATTCCACCATGCATTAAGAAGACATGCAGGAAAGGCAAGTCATTTTATAATGACTGTCTAACCAATTTCAATTAAAAATGCCTCTATTTCATCTCTATTGATAAACCTATCAAAAGAAAAATGTTCAAATTTATCAAAACACTAATAGAGTCAATTCAATTTAGTGGGTTTCTGCTTTTATTTTAATCTTATCTTCTGGATTCTCTCCTAATTAGCCACGGGACTCTTAAACAAAAAAGCTGTTTGGCCCTGCCTTCTTAAATTCTGATATAATAGAAAGGGGAATTAGACTCAGACATCTGAATTTTTTTTTAGTTTCTTTCTTTTTTTTAAATTTTATTATTTGTCTCAAGTATATAGTATATTAGACATTTATATAGTTTATGAAACAATTCCCCTAATTGTTCTTTCTCTTCTCTGGCTCTATACCTAACCATTACATTAATGCTGACTGTGTTCCCTATGCCGTACTCTCCATCCCCATGACCATCTATCAACTACTAATTTGTACTTCTTTAACCTGCATACCTTTCTTCCAGTTCAACTCCCCTCCCTTCTACTCATCACCAGATTGTCCTCTATATTTGTGACTGTTTTTGATTAGTTTTTTCTTTTTTCCTTAGATTCTGCATATAAATGAAATCATATGGTATTTATCTTTCTCTTATTTCACTCAGCATAAAACCTCTAGGTCCTTCCATGTCATTGCGAATGGTAGGGTTTTATTTTTTAATGGCTGAGTAATATTCCATTGTACGTATGAACCATAACTTCTTTATCCAATCATCTGTTGATGGGCATTTAGTTTGCTTCCATATCTTGACTATTGCAAATTGTGCTGTCATGAACATAGGAGTGCATAGATCTTTACAAATTATTGTTTCAGTTTTGTTTGGATAAATACCCAGAAGTGCAATTGCTGGGTCAAAAAGTATACCTACTTTTAATTTTTTAGACTGTTTTCCATAGTGGCTGTATCAATTTGCAATCTCACCAATAGTGTTTGAGGGTTCCCTTTTCTCCACATCCTTGCCAACACTTGTTGTTCTTCGATTTATTGATGATAGCCATTCCGATTGTGTGAGGTGATAGCTCATTGTGGTTTTAATTTGCATTTCTCTTATGATTAGTGACCTTGAGCATCTTTTCATGTGTCTGTGGCCATCTGTATTTCCTCTTTGGAGAAATATCTATTGCGGTTTTGTCCATTTTTTAATCAAATTGTTTGGGGTTTTTTTGTTGTTGAGTTCTATGAGTTCTTTATTTATTTTTGGATATTAACCTCTTATAATCTGATAAGCAAATATCTTCTATTCAGTTGGTTGTCTTTTCGCTTTGTTGATGGTTTCCTTTACTATGCAAAATTTTTTAGTTTGATATAGTCCCATTTGTTTTTCTTTTGTTTCCCTTGTCCTAGAAGATGTCTGAAAAGAAATTACTGTTAGCAATATCAGAGAATTTACTGCCTATGTTTTTTTTCTAGACGTTTTATGATTTCAGGTCTTACATTTAAGTCTCTAATCTGTTTTGAGTCTATTCCTGCATATAGTGTAAGAAGGTGGTCCAGTTTCTTCAGACATCTAATTTTTTTAAAAGCTGTAGAGAGGAGTCTGATTCATAGTGAGATCCGAGAAAAAGTGACTTGGCCTGTGTCATTGACACACTGAACTACTACTTACAACCTCTGAAAAATCCTCTACCTCCCATGCCCATGACTTTGTCCAAGTCTAGCCCACTTCTTTCATTAAACATTTCTGACCTCCCAAATAGACTCACCATAGCACTTTGTTCTTCTCTTATGTTGTTATTTTAATCTTCCCTGAACTACTGGGGTTCATGCACCTGTATTACCTCCTTATCTGACAGAGAACACTCTTTGGGGGCAAGCCTGCAACTTACTTATTTTTACATCCTCTACAATATCTTGCAGATAAATGGCCAAAAAATACTTGTTCTAAATCTAATGTGGTACCCCAGATTAGATCCTGGAACAGAAAAAAGGTTAATTGAAAAACGAGTGAAATTCAAATTAAGTCTGCAGTTTAGAAATGTACCAAGGTGAATTTGTTATTGCTGTCAAATAAACGTGTAAAGATTACATAAGATGTCAATATTAGGGGAAGCTAAGCAAAGAATCTACAGGAACTCTGTACTACCTTTGCAACTTTTCTATAAATCTAAAATTATTCATTCCAAAATAAAAGCTTATTTTAAAACCAAAAAACCTTGATAGAACAAATTTAAATAACCATTAAACATTTTATCTAAATGTTTCCCATCAAAAGATATTTACAAAAAATTGTTACATTCAAAAAAGTTATAAAAATTATATATTATACATATGATATAGATGAAATACAATGAAAAGGATATACACCAAAAAGTTAGGTATTTCTCTTTGAATGGTAGGATTATAGGTGTTTTTCCCCCCCAGTTTACACTTAATTTTCCAAATTTCCTATAATAAATATGTTATTTTGGTAATAAAGTAAGATTTTTTTTAATTTAATGTTCTCAAATGTATTAACTCTAGAGAAGTCTCATATTATAACCATTTATGATGTACAGCTCTGGGCTTTTCCCAAAGTTCTGATTCATATTAAATAGCACTTTCTAGAAACTGCTCCACTTAAGGACAGAAATTCCTACTCCAGGCAGTGGTTAGGAAAGACAGATTCAATCTCCTCTAGGTCCTTATGTTGGGGGCAAAAACAGAACTGGTTCATAAAAGCCCAAAGATGCTCTCATTAGATAACAGTGCTTTGAGTGACTACAAACCACCTACACTTCGTTTTGCGTGTGGTGAAACATACATAACATAAAATTACTATTGTAACCATTTTCGAGTATACAATTCAGTGGCATAAGTGCATTAGCAATGTGGGTGGAACTGTCACCACCACCCATCTCCAGAACTTTTCATCATCTTAAACAGAAACTCTGTTCCTATTAAACATTAACTCTTCATATCCCCTACCCACACACAAAACCACTTTTCTACTTTGTCTCCATGAATTTAATTGCTCCAAGTATCTCATATAAATGAAACTACATATTTGTCCTTTTATGTCTAGCGTAATGTTTTTCAAGATTTATCCATGCTGTGGAATGACATTCCTTTTTGTGGCTGAATAATATTTCATTGTCTATCCTTTCATCAGTTGATAGACATTTGGGTTGTTTCCATCTGTTGGTCATTGTGAATAATGTTGCTGTGAACATGGGTGAACAAGTATCTGTTCAAGTCCCTATTTGTAATACTTTTCTCTGTTTTTGTTTTTTTAAGTACTTATATAGTAAAAATACAGCAAATTTTTGTTGTGTTCTAAGAGGAAACAATATATTGCTATGGTGATAGTGCTAAGGATGATTTAAGTAGTCTCTGGCTCCTCAACGGTGCACTATAGTGTAGGCTCACTTCAACCACTGCTTCTCCAGCTTCATTCATTTATCAATGTTAAAATCATGCTATAAAGATACATGAATAAACAGAGCAAGTGGAAACCAAGCTTGATCATGGCTTCTTTCATGTGTGACTTCAGCTGCCTTCGACTGTTATTTCTGTTGTATCAAACACTCCATGTTATCACTTGGCACCGTAATGAACCATACATATTCCAAGTGGCAAAAGGCAAGTTGAGAAGGAGGATAAACCAGTTAAGTGAAATGAGCATTAATACAGTGACAATGGTATAGCCAATTGATTCAGGAATTACCCACTTGTTTAATGTTGAGCAACATGATCTAGAATTATTGTAATCGCATTCTAAATCAGGCAATGCAATTATGAAGTACTCTGAAAGGAAAATAAGTGCACAGTAGAGGAGGAGAAAGAAGACGAACACCACCACCTCCATCCTCCTCCAGTGTTATCCTGTTTTTAACCCTTTTGGGTACTTAGTTGTGGAACTGCTGTGTCATAAGGTAATTATGTGTTGAACTTTTTAAAGAATCGCCAAACTGTTTTCCACAGCAGCTGCACCATTTTACATTTCTACCAGCAATGAACAAAGATTCCAATTTCTCCACATCCTCACCAACACTTTTTCTTTCTTTCTTTCTTTTTTTTTTTTTTTTAAATAATAGTTATCCTACTAGGTGTAAGAGACACCCACATTTTATATGTTCTGGGTATCCTTAACAAGCACACTATCAACAAACAATTATGTGTCTGTTAAGATTTGCCACACTAATTAACATTTGACCCTGGGCAGTTGAAAACCAGAGTTTGCTGTTTAGTCCTCACCTCCACCCCCATCACACACATACCTAAAAACTTTGTGTAAGAAAACAGGCATTGCACTAGACGGCCATGGGAAAGCATGACAAATGAGGACAGGAAGAGTTCCAAGGGAAATTAGAGACAGGGCAAACACAGAGGAAATCAAGCAAAGCCACAAACACACAAAAAGAGATAAAAGAAGAAAAAAAGAAAGATTAACGATTTAGAGGAGAGAGCAAGAGACTGAAAATTCAAAAGAGTTTTACTAAAATATAAATATCACCAAACTGCCACTCATCCGGATCAAGCCTGCTTCCAGAAAAGCCAGTTTGGCAGCTTGGAAAGAGGAGAGGGTAAAAGTCAAAGCTTCTGATTTGAATATTAGAAAACATACCTAGACATGATTCTTACATCTTGATCTTTTTTGGTTACTTTGCTAATCCCCATTCTGCTTTAAGGATTTCTGAAATTAACCTGGGCATTATAAAATCACAGAATTATTCAGGCATCTTCAATGAAACTCCTTTCACTAGTTTTCAAAAATAGATGTCTGGGTGTATGCAATCAGGTAATTACCAAACTTGGATGTCTTATACGCCATTCTGTCTCACAAAAGCATTTTGCAAATCAAAACATACTTTACAGTTTAAAAGATTTTTTAAAAAAACACTTTCATTTCCTAATTTTTGCTAGAATTGTTCAATTTTGAAAGAAGGGTTCTATTTTAACTATAAGAATTAACTTTTAAGCCTCTAAAAAATTTTTTTAAGTGTATGTAAGATTTTTTGTTGCAAAAATTAACTCCTATTTCTATGACTCATTTCCTCCATTTCACACTTGAACTTAGTGGTCTGAAAACAGATTTTTAAAAAAATCTTAAAATTAAAAACATGAAAAATATTCTTTCTGAAATTATTTAAAATTCTTTTGAAATGTCGGTTCTATTAAAAAAAAATAAATGAAAAAGAGAAAAATTCTAAATGGCACTCTGACCTATTATGCTATTCTCCCAAACTAATTTTATTTCTAGGCATGGCTAACCAGACATCTCTGGAGACCTTCGAGGGAAACCAGATGTGCTCAGGGACATAAAATGTAGGTGATTTAGTAAGACAAAATTTCCTTCTGAGTCAGCACTAGGAAAATATTCTTTATACTTAAAATGATACATAAGGCATAAGAAGGAATCTCAGGCTGAAATTATCTCCTCTATTTATTAAATGACATTTCAAGAACATATTTATTTACAACTGATCTCTTTATTAATCTCTGCTGAGGCTTTTAAAAATACCATTACCCAATTTCTCTATACCAGAGGATCAATCAAATTGTTTATTGAGCCTCTTTTAAGACCACTCTGGCAGACATTGTGAGGAATGGAAATGAGGTAAAGCATAACTCTGTTCTGTTAGAGAAGTTACTATTTTTTTTTAAAGTTTTTCACAAGAGCTAGTAGACTGTGTTTGTGTATGTATGTTTTGTCTTCTGTTATAATTAATTATTTAAATGTTTATCTCTCCCAACAGAATCCACATGTAAATTCTTGAGGAAAAGGAGAGATAAAGAATTTCCCAGACAAAGAAAAGCTAAAGGAGTTCAACACCACTAAACCAATATTACAAGAAATGATAAAGGGACTTCTTCAAGAAGAAAATATATATATTTATTTATTTTATCAAGGTAGACTCGTGGATATTTATTTTATACTTTGGGTTATAATTCTATACTATTTTCTTTTGTTGCTCAAATTATTACAGCTTTGTCCATTAAAAAAAAAATTGTTTGATTTACCATAGGTGAAGAATGGTGAATTAATTCTGTTCTGTTTCTGGTTCTCTCCCCTTGTATTATCTGTAGCTTTTCCTTATGTATTTTGGTGTTGTGTTATTTGGTTTATCACTACACTTAAGCTTTCTTTATAGATTCTATTTCTTATCTTTTAAACTGGATTTTCCCCCTAAACATGACCTAATTTGCTATTAATTTCTTGGCCATGATTTATTTTGTATTGCATTACTTGCCCTTATATTTTTATCTTCTATGGTTAACCTTTCTGGGCCTCTTATTGTAAGTTTTAAAATGTAGCATGTAGATAGATGGGTTTTATTTTGTGTTCCAGTTTGAGAATTCTTTTTTAAAATAGGTGAGTTTATATTTATTAACATGACAATGTCTTCTGAGTTGTTAGGGTTTTTTTGCTTTCTCTTTTTAATGTTGGAAACTTTTAAATATTTTACTATCTTCTTTGTTTTGGGCATGTTTTTCTTTCTATGACCTAGACATTTTATAATTTCTGTTTTCTCCAATGGCTACTTTTATAATTATATAATAAATTGAAATTCTCTCTATCTTTAAAAAAAATTACCTTATCTCCATTGGCCTGTTATATGGGATTTCATCAGGGGCCTTGCTCTCATGGCTAGGGATGGATATAGCTAGGGCAGTTGGAGATCCCTTTCTTGAATTTTGCTTAGCTAAAGAGACAAAAAATGGTAAAGTTCATACAGTTTGTTCCAGATACAAAACTGTTCTTTCCATTTCTGTTTCCTGTCTCTCAGTAACAGCCCTGGCCCTGCCTACTTCCAAATCAACCTCTCCGTTCTTCCAACTGATTCTATAAGCTGATATTCCTCCTGTAGCTTCCCTTTGGTTTAGGTTAATCACAGCCAGGCTTCCACTGTTAATAGCAGAAGAATCTATCTGATACAGCCAGTCTCCATGTTAGCAATAAGAATAAACAACTAAAAAGATGTAGTTTGGTAGCTGAAGGAAACTGGACTTTGGGTGGTAAATACATAATAGCATCTACAGATGTCAAATTATAATGTACACCTGAAAATTATATAATTGTATTAACCAATGTTACCCCAATAAACTTAATTTAAAAAGTTAAAAATAAATTAAAAATAAATCAAATAAATAAAAAGATGTGGTTCTTATTATGAAGAAGAATATTTTCCAGAATGGGGGTGGGGAGAGTAGTGAGGCTTCTATAAACAAACATGATTAAGTTATGTACAAGATATAATGAGAGCATAAGGAGAGTAATCCTAAATCTGTCTGGGAAAATCAAGGCAGGCTTCACAGAAGAGAAAGCTCTTGCTGTATCTCCTGAAGGAGACAGAGCAATTTATGGATAGAGAAGTATGAAGAACATAACAAGAAAAGAGATCCATATGCAAAAAGGAAAAAACCATAGCTTATTTGGGGGAACTGAAAGTATATTTCAGAATGTGAAAAAGACCTTGTATAAGATTCAAATATGTTTGATTTTACCCTATGAACAGTTTAAGAATTTTAGGCAGCATAATTATATGACATGATTTATATTTAGAAATATAACTGCAGACTATAGACTGAAAGAAGGTAAGAGATAGGAAGGAGGAAGTGTGAGAAGAAAGAGAGTGATGGAGAAAAGAGAAGCACTAAACTGGAAGAAGAGGCTACAGGACCAAAAAGTTATTTAGAGGAGTGATAACAAGGGCACAAACTCAAAAAATTTAATGAGAAGGACTGAATCAAGAGCTATTTCAAAAGGTAATTGACAGACTTGAAATCTCTTGGCTGTAGAAACTGAGGGAGCAGTGAAGGAGAGATAATATATTCTAAGGTGAAGGATAAATCATAGGATATGGTAATTATTAAAATAAGGCATGCAGGGGAGAAGTAAATTTGGGAAAAGATAATGTGGCACCTTTAGGAGCCTATCTTCAAGTCAGGTCTAGAGCTCAGGAGACAAGAGCCATCATGAGCCAGTAATTAAGGGAATGGAAGTAGATGAATTGTCTGGGAGAGTATACGGAATAAGAAGGAAAGAAGAGGCCCCAAATGGAAGCTTGATACGTAGCAAGTCACCAAAGATGGCCCCAATGAATCATGCTTCCCACTATTCATGCCCATGTGCAGTCCCTTCTCACACTGAATCTGAGTTGGCAGTGTTCTATATCATGATTGTGGTGACGACTAAATAGCTATATATATTTGCCAAACTCCTTAGTTTGCATACCTAAAAAGGGTGAATTTTACTGTATGTCAAATATACTTAAATAAATCTAAGTTTAAAAAAATAAAGAAAAGCAATAAAGCAAATGAGAAATTATGTAGTATTCTGATTCTATTATCTCCAGTGTTCTTGAGAACCAGAATTTTTAGTAATGAGAAAAATAAGGTATAGATATAATATCGAATGTTATATAAGAATCTCATAGATCTGAATTTGAATTGAAAGTATCAGCAAGATACTAAATTTTTTTGAAAACTGGTAATTAAAAAATTTATTTACTGAAGAATATATCTTGCATTTCCCAAGAATATTCCATGGGGTAGCCAAAAAACTGATACTGGGAAGTTTCTCTGTGTAAAAGCATTTCAACAATACATGAAGAAGGGATGATAGAACTGAAATATCATCATTTTGCAACCCCTGATGAATTGAGTCTCACTGGTTGCTGCCAACACAAAAATAGCTGTCTGGATAATAAGTGCTTTTTGATGAAGACAACACTACTTACAAAAAAAGTCTTCCTCCCCTAAATCAAACCTGCATCAGATAAAGCCTCTAGATGCAACTATCAATTTGTAGGAAGTACAGAGAACAGAGGATAATGATAAACATACTATGTTATATAAGATTGCAGTCAACAAAATCTGGACTCTGGGAAACTCGTCAGGACAAATGATCCAGTATCTTCAACAAACAAATTGTGATAAGAAAAATGATTTAGAAGACACATTTTACAAAAACAAATAAAATCATGGATGCACAGTTAGATAATAAAACTGTAAGTAAAAGAAGGTAAAAATGAACATAAAAGTCAGGACAGTGACTTTTTGGTGAAGGATTTGTCTTTGAGATGGACATAGCAAATGGCTTCTGGAGTAGCTGGTAAGGTCCTATCTCCTTTCATGAAGGGTGATTACAAGGGTATTTGCCTTATAAAAACTTATTAAGCTGTATATTAGTTTATGTTTTTAAAAATATTTGTGTATAACTCCCCCTAAAATTTAGGGTTTTTTGTTTGTTGTTTCTTTGTTTTTAGGTGAGGTAAACCTTGGTTGACCTCACAGATTGCAAGGACCTTGTCAGTTTACAATCTCTTATTTTTTTTTTTTTTTTACTCCCACAGCATCTGGTCTTCCTAGGTGGTCTCCCATCCAAGTACTAACCAGGCCCAACCCTGCTTAGCTTCTGAGATTAAATGGGATTGGCTTGTTTCAGGTGGCATGGCCATAGATCAAAATTTAGGTTTTTGATGGCACAATAAAGGTGTTTCCACTGCCATCTTCCAAAACAAAACAAAACAAAAAAACAGTAAGAGAACACACACATTTATATGCCCTGACTTTCCAAACAGTGATCTATAAGGGAGGCTAAAAACACCACCAAATAAACTTGAAAATATTACCAGTTAACTTGGGATTTCACCATAAAACTGACCAAAAGTACACAGCATTTTTTAGAGAAATAAAAAGCCATGTCTTGCTAAAACTGACCAATCTTGAGTGATGAATTTTGACCTAAAATGCACAATTTGTATGATACAACTAAAAGATTAGTCTCCATCCCCAAGACTTTCCAGCTGACAGTTCTCTGGAGCCTGGTGGTCACAACCAATGAAATTTTCATACCAAACCAAGCATAGTGTAAAGCTAGTCACAGAGGGTGAGTTATTTTACTATCTAAATTTTAAACAGTTTTTAATGTCTCCCAAAAATGTAAAATGACACAACCTCCTTGGAAAACTGGCAGTTTCTAATAATCTTAACTATATGCCCTATGACCCAGCAATTCTGCTTTTAAATAACTTCCCCAGAGAAATTAAAACATACGTCCATGAAAAGAGTTGTACACAAATGTTCATGGTAGCTTTGTTCATTATAGCCTGAAAACATCTAGAAACAGTCTAAATGCCCATCAATAGGAGAACAGATAAATTATGGTATTCCATACAATAATATACTATTTAGCGTAAAAAGAACTATTACATTCAACAACACGGATAAATCCTAAAAACATAGTGAAAGAGCCAGACATCCACCCAAAAAGTACATACTGTATGATGCATTAATATGAATTCAACAACAGGCAAATCTAATACTGAGGAAATAAAGTCAAAATTGTAGTTGTTTCTAGAGGCAAAAAATATTATTCCTCTCAAGTTTTCTGGTTATAAAATTAAACGTTATAGATCCCTTAGTTTGAGTGATTTTTATTAATAGAAAACTAGTTTCTCTCCACCCTCATAAATAAATGTTGATCATTTACAGACTACCTGTTAATTTAAAGGGGTACCAAATTCTCAGTCTAGCCCTGGGAGTAACTGCCACCCCTGTCATGAACAAGGTACACGGCAGAAAAAGGGGACATTCCCTGAAGGGGAGAGACAGAGAGTGTGACTTGAATACAGAAATACTTTTGGCCCTCGCCACGGGGCAGAAAAAGCCAGTTTCTACCACTTGGGTCCTTCTGGGAACGGAAGACAATGATAGATGAAGGAAACTGCTTTGGAAATTGGGAGTGTGGTTTCAGTTTCAGCTACTAGGGGGCAGAATTGCACCAATGATGGTGAATGTTTCCAGAAATGGAGAAGCTGGAAGCAGAATTAGGCATTTAGCCAGTAAAAAAGCAAGAAAAGGCACAAGCCTGAAAGGCACAGGAAACATGGGCTCAGCAGAGCTGATTGGCAGGAATGAGGGTGTGGACAACCAGAAGAATAATGCTGAGGTGGCAGTAGGCTACTGAAAACTGCTGCAATGCAGGGTGAGAAGGGCTTAGTGGACCTCCGAAACTGGCATTGTCTCTGACAAGGGTACCCATGGTGTAGCTACTGTTAACAAGAGTCTATAAGCCTGGAATCCTAGATATTTATTGAGGATAGGGGATGGGACTACTAAGGAAGGACAGTTTTCCAAAGGAACCTCCCAGAAAGTTGGAGGGGATCCAGAGCAGTACAGACAGAAAACGAGGATGGCTGTAAAAACAGAGGTATGATTTTTCAGGGGAGTGGTAAAGAAATTCTTCTCAGTCAGTAAACTGATAACTGAAATTTCACCAGCTTGCTTTTTCTTGATGCTAAAGCTTTGATCCCAGTTGAAAGCAATGCACAAGAAAAATGTAATACTTGGGGTACCTGTCAGTAATTTATACTATGTTGCAAATGAATGACTCAATTAAACAAATGTTAATGAGCATCTGCTTTGTAGAGCTAGATAGAGCTTGTATTCTGGTGAGGCTGGACCAGCATAAACAAGTAAACTAATACATAAATATATGCAAATACATCAGGTAGTCAAAGGGCTATAGTGAAAATGAATCAGATACCAAGAAAGAGAGAGACTGGACAGGTTTGAAGACTCTTCAGATAAGATGCTCAGGAAAAGTTTCTTTAAGGATAATATTTGAGTCAAGGCCTGAAAATTGAGGAGTCTGCAATGCAAAGGGCCACAAGAAGGAACTTCAGGCAGAGGGAACAGTATACAAGGGTTCAGGGCTATCTTGATTAGCTTTGGAAACTCCAAAATAAGGGGTTCGATTTTTTTTCTACGTGAAATGAAGTCATCAGAGAGTTTTAACCAGGAGAGTGGTCGACCTCATTTACATTTTTAATAGTGCTCAGTGAGCATCAATTCTAAGGAGGCAAGAATGGAAGCAGAGAGACCAATTAGGGAGCAACTGTAATAGTTTCCATGAGAGACAATGGTGGCATGGACTAGAGAAGTAGCCAGGGGATGATGGTGCTCTTAAAAGAAATGAGAAAGACAATAGAACCAGTTGGTAATGTGAGGGGTGAGAATCAAGGGTTCTATTTTAGAGATGTTAAGTTTTGAGATCCCTGTGAGATATCCAATGAGATAACAAGTACGCAGCTCTGGAAGGTCAGGCATGGAACTATAAATACCATCAGTATATGATAGTATTTACAGCCAACTGCCTAAATGGGATCACCTAGGGAGAATATATAGACCTAGCCGAAAAGAACCCAGTCAGAGCTCCAGGTATGGGTCTTAGAGAAGGGAGGCAGGGGAGTGGAGCCAGCAAAGGAGCCTAAGGACAAATCTGAGAGGTAAGATGCCCAACTTGTGGAAATGAAGAGTTGGAAGTATTTCAAAACCGAGTGGGTGTGCCACTATGTCCAATGCTGCTGAGATGTTGAACAAATTGAGAAAGAGAAATGATGATGACCTTAAAAGGGTAGTTCCAGGAAGGAGGAGGTTAAAAACCCACTGAAACAGGTTTTGATAAAAAGAAAAGCTTTTGTGAGAACAGATCATCCAGGAGAGAGGCATACCCAGATATGTCAGAAAAAGTCCATCAGGGGCACTGAAGACAAATCTCAAGAAGAGGTTCCCAATCTGGCTTAATGCCAGTATCACTGAGCAACTTAAAAACAGAAAATAAAACAAATTTCTGGTCTCTCCCAGATCTACTGAATTAGTAGGTGTGGAAATTGGAATATATGTGTGTGTGTGTACACACACACACACACACACACACAAAGTCCCCTTATGCACAGGAGATACATTCAAAAACCCCTGGTGGATAAGTGAAACCCCAGATAGTACCAAAACCTGTACATATTGGGTTTTTTTTCTATATATATGTGTATATATATATATATATACATATATATGTATATATATATACATATATATTACATACACACACACACACATACATACCTAAGATAAAATTTAATTGAATTAGGCATAGTAAGAGATTAACAATAATAGTGAATAATAAATAGAACTATATACTGTAATAACAGTTATGTGAATATTGTCTCTTTCAAAATATCTTATTGCACTGTACTAGCCCTTCTTGTGATGATGTGAGACAACATGCCTACATGATGAAATAAAGCAAGATGAATAACATAGTTCTTGTGACATAGAGTTAAGTTTCTATTGACCTTCTGACAACACATTGGAAGGAGGATCATAGGTTTCCATTGATCCTGGATCATCCAGCTATGACACACGTTGATGGTGGATCAATGTCAATGGTTGGGGATCCTCAATAGTTGGAGATTTTTTGCCAAAACCTTTGAAAGAGCCTTGTAATTGGAAGTTGTTTTTTTCTTTTAATTCATCAAAGTCTTGCTGAAGAGGTTGTAATCCTTTAGGGATCATCTGGGTGACTTTAGTGCTGCATCCCATCAAGGATCTTATCCCACATTTTTGTAAAAATGAGGGTTACTTGAACACAAACATTATGATATCTCAACAGTTCATCTGATAACTGAGAGGACTACTAAGTGACTAAGGGGCAGGGAGCCCAAACAGCACCCTGCAAAGGGATGATTCATGACCTGAGCACGATGGAGTAGGAGGGCATAAGATTTCATCATGCTTCTCAGAATGGCTGCAATTTAAAACTTATGAGTTATTCATTTCTAGAATTTTCCCTTTAATATTTTCAGACTACAGTTAACTGCAGGTAACCAAAACTGTGGAAAGCGAAACTATGAATAAGGGGGTACTACTATATATATGTAAATTATTATTTTTATTGTCATCAGTTTTTAATATAATTTTTACTAACGGTCTCTACATTTTAAAAAAGTTTCTTGGGTAATTCTGATTTAACTGATAAGAGTAGAGGTGAGCTGAACAGGAACATTCCCACCAAAACAGAATCAATAACTTTCCCTGGTTAAAAAAAAATTTTTTTTAAAGGTTAATAGGTAGAACTTTCAAATGTTATCTCCCCTAAATTTTTCTTCAGAGGAAAAAACTAGAGCTTGCTACACTTATTATCTGATGAACTTTAGTAGACCACAAATGTAAAACTCAAAAATATATAACCATACTTAGACATCTTACTCTTTTTCATGGATATATGTACTCATGATGGAGATTTGATTACTGCAATACTTAGAATTAGAGGGATTTTTCCTGCCATTGAAATTGCTTTTTGTACTTGATAGTGGAGGGGTGGGGTTTTTTTTAAGCGATTTTGACATTGTTATGCAAATTGCATATAATGTTAGGTACTCTGCCATTAGGACAGGTTTGAGAATGCTTGAAACAGCTCTGAAAGCTTCATGCTTTCCCTCTCCTTCTCTTCCTCCTTTTCTTTCCATCTCTCCCTCTTTCTGTCTCTGTCTCTCTCCCTCTCTCCCGCATTCTCCTCCGCCCCCCCACCCCCACCCCAACACACACCTCTCTTTATATTTGCTCTGGTGAGCATTCCCTGAGGGAGATCTGAAAGCTAAATCCTATACCCTTTGAGTTCAGCTGGCTGGAAGAAAATCCCAAAATGGAAGAAATTTGATATTCTGGAAGAAGCAGGAAAACCAAAATTTAAAATAAGAGCTTCCCTCAAAGAGGCCGTTGTAATACCATCTTACATGTGAATAACACTTTGCAGTTCACAGTGCATCATTATGTCTATTACTTTACTTGATCTTTATATCAAACCTGGGAGAAACTATGCTCTCATCAATTTCCCCACCACTAAAAAAAAAAAAAGCAGATAAATAAATGGAGGCTTAAAATCGTTAAGACAAGTTCCAGGGTTCTTCAGGTAGAAAGTACAAACTTCTAAGACTCGTTCACAATCACAGAGTGAACTCAGAAATGAAGAGGAGCCAACTATTGATACATGCCACAGTTTGGATGTCTCTCCAGGGCATTGTGCTGTAAAAAGAGTGTAAAAAGCCAACCTCAAATGGTTACATACTGATTCCATTTATGTAAAATTTTTGAAATGACAAAATTTTAGAAACACAACAGTGGTTGCTAGAGGTTAGGTATGGTGGAAGGAGGTGGGGCAGGAAGGAGGTTATAATAAACCCAAAGATCTTCGTGGTGTTGGCATTGTTCAGTATCTACACTGCTATGATGGATACATCCTTCACAGGTGAAAAAAGTGCATAAATCTAAACACACATACAAATTAGTACAAACAAAATAGAAAAAAATCTAAATAATGAATTATATTAATATCAACATCCTAGTTATAATATTGTACTATAGTTCTGTAAAATGTTACTGTTACAAGAAATTGGGTAAAGTACACTGTATTTCTCTGTTTAAGATCATACAACTGCATATGATCTGTAATTATCTCAATAAAAACATCAATTTAAAAAAATGAAAGAATCAGGGTGTGTCTATGGCTCTTAATTTCTGCCTGTGTATTGTTTACCTTCCCAAAGAGTAGTGGAAAAAGATAAGGTTTTGTTCTTGGAATCCCCAGTTTGACTCAGTGCCCTTTGAGTTAGAGATGGGGTATATCCAAATTTGACCCTAGAAGGTATTATTAAATCAGACCAAAAAAATAGATTCTCCAGAATAATTAAACTCCAAGAGTGTTCCATACGTTGAGAGCCAGGAATACCTAAATTTTATACTGAGCATTGCAGGACTTTTATTTTTCTGAGCCAGCTATTCCACCACATGTACCTTGAGTTTTCCCTGACTTTATGGGCTCAGCTACATATGGAGGACAGTGTTAGGGTAGGGAAAGCAGGGACCAGTAATAGAGCCTTATATCTGTGGGGTAGGGCAATTAGGGTTGATTGTGGAAATGGTGATTTTCTCTAAGTAACTATTTGTGTTACAGAACAGAAGCTGAGTGTGGCCTCTGACCAACAAGGCTAGTACAAGATGCTCACCCATTCCAGGCCTCAGTCTTTCTTTGCCATTTTCTTCTCCTCATCTATCACTTAATTTTAGCTGCTTCTCTCTCCTCTATCCCCATTCTGTCTTTCTCTTTTTATTTTTCTTCTTTTTGCTACATTGTTTTACAATGACTTTTAATTAATACACAATTTAAAAATACTAACAAAAAAATAGCCAGTCACTAAAACCTAGTATAGTTGTTGCTGTAAAGTTAGACACTGCAACTCTAGCCCAGACCAGTCTTAATTATAAAACAGCTCCATGATGCTGGAGTGCTTTGTTGTAGGTAGAAACACCTGAGTTACAGTCTGGGCTCCAGCACTAACTCACCACTCGACCTAGAGCAGTTTGTTTCCTCACCTACAAAACGAAAGGGAAGAACTCAAAAATTCCCCCTCAAGTCCCTTTCAATTTTGTTTGAGTGCAGGGAAACAAGGCTTTCTGGCCAGGAATGGTGGAATGCTGGGGAAATAAACTGGCCAATCTCTACAGAGGATGAGAAATTAGGTTACTTCACTTGGAGCCTTTCCAAGAGGCTGGGTATTCCTTTGGGACAGGAAGTTATCATCAAACCATGTGCCATCAACCCAAAGCTGTGCTGGCCAACACTGTAATTACATTTAGGCCTTAATAGCAGGCAAAACCTGTATAGGACCAAAGAGGGGGCAGTTAACGAGATATGTGACCTGTGCAGAATGACTGTCAATCTAGAAAAGGGAGGTGATTCATTTCATGCATCCAGGCAAAGGTTTGGGTGGGGTGATTCCAACAGTGGCAGAAAGAAGGACAAAATTGGCTCCCATTAGAGATTGAATGAAGAATAAAAAGTGTAAATAGAGTCAACTAATGGAAAATATTGACGAGAAACTGCTCTTCCCAATGCTGATGCCATAGCAATAATAACCGCCTACCCAAGGCCCTAACAAGTTAGGGTCAAAGTTAAGGAGGAATTTATCTCGTGAGGGTTATACAAATGTTTATGGTACTCTTAGTACAAGCCAGACACTTTCATGGGTGTTATCTCATTTTATTTTCACAGCAACTCTACAAAGTATTAATATCTCCATTTGTACCTAAGGAAACTGAGGCTCAGGGAAGTTAAGTCACAAAATAGCACCTTGGGCAGAAATAGTATTAAAGTTGCGTTTGTCTGAGTCCTAAACCCGAGGTTCGTAAGTTCTTTTAATAGCTGCTGAGCCATCACCTACTCTGAAGTCTCTCCTCTGGCCTCACCACTGACCATACTTGCTCACACACTAATGGTAACTCTAAGAATGCTGTGTTAACTGGCAGTGGGTAGGGAGCAATGGTCCTAATTTTGAGTCAGAAAATTCTGAATTTTAATCCTGGATCTGCTAACTTGGTGCCCGTGGGCTTCATTTTAAACCTCAATATTAATTTATTTAAAGTAGGAATAATATTAAAGACCTTGAGTTATTGTGAAGATAATATGTAAATGTAAATCAGAAGCTCAATGCTTGGCACATAAGTGCTTGAAAAATGATAACCCTTAATTATATTAGTGAACCTAAGCAGTGGCACTCTAGCTTGGCTGCTTACCGGAATCACCTGGAGAGCTCTAAAAACACCAAGGCCTGGGCTGGCTCCAGCACTAGAGATTCTGGTTTAATAGGTCTGCAGTGCAGTCTGTGATGGGAATTTTACAAATTTCAGGTGATTCTAATGTGGTTCTCAAGACTTGCACCCATGCTTCAGAATCACCAAGAAGACAGTGAAAACACAGTTGTCTGGGCTCCATCCCCAGATTCTATATATCGGAATCTAAAATCTTTTAGAACTTCCAAGCTTTCCAGCTTCCTTAATGAAAATAATATTATGCTAACTGCTGTACTGGTAGTATATCTCATCTAATCCCCAGAACAACCTGTGATTATTTTTCATTTTAGAGATGAGGAATCCAAGGTTCAGAGGGGTGAAGTGACTTGTTCCAGGTCCCACAGCTGCTAAGTGGACAGAGCCAGTTGGGCTTCCATGTACAACCTCTTAATCAAGACCTACAGCATTTCTTTTCCTTCCAATGCAATTGTTTTCTATCTTACTGAAATTTCCAGACCTTGTCCTCTTTTTCCGCCTAGTCTCTCATCCATCGTCCTTCCTTCCTTCCCTTTCTATCCATGGCCAAGGGTGGGGCCTGAAAATCTGCATTTCTAAGAAGTTTCCAAGTTGACATTGATATTGCTGTCTGGGGACCACAGTTTGAGAACCACTAGCCTGGAGGAAGTGGGAAGAAGACTGAAAGAGAAGAGTATTTGTTTTAAAACCCACACCAAGGAATCATGGTTCTTTATGATTTCACAAATCATTTGCTTCTAAAAGCAGAACATTGTTCCAAGCCTGGGTTTCCTTAAATGAGTGCCTAGGATCTGGTAGTTGGCATCAAGTGGGCATCCAACATCTATTCTAGTATGCAGCCACAGAGTCATCT
The DNA here is from genome assembly GCA_003508835.1 of Eonycteris spelaea. NCBI lineage: Eukaryota > Metazoa > Chordata > Mammalia > Chiroptera > Pteropodidae > Eonycteris > Eonycteris spelaea. Next base: position 290,581 of record PUFA01000391.1, read on the forward strand.
TTGCCCTAAGACCCAATATATTTAGAACAGATAGTCTAATCAGGAAAGGAAACGTTCTTTTCACATTGCTAGACAAAAACTTCAGCCCTCCACAAAGGAGCCTTATTTGGGAGTCCCATATATACAATGGCTTTCTTTCTCAAACTCTGCACAACAAAGCATCATGAGTGTACTCTATTAATCCTCCTGGAATATTTGCAGTTTCAAAGAGACTGATGGAGAGTGTGAAGTTAAACACAAAGAATTTAACTGCTATTAAATGGAACTGTGTAGAACGAATAAAACTGCCTTTCAGGTGAGAGAACTCAGCAAGAAGCCACCAAACTGTACCACTGGGTAGAGTGCTCCCCTTCCCTCAGTTTCCCTGTTAACTCAGAAGCACTGTAGGGTGAAGAGACAGGATGATACAGAGTCATGCTTAGCAAGGTCTCTGGGGGGTGGGGAAGTAGGGAATAGATTTAAGAGGGCAACTGTAGAATCACTGACACTGGTTCAGAGGTTATTGGAGTAGTTGAGATGAGCAACTGGTAGGGAGAAGGGCAAGAGGAAGCAGAGGTAGAGAGGAGGTGCTGAGCACAAGATTTTTTAGGACCAAGAATCTAGAGAGCATTGTGATAAACTGAATGTGAGGGGTGACAGGGAAGAAGAAAAGTCCAGCATGATGCAGGATTCTAACCAGCATGGCCCAGAAGGGAGTTTTGAAAGATGAGTGGGTTTACAGGTAGAGAAATATAATGAGTTTAGTTTGGGACATATGGAATTCATGTATCTGGAACAGCAGAGTAGAGGTGTCAATAAGCTAACATTTACTGGTTAAATATGATAGATACTGTGATAAGTACATTATAAACCTTATTTCTTGACTCTTTTAGACAGGTACTCCTATTTCCAGATGAGATAAAGAATAGATAAGCTAATAAGTTGCCTACAGCGGGTGGTAGAATTAGGACTGAAGTTTAGCCTCTGAACTAGAGGATACTGGCATTTGACAAAGAGGTCTGCACTGAATTCTCACCAAGATTTGGGAATTATCAACAAGTAAAGTGTAAAGCCATGGCAGTGAACTAGAGAAAGTGGAGAGACATGGGTGTTCAGAGGGTGAGAAATTTGCAAAGGCCATCAAGAAGGCTGGCCAGAAAGGTAGAAGGAGGACCACGGTTTGCTGTTCCTTAGAAACCAAACAGAAGGCAGTGATGCAATATGCAAAATATCATGTAAGAAGGGATTTAGCAACTTCTCATTGGAGACCTTTGCCAGAATAAGTTTCACCAATATGTGAGAACCTAAAGGTAGAAGATTATTGCTGGGTAGAAAGAGGGACCGGGAAAGGAAGACGGGCAAGATAGTATTGTTTTTAAGGTGGTGGCTTGGAAAAGCAGAAAAGAAGAAAGATTTAGCAAGAGGATAGTCTAAGAAAAGCTTTCCTTATTAAGAAGGTTTGAAAATACAATTTTTAAAATGTGCACATGTATATGTATATATGCAATTTTTATTTATTTTATTTTACACCTACAGCACACAGTCGTCCTTGATGGTCTCCCATCCAAGTACTAACCAGGCCCAATCCTGCTTAGCTTCTGAGATCAGATGGGACTGGGAATGTTCAGGGTGACATGGCCATAGTATATGTCATTTTAATCATCTTATCTTTTGTATTATGAAATCTTTCAAGCACTTTGAGAAGTATGATGATGTATGAACAGCAGTGCATCCTCAGCCCACCTGTCATATCCCAATGTTTTGCCATATTTTATACAGATATATATTTTATGTTAAAACACCTACTTCATGTTTAAGTTTCAAATGATGAATATTATTTCCTGCTTTCTTAGAGTCTCTTGTGATAATGATCTGATTTATTTTTACTCATTAAGTGTACTGGCCCTTTTGCCTTGCATGATGCCTATGTAGAAAGGGTGGAGAGAACTTGACTATGTGCAGTAGAGTTGGGTTGCACACACATTCAAAAATAGTATTAACCTGAAAATTTGTTCTTTCTGGTTATTCTTGTCAAGTTTTTAGAATCAAAACCACATTATCATATTCATCAAAGGGTACAAACTTTCAGCTATAAGTTCTGAAAACCTAATTTACATATAGCATAGTGATTGTAGTTAATAATGTACTATATACCTGAAATTTGCTGAGAGTAGAGCTCAAGTGTTCTCACCACACACATATACAATGGTAACCATGTGAGGTGATGAATATGCTAATTAGCTTGATTGTAGTATTTTCACAATGTATATTCATATCAAACATCACATTGTATACTTAAATATATACAATTTTTATTTGTCAACCATACCTCAATAAAGGTGGAAAAAACATTAATCATAAAATAAGCAAAATTGTAAAATGTGTCCCACCTTTAAAAAAAGTAATGTAATACACATGGAGATTATGTAATATAATATGAGGATTATACAGTTTTTGAAAGTTTGGAAAAGTCTTTTAAGGGTCTTTTGAGTCAAGTGACCATTTTTCCCAAAACAAAATATTTTTGATTTTTCCCATTTTACTCACTGTAAAAAAAAAAAATTGGAAATGTTTTATGTAAAAAAGAAGTCTTCGTATCTCTCATTGAAGATAAGCACTGTTCAATTTCATCTACATCTTCCCAGTCTTTTTTTCTTTTTAAATTGGATTATACATATATACCTTTTGTAACCTATATTTTTCTTTTATTGACAGATTTTGGCCATCACTATGTTAATACACTGGAAATTATACTCTTTCTATGCCTCATCAAATATGGTTAGTTTCTAAATTTTTTATTCTTAAAAAAATATGAACGATCTCTTTGCTTTTTTTTTTTATTCATATTTAAACACTTGCTTGGCAAAAATACCTAAATGGTAGCCACAAAAATCTTGATATTTCTAAAGGGTACTCCCAAAAAGCTGTACTACTTACCCTCCCAGCAATAGTCCATAAAATGATGGCTTTGTTGTTGGTCTAGTAATCATTTGTAAGCACCAGTTTCTTTCTCTCCTGTGTTGAGAGCATCATGGTTTCTTTAGCTACCTTGAGTTTGGTACTCTGATGCTATTATAGTTATCCTCTTCTACTTCTTTAGCACATTTTATAAGTTTGTGACTTAAATTAACATTTTTGTCATTAAAAAATGTTTACGTTATATCATTATTTCCTTTCTATGATTTTGCTACTTTGAATTTTCCTTTTATTTTATGAATGAAGCTAGTGGTTTCTCAGATTTTTTTGTCCCTAGTCAAAGTATTTATTTGTCATTAATTATATAAAAGACAAAAATAGGATAAACCAATCTATTCTTTAAAAATTAACAATGATTTTTCAAATATCTAATTTTATATAAAATATGGCAAAATATTAAGATATGGCAGAACTGAGTTAAGAGATACTTTGTTTCTTTTTATTCTTTAGATAGAAAACTTAATTCATCATGTTTCTTTAAAAATGTACTATTATAAGCATTTAAGAGTAAAGAGGTGTTCTCTAAATGCTGACTTAACAGCATCTAATATGTATCTTATACATAGTGCCCAGCTAGCATAGTCAATAGAGTATGAGATCCATAATATGTATCATATTTTATTTTTGTTGTTTAGAAAACTGATAATATTGTGATCTGGATTTGCTTTATAAACAAATTTTATATAAGAGCATATATGTGTATATATATGTATATGTACACACTCATATATACATACATATGTATGAATTTAAGATATTACATTAAAAACATATTTGAAATTTTGTTTTGTTATTAAAAATCCCATATATAGAAATATCTTGAAGATTAACTATGTGTATCTTTGTCCTATAATACAGAAACAAATTATGTTAATCTTACAACTTTACTTGAAGACAGTATGTTTCCCCACATTCTACCAGAAAGATCTTTTCATGTATAAAGTCTACTGTGAATTTTCCAGTTCTATAATTTAAAACTTTCAGCATTATGGGAGTGGCATTAACTTTTCAAATACACTCTACTATAATGGTTCCTTCTCATCTTTCACTCTGCAAGATTTCAAAATGAGTTTGGTAGCTCTTTGATTTCACTCATCCAGGCAGTGCGAACCATGTGTACAAAGGAAAAGAGGTACCACACCACACATCAGAGGGGTAACTGTGAGTAGTCTGGCATGGCTAGATGACAGGGAGTGATGGAAGGAAAAGTGATGGCCAGGAGAAGGAGAAAAAGGAGGCCAAGGTCTTTGAGATCTCAGTAAGATCAAAGCATAGCTGCATTCGGAGGAAAAAAGGCCCAACAGGGTCTTGATTAAGAGGTTGTACATGGAAGCCCAACTGGCTCTGTCCACTTAGCAGCTGTGGGGACCTGGAACAAGTCACTTCACCCCTCTGAACCTTGGATTCCTCATCTCTAAAATGAAAAATAATCACAGGGTTGTTCTGGGGATTAGATGAGATATACTACCAGTACAGCAGTTAGCATAATATTATTTTCATTAAGGAAGCTGGAAAGCTTGGAAGTTCTAAAAGATTTTAGATTTCCGATATAGAATCTGGGGATGGAGCCCAGACAACTGTGTTTTCACTGTCTTCTTGGTGATTCTGAAGCATGGGTGCAAGTCTTGAGAACCACATTAGAATCACCTGAAATTTGTAAAATTCACTTAGCAGCTGTGGGACTTGGAACAGGTCTCTTAACCTCTTTGAGCATCAGACTACTCATCTGTAAAATGAAGAAAAATCATAGGGTTGAGGATTAAATGAGACATAACTACCCATACAGCAGTTAGCATAATGTCCAGCACATGGTATTTAATAAAAATGTTACTTTAATTAAAGAAGTTGGAAAACTTGGCAGTTTTGAAAGATTTCAAATGTAGAATTATACTTAAGAATAAATAATGGCTTTCTATACATAATTTCTTCATAACTTTAAGAAATTTTCTGTATCATTACAGCACTTGCCCTTTATAACATGTATTCACATCGAATTCTAACTATTTGCCCCCCAGTGTAGACTAGAGGCTCTGAAAGCTGGGTGGGGCCTCATTCTTGTTTTTATTCTCAGTGCACTTTGTCACTTTCGTAACATTTGTTGAATTGAATTTGGAAGTCATTCCCATGAAGGATGATAGCTAAGGTAAATGAGAAAGCTCTTCAGGAGAGAACTTTGTGTAGGAAACTGCACACCTGACTAGAGACTAACAGTCTAAAGATTTTATTTCTGTTCTGTGCACTTGCGTCTCACAGAAACATATTTTCTCAATGTCCCTATCTGCTGGGTTCATTACTTTGCTTCCTAACAGCTGCCTGTTTATAAAATTGATAAGCACAGTGATGGTTTATTAAATATTTAAAAAGAACAAACCTAACAGTTCTTTGCTATCTTATTATTTACAAACAGAGGCAGTTGCCTCCCTAAGAATCCAGTCTCAGAATAGGAAAAATCAACCAATTAGAAATAACAGCTGCTTATGAGTTGTGTGAACTTAAAGGAATCATTTAACCTACCCAAATCTCATTTGTCTCACCTACAAGATGAAGATAATACTTACCCTACACTTTTCCTTTGTAACAGATTTGAGTGTCCAATGAAAGATTGCATGTGAAATCCTTGAATACTGCATTGTTCTATTATATTCACTTGCTAGAGAGTATTCTCGCACAGTCACTAGAGCCTGGTTTTTAAGCTCTTTCTAAAACATTGCTACTAATAGTCCAATACATATGCTTCAACTCGACATTGGATACTACAACATATATTGAGAACATAGTTTACTTATTTACTGTCATATAGTGCCTGGCACAATACCTGGCAAAAAGTAAGTTTTGATAAATATTTGTTGAATGAAGGAATGAAGGAATGAAACTGCAAAGGTAGATGTGAACAGGTTTCTGGCTTTAGAACTATGTAAAAGTGGGGCAGAGTAGTTGTGTGCATGAAGCATGCTGATTACCATAGGCTTTTAAAGCAGAATTTCCAGAGTGGGCATAGCTGGTTGTGGTTGCTTTCCTCCTGTTTTGTTCAAATGGAGCAACCTCCTTTGTAGCTTTTAACTAAACTAAGGAGTTAGAAATAAGCATAGGGGAGAGAGAGCTTGGATCAGCATTTTGTCTGATCTTTTTAGTTAGCAAAACATCAACAATTAACAATATTTAACAATTAAAAATGGAACAGAGAGTAGGTAGTATCATCCTTACCCACATCTAAACTGCTTCCTTTCCTGCGTCTCCTAGCCAGACAGGAATTCTGAATGCTCAAACCTGGTGCTTTTCCTTCTCTGTACCTCTGCTCAGCCACCAATATTTTCTGCCAAGTACCTGTCAAAGTCTTAAACTTCTTTCAAAGATGTCAATGAATTAATTACTGGATCAAAAGTACTTATCGTGTTCATTTGAGTACTTACAATGTGTAAGGATGAAGGAGTTCATAGTCTGATTCTAGTAGGAAGAGAAATACATAAGATATAATTTTAATGCTATATAATAGATTTTTATATAATAGCTTTATTGACATAATTCATATACCATAAAATTCATCATTTTACAGTGTACAGTTCAGTGGTTTTTGTTATATCAAAGTTGCAAATCACTATCTAAACTTAGAATATTTCACCCCCTTGAAAGAAACTCTATGTTCATTAGCAAAAATTCCCCATTCCCCTCTCCCTCCTAGTCCCTGACAACCACTAATCTACTTTCTGTCTCTAGGATTTGCCTATTTTGGACATTTCTTATGAATAGAATCATACGAATATGTGGCCTTTTGCAACTAGCTTCTTTCATTTAGCATAATGTTTCCATGTTTCACTTAGGTTATACCTTGTATCAATATTTCATTCCTTTTTATAGCTGAATAACATTCTATGGTATAAATAGAATGTATTTCTTACAGTTAGATCCATGAACCATTTTGAAAATTATGTGTATAGTGCACAGAAGAGGTTCAACTTAAATCTTTCCCATATGGCTATCCCATTACCATTTTTGAAAAGACTACTCTTTCCCTATTGAATGGTTTTGACACCCCTGTAGAAGATGAATTGACCATAAATTTAAGAGTTTGTTTTTTGACTCTCAATTCTATTCTATTGATTTATATGTCTATCCATATACTAGTACATTGTTTTACTACAGCTTTGTAGTAAAGTTTGAAATCGAGATGTGAAAGTACTGAAACTACTTTCTTCTTTTTCAAGATTAGTTTCTGCAAAAAAAAAAAAAAAAAAAAAAAGGTCACTGGGATTTTGATAGGGATTGCATCCATAGGTCAATTTGAGGAGTACTGCAACCTTAATATTAAGTCTTCCAATGCATGGACATGGGATGTCTTTCCATTTACATAGGTCTTCTCTAATTTCTTTCAACATTGTTTTGTCACCTCCCATGTATTAATCTTATACTTCTTTTGTTAAATTATTATTTTATTCTTGTGGTGTGATTGTAAATGGAATTTTTTGGGGGGGAGGATTGTTCATTCATAGTGTGTAGAAATCATTTTTTAATTCTAATTTTTAAATGGATTCCTTAGGATTTTCTATATATAATATCATGTCATCCATGAATGGTCTTATTTCTTTCCCATCTGGATGCCTTTTATTTTCTTACTTAATTTCTTTGGCTAAGACTTCTACTATATGAAAAGAAATGCAAAAGCAGACATCCCTGTCTTGTTCCTAATCTTAAGGAGAACGCATCCAGTTTTTCATAATTGTGAGATTAACTGTGGTTTTTCATATATATTTATCATGTTGAGAAAGATCCCTTCTATTTCCAATTTGTTGTTTTTATCATAAAAGGATGTTGAATTCTGTCAAAATGTTTTTTCCATATTAATTGAGATGATCATGTGGTTCTTGTTCTTATGCTATTAATATGGTATATTACAATTATATGTGTATGTTGGGCCAACCATGCATTCCTGGGATAAATTCTACTTAATCAAAGTATATAATCTATTTAATATATTGCTGGATTAAGGTTGCTTACGAATGTTGGTCTGTAGTTTTCTTGTGATAGCTTCGTCTGCTTTTGGTATCATGGTAATACTAGTCTTATAGAATGAGTTGAGAAAGTGTTCCTTCCTCCTATATTTTTTAGAAGAGTTCATGAAGGATTAGTGTTGAGTCTCCTTTAAATATTTGATAGAATCACCAGTGTAGCCATCTGGGCTGACAGATTCTTTAAATACTATGTGATAGGCAGTATAGACAATTGTGGGAGGCTAGAAGAGTAAGTGACTAGCTCTGCCTAGAAGAGTAAGGAAAAAGAAAAAAACAGCAGGAGTTTCATTTATATGGCTGATGTGTTGGGAGCATGGAGAATGAGAGAAAAGGGTCTAGAAAGGCAGGCTGGAGATAGATAAGGCAGGACATCGAATGCCTGATTCAGACCCTCACCAGATATAATCTATCACCCCTCCTATGTAGTTGTTGCCATTGTTTTGAGGGCAGGTAGGGGAGGTAGGAAGGTTTTTTGAGGGCAATTTACCAAAGAATAGTACCATTGACCAAACCACAGGAGGAATTTTGCTAGCTGACGTCAGTTAGAGAGAAGAACGCAGTTGAAGTCTGAGTGTCCAATAAAGCAGATGGAAAGCTGATCGAGTAGATACAAGTTGGAGGAGGTAACAAAGTGAGGATAGAAAATGGCTTAGCCAGATTGGCAACTCAGATTCAGAAAAACATTGCTGTACAGACCACCTTCTATAGCATCGTTTTTATGATTGCTCTGGGCTAATGCCATGTTCTTAAGGGTTCCACACCACACTCATCAGCCAAGCTCTTTGAGTTTTGCCTCTTAGTGGATTTCAAGCTCCTCAACAGCAGAGACCATGTCCTGTGTATCTGTATCTTCTAAATACCAAAATCAAAAGAATGCATCCATTAAAATTTCTTTGGAGAGTTTTTTTTTTAAAATACCTCGTCCAAATTTCAGCCCCCTACCTCCTGCTCTTCCACCAAAACTTTTCTAAATTCTCCATGTGTCAGGCAGTAGCTCCAGAATCAGACTCCAGAACAGCAAGGTTTAACAGCATCAGAGGGGTACACCCAAGTCCACTTTCCATCCATTAAACTGAAATGAACAAAACCTCTCAACCAAAGTATCTTTTCCCTGCCAAAACCTTAAGAAATTTTAACCAGAATCACCTTCAAAGACACCTCTAAGTCCTATCTAGAAAGTCTATTCTATTCTCAGAGGGAGCACACTGTCTGGGTAGTCATGGACGCAAGAAAGAAAGAGCATTGGGTTAGGAGCCAGGAGACTTGAGCTTTGAGTACAGACCTGCTGTTAATTAGCTATGTCACCTTGGTTAGGGAAGTCACTTAACTTCTCTGGCTTCTTGTGGAAAAGAGGGAGATGGAATAAAATTTATTAAAGTCTCTTCCAAATATGAAAATAATAAGCTTTGATGACATATTTAATGCTTATTTTAACTACCATGCTAATTACGACGATTATAGAATGTTACTTCTTTAGTGAGTCTCAAGGATACTTCGTAATTCATGGTTACCTTGTAAATAAGCTAAGGTATAAAATGCAGGTTATTTCATAAAATTTAAGGTGTGACATTATTATTAAATCAGCTAACTGTAACTTTACTTTTGTGGCTTATTGGTGGTCATATGAATGTGTTGCAGCCAAGCTCTCACAGGCAGATAGGTTTTACTTTGTGATAGTCTGCTCTATTTCACTTATTATTAATAAGATTTCTAAAGTGTAACAGTGGTTTGTTAGGTATACATACAATAGTGGCTAAACACACAGTCTCTGGAGTGTGACTCCCTAGGTATAAATCCCAGCTTTGTCAGTGCCACCCAGGTAATTTTCACCAAGTTATTCTTTATCTGAGGTTTCCAGTTATAAAGTAGGGGTTGGGGTGGGCGTAAAACACTACTTTTACCTCATTTGGTTGTTGTGAGAATTGAGATAACGCTTGTGAGGGCTTTGATTGATACCTGGTATATAGTGTCGATTCAATAAATAAAAGCTATTTTATTGTTATTTAGGTATGTAAAGAGAAAGACCTTTCTCCTCTCTCCAATCAACTCCAAACCCACTTCTCAGTGGGAGTCTAAGTGCTAATGGTTTTTTGTGCTGCCTTCCAGATGTTCTGATTCAAAATATTGTTTGCAAGAGTGGATTGATGAAAAGAATGGATTCAGATACTTCCTCCACTAGCTAAAGCAGGGACAAAGAGAAAGTGATGTCCTATTACTGGAAGCAGTTCTTTTATTTCATAAGTGTTGATTCTTCCCTTGAAGAGCAGCATAATTGGTGAACACCCTTGCCAAACCCCTTTCCCAAATTCGAACCATAAGCAAGTTCTCCTGAGTGTTCTCTTGTCCAGAAAGAGAATTTAGCAATGGTAATAAAAGCAGACATAAGCAAAGTGACCACTGAGAGACTCTAGAATTTTAAGGTCATTGCTACTTGAAATACATAATATGGGGCAGCATCTTAAGTATATAGTCTACGGCAGTAATCACTGAGGGCTTGACTCTCTGGGAAGCAACACAGATGGATTCAACATATGAGATAAGAGTATATATTTCATCCCATAGCTCCAATTCAATTTGAGAAGGCAGCAACAAAATTAAAGTAGGCTTTTAGACTAAAAAAAACCAAAGTATTTAATATTAGTAAGTACATTTTATTTACAAATGAGGTGGTAACTACAAAAATAGAAAAACAGCTAAAAATGGATAGTAGCTGCCTCTGGGAAGCAAGAATCACAGTTCAGGGGGAGGAGAGACAGGTGACTACAGTTTTTTATTATAACTATTAGACTTATAAAATGATATACATCTATTACTTTGATTTAAATAAATATATATTAATTTAGAAACATAAGTGAGTTTTAGGAAAATCAGATTTGTTGATAATCTGTGGTCCCTAAGGATCAAGACCATGGCTCCAAAACACTGGTATGATTTTTTTCCAGTGTGAAGTTGAATGAGAAAAGAAATAACAAATGCCCATTTTTCATAAAGCTGATTCATGTAATATAACAATGGTCCTTTATTCAGAGATTAGTCTATCTTTTCAGTGTTAAAATAACCTTTCTCTTATGAAATGAGGGGTAATTGGTTTTGTTTTGAAATATGCTCTTTAGCAAAATTAAAACTTGAAATCCTTTTTATGGCAGTTGCCCTTCCCTCCTTTTCGGTTTAAAGATTTTTGAAATCCAGTATTCCCAGAAACCACTGGATCTGTGGGAAAGGTTAGTGCATACAGTGGAGGCCTGTTGCAGCCATTGGCAAGATTCTGTAGTTCTGGGCCAGATGGGTCGCATGAGGCATGGTGAGGAATGATCCAAGAATGCCATCACTGGGGAAAACTCCAAGGGATCCAGTGAGCAACTGAACACAAGGGAAGTCTAGGGGGATTCTGGAGGTCTCACCTTCTCGAGTATCTTCATCTTTGGGCTCTTTCCTGTTATTTCCATTGTCACAGCCATCCACCATAGGCCTGTGCACAACCTACTGCAGCGAGGCTCTTTTGCTTTTCCTTACTTGCTCCTCCTACCTCTTTGCTTATTTCATCTCTACTGCGAATTTTAATTCAAATACTACTTACTGCTCATTGAACTCTGTCTCCCTGGTTGCTTTTATGTTTGTTTGTGCAATCCCACAGCACTGTGTACCTTTAGAACACTTATGCCAGTTTGTAGTGATACATTTGTTTTTGTGATTATTTGTGTCTGACACTCAATAAGGGACATGACTGTGTTTGTGTTTATTCACTATTGTATTTCCAGTACTAAAGTATTTCCTAATACTTTTCTTGCCTGATGTATACTAAGGTGCAAATAAACATTTGTTAAATAAATGACTGAATGTATACATCAGATCTAACACTTTGTTTAGATTTTTATAGTCACTTAGAAATCCATAGGTGAGAATTTACTGACATACGAATGAAGGAGATATAGGCCCATTGTAAAAATCATCTTCAACGTCTCCAAATGGTAGTTTCTGTCAAGCATACTTAATTAATACTTTACATTAATTACTTCAGACATAAAGCAGATGACAATGATTTTCTTGTCTTTGGGTTGCATTTTGTCAGAATAACAAAACTGGCCATTTTCCAGCCAACTGGGTGCATGAGTAGGCGTACTATAGGGAGGCAGAGGAACTTAGGAAATTAGAAACAAAAGTTCTTAAAATCTTTCTTTTAATACCCATTCTTGTCAACCCACCTTAACTTAAAAGATAAGGTTTGCTGCTGTGCCTTCTCTGACTGGATTTTAGAGGCAGGGATGTACTCCTGAGCAAAGGGCATGAAGAAGAAAAGGAGGAAGGCATTCCCTTTGGATGCCCAGCCTAATCCAGTCCTGTGATCCCTAAGGAGATGGCATATCTTGTCCAGATTCATGGTGTATTTCCCTAAAATACATGGTAAGTCTTGTTTAAATGTTTCAGCCTGCCTTGATGTGGTCTTTAGTTTAAGCCTGTCAGAGGGTTAACAGCTTATGTGGTTGTTTTCTGGAAAGAACCCTCCCCAGGTGGACATTTCTCTTTAGTAAATTTCCTGGTTCTCTGGTTTGTTTTCTTTAAGGTAGATACTTCTTCGCACACATTTTTCTCCCCTTAAAACCTACATTATCATTATCTCCCCCATTTTACAGGTGAGAAACTGAGTCCTTATGAGGCTAAATGAACACACCCAAGGCCATGAGGTAGCAAATGGCAGGGCCAATTAATAAACCCATACTTTGTCCACACAGACTATCTGTAACAATTGCTATAATAAAGGTTCAGACCTGTAATTTGTTTAAATAAGTAATGCACAGATTAGTTTCATAGAAAAACTATAATGTATATAGTTATCTTGACCATTACTTCTCCCTACCTCTCCACTTCAAGAGATTGGACTTGTCCAGGGAGTATGAAATGTGACCTTTTACAACTGCACCTAATACAAATAACTAAGAAATATCAATAACCTGTGGAAGCCTCCAACACAGGCTTTACTTTGATTTGCTTTTTTTTAAAAATGGATATAATTTACATACCATAATGTCTACCCTTTTACAGTATACAATTCCAGTGGTTTTTAGTATTCACATGTCTGGTGCAACCATCACTACTAATTTGAGAATAATTTTCATACTTAAGTCCACTTTCAAAGTCTCTCTTTTCTTGCAGGTACAAGAGAACAATGAGATACATGCAACTGAGAACTCCAAGAAAGATCCAAAGATCGCAAAACAAAACTCACATCAGCAATTGTAGTGTGCTACTGTAGTCATAAAAGGGGAACTGCATTGCTTGCAAGTAGTAAGAATATGACATAGTTACCACTGTGTCAAAGGTCAGGTCACAGCAGACACATTTGAATTCTGTCCTGTTTAAGAGCTCCTCTCTAAAAGTGATAAGAAGAAAAGGGTCTGAGGAGAGTAACAGAGAATTAAAGTGCAGGAAAGATTCACAATTAAGCTTTAAAGAGCTTGCAGTTATGTAGTCCAGGAAAGTTATTTAAGGACAACCTTAAAGTATCTGAAAGGATTGTTACACAGAAAATGGTGACCTCTTTCTCCTTTCACTAAGGAAAAGATAAAGAAAATGGATTCATTCTTCACTATGAAGGATCAGGTTAGAATAAAAAGCTATGAGACAGAGACTTGTGAAACAGAATGGTGGTGGCAGCAAAAAGTCATCTGATACTTTTTCAAAATTTAAACATTGCAAAGAATAGTATAAAGAATTCCTTCACTCAAAAGTCCCCATTATTAACACTATACATTTGCTTTATCTTCTATGTATATAAATATGTACATTTTGTCAGAATCATTTGAATGTTATAAACATGATTCCCCCATATCCCTAAATACTAGGTATTTCCTAAAACAAAGGACATTCTCCTGTGGAACAGTAATATTACAAAAATCACTAAATTAACACTCACACATTATTATTATTAAATCTACAGACCTTCAGACCTTATTCAAATTTTCCCTATCTCAATAATGTCCCTTAAAGAAAAAAATTCTGGTCCAGAATCCATGTTCATGTTGCCATGTTTAGTTTCATGTTCCATAAATTCCTTTAATTGGAATGGTTCTTCAGTCTTTGTCTTTCATGGTTTTCACACAGTCTCAAGAATACAGGTCAGTTTTTTTGCAGCCTGTCCCTCAATATGAGTCTCTGTTGCTTAAAAAGAAAAGATCCGCATTTGTTTTGGGAGTTTTAGGGACAGTCTCCAGTGAAGACCATAGATAGAATGAGCTTTTCTTTTCAAGGTTCCTCGCAGCCACTTCATACTGATTATTCCTACAATATTAGAATTATAGATATGGTGGGATGGGCAATAAAACATTTTTGTATTCAGAGCTAACCTGACTGTACCACATAATTTTTTTTCTTGGCATTCCTCCATTTTACAAGAGTTGAATTTCCTTAATAAAAGTAGGTTTGTCAAAGAATTAGTACTTATTCTTCTTAAACATTTGAGACTTAAATTACGTGTAGACTCCCGTTTTCAGATTCTCACTGCGGTGATGAAATCTGCCCTAGCTCAGGAAACAAAGAGCTGCAAAAATGGGTGGGTGTTAGTCATTAAAATCATTCAACAAATATTTGTTGAGTGCCTAGTGTAAGTCAGGCTCTGTTCCGAGCCTTGGGAATACTTACGAGAACAGATCAAAATAAAATCCTTGTCCTTGTAACTTAGTTGGGCAAATTAAAATTTAAATGAAAAAAAAAATCAGAAACCAAGGATCTGACTTCCTTAAGCAGGAAGAAAGCCAAGACTCTGTGAAAAGGGCAGCTCTGAGACTTAATTCTAATATGGATAATGCTACGGAATCCCTGGCAAGAGCGCTGTTAAAGTTCTCAGTTCCTCCAAATGTGCTATACAATGATTAATCCGAACACCAAAAGTCTGAAAGGAGGCGCAGGGCAGGAGTTCCTGAGCTCTCTAACCACTTTCTCAGTTACAGTCGCCGCCCGGCGTCAGACCTCCGGGCCGCGCTGCAAGCGATTGGGTGCGCCCCGCCAGGGCCATGTACCGGCTCCGGCGCCCCAGCGAGACCGCACCTCCCGGCCGAGGCTGGGCAGAGCACCTGAGAACCGCACGACGAGAAAGCCCGGCGGACAGATTGCTCAGGGGAACCGGCTCCTCCAGGCGACCTCGCCTACTGCAATGCAATCTGGGTGGTTTTTCCAGGTCCCTCCCTACCTCGTTTTGCCTCCAGTGCCGGGCCCTGGAGGGGGCTTGGAGATACCAGGACCAGGAGGGGCGAGGCGGTCGATGCGAGTCAGCAAAGAACTATGGGGGCCCTTGCCAACCCCGCACCCTGCTTTCCAGGAGGGGGAAGCATGTTGTGATGGAACCCGAAATGCAGACGAGGGTGGTACGGAGCACCCTCGCTAGCCTTTACAGCGCTGCCTGTTCGGGGCAGAGACCGGCATCCATTCGCGCTCTCCCAAGACGCTAAGCTACCTGCGCCGCGGGAGGCAGCTTCGGCACCGGCAGCCCCTGCTGCTAGGAAACGTGGTGGCGCGGGCCTCAGGCTCCCAAAACACTGCTCTGGCCCCGAGTCTCAGCCCCACTATCCACTCCCGCGACGCTTCCTCTCCGTCGAGGAAGCTCGATCCCCAGCCTCCCTTGACATGCGTCCTGAAAGTTCTCTGGTTTATAACCGGGGAGGGTTACTGTAACGCTAGCTGTACGGTTGCCTGATTTCACATCGTGAATATAAAGGGCTGGAGACCTGGAGTCGATAATATGATATGATAATACTCGAGACGAAACTGTTCCCAAGAATAGATTAATTTGAGATATAAAACCAGCGGAAACTTCACCTCCAGCGCTTTTCTCTGTAAAATGTGAAAAGGACCCACCACATTGAATCCGACTTGGCTAAGGCAAGGAGGGACACAGCCTCTGAGCAGACCTACCTAGAGTAGGGAGATTGGGAAGTTGGTCAAATGGAAGCAAGTACAGGAGGAAAAGTTATGAGTAGAGGGCGTGGGGTCAGAGCGGGGAATTTAGTAAGTGCCGGCTCTGGCCTGATTTAGTAAAACATTCGGTACTCGGAGTAGCTGCACCTTATTTAGGGCTCAGGGCAAATCAAAGAAAGTGGGCCCCTACTCCGGAGGAGGTTCCAGTCTCGAACCAGCAGCCAGGACCAAAAAGACGTGGCAATTAAGGCAGTAGTTCAGGAGAAAAGAGAGTGGGGTCCATTGCGCCTGAATTTCCTCCCGGGGAACCTCCTCCTGCCTTGCGCTCGTCGACTGCTTCTTTGAGCGTAACTTGGTGGTCCAGAGTCTAGCTCCAGGAGCCTGGCTATGGCGCGCTTGGGAGTTTCACTCCCTAAGTTTGGCAGCGCCTCCGGGTTTGGAGGACCTTGCACCCCGGCTCGGGTCCGAGTGGGACGCAGGGCCTGCTGTTTGCACTTTAAAGGTGTGTTGGGCTCGGGAGCGGCTTTTCCGGTCCTTGGCAATTGCCCTCGCCACCTCCCAGCTGCTGTTGGCGGTCCCTCCCTCCGCGGTTCGCCCTCTCCGGGCGCCGAGCCCTGGGCAGCTCCGCACCCCGGGCCTCACCTCTGGCCTCCTTTCGCATCCCCGCGCCAGTCTTTTCGCTTGACCCTTTAGAACCTCCGGCTTCGTCCCCCACAGACAGCATTTCTCCAAGCCCCCACTTCTCGGTTACCTCCAAAAGCGAGGGCGTGACCCCTCCCCCGCTCCCCTTAACCTTCACCCTTTTCCCGTCAGGTCTAGGCTACCCTCTGGGTGGCAACCACCTCCTCCCTGCCCTGCACGTCTCCCCCTCCTCCCTTCTCTCCCGCCCCTCTCCATTCATCCAGCCATTGTCTCACCCCCCCCCCACCTTCCCTTTCCCCTGCGGCCTCCTCCCCCACCGCTGCCACGTCTTGATTTGAAGGAGCCAATAGGCCGGCGCTGCCAGGTGTCTCTTACCTGCACCACGTGGGGGAGGGGCGAAGGGGCGGGCAGGTAGAGCCACATCCCAAAACAGAAAAGCTTTCAGCCATTGCGCGCGCCTCCTGGGGGTGCAACCCTGCTCCAGGCTTTTTGCATAGACGCTCGGGCAATTGGATACAAAAAGGGCAGGTCTGCTGCGCCCTCCTTCCCACCCCCCCCTTCCTGTCCTGGGTGTGGAGCACCGACCAGGTGTGAGCTTGGGTGGCTGGTAACCGCCTTTTGCACCGGCAGCGAAGAGGAGGAGGAGGAGAAAGAGGGGGGTGGGGTGGGCGCTCTTTCTTTTTCTCTTGGAGAGGTTTTAGCACAGGTTTTCTCGTTCTCACTTCCACCCCAACTCACCGCCTCCCGACTCCCCCTCCCCTTCCCACCTATCGTCATGACGGCGTCTCCGGATTACTTGGTCGTGCTTTTTGGAATCACTGCTGGGGCCACTGGGGCCAAGCTGGGCTCAGATGAGAAGGAGCTGATCCTGCTGTTATGGAAAGTCGTGGATCTGGCCAACAAGAAGGTATTTCTCCATGTTTCTGTCCAAATGATAGGGGTAGGGCAAGAAGTTTGTTGTAGAAGTTTGGGGGGGGGGTCGGTAAACAAGTGCTCTCGTTTGCCCACTTGTGAGGCGGGACCCGGGGCCTAGAGAATCCAAAGTAAAACCAAACTTGTTGGCCAACCGCCTTGGAGCCATTTCAGCCCCTCCAAAATCCAGCTTAGGTGGGGAGGCCGGGAGCCGCCGAGCCGGGTTCTCTGCCCGTCGGGAACGCCCGGCGGAGCCGGGGTGTAATCCCTTGGGCTCCTAGTGCCCGCTTTCAGGGCCTTTCCGACCTGATTCTGTTGGGGGTGGGGTCGGGGGCAGGTCTGCGCAGACTTCTCCGCTTCCGGAGCCGCTGGGGACCAGTGAGCTTTGATTCTGCGGCTAGACCCCTCCCGAGGCGCGGGCCGCGCTAGCAGGGGAGCGAAGGAAGAGGGTGGAAAAAAAAAAAAAAAGGCTCCCAAGTTTAAGAAGGGGGAAACTGACTCCTGCTTCTTTCTCCCGGAGGTGGGACAGTTGCACGAAGTACAGTTAGGCCGGATCAGTTGGAGCTGACAGAAGATTGCAAAGAAGAAACTAAGATCGACGCCGAAAGCCTGTCCTCCGCGCCGCAGCTAGACCAAGCCCTCCGACAGGTGACAGCCCTGGGCCTTGCTGTCCACTCCAGCCGAGCCGCCCAGGCGTCTTTCGCAGCGGGCCCAGCCCTACTAGGCTCACGCCCTCGGCCGACGGTCCCTGCGCGTCCACCGGGCGGGGTGGCAAAACGCTGGGGAGCGTGGATGGAAACTCAGCCCGGAGGCCCGGGTCGTGCCTTTTGGGAGCAGGTCGCTGATTCTCTTAGTCTCCCAAACCCCAGGGTCTTGGGCCAAAACTCCAGTTTTCGAGTTGATTCCTGAGCCATGACCTGGGTCAGAGAATCAGCCGGGTTTTACTAATCGTATGAAGACCGGAGTTTGAATCCTAGCGCCCCTATTCCCTGGCCCAGGCCCCAGACGCGACTGTCCTCTGCCGGGGTTTGGGTCTGTGGCTCAGTCCTGGGGCAGAGGGCGCTGTGGTGTAGGCGCGCGGGCCTTGCGCCGATGCTAGAGGTGGCCCTTGTTTGGTTTAAGGATTCTGAACTCCCAAGGCTCAGTTCCGGTTCCATTATTACTTTTTAGTAGCCTTAGTCCTAGCGTCGGGGTGGGTTTGCAGGCCCGGATATGCAGGGCTGCTCGTTGGGTCACCGTGAAAGCGGTGGAATACCCTTGTTGGAATTGAAGTTACCTAAAAACCAGGTCCTCGGGGCTGCTGACGGGTACTGAATCCGTCCAGGGCCGGGCGCTAAACATCTGTGCATCCGCGAGTGTGGGGCGCTCACAGCTGCCCCTGCCCTAGCACACGCACGAGTTGCGAATTACAGAGGAAAGTGATCATTTCTGAGGTGTGTTTCAAGAAACACACCAGACTTTCCATACCCATTACCCACTGGCATCTTTCTTAAGCCTAGAACATACAACTATTAAAAAAAAAAAGTAACACCAAAGAATGATTTAAAAGTCTTACGCGGATATTTTGCAAAGAAGATAGAAGAGAGTACAGTCAGACGGAAGGAAGAAAAAATGTTTTCTGAATTCTCCCCTGCGTAGCTGCAGGTTGATTGGAAAGTTTATCTAAAGGAAGCTAGACAGTTTGTGGAAACCGAGTCTTAATTATGTTGACCCCATCGCGGATGTCCCCCTTTTGCAGCAGTTAGCGCAGTTTTCTCTGGTTACTACCAACTGGGCCACGTTGCAGAGTTTGTAAATCTTGCTTCAATTGCATCCTTATGTCTTGTTCTTTTCAGTTTAACCAGTCAGTGAGCAATGAACTAAATATTGGGTTAGGAACCTCTTTCTGTCTCTGTACTGATGGGCAGCTTCATGTCAGGCAAATCCTGCATCCTGAAGCTTCCAAGAAGGTAAGAGTGCTGGCTTCTCAAAAAACGATTGGATTTTGGGGTGACTGGAGGCTTTTTTTAAAAAAAGATTTATCCAAGTTTGTTTATTTTAAATAGATGTGTGTGGAGAATTATTATTTCGTGGGTAAAGAATTTCAGTTTGAGAAGATGACAAAGGGATGGGGGTGATGGTTGCATAACAATGTGAATGTACTTAATGCCACTGAACTGTACACTTACATTGTTAAATATTGTGTTATGTATATTTCACCACAATACAAATTCATGACATTTTCATAGAGATGTTTGAGATTGCAGTAATTTTACATATACCCTTTAGTGACTTAAAAGTTTTTGCATCTGTCAGATCTTTAAAATGCTAGACTTTCTCCCTTTTTCAAAGTATATTACAAGTAGGAGAGAACTGTATTTTATTTTAATACACTAATATTCCCATCTGTATGGAAAATGCTTTATCTGAGAAAGGAGGGGGCAAAAAATGAGTTCAATTAAATCTTTTAAACTGTAATTTTAATAATTTCATTTAAAAGCTTTGTACTGCTAAAGATAACTATTTAACTAGTGAAACGTTATAGTATACTGCACTTTGACTTAAAATAAATATTCAAAACTGATTGAATTTTGAATCAAACAATGGAGTTGGCCCCATCTTTTACCTTTGCTTATCTTTTTGATATGGAAAAGAGTATGGAGAAAAAAAAAAAACAACAGTCTTACTGTTTATATAATGTGATTTCTCTCCCTGGGAAGAATGAGGGGCTTTGGGAAAATGGAGAGCATTGACAGCTGACCCAGTATAGCCAATCATTGCTAATATAGTTCATCTGATCAACTTAATTAATTTGAGCTCTAAGTTGTTATCGTGATAGGCAGGTACTGAACTGGAAAGATGGAAGTAAAATGTATTTAGGGAAACTATATGAGGCAAGCCTTGCAATGAAAGTTTTAGACTGGCAATTGATAATCACAAGTGAGTAGTCAGTGCAGATCGTCTTTCTTTTTACTCCAGTAGAGAAAAGGAAGAAGTTAAATGTATAATGGCAATTGTAAAAGTTTGAAGAAGAAACTCAAGTTTCTATATTTCAAGGGCTGAGAAAATCATTCCCTTTATAGTAAACTTAGTAATTATTTGATTAAAAAGGGGACTATTTTTCATTAATTAAATGCTAGACCAACTGCTATATCCTTGATCCAGAAATAGGAATATAGGATCCCCCCCCCACCCCCCCTCATATGAGTAGGGATAAAACTTAATCCTTTCCCTTTTGGGCTGGAGGAAAACATGCTTTTGTTATTTTAGATGCGCTGCTTTGGGTATGGGAAAACTTTCAGAGAAAAATTGAGACTGAGTCACTTCTATTCAGGTTTTGATAAAGAAAACTAAAACAATTTAGTAACATAATGAAAGTCATTCTATTCCTTAAGGCAAACTAGAGAAAATGATAAAACATGGAAGAAAATAATCCTGCCACTCAGAAAACAATATATTAAAGTGTTTTTCTCTAATATGAACATATTTGGATATATTCTTTTAGATTTTTGTAGGAAAAAACCCTTTTAGCCTACTTTATAATTTAATATAACATCAACATCTTCTGTAAACACTAAATACTCGGTATTTTTAATGGCTATAACTATTTAAGTCAATCTTATTGTTGAATATATAGGTTATTGTCATTAGAAATAACTTTAAAATCAGCATTTTTGTAGGTAATCATGAGGATTCATGATTCTCTTGGTAACTGTTTTGAAAACCATGACCATGATACAGTAATACCTATTTCAAATATAGCAGGAGCAAGTCACATCTAACAGAATCTGATAGAGAAAATTTAGATACATTATTGCATAGATGTTAGGGATTACAAGTATTAAATTATTTCCTTGTAGAAATGGGTAGACTTTTCCAGTAAGTGAACACAAACTATTTTGAAATTTTAAGAAAAATCTAAATTCAGTTTACAAAAAGATTTGAAAGTTGTTCAATAAGGGTTCCCCGCCCCAGGGGAAAAAAATGAAACAATAGTGTAATATTTGCCTAAGCAGTTGAGCTCTGTTTAATAATCCTACGAGTGGTGCTAGTAGCTAAGAATAGCAGGTAATCATTTCTCCTTTTCCTTTGAGATTTGTGATATCTTTTCTTTTTTCTTTTTTCGTTTTTTTTGAAGTCTAATTTGAGTTCTGAAGTATAGCCAGAATACTGGTCAGGAAAACTGATGTTGATCAGGACTATAATTTGTCACAAAACTAATCCTTTTCAGGTAATCAGAAATTCACTATTTTAATCAATATGCATTATTAGAACCCAGTATTTAAAACTACTACGTTCTATAACTGAATTGTATGTCTAGGTTGTAAACATATGCCTCTGTGTAAGAATTGAGAGGGCTAATATTGCTACCTGAAAACGCAGATGGTTTAAAATGATTATGGCTAGAAAAAGTGTAGTTTTATCAAACAGAAAATACAAACTACAACAGCCCAGATGTATCATAGCTTCAAAAGTGTTTTGACTGTCATACATAAGGGAGCACAAACATAATTTATTGCCTTAAAATAAGATGAATTTTTTTCCCATGAGCCATATATATAGGATGTAATATAACAAAATCACTCGTACATTTTATCTTTTAAAAACACTTTTAAATTGTGGTAAAATATACGGACATTTAATTCTTAGGTTCCTAATTATCAGGGAAACATTGAACTAAATTCATCTAGTTAACAATTTTACCTTGTCCTTCCTCAGAATGTATTATTGCCTGAATGCTTCTATTCCTTTTTTGATCTTCGAAAAGAATTCAAGAAGTGTTGTCCTGGCTCACCTGATATTGATAAACTGAATGTTGCAGCAATGACAGAGTGTATCCTTTAAGTGATTACCCAAGAATCATCTCAAAAGGAAGCTCCACCAAAAAAAATGCCAGTTCAAGAAACATTAAATCATTTTTAACTTTGTCAGTATATGGATGAAATTTGTCCTGTGCAAAATTTGTCTACTGTACTATGAAGAACTAATAGTACAATTATAGACATCTTTCAAAGTAGTTAAAATTTGCCAAGTTTGAATACTGATTAAATTAGATGGATCTATGTGAGTTGAACAATACTAGAATAGCATTCAATATCAGATTATAGGAATGGTTTGGGTTTTTTTAGATATTGAAGAATGTGAAGACTACTTTCTTTGATGCAGTTCTTGATTATCTTGCTTTTAGGGTTTACACTGGCTTCTTTTGAATGGATAAGAATTTTTTAAAGTAGTGGATATTTGTCTGTACAAACAGCTACTCTTTGGCACTTTTTTTAACCTTCCCTGGAATTGTCAAATATAAAATTATGGTGGTTATAACTCATCTTTTAAGATAAAATTAGGTTGGGCTTTTACCCCCAATTTTTCATTATCAAGATAATATATCTGCATTGTGTATATAAAAGTAAATTTAATAATCACAAGTCTTGTAGTCTTGAATAACCCCTCATTCATCCAGTAAGTCTTTAAAGCATTAATTAGTAAGCAGTCATGTACTAACATGAGATGGAATACTGAGTAATATAAAGGAGATGACACACCCAAAGTCACTGTGAGGGTTGTCATAAAGTCAGAGTTAAGTTGCTTTCAGGAACTTGTGGGTTATAGGTGTTTATTCTTAAACTTTCTCATTCTTTGGAGTAAAAACCTAGTTTTTGTTGTATTTCAAAATTTCTTGTCTTGATTGAAAAAGGCTGTTTTGCACATTTTTCCTAAGCACTTGTAAGCAGGTCAAACCCATTTTACTTAGGTTCTTATTTGAAGCAGTTTGCTGGAATTTGTTTTAGTTGCTTTAGCTATTGGTTAGTTACTGGTTTAGCTCCAGGGTGGAATAAGCACATTTTGAGGGAATTCTTATAAGAATTTTGTTAGAAGGGTGAGACAGCAGAAAAATTCTTACTCTTTGCTTTGTTGGTTTGAATGCTGTATTATTTCAGGCTGCCATAACAGATGCTATAGACTGGATGACAAACAACAGGAATTTGTTTTCTCACAGTTCAGCAATCTGGGAAGTCCAAGATCAGGATGCCAGCACAGTTCGTTTCTGGTGAGGCCCCTTCTTGGCTTTCAGATAGCTACCTCCTCGCTGTGTCTCACATGGAGGGGGAGGGTTGTGAGACAGGTGTGGGAAATGTCGTCTTCTATAAGCCATTGGCCCAGCAGATTAAGGCCACTTCCTTATGACCTCAGTTAATCTTAACTGCCTTTAAATACTGTCTTCCAGGTATAGTAATATTGGGGGTTCGAGCTTCAACATAGAAGTTTTGGGAGGGACACAGTTCAGTCCATAGCAAATGCTTAACCGTGTTATTCACTGGTCCAACATGGAGAACCAAAAATTCTAAAAAATCAATAGTGGAGGGAAACTCTAATGAAGTTATCTTAATTTAGAAAAAGACAATTTGAATAGGAAAGGCTGTGTATTAACAATTGTTTATCTCTGACTATTCATTTTTCTCTTTTAGCAAAGAAAATCCCTGGTGATGATAGGTCAGATACTAGTAAAAATTTCCGTAACTATAAAGAGGTTCTCATATTTAGGTATTTTGGTTTTCTCAATGTGTCGACAGTTGAGGGGAAACTTATTAAAAGTTTATCCATTCTTTTCTCTCTGGTTTCTTCTTAAGAGTTTTACATGTATAAGATTTAGGGTTATTAAACATTTTCAGCATGATAGTCTGGGCTTTTTACTTGTTCTGTGCTGTCTGTAGTATCTTGTATAGTAGAAGTTCTTAAAAAGTGTGTCATCTGATTAGGTGAATGGGTAGGATGCTACACTGATTATTTTTCCTGTCATTCCTTTGAATCCTAGTTCTGTAACTTTGTTGGTGGTGCTTTTTCAAATGCCATGGACATGACAGTCAGAAATATGTGACTGCAGTAGACAAATTGTGAATAAAGCGAAGTTGGGCTCCATTTCAGGCATATCACAACATATCCTGAAAAACGAAATTTTTGGATCTCATGGCCATGTAAGTAATGCATTCTTGGAAAAACTATGGAATTTTAGATTTCTAAAAAAATAGCTTAATTATAGCCTAGTTTATTTTGCTTAATATTGGAAGAGTCTTAGAGATTTATAGCTTTATTGCTAAACCCAAAAAGTGAATTTTAATCTTAAATGTTTTTATTAATGTTTTTATTTGCATGGTTCCCCCCACCCTCACCCCCTACACACATAGCAGGTAAGAAATGTTATTAAGCTTTCCTAAGCATGGTTTTTTGTTTTACTTTGCTAACTGTAATCAATTATTATTTATGACTCTTATTCAGAGGCATTTTCTTCCTGAACTAGGCTACTCAACCATTCTTCAGGTCCAAAGCAATTATACCGATAATTTGACTATCACTTGTCCCTTATCTGCAAAAGCTTTCTAAAAAGTCCTTTCTATCAGACCACTAAAGATTTCCTTCCTAATGTGGAATTGGCACTAAATTTGGAAACATAAAGATGGTCATTACACATCCTCGGTGCTTTTGCCAAGTAGGTGGAGAGTCATTTGCTCCTGAGGCATTACCTGTTGCACCAAGTAAACCAGCAAGGGAGGCAGAGAGTAAAAGAATATGCAGCTTTGCTTTCCTGGTAAAGTCACTTGCCTTGTCTAATTCTCACTTTTATCTCAGGTATTCTCAAATGAAAGCTTTGTAAACCATCAGGTGTTACATAAACAAAAAAGTATAACCACTTTGATAAAAGAAAGGGTTTCAGGAATTTCTTGAATGCAGTTCTGGTCCTTATTTTAGCACTTCCCTCTTTTGCCATTGTATTGGTTCTAAAACCGCTTCTGGTGTTAGTGTTGGGCCACTTTGAGTTGCTCCAGTGGCAGTTGTGTTAACCTGCTTTTTGAATTATGTAGTCCCACCTGGAGAGAAGACCTTATTTAACAGGTGAACTGTGGATGGCATTTTGTAAGCTTTTTACTTAATCAGGAGGTAAGGTGGTGAGAATATGATGATAGGGATTAGTGCCTTTATGGTTTTTTTGGTTTGTTTTGAGGAAGAATTTATTTTAGATCCCCTATGGAAATTAACACTAGTTGTCTCCTGCCAAAAGAACATTTTATTATGGAACTATTTGTATAAATGAGTTACCCATTTTTAAAAAAGAGCAACCATATTTTACCCCCTGTCACGTTGAATGGTATTACTTCCTCCTGGTTTCTTGACCTGTTTTTTGTTAGCTTTGTTATTCGTGAGCTGATTTATTCTCATTAATCAAGACCTCCACTATTCACTCAGCCAAGCCTTTACTAAGAACTTATTTTTAATAAAGTATGATATTATAAGGAGAGCACGTGAAAGAAGAGAATTATCAATTGAGTGCTTACTACATATCCCATCAATAGCCTCACAACAGCCCAATGGAGACTGTATCACCACCTTTTTATAGCTGGGGAAACCGATGCTTACAGGTTTTGTTTTAAGTTAGTTAGAAGCACCAGCATTTCATCCTGAGTCCAATGCAAAAATCCTACCTGTTAAATAAGGGGTAAGGATCATTTGAGGGTGGGGTTGGCCATTTAAATAGATTATTTATCTCCCTTATAATAGGAAAGGGAAGTCAATTTTGTAAAATTTCTATCCAGTTGTAGGGTGTTGCATCTGTATGTGCTGTTGGACATTATTAGCAAATGCCATTTTATTCGTGCAGCTTCCCATTATCAGAGTAAAAAATATCACTCAATCAGTCTTGCCTATCATCCAAGAGTTAGAAGTGTATGTGTGTGTGTATTTGTGTGTATGTGCTACTAACAGTGACATTAGCCTGTTTTTTATATATATACACATAGACATATATATGTATGTGTGTGTGTGTGTATATATATATACATATTTACACACACACACACATGCATGCACATATACACACACACACATATATATATATAGAAGATGTTCATATATAGCAGGGTTGTTAAGAACATGAGCTCCTGAGTCAGACTTATTGGGGCTGTACCTCTCAACTTCAGTTTCCCCATCTTATAATGGGCATGACTGCTTTAAGGAGTAATGACACAGTATATGCAACCACTTAGCCAGTGCCTGGCCTGCCACACACTTTCCAAAGTTGGCTGTGATCCTTCAAATCTCACCAGGTTGTTGGTTGTCTCAGATGAAGAAAAACAGTTGCCAAGGACTTTGAAAAGATCTTCTTTATTTATTTAAGACTATTTAAACTTTTACACTTAAAACTTTTTAAAACTGTGTGTAATACCAGATATAAACATTTTAAAGCATCAGCTACGTGTTGATACAAGTAAACTTCAAGGTTGACTTCACTTCATTTGTAAAATATTGTGTGTGAGTGTGGTTCATTCTGCTCTTATGTGCTTGTTCTGATTATTCGAATGGTGCCTTTGAAATCATGCAGAGCTTCATTGCCCTGCTTAAAAGGTGGAAGTGCTGAATCCTCCTTGGTACCTTTCTGCGTATGAAAGGGATTTTAAATATTACCAAATATACAGTTAAGCTGGGTTAGCAGTTGAGTTTGTTAGCTGGGGGGGGGGGGGAGAATTTTATTTGGCATCACATCAACATGATGTAAGCCAAATCGGCAAATGCTCTGATTTGTGGTCTGTAATAAGTTAAGTGACTAGAAATATAACATATTCTTGGCCAGAACTCAGAGATGTGTTAATTTTATGGTGTTTATTTTCACTATAAAGTAATTTACTTTTAAAATGTTAGTTGGGAATTCCAGGATAACTTTTTTTGTTTTAGAAAGCTTTAGAATACTTGTTTTATTATCATGGAGTCCCTTTTCCCTAATTTATCCCATATAATTGTGTTTTTCAAAAGTGAAATTTTCATCTTTTCTGTTGCATTAGCCCTTACTTCCATGTTATTTCTTCTAGGGTATAATTGACTTGACAGTTTTGTTAGACATTCTTTTATGTGCTTCATTACAATAATATCTCCTGAAGAAATATTTGTTAGGGCGGATCTCATACCTTTTGGAAAGAGTAAAGCTTCTGAGTAACAGAGTAAAAACTGTGGTTTTAGATTATTTTCCCTGCATTTATTATTGTTATGAAAAGAATTTCATTGCCTTAGCTTAATATATTATTTTACATGAACATTCTTGATTTGCTTCTTTCAAAGCTCACTTTAAAATATAGCGTATTATATTTATAGAATCTATTTTTGAAATTAATGCCACTCATTTAAAGGTAAGTTGTCACTTTTTCCCTTCCCTCCTTTACATAATTGTAGGAAATTTAGTTCTTAGTTGGAACACTAATTTCAACTCTTATCTTGCCATGTCTGAGAATATAGGCAGTTGTATTATACTATAAATACAAGTAAACAGCAGAAGAAGAAACAAACTTCTGAGAGGTCTATGGCAGGGAAAAATGACTTTGAGTTGGGATTTTGAATTGAGATGCAATTATAATGTATTATTTAAGTTAAATAGTTTAAACGTAATTGTTCCACAGTGTATTTATCACTTATTTGTGTGATTTTTTTTTTTTTTAGTTATAAACTGAAATTTTTTTTCAAAAACATGTTATTTACAGGTGAAAATTGGGCATTCAGACATCAAGTATGTCCATTTTCCAGCAGTGGGGAAAGGTAACTTTTTTTGAGTAGACAAGCTACCATTGCTGAACTTTTAAAATTTCTCTCTTTGAATTCTGCCTTCAGCTGCTAAAAGCGAGGGTTAGATCCTGAAATCTGTTTCACTAAAGATGGCACTAAAGAAAATACTCCTCTTATTCAAATATAGGTATCTCTGGACTTCTCAAAATTCTGTATAAATGTAGCAGTTTGCTCACTCGTAGCCTGAAATGTTAGTTTTGTTCCCACCATGTTTGGCTTTACCCTGCGTTTCCTCATGGCACTTCTCATTTGTGAAGCTGGCTGAGCCTGTTGGTGCTGTTGTGCCTGCCTCAAGGGTAGGATGAGTAAGTTGCATGGCGAGCCATAAATCAGGAGGCACAGACTCATCTTTCCTTCCCTCAAGATCAGACGTGCAGCAGGTAATTCAATATATAATTATAAATTGATAGGGAAATAATTGGTACTGAAATTTTTTCTCACTCCCTTTCATTTATTATTCATGTTAAATTCTGGTAAGGATTATGAATTGAACAAACTTCCCAAAGAGAGGGTGGATGGGTTTGTGTAAGAGTGTGTGTGTGTGTGTGTGTGTGTATCTGTAAAGGGGTGGTTTGGGCATGCAGGAGGTGGGGTGACTTTTAAAAGTTGTTAAGAGCTTAGAACTGCTGCTGATGATCTCTTGATGTGTAATGACCTGAAGAGAAACATGTTGGGATGTGTTATGCAGAACCAAGTTAGCCAAATATCTAGAACATATTCTTAATTTAAAAGTAGAATTCAGTAAAATAATTCTTTAGCTACAAACCTCTGTCTACACAGACAGGATACTGTCCATTTTTACTTTTGATCTATCTCTTTCACTTGGATCTTAAATATCCATTTAGAAAGCTTCTCATAAAGTATTGCTCAAAACAAAACAAATTAGGCAAAGCTTCTTGGTGCAGGGAATTGTGTACACACAGTCAAATCAGAGCTATATATTAGTTTCAGTTACATTACCAGGAGGGACTGAGTGAGTTACTGTACTTCTCTAAGTTCTAGTTTTTTTATCTGTCTGGTTTTACTGTTAGCAGGGATATTATGAAAAATAAGGGGAGATAGACAGTATTTGGCCAGTTTTCTTCAAAATCTTAGTTCAGTAATGGTTTTACATTAAAGAGCTTTTTCTGACAATGTGATACATAGTAAGGGGTAAAGTTGGAGCTATAGGGAACTGTTAGCGTACACCAGTGATTCTCAACCTGGGGTGGTTTTTGCCCACCTGGGGACATTTGGCAATGTCCAGAGATATTTTTAGTCATTACTGTGTGTAGGTAGAAGCCAACATGCTACTAAAAATTGTATAGTACACAGGCAACTGCCCCTCCCAACAAAGAATTATCTGCCTTACATGCTAGTAGTGCCAAGATTGAGAAACTCTGGCTTATGCAATGGAATTGGTTTCCATTTCTTAGATACTCTTCTGTTTGTTCTCTTTACTCCTGACAAGCCTGAAATTATTACTAGAATTGTAGAGCACCAGACAGTTATTCCATGGCAAGAGTTTACATGAGAAACTGTGGCTGGTCACAGCTAATCTTTCTTAGCTCTGTAGGACTCTTTAATGTCCCCAACCTCACCCCCCCCCCCAGAATATTTAGAGCATCCTGTGGCTTTGATTTTCTGTCCCATCATCATATTTTTTGAAAGTGGCACTGAATTAGTCAATACGTTATAGTACAGCCTTTCACAGATGACCATTTTAATGACCCCAATAGGTGGTCATTGCTCTGTTGCTTGAATATCTTCTAAGATTGATTTTCTAATCCCTTAGGGGGCAGCACATTTATTTCATCATTATAGGATGCGAAGGGCAGGATTGCCTCTGTGTGTGTGTGTGTGTGTGTGTGTGTGTGTGTGTGTGTGTGCATGTGTGTAAAATGCAGAAATCATCTACCATTTCAGTGTGATTATCTAATAGAATACAAATAGGCATCTGGTGAATTCACATTTTTAGTCATAAATGTAACCTTCAAAGTGTGATTATTTTATGCTATAAAAGTTAATCACCTGAAGGTTCTAGGAAGGGAAAGAACATCACTTATTAAATGCCTGCTTTTGTGTCCTGGACTTGCTTTATCCCATTTAATCTTTCCCCGCCCCCCCCCACCAAAATAAAAAAAAAAAAACAGGGACTGTAAAGATAATCATAGTTTAGGCTTTACAGATAAGCTGAAATTCAGTGGGGTTAAGTATTAAGTAGTTTACCAAGGACCATATGGCTGCATTTCTATATGTGGTACATTTAACTGAAGAGACATGTAACTGGTGAGAGACAACACAAGTGAGTTTGTCTAGCATTTTGGGAAAGCGATACAAGGTCCTTAACAGAGGAAGGGAGGAGGAGGCTAGGGGATGAAAGGAAAGAGCTTTTGATTGAGAATAGAAAAGGGTATTACTCATTTAATTTAGTCTTCAGATAATTGGCTGTAATTCTTGGTGGGAGGGAGCTCTCTGAGTTGTTTTAACATTGTATATATCCTTTTCATCTGAGGTAAAAATAGTACCTACATACTTTTTCTTAGTATGTTTTTGTTTTTTGTCCTTATTATAAAATATTAGGAAATTATAAAATAAGACAAACATTCTAATAACCACCACCCAGATGGCTATATTCATTTTACTTTTTAAGTTAGTTTTTAGAATTGTGGTATAATTATATATAAGACTATATTTGTTTCAGCTTACAACATTATAATTCATTATTTATATACACTACGTAGTGTTCAACTCTGTAAGTCATACAGTTGACCCTCACACTCTCCTCCAGCCCCCTCTGGTAACCACCAGTCTGTTGTCTGTATGAGTTTGTTTTCGTTTTTGTTTTAGATTCCACATAGGTGAAATCATACGGTATTTATCTTTGTCTGGCTTATTTCACTTAGCACAGTACCATCAAGGTCCACAAATGGCAAGATTTACTTTGTTATGTCTGGGTAGTAGTCCATTGTATTATGTACCACATCTTCTTTATCCATTCATCTATCAGTGGACAACTAAGTTGCTTCCATATCTTGACTATTAATAGCATTGCTGTAATGAACATAGGGATGTATGTGTCCTTTCAAATTAACGTTTTTGTATTCTTCGAATAAATACCCAGAAGTTGAATAAATGGGTTATATGATGGTTCTATTCTTAATTATTTTTTGAGAATTGTCAACACCGTTTTATATAGTGGCTTCACCAGTTTACATTCCCTTTTCTTCACAACCTTGCCAACACTTGTTATCTTATTGATGATAATAGCCATTCTGACAGATGTGAGGTGATATCTCATTGTGGTTTTAATTTCCATTTCCCTGATGATGAGCCATGTTGAGCATATTTTCAAGTGCCTGTTGGTCACTGTTTTCACTTTAAACTTGAGAAAAGATAGAGTCCCATAGTATTTTCTGTTATATGCATTATTAATATAAATTTATGTGTAATACAAAGTGTGACTATAGCATTGAAACTTAAAGAAATTAAACACTTCAGTGAGGGTTAGTTTCCTAAGGTAATTATTTTAACAAAGATACATGCTTATGGCAAATTTATAAAGCTTGATGGAAATGTCTTCTGGGTTTCACCCTCAAACCTCATTTGAGCCACACATGCATTTCTTAAAAGCCATGCTTTCTGGCTTACCCAAACAGTGTATTCACTTGATCAAGATCTACATTGGCCAGGGTTGGCACTGAGTGCTTGGATTGTTTCTTACAAATTGACTCTCTAAGGACAAGCATTTACTACACTTTAAGATGGCTGTGTTATGAGGCATGAACATTGCCTTGTGCGTGCTGCAACGATATATAGGATAAAGGATTCTATTAACTTCATTATATACTTCCTGGTTTGAAAATAAACAAAAGTCAGTATTCGTGCATTTGCTACTACTCAGTAAGCAGAAATATTACTGCTAATACCTCAAGACAGGATCGATGTGGCCATTTTACCTGAGAGCAATTGGAAACTTCAGGGAGTGTGGGTGATGTCCAGACTGATGAGAAGCAGCCATTCTGAGATTTCAAAGAATTGTCAGTTTAGGTGCATGCATTTTAATTTTAATTTGCTTGGCTTCAAAGCTCTGTGTGAGTTTAATTTGGGGTTAGAAGCAACCTCATTTTACCTCCCCAAAATATTTCCTTGACTTAATCTACCAGATTTAAATTTTGAGAAGAATAGTTCAGTCTCCCGGTATGGAGCCTCTCAAATTGAAGATATGGGGAATATAATTTTAGCAATGATTTCAGAGCCTTATAGTAAGTATCACTGTTATAGCAATGCAGACCTAGAATTTGATCCCAACTTTTTTCCCTCACCTAGATTTTGAATTTCCTTCCACAGCTTTGTCTCTCTAATAGCTAAAATGATGACTTGTATGTTCTTATTTTTAGATCACAGGTTTTCAGATCCAGAGAGAGTAAATTACAAATTTGAAAGTGGAACTTGGTGAGTACTTGAGTGCTATTCTATTTGAGCCTTTTGATTTGTCTTTATTCATATTGTGATGTATAACCTTACCTTATATTTTAGTCACTTTACTAAACCTTTTGGCTATCCACTTTTTAATATTAGGTCACTTATAAAAGGAGGTTGTGTCTTAAAGTATGCTTGGATGTTAGGATTAACATTTAATGGAATATTTGCATCTTTAGTCACTATGGCCTTAGGTAAATCATATGTTCGTGTCTATGAATTCTTATTTTAACCTCTTTGAACTGTCTATCCTCTCACTGGAAAACTTCCAAAGGAAAAATTATAGGTTTTAATAACAGTTCACAAGATCTTTCCTGAGATAATTTTAAGTATGTTCTATCAGCTTATACTTTAAAGCAAAGGAAATAACTGGGGACAAGTATGAAATGGTGGTATCTCTGTGATCACAGATAGACCCTTTTAAGTTTGTAAATCACCGTATTGAATTGCATGAAGTTGCCAGGTGCTTGACATGAACAGAAATTTCTGACATCTTTGCCCACAAATTTAAATTGAGTTCTGTATAGTTGTGGAGAAAGTGACTCATAAGGAAAATGTCCTAAGAGTACTGCAAATATGATTATGGGAGGAATTAGAACATCAAAAGGTGCCAAAATAGATTATAGGTGATTTGCAGATGACTCATCAAAGTGTGGACACTCCCAAGCATTTCCATAGCACTCTGAGGGCTCCCCTGTTTGATAGAGGAGATATTTTAATGGCAGACTTGTGACTGTGTGCACTTATTCTTGATGCGGATTAATTGCCAGCTTTATGCGGACCTTAAATTTTGCCATCAAACCCCAGTAGTATACTGGCCAGTTCTGAGAATGAATTTAAAACTATCCTTTCTTGTTCTAGGAACTTATATTCCATTAGGGTATTGAGAGACCTCTGCTTCCTATGAGTTGATTCTGTGTCCTTTTGAGTTGATGGCAAACAAGCATCAACTCAGCTGATAGATTGTTTGCTAGGTGAGCTGGCTGCATTGGATCTGCGTATCCAGTTGTCTTTCTGCAGTGAACTATCTGAAGAAAACTTTGAATTGTGCCCAGATATTTTTTGAGGTTACATAGTAAATCAGGCAGTGTTACAAGTCTTTCTGAACTCCAAATAAATACCTCATGTGTGAACTAGCAAATTGCTTTACCGAGAGTAATAGGTCATGACTTAATGGCATTAAATAATGCAAGTTTTGCTTGATCCACAGCAGCAAGATGGAACTTATTGATGACAATACAGTAGTCAGGGCACGAGGTTTACCATGGCAGTCTTCGGATCAAGATATTGCAAGATTCTTCAAAGGACTCAATATTGCCAAGTTGGTTTTCTGTAATCTTTATTTTACTTTACAATCTCAAAAGGATAATGGGTTTCCTATAATTTTTTCCTGACTTATTTTTTTCCACTTCTGCTATCTCTTTTGTCCTTTTCAAAGGGGAGGTGCAGCACTTTGTCTGAATGCCCAGGGTCGAAGGAATGGAGAAGCTCTGGTTAGGTTTGTAAGTGAGGAGCACAGAGATCTAGCACTACAGAGGCACAAACATCACATGGGAACCCGGTACATTGAGGTACGTCCTCACAGCCTGAAACCCTCGAAATTTTGAGTATGAATATTAGAAAGCTCAGAAACTATATTTAATTTCCTTTTCTTTTCTTAGGTTTACAAAGCAACAGGTGAAGATTTTCTTAAAATTGCTGGTGGTGAGTGCCTTTTGTAAAATGTGCCTATAGTAAGACTCTAAAATTTTATTTGTATACCAAGGGTAAATAAAGATGGTAAATTAATGATTTTTATTTCCCAACGAAGCATAGGAATTGACATTTTTAATAGAAAGAAAATGTCCAATGGTATCAGTAAATGTAATGCATAACACTTGCCCTAAGGCCAAGTCAACCAACTGTAGTTAAATAGCCATTAAAAATACTATAATACAAAGGTGAAAGGGTCATATAAAGTCATGTACAAAGGAAGGGAAAGAGTAATTCTCGAAAGAAATTATTCTGAAAACTACTTCAGAACATCCATATTAGAATACCTGGAATTGTTGCATCTCTGCTTCTGGTTTTTCTCTAAATTTCTTGAATTCATCCCTGGCCAGAAACAGTACCTTCCGACTTCTAGTATTTTAGGATAAGTAGCATTTGCAGTAACATGGTCAGAAAGAATTAGAAACAAGAAAGTTTTTATCTAATTCTTAAGTGATTCATAACTTTAAAACCTAAAAATAAGGGGGAAGGGGGAAAAGGGGGAAAAAAATTAACTAAAAATAAAATGTTAAAAAATAAAGAAAGAACAAAAACCTAAAAACCGCTGCGTAAAATCAATGGTTAACTATGGTTTCTCCAACAGATTTCTTCTGTACTTGTGACTACTTAGTAAATTTCTGTTCATGTTGCTTTATAACTTCCTTTCTCCTTTTAGTATATTTGAATATCTTCCTGTTTACTCAATTTTCTTAAATGTTAATTGCTATGCAATATTATATGTACCATAGAATTGTATTAAATATCCCTGTTGGGCAGTTAGAGCTCATTTCCAACTCTTCACTCTTAAGTATGTTGCAGTGAATATTTTTCTATCTCTGTATGTGCCACTCATTAAGATAAATGTCTAAAAGTAGGATAGCTCAATCAAAGAATGTGAGGGGACATTTTAAGAGGCTTTTGACACCTATTGCCAAAATATATGAGGGTGACTTTGACTTAAATACAGAAAGCACTTATATCCCTGCATTATATAGCCTTTTCATCAGTAGAATTTGTAGTAACAGCATCTTGTTTCTACAGTTTGCTGGTATAATTCTGTTCTGTCATTTACTTCTCAAGGTAAATCAAAACTTTCAAATTCAGAGCTTCAAGTTTAATCATGTTCCCAAAGCAATGTTTCATATTGATTGGGGATAAAGTATATTTGAAGTTGCTTTGGTCCTGAGGTTTTATGTAATACCAATGTAAATTGCAGATGGTAAAATTAATTAATGTTAAAGTTAATGCTTGGGATTTCATGGTACATGAGTGGTATGATTAAGGGGAAATGTTAGTGTATGAGTTTGAATGATGTACTTTTTTTTAGTACTACATGGCAGTACTGTACAGAAATACTTTGTGATAGGCAGAATGATGATAAATGTTGAGACTAACTGCCAAGTATATTCATTATACTATTTTCTCTACTTGAGTATGTTTGAATCTTAAGTTATCAGGAAAATAACAAAATCACTAAAATGCTTTCTTTATACATAATAACTTATTCTCATAATTTGAGGTAGGTTATTTACCCTTATTTTACAGATGAGGAAACTAAGGCCCAGAGGTTAAACTTTACTAAAGTCATACCCTAGTAAATGATAAAGTCAAGGCTGCATCTAGGCATTCTAGCTCCAGAACCTATGCCCTTAACTACCTATGCCCTTATTGATGATTAATTGCCTCTCCATGAGGAGAACACAGTGGTTGGTCCATGATTTACTTGCTTGGCTGCCTTCCTAATGAGAGATGTTTTATGAAAATGATAGGGGGAAAGTTTCAAATCTGTGAGAAGAGGATTCTGATACCTGGGATATTAGGAATTCATTTGGGGATGCGGGTCTTAATTATGAATGTAAGACATTGCCAAGAATTTTTCCCATTTTAAATTTGGTAAAGTTGCTGTCTTAACCATTTCTCCCCATACTTCCTGATATTTGTGTTCCCTAGGTACATCCAATGAGGTAGCCCAGTTTCTCTCCAAGGAAAATCAAGTCATTGTCCGCATGCGAGGGCTCCCATTCACGGCCACAGCTGATGAAGTGGTAGCCTTCTTTGGACAGCATTGCCCCATCACTGGGGGGAAGGAAGGCATCCTCTTCGTTACCTACCCAGACGGCAGGCCAACAGGGGATGCTTTTGTTCTCTTCGCTTGTGAGGAGTATGCACAGAATGCATTGAGGAAGCATAAGGACTTGTTGGGTAAAAGATACATTGAACTCTTCAGGAGCACAGCAGCTGAAGTTCAGCAGGTTGGTTTTTAAGAGCATGTTGGTGGTTTTGCATTATTTCTATTTATTTCTGAAAACAATCCTACATTTTTCATTGTTAAAGTAAAACTTGGAAAATATAGACATGTAAGTGCATGAAAAATTCTTATTTCGTAAGCAAAAGATAGGCACCGTTATCTTAAGTACACATAGAAAATCTACCGTGTGTTTCCATATAACTGGAATATTGCTGTAGATAGACTTTTGTAGTTTCAAAACTCTGTATCCTGAAAGTTTACTTATGTCCAAAAAATTTCATCTTTAAGTTAATATTATGTCTCATGGAGGAGGTACATAATTTATTTAGAAATTATTGTGTATGTGGGTTGGTTTTTTTCTGTGATAAGGAATTTCTAGGTAAGCATGCTTATAAAACTCAATTTCTGATTGATTTCTTTAAAACTGACTATAAGGGTGTGAGCTTTTAAGGTTTTTAATTTTACTGTCTTGCCAAATTCCAAACTGCTGGTGACAGTGTAAAGTGCCCTTTTTTTGTCCTGTTATTTTCAGAATTCAGAGTTGTTTTTGAGGCACAAATAGGATTATCAGTTCCTGAAAACACTCTAAAATCTAGGCCAGAAACTACTTGTTTGGTCTCAAGCCTTCTGGCTTCTCTTCTTGACTTAGCAGCCAATGAGTCAGTTAATTTTTCCTTGGTAACTGAGATCGTGTAGACTGCTTCACATGGCTCTTTCAACTTATTCTACTTTGGCCCCATAATAGAACATAATCGTTTTAATGATTGCTTTGGGCTGGCGGGCTGGCTGGCTGGCTGTCTTTCATTCGTTCGTTCATTCTTTTTTTATTTTTGCAAGCAGTTGGGACACTGACTCTACTATTATTTCTGTGAGTTCATGAAATGATTTTGTGTAGCTTTCTGCAAAGCTCATTGTATATTGTGACTTAAAATAATTGCCTAAAGTTAAATAGAACCCTTCACCTGCTAGGATACCAAATTGATTTTTATACCTAGAATAATATGGTGAAATTCTAAGTTCTGTGTTCTGATGTCCTGGTGTTCTTATGCCCTAAATTATGAACATATTTATAATTTAAACAGTTCTGTATCTTGTTGAAAATTATCATAAATTCTGAATCTCTAAAATTTGCTAAACGTGCTTGAGACTTCAAAGCATGATGCATCCTTCGCAAATTTAGGGGGAAATGAGAATTTTTTATTTTAGATTTTTAATTGGAAGAACAGTTTCATGGAAACCATGGCCTAGAATGGACTACCCTACCATAGTGCTTCAGCTCTTTAATATTGATCAGTTTGAGTGTAGAGTATGCTGCCTCTCTGACTGTACCATAAAGTGATTTTGAGTGTGAGTGAGCTTCCTCTCTAGCCCCCATCCCTACTGATATATTTAATAAGGGTTATAGACTGGCTTTTCATTACTAGTAATCATTTCATTAAGTAACTATTTGCTCTGCACTGGCTTTTCATTACTAGTAATCATTTCATTAAGTAACTATTTGCTCACCTCCTGTTTGGCAGGTCTTGTAGGTAGGTGCTAAACCGTTTCCTGTTACAAGTTTGTTTATAACCACATTTATTTTCTGTTTGTTTTTCTCCTAATACCTGTGCTGTGTCTGGATTGTTTGTATAATTTTTAAATTTTGCTATTTGTCATAAAATTCTTTGGCTACATTTATTCTTTGATTTTTGTCATCTCTTACTCAGATAGCACTAGACAGTGTATGAATGAGGAAATTAGGGCAAGTTTTGGGGAGTTCATCAGTTGTTCTATATTTTCAGTTTATGGAATGATAAAGGCTACAATGATAAATTGTTCAGACAACTTGGGAATGCCACACATGGTGTTTGCATGAAGATCTCCTAGTATTATCAACTAGTACATATGTTCTAAACCAGACTTATTCTAAGACAAAAGTAGGCAAGAAATTTGTAATATGAGTTTTACCTGGGAGCAGTTTTTTTCTCCAAAATGTACCTGATCTCACTCATTCTCAAGATAGCTAAATTTTGTGTATTTAAAATA
Source organism: Eonycteris spelaea (assembly GCA_003508835.1). Lineage (NCBI taxonomy): Eukaryota > Metazoa > Chordata > Mammalia > Chiroptera > Pteropodidae > Eonycteris > Eonycteris spelaea. Next base: position 329,068 of record PUFA01000391.1, read on the forward strand.
CAGTCAAGATCCTCCATCTTTCCAGTGTCTAAGGTTCACATGGATACGAAATGACTATTTTTATGATCACTAATTGACTTTTTTTGACTTTACTTTATTCAGCTATTCTATCTTTTGCTTTGCTTTGTACATTATTATAAATATGGCATTATATTTTGATATAATCCAGAGTCATTGTTTTACCTGTGGTTCGATTCCTGGGTTATCTCTTTATATGCCTCTAGTTTGAAGGTTGAACGTGAAGACAGTATTAAGAGGAACATTGTACTTAGTGAAATGAAATCAAATAGATTGCTACGATAGTCCACAATTAGCAATTCCAGATTTTTGTGAAAGTGGCAGAGTTTAAATATGTTTGTCCCAAGGCAGATAGTGATTCATTTGTGCAGTAGACAAGTCCTTAATCTAAACACGTGTCATTGTATGTGGTGTATTATCTCAGCATGCATTTGACAAAAGTGTGTATCATGCTTTTCTAGCTGAAAAGCATGAATCCCTTTCTCCATGAGTGTTTCTCAAACTTTAATATGCTTGTGAATCGACTAGGGATCTTGTTAAAATGCAAATTTGTAATTACTGGGTCTGTGGTGGAGCTGAGATTATGCATTTCTAACTGGCTCCCTGGTGATGCCAGTGCTAGTCTGTGGACTGTGTTTAAGTAGCAAGGCTCTAAATCACTTGTTTTGCTTTGAGTACAGGTGCTGAATCGATTCTCCTCGGCCCCTCTCATTCCACTTCCAACCCCTCCCATTATTCCAGTACTACCTCAGCAATTTGTGCCCCCTACAAATGTTAGAGACTGTATACGCCTTCGAGGTCTTCCCTATGCGGCCACAATTGAAGACATCCTGGACTTTCTGGGGGAGTTTTCCACAGATATTCGAACTCATGGGGTTCATATGGTATTGAATCACCAGGTAAGAAAGTTGCTTACTGGAAAACTGATTTGCTTATTCTTATCAAAGACTTCCAGTAAAAAAGTGCAAATGTTCATCAGTTGGATAGTGAGTCTTGAAAGACAGATTTAAATGCAGGAGGTCTTTAGGTGAACTCCAGAAAAGATGCTATCATTGGTATGGTAACTCACATTTGACTCTGATTCTGTCATCACATGTATCCATGAAATTATCAATAGCATCATGGTACATTATCAGCCAAATACAACATTTTACTGTTGCAACTATTGAACTAGGCAACTGCTGTCATAGTGTAAAAGCAGTCCTAGACAGTATATAAATCATTGAGCTTATCTGTATTCAAGAGAATTTTGTGTCTATGGACTATTTAGATATTGCTTATTTTATTTCATATATATATATGTCAAATTACATTCAATAGAGTACACACTCAATAAGGACTTGTATCTGCACCACCTAGAACAATATGTGATCAGAACAAGTACTCAAATGTATTAATGAATTGTTTGATAGAAGCCTCTATCAAAATCTAACCAAATTCTATAGTGTGCAAGTATATATTCTGAGCATATTAAAAGTAGTTCCTGGCTTGGTGTCCTTTGATTTTTGGTTAAATAAAATTAACCATTATTTTCTGGGGAATTTACCAGTATTTTGTGATATATAAGCATGACAGAATTTTAAAACTTATAAGCCAAATTGTTCTAATTAAAAATCTGAAACTATTAATAGTGAAGTTGTATTAATAGAATTGCTTATAATTAAAAATCATGACAAACTTTTAAAACTTATAAGCCAAATTGTTCTAATTAATAATTCACTATTAATACCGATGTTTTTGTAAACTGCTAGTATTCCACTTTCCCTTTCACATGGAGATTTGGTCACATTCATAACCATAATCCTGTCTTCACTGGAAAGTGCATATCACTATGTACAAGCAATCAGAAAACATCCTGAGTCCCTGCTTGGTTTTCCACACCAGCACATGCTCATTCTAACTTACATCAATATTAAGATATATAACTTTTATCTGATTAAGGACCCTCTCAACATGCTCACTGGTGGGAGTCCTTTTGAATAAAATTACCCACAATTTAGCATTGCCAGGAATTTATTTGATTTCTTCTTGAGTCAACCATTTCTGATGATCAAGGGGCTATTATTACTCTTTAATTAACAAACAGTAGACAGATTTATCTATCATTGACCCACATGACTTATTGTGACCTCACTTGGGAGAAATGCTTCTTAAGTGATGAACAAGCACTTAACTGCCTCAAAGATGTTGGTTAGGTTTCCATCTTGGACTGGGTTTCCCTGGTATCCCTAATTTCCATGGTATGGTAACTCTTAATGGTAACTTGCATGGTAATAATTTGTACTAAATAGTTTTTTAGAGACTTTTTTCAAAATCCATTAATAAGGGAAAATGTCTTATAAGCTGTTTGTGTCTTTTCCTCCCCTATAAAATGTCCATGCTAAATGAAGCTAAGGCTTTCTTATTTTGTGCATCAGAAATCTACCAACTGGGTTTTCAATTGGGGATTTTTAGCAAGCTCTTAGTAATAGAAGAAATGTCTATCAACACCTGTTTGGCCAAAGTTTAAGGTTGGATGTGAGAGAAGGGCTACCACCCGAGGCTGATGATACAGCTTTCAGCAATCTTCACTGTGCTTTGCAGCTGCCAATTCCTTGTCCCCCTAAGCTGTCCCCAAGCCACATTCCAACCTCCGCTACAGGAAAAAGGGAGAAGAGAAAGGGATGTTGCAGATCAGTGATGGACAAAACTGAGAGCCAAAAGAGAACACTGGTTTATTCAGTTTTCTGTAGGAGGATATGTCCGGTTCTGTTAGTAGCTTTTGTCAATCGAATAAGAGTTCATGAATTTTTCAGAAGGCAAAACTCAATATACAATACTATACTTTGAAACCACAGTCACAAGGAGACCCTTTCAAAATATCATAAATCTGATACTAATTAATAGAAACCTTCACTTTCATGTATGAGCTCTCAAAACTGTTTGTTCAAGGTTTTGTGGGCCATTCTGGTGATTAGGTGACAAAATACAAGGCAGATTTCAGTAGATCACACTGTCACCCAGATTTTGTGGCTAAAATGTCTGTACTGTGGGTGATTGTCACTTTGTATGTTTTGAAAGCAACCATTTCCTTGTTGAAGGAGACAGTCTCCTTTTGTTTTTATTCTTCCCCCACACGCTCAGGGCCGCCCATCAGGAGATGCCTTTATCCAGATGAAGTCTGCGGACAGAGCATTTATGGCTGCACAGAAGTGTCATAAAAAAACCATGAAGGACAGATATGTTGAAGTCTTTCAGTGTTCAGCTGAGGAGATGAACTTTGTGTTAATGGGGGGCACTTTAAATCGAAATGGCTTATCCCCACCGCCATGTAAGTTACCATGTAAGTTTTTCTTGGGTCTTGGCGCTATTCTACGCTATATGCTGGTAGGTGCTTAAGCTGCTTTCATAACTTTCTGTTTCCTTGGTTCTTTCTGAGGCAGGCAAGGTTGTTACATAAGGTTTTCCCATCTGAAATCAGTAGTACTGGTAATCATTTAAGACCTTGGTTGTGGACACCCATAATTAGAAGCTACAAACACCTTTCAAATTACATTCTTGCTTTTCCAGTGATAAGCACTTCATTTCTGAAGCTTAGTGTGCTCAAGATAAGCACTGACTCTGGGAGGCAACCTGGCTATGTAAATATTTTAATTATTTTCATATTTAAAGGTAAAATTGATATGGCTAGATTATTTTTTTCTTTTTTCCCCTGTAACATTAAGCTTTTTTTTTTTTTTTTAAGACTGATTTGATACCCATTTTGCATTTTTAAGTTTTTGAGCATTAACTATCTTTTGGAAGGGATAAGCTGGCGAGCATTTCTCTAGCTCTCCAGGATATCTGGAATGAGCAAGTTAGTAAAAAATATGAATGTGTAAATTAGCCAAAGTTTCCAGTGCATCACAGGATCAGTGCTTAATTTCAAGCCATGCTCTTGCTCGTTGACACCTGGGTACAAGCCATCTGGAATACTGTTCGAGAGGAATAAGCCCGTTAGTCTGAAGACCAAGTTCTAGGTAGTGACTGAGGAACAGTGGGGATATGATGTTGAAACCTGAATCTTTTTGATGCAGTTTTCACTTTCGAATAAGGCATACCTTGTTAGGATGTACGTTGGATACATTTATAGAACGTAGCACTTGGAATAGAGTTCAAATTATGACCTTGATTCCAAAAAATGGGCACGTTAGGACTCACTTTCTAGTAAAGAGGGATCTATACCAAAAATGTATTTAATGAAGTGTTATTCATAGACTATTTGGTATTTGGTGGGGCTTAATCCTTTTTTGCCTTGGAATTTCTAAATGCTGATATTCCATTTATCTGCTGCTTGCTGTTGGTGAATATTTAAGAGTTGATCACTAATGAATATGAAATTTTGAACATTTATGTTTGGGTTTAAGTGGTTATCTTAAAGTAATCTTAACACATGTATTCTCTCCATAAACCACTGATAATGTCAGTAAGTTTTATGGTTTCGTCTAGTGATAATCTATCAAGCATTGTGAGATAAGAGAATTTCTCCTTCATGTGTAACCCAAATTCTTCTGCTGTGGTATCCTGTTCTCTCTTCCTGGTGGAAACTGGTCATTAAATACTTTCTTCATAACACTTTCATTTCTTCCCTTTTGCCTTCATAAGTCCTAAAATAATTTTTAAAAAAATTTAATGTATTTTTTTATATTTTTAGTTTTAATTCTAAAACTTTTAACTAAAATTTGGCCATTTGCCATTTTAGTGGAAGAGTTTACTGATTTTTTTAAATTAAAGTTCCAATTTATGCATGAAAATATTATGTCTCTCCTACTGGATTTTTTTTCCTGTCAGCTCACTTCAGGTGATTGCCTATTTATACAGCAACCAAAAAACTTAGAGAAATTGCATGTTTTTCTACTCTCAAGGACTAATGCAGTTAAAATAGTGATTTAGGTATAACCCACTGAGGAGTTGCTTGCTGAATTTGGGAAAGAAATGCTGCTATAGTCTCATTATTGTAAAGTTTTAAACTTTTATTTGTTTATTGAAATTTTACTTTTCAAAGGTTGAGCATTTCAACTCTATGAATGTATATATATATTTTCTACTCTATGAATGGATATGTACATTTGTATATTTTCTTTTAGGAATATGAGAATAGCTATTCTTTCATTTGAGGAATACTCAAATCTGAGCAGCCTGTTTAATTACCCAAATTTCTATTTTTCTTTAAGTCAGAACAGACTTATACCTACTATATAGTTTGTCTTATTGGTATGAGGCACTGTCATATAATGAATTGCTTGATAGTTTTGAAAGCAGAATGTGAGCACAGGCTTTATAATTTTCTCTATAAGTCAGGTACCTCAATTTGTCCTGTTTTGCCCTTTTGAGGACTCTTTTAGACCAGGAATCAAAATTTTAAAATTTATCTACATGCTAGATATCTAAAATGTAGCTCAGTCTATGACCATGCTACCCTGAACAAGCCTGATCCTGTCTGATCTCAGAAGCTAAGCAGGGTCAAGCTAAGCAGTGGTTTATAGTTAGTAACTTGGATGGGAGACCACCTAGGAAGACCAAGTGCTATAGGTGTAAAAAAAAAAATACGGGATTGTAAACTGACAAGGTTCTTGCAATCTCTGAGGTCAACCAAGGGTTGCCTTGCCTAAAAAAATTAAAATGAAAATAAAAAATAAATAAAAACAAAATGTAGCTCAGTTTTTGGTGAGCATGAAGGAGGACCCCAAAAAGTGAATACACGGTCATTATGTGGGCCTTTACCCTTGTTCCCATATCCAGCTGACTGCCTTCCTCCTCTCCATAGACATGTAGAAACTCATCAGAATACAGTGAAAATTTCACGTGGAAAAGGTATCTCTTGGATCTCTGCTGTGTTTGCAAAGTAAATTAGGTAGTTCTAGGTGTGCAAATCAAAGCAAGGAACCCCAAATTCAGGCAACTTCTCAGTTACCTTTTCTGTTGGATACAGATGGCCTAGATAGTTGTTTTCATCTCACATGTTAAAGCTGCTGACCAACAACTGGTCTGACTTAAATGAGTTACCAGGCCTGGAAGATGTTCAATAACAAGAAGACAAAATTCTTTCTATTTTCTGTTTAATCTGAGTCCGATTTTATCAGCTGACTCTTCAAGAAGATTAGTGCTTCTAATTTCTTCAGAGTATTTTGCAAGTTTGATTTTATTTTTTAACAGTTTTAAAAGTTTAGATTATCTTCAAAGGCAGAAATAATAGAGTTAATCTACTCCCTTTAGGTCAGTTTATTCTGGCACAGTCTATACATTGGCATAATACATGGTACTGGTGAAAGGTGTTTAATCATAACCATTTCTATTTCATGCTGTATTATTGGGTAGATAAGTGAAATAGCAGTGTAGTTCTCAAAAAAAAATCCAGAGTTTAGTTTGAAGCTACACTAAATGTCAGTCCTATGTTTTTTTCCTAACTGGTACTCAGAAGTAGAAAAAATATCACGTCATGAAATGATTGAGAATACTTTTGAAAGTCCACTTGATACTGGTTTTTCCAAATTTCATACTAAAGTCAATTCATTAGGTTAATGGAGTGTGAGATTTGAGATTACTTATACGTGTTATCTGTATAGTCTAAAGGTAGTAGCTTGGTGTGGTATAGAAAACTGGTCTCTTTCTTTAAAATATATATATGCAACAGTGATTTCATGGCTTTAGTGTTAGCACATATATGTTAGCTGTTACAAATGTCTCAAAGTTTCTTTCTTTGCTTATCTAGGCCTGTCTCCTCCTTCCTACACATTTCCAGCTCCTGCAGCAGTTATTCCTACTGAAGCTGCCATTTATCAACCCTCTGTGCTTTTGAATCCACGAGCACTGCAGCCCTCCACAGCATACTACCCGGCGGGCACTCAGCTCTTCATGAACTACACAGCATACTATCCCAGGTAAGGCTCTGATAGAAATGAAAATGAGAGACAGAAACAAAGGACTCCTTTGATAGCCAGTGCCTGAGTTCACAAAAGAATATTATCTACCACATTGAAGGTTAGCATGGCAGGCAACAACTTCTGTTCATATATCTGACCAAGAAGGTTGTTTCAAGAGAAAATTGAACTAAGTTTATTTTTTTTAACCATGTATTAACAGCGTGATTTTTTAGGCTACCTTTGTATATAACTTTAATTTTTTATTTCTCCTATCTTAGGATCATAAGTGAGTGACACTGTAATCACTGCAATAGGGTAGAAGTATCAAGTGAACAGATTACAAAATAAGAAAATCCATAATGAGAAAAATTATATTTTTAAGTAGCATGAATTCATATCTCAATCCACAATAAATAAAAACTTTTGTTTTAAGTTGTACAGGGCTTGTACTCTTTTCCCTCTAAATCTTAACTAATGAGTCCTGAATGAGATTATTAGAACTTTTTTAGAATCAACTTTTTTCTCTGCTTTTCTAAGAATTTTTTTAAATTATAGTTGACATACAATATTAGTTTAAGGCATACAAAATATGTACAAAGGGATCACTCCAATGAGTCTAGTACCCACCTGATATCATACATAGTTCATACATTATTATTGACTATATTTCCTATGCTGTATTTTACGTGAACATAATACTTTTTATAACTGTCAATTTGTATTTCTTTATGAGTTTGTTTCTGTTGTATTGTTTTGTGTTTTAGATTCCACATAAAGGCGAATAGATAACATATATAAGTGAAATCATATGGTATTTGTCTTTCTCATTCTGATTTATTTAGCATAATATTCTAGGTCCATCCATGTTGTCACAAATGGGAGGATTTCATTCTTGATCTAATGACTGAGTAATATTTCCTTGTATACACGTACCACTTGTTTATTCATTTGTTTATTGATGGACATCTAAGTTGCTTCCATATATAGACTATAGTAAATAATCCTGCAGTGAGCATAGGGATACATATATCTTTTCAATTTAATCTTTTGCATTTCTCCAGGTAAATACCCAGAAGTAAGATAACTGGGTCATATGGTAGTTCTATTTTTATTTTTTTGAGGAACCTTCATAATGTTTTCTATAGTAAATGCACTAATTTGGAATCCCACCAATACTGCATGAGGGTTCCCTTTTCTCCACATCCTCACCAACACTTGGTGTTTGTTGATTTATTGATGTTGGCCACTCTTCAGGTGTGAGATGATCTCATTGTAGTTTTAATTTGCATTTCCCTGATGATTACAGACATCGAGCATCTTTTCATGCCTATCACCAGCCTCTGTGTCCCTTTTGGAGAAATGTCTGTTCAGGTCCTCTGCCCATTTTTTAATCAGATTGTTCAGGGTTTTTTTTGTTTTTTTTTGGGGGGGGGGGTTAAGTTATATGAGTTCCTTATACATTTTGGATATTAACCCCTCATCAGATATATCATTGGCGAATATCTTTCCCTACTCAGTAGATTGTCTTCTCGTTTTGTTGGTGGTTTCTTTTGCTTTGCAAAAACTTTTTAGTTTGTCATAGACCTATTTATTTTTCTTTTGTTCCCCTTGCCCAAGGAGACACATCCAAAAAACTATTAGTAAGAGCAATGTTGGAGGATTTACTGCCTATGTTTTCTCATAGGAGTTATATGGTTTCAGGTCTTACATGTAAGTTTTTAATCTATTTTGAGTTTATTCTTGTATATGGTTTAAGAAGGTGGTCTTGTTTCATTTTTTACATGTATCTGTCCAATTTTCCCATTATTAAATAGATTATCTTTACCCCATTGTATATTCTTGTCTCCTTTGTCATAAGTTAATTGATCATATAGTCATGAGTTTATTTCTGGGCTCTCTATTCATGTCTTTTTTTTATTTCAGTACCATACTGTTTTGATTACTGTAGCCTTGTAGTATAGTTTGATGTCTGGTAGTATAATACCTCCAACTTTGTTCCTGTTTCTCAAGGATGCTTTGGTTGTTCGGGGTCTTTTGTGGTTTCATATAAATTTTAGGCTTATTTGTTTTAGTTCTGTGAAAAATGCCATTGGTATTTTGATAGGAATTGCATTGAATCTATAGATTGCTTTGAGTATTATGGACATTTTAACGGTGTCAATTCTTCCTACCTCTGAGCTTGATATATCCTTCCATTTATTTGTATCTTTTTCAATGACTTATAATTTTCGGAGTACAGGTTAAATTTATTCCCAGATATTTTCTTGTTGCAATTGTAAATGGATTTTTAAAATTTCCCTTTCTGCTGATTTGTCATTGGTATTTAAAAATGAAGCTGATTTCTGAATATCAGCTTTGTGTCTTACTTCTGTACTGAATTAATTTATCAGTTGTAATTCTTTTTTTGGTGGAATCTTTAGGGTTTTCTATATATAGTCTCATGTCATCTGCAAATAATGACAGTTACTTCTTTTCCAATTTGGTTGCATTTATCTCTTGTCTGATTGCTGTGGTCTACTTCCAACACTTATGTTAAGTAGAAGTGGTGAAAGGGGACATCTTGGTCTTGTTCCTGATCTTGAAAATGCTTTCAGCCTTTTCCCATTGTGTATGATGTTAGCTTTTTGTTTGTCATAAATGGACTTTATCATATTGAGATATGTTCCCTGTGTTGCTACTTTGATTGTTTTTATCATAAGTGAATGTTAGATTGTGTCCAATGCCTTTTCTGCATCTATTGATATGATCATATGATTTTTGTTTTCAGTTTGTTGATGTGGTATCACATTAATTGATTTGCAGATAGTGAATCAGCCTGGCATCCCAGGAATAAATCCCACTTGATCATGGTGTGCATGTTTTTTAACTGTATTGCTGAATTTTGTTTACCAATATTTTGTCGAGTTTTGTATCTGTATTCATTAGGGCTACTGAGCTATAATTTTCTATTTTTTAAATGTCTGTCTTGTCTTGGGATCAAGGTAATGATGACCTTGTAAAATAGTCTTGGGAGCCTTCCCTTTCTTGAACTTTTTGGAATAATTAGAGAAGGATAGCTGTTAATTCTTTGAATGCTTGATAAAATTTGCCTGTGAAGCCATCTGGTCCAGGATTTTGGGGTTCTTTTGGAGATTTTTGCTTACTGATTGGATTTCATTAGAAGTTATTGGTCTATTCAGACTTTCTCTGTTTCTTCCAGGCTGTCCAATTTGTTGGCATATAATTGTCCATAGTATTTTCTTAACAATCCTATATATTTCTGGGTGTTGGTTGTCACTTCTTTCATTTCTGCTCTATTCTTTTGGATCTCCTTTTTTCCATGAGTCTGACTAAAAGTGAATCAATTTTTATCTTTTCAAAGAATCAGCTCTTGGTTTCATTGATCTTTACTATTGATTTTTTTAGACTCTATTTTGTTTCTCTTCTTTATTATTTCATTCCTTCTACTTACTTGGACTTTGTTCTTTTTCTAGTTCATTTAGGTATAAAGTTAGATTGTTAATTTGAGATTTTTCTTCATTTTTGAGGTAGGCCTGTATTGCTATGCATTTCCCTCTTAAAACTGCATTGGCTGTGTCTCAGATCTTTGGGTTGTTGTTTTTTTTTTCATTTTAATTTGTTTCAAGGTGTCTTGATTTCTTTCTTGATCTCATCATTGACTCAGTCATTGTTTAGTAACATGTTTTTTAGCTTCCATGTGTTTGTGTGTTTTCCATTTTCTTCTTATAATTGACCTCTGGTTCATACCATTGTGATTGGAGAAGATACTTGAGATGATTTCAGTCATTTATTGAGACTTGTCTTGTGGCCTAAGATGTGGTCTATCCTGGAAAATATCCCATGTACACATGAGAAACTTGTGTATTCTTATGTTTTGGAGTGAAATGCTCTAAAAATATCAATTAAGTCAGTCTGGTCTAATGAGTCATTTAAAGTCACTGTTTACTTACTCATTGATTTTTCTGACTAGATTACCTATCCATTACGATCAGTGTGGCATTTTATATATTTAAGTGCTTCTATGTTAGGTTCATAAATGTTTATAAAAGTTACATCCTGTTGTTGGATTGATATCTTTTTCATTATTAAATGTCCTTCTGTATCTCTTATAACCTGTTTTGTTGTTTGTATTTTTTTAATTTTTGTCAGTAACCTTTGTTTTAAAGTATTTTTTGTCTGATACAAGTATTGCTATGCCAACTTTTTTCATTTGCATTTGCGGAGATATGTTTTTCAACCCAATTACATGCAGCGTGTGTTTGTGTGTCTCAATCTGATACAGGTACCTTATAGCCAGGATATGTACAAGTCTTGTTTTCTTATCTATTTCTTAGCCACTCTAAGTCTTTTAGAGTATTTAGTCCATTTACATTTGAAGTATTTTATTGATAGATACGTAGTTATTGCTATTTTATTAATTGTTTTCTGATTGTTTTCATAGTTCTCCATTTCTTTCATATTCTCTTTGTCTATTCTCTTGTGTATTGATGATTTTCTCTAGTGTCATGTTTGGTTTCCTTTTATTTACTTCTTGTATATCTCTTGTAAACTTTTAGGGTTGTGGATACCGTGTGCTTCATATGTAGCATCCTATATTTATAGCCGTCTACTTTAAATTAATGTTTGCTTAAGTTAACACATTCCACAATTATTACCATTTTTACTCCATAATTATGTCCTTGCCTTCTCTTCTTCTGGTTCCCCTATGATGTGAATGTTGCATTTGATGTTGTCCCTGAGTTCCCTTAAATTATCCTCATTTTTAAAGTTATTTTTTCATTTTGCTGTTTCAGTTGGATGTTTTCCACTAGCTACCTTGTCTTCCAGATCACTGATTTGGTCCTGTCATCTAATTTGAGTTTATTCTTAATTTTAATTATTGTGTTCTTCATTTCTGACTAGTTCTTTGTTATTTTTTCTATTTTTCTGTGTAAGTTCTCACTGAGTTCCTTTATTCTTTCCCTAAGTTCATATGGCATCCTTGTAACCAGTGTTTTGAACTCTGCATCTGGTAGATTGCTTGCTTTTATTTCTTTTAATTCTTTTTCCGGACTTTGTACAGTTCTTTCATTTGGACATGTTTCTTTGTCTCCTCATTTCGGCTTCTTCCTTGTCTTTTTATGTATTAGGTGGATGTGCTATGCCTCCCAGTCTTGGCAGAATGGCCGTATGTAGTAGATGTCCCATGGGGCCTAGTGGCACCATCTTCATTGTTATCTGAGCTAGATTCTCCAGGAGTGTACCTCATGTGACTTTTGTGTGCCCTCCTATTGTAGTTGAGCCTTGGTGGCTGTCGGCACATCATTAGGTGAGAGTGACCTTCAGGCTTACTAGCTGTGAGGATTGGCCATGACTACGGTGGACAAATTTGTGTGGGAGCTGACCCCATGGAGCGGGATTTGCTTTAAGGGGCTCTAGCCTGCTAAATATGCCCTTTGGTTGGGTGGTGCTATGCTCTGTTCTTGAAGCTGGCCACTAGGTGTGTTGGTTCTAAAGCCACCTAATGGGAGCCACTAAGCCATCTGCAGTTAGTAGCTCACTGTGCCAGGCTTAGAGGTGCCTGGGATAGGCTATGCTGTTAACAAAGTCCAGCTGCCACTAGTTCCTGACTTTGGCCCACTTAGCAGGAGATGCAGGACATACCAAAGCCCTGTATGGGGTTTGTGGACCTTTTGGAGATTTTAGGAAAGTCTGCAATGTAAGTCAAAAAGCCCCTAAAAGAAGCTAAGACTAGGTGTGCAGTTGAGTGGGGTTGGGTGTGGAAATCACCAGGGTAGTGTGAATGGTGTTAGTCAGATTATTGGAGGATTCGGATTTGATGCCCATCTGTGCCAGCAGACTTAGTTATGGGGGGAGTGGCTCCACACAGGAACAAATGGAGTTTTCCAGCACTTCATTCCTAAGAGAGCTGTCTCAACATATGTCCCTGGTGCTTTTGGAGCTGCTGCCCCTGTTGATGGAGCTTCGAATAAGTGAGTTTGTGGCAAGCGAATCTGTACAGTATGGGCCCTTGAGACCTGCAACACCTACCTAGGTCTCTACCAGCCCATTTTCTTTCCGAGGCACAAGCCTCACTGGTTTTCACAGCCAGATATTGTGGGGACTTCTCATCCCAGGACTGGTGTCCCAGGTTGGGGAGTTGGGTGTGGGTCTGGAATGCCTCACTCCTCAGGGGGGACCTCTACAGCCAAAGATATCCTTCCCAATTCTTAACTGACACACTATGGATGGGGGTCCCACCCACTCTGTATCTCCATCCCCTACCATTCTCAAAATGGCTTCTTCATATCCTTCGTTATAGGAATTCTGTTCAACTAGTCTTTAGGTGGTTCTCAATGGTGGTTTTTCTGTAATTTAGTTGTAATTTTGCTGTATACATGGCAGGAGGCAAGCACAGCATCTCTCTACTCTGCCATCTTAACCAGCAATCTTCAGAATCAACATATTTTTAATCTCAGATTATTTTTAGTTGTGCTCAATTTTGGGGTGGCAGCAGGGTATAATGGAAAGTTGTCAGGAAGTTGGGAGACCCGAATTTTAGTCTCACCTCTTTTAACTAAGGAAAGTCACTTAAACTTTGTGATTCTCATAAAATGATGTGGTGGATGAAGTTTAGAGTCCCCTTCCTTGTCTGATTGCCTGTGATTCTTCACTCTCAATCTTCTTTTCATAAATTTTTTTAAAAAATCTTTGACCAATAACCAGTTCACTTTATTTAAATAAAACTTTACCACAGGTGATGTTGCTCATAATGTTAAAAATTACACCAGGTTTTGTTTTTTCTTCCCAAGGCAGTTAAACTAAATGTTTTGAGTACATCCATCAGTGTGTGAATTTTTGATAAGTGGCCTAGAACTAAGCTGTCTGATTCCTATAGTTGCTATGTTGCACTGTATTTTTTTTCCCTTTCCTTGTATGATATTCTTGTAGGGAGTAAAAACTTTGGAATCCCAGTAGTAGTGACTCTTGTAACCACTGTTATTATATTTGTTTATTTTCTTAGGAATTTTTAAAACATTAATATTATTGAAAATATTTTTTATTCTACTGGGAAAGAAGAATAGGGAGAATCGCCATGATCATTGTCGTGGTTTTAAAGGCTCAGAAGCATGAGTAATAGTTTATGGTTAAGTGTTATGTCAGACACCTAGCCTAGTTCCAAACTGTCACCTTCCCTAGACTTAGTTGCTGGTATTGGGCTCTGGTTATAAGAAAGGTTTTTGTCTACTTTCTTATACCATCAGAATGTCTTGAGTGGGATGTGTTGTGCCACTCAGTGCCTGGTGCAGTTCTAGTGCCTACAATACATTTTCAGAGTATACAGTTCTGCCACTGATGTGCTATCTGGGCACTCTTAAAGAATCTCTTAGAAATAGTTTTCCATCAAAGTAAGATGGGAACTCCAGTCTTAAAGCCCCAAGGGCAGGGGGAACTGACATTTACCAATTAATGGCTTCTGTAATTTGGGGCCCCTGCCTATAGGGCAATTTATTTCCACTAGTAGTTTTAAAGTTTGTAATGTCATCATTGTTAAGTCTAAGTATGAAATATAGTGAGGAAAACTAGACTCCCATTTTATATCTCTAAGTCCAGAAGTAACCACGGGTGTCAATTTGGTAAAATACTCAATGTGTGTGTCTGTTTCTAAATAATGTGTACTGCCCACTTATTCTTTTTTGTTTGTTTGTTTTAAACTTTCCAGTGTGTCACTGATTTCTTTCCTAAGGAGTATTTACATATTTACCTCAATCTTGTAACTTCTACATGATGTCCCTATAGTGAAAATATATCATCATAATTTAACAGTTCCTTTGTTTTTAGACATCTGATGTTACTTTCTCTGTTAAACAAAGCTCGTGTTGATCTTTAAGTGCATATGTTTCTGTAGGACAATTTAATGGTAATTTATTAAATAATTAAAAAGCAAATTCCAAAAGCAATTAGATATTTTACAGTTTTGCCAAAACACCATTAATTTCTAGCCTAAGGCATTTGAGGCTATTGGAAAACTCTGTTGTGTAAATATTCAAGTATATTTTGGCCTATTCTTTGATAAGTAAGAAAGTCTGAGATAGCATACTTTAGACTAAAAAAGATATTAAACCAGAAACTAGAGTTTGTCTCTTTTTAAATTAAAATTTTTTATAATTTCTCTCCATTTTTAAAAAATGAGATCAGTTTGACTTTAGATTAATGCAGTATATTCATTACTTTAAAACATTAAGATGCTAATATATTTTGCAGATTTCTAAAATTAATTGGATTTAAACATTTTTAACTTTTAAATAACTGAACAAACTATTATTTAGTACCTCTGTGTGTGATGTTTTGGGACTATTAGGATTAATAAAACCTGGGCCTTCTCTGATTTAGACTAACTGATAAAAGTCATGCCTGTGCAAAGTCAGTGACT
The DNA here is from genome assembly GCA_003508835.1 of Eonycteris spelaea. Taxonomy (NCBI): domain Eukaryota; kingdom Metazoa; phylum Chordata; class Mammalia; order Chiroptera; family Pteropodidae; genus Eonycteris; species Eonycteris spelaea. The sequence goes on from PUFA01000391.1 coordinate 344,380, forward strand.
TCCAAGCTAGACTCCTTCAGGTAGAGGACATTTGTCCTTATTTTATTTCCTCTAACTTGGTATATTTAAAAATTTGGAAGTAAACCCTACAATGGTATTGCTCTGAGAATATAGTATCTTTTGTCATGGGTTACTAAGGAACATTTAAGGAGAAAACATGAACCAAAGAATAGCTTTTAGTTTTTTCTTAAATGAGTTTTTAGCACTCTAAATGTCTGCCCGTGACAACAGCATCCTGAAAAGCAAATGAAATAAAAGCATATGTTGCTCAAGTGGTTCTGTTTCCTGTTTATGGACTTTTTTCCTTTACCCCCTTGGAAGAAAGTCTCAGTTACCCAGTATCCCAAAGCTTAGCCTAGGATACAAAACTGTTTGTGCCCACCCTGCTTATCATTCAAAACTCGGTTATATGTTACCTTTATTCTTCCATTACATGAAGTCCTGCCTTTTATTCTGACCTCTCATTTTTCTTAGAATATTTTCCTTTGTATCAAAGCTGTAGCACAGGTGATAGATATGCTTGTTCTTGAATTAAATGTCATTTAATTTAAGGAAAGTCATATTAACATAATGTCTTGTATGTATAGCCTTGCCTTTTATAGGACATCATAAATAATATGTAGCATATCACCTTGAACCAAAAAAGGAGGCAAGAAATATTTGATGCTTTTCATGAGTAATGCTTTATTTGCATGTCCATGTGAAAGGATTATAGCGAGGAAAAATCTTTTTCTTGGAATAACCATGTCTTGTAAAATCAGCCTACCATGAGTTCGTATATTTGGTAATAATATCAAGGCATTCGGCAATATTTGGTTTGTTGTATAATGTTACTGTATTTATTCCGGAATTTTTTGCCCTTGAACCCAAAGAATACCAAAGCTCTGAGATATGCCTCCATTTCCTGTTTTGAACACTTAACCTTTCTTGTTCCAGTTTCCTTTCTTAAACTGTATTTTTTGAGGTAAATATAGGTTCACATGCAGTTTGTAACTAACAGTACCGAGAGATTCCATATATACTTTACCTAGTTTTCCCAATAGTAACATTTAGCAACCAGTTTACTTTCTAATTTATTTGTTGGAAGTTTTCTGATAGGACCAAGAGAAAAGGTAACTAATTCTTGGTTTAAATTTTTTTTTTTTTTTTTACAATTTCAGCATAGAATAAAATTACACTGGACTGTTGTGATAATGTTGTATCAGGCAATGTTGTAATAATGGAGAAGCATCAGATAATTTTTGTTGTTGGTGGGAATGATTCCAACTCTCAGGCTTTTCAGTTTGGATGACGGTTCTAAATGATGTAAGCTAGAGCTGCTGTGGGCAATTCACTGTACTGTCAATCGGTAAGAATTCAATCTAGCTTTTGTGGAAGAAAGAGTTATTTGCTAGTCTAAAGGCCTTATTCATCTAATGAGCAGTTCAGGGAATTAAAGTGCAAATATGCTAAAAATTCTTTTTAGCATTGCGGGAAATTATCAAGCACAGTGACCCTCAAGGAAAACTAATTCCACTCAAAGAAACTAATAAGATTGTTTTCAATTTATAGATTTGTTTTTCTAAGGATTTTTTTTTTCTTACTACGTTGGAATCATATGTTATTTTCAACACAAAATTTGAAGGTCATTTCTTTCACCTGCTATTTATGCGTCAAATATATCTTTAAGGACTTTATTCTTAAAGCTTTAATGACTTTAAAGGAAGGGAACATAGCTAAAACACATGTGCCAACCTTGATAAATGAAACCCTATTTTGCATCTACTGCTCTCTTTAAGTATTTCCTTGGTATATCTTTAAGAGATTACAGTGAAGTAAGCCCAATGAAAGAACTAACATTTGTTTATAAATTTTATTTAACAATACAGACTGACCATTGATTTTGATTTTCTTTATTGTATGTATGTTAGGTGGTCTTTCAAACAACCTCCGTTTAAAAAAATTTCATCAAAAGCAAAATGCTTTATTAGCAAACATTTGCCATTTAAATTTAAAATAATCAAGTTATCTCTGGAAAGATAGCCAGTAATATAACCAAGAAGATGGAACAGGGGTTGCTTCTAGAAAGTGGTTCACATTTGTTTGTGGGGGAGGTATGTGACAGAGTCAGACCACTTGCTCTATATTTGTAACCTCCAATTTTGTACTCAGTTTCTATTCAAAAAGACAAAACTGCTTTTTTAAAAATGACCAGAAGACATCTTTAAAAGTAATTTGCGAACGGACATTGTCTTCTGTTACGTTGTTAAGAAGCACAAATGGTTGCTAAGAAGCACAAATGTCCCTGGGTCACAGTATGTTTTGCTTGCTTCATCTAAATTTTTTCGCAACATATTACTTTTTAAAATGTCATTTTTTAAACAAGAGGACCTGTTGTGTTGTGATTTTGTACTTTCAATCAAGCAACTTTCAAAATAGTTTCTAGTATAGGATTCAGTTTTCAAAGTAAGTAATGCTGTGTGGGGGCTATCCTTGTTTTGAGGAAGCAAGCTGTCACTTTACTATATATGTAAACGTGATAATTGTGTAGTAGTTACATTTTATAATCTTTGACAAAGTAGGAGTAAATTTCATTTTATTTACCAAACTATTCTGACAGTACGTAAATTTGCTATTTAGGTGAAATAGATTTTTAGAAGATTTCTTTATGCATTCCAATGTTTTCATATTTGTTTAACTTTTCTCCAAGAGGTAGATACACATGAATAAAGAAGCTTATACAGTCATGCACCACATAACATTTCAGTCAGAAATGTCATCAATGGACTGCAAATAGGAAGGTGGCCCCAGAAGTTATAATGGAGCTGGAAAATTCTTAACACCTAGTCATCGCTGTCATAACCTCATAATGCAGTGCGTTATGCAGATACTTACCATTGTTACAGTTGCCTTCTGTATCCAGTATAGGAATGTGCTGTACAGGTTTGAAGCCTAGGATCTGTAGGTGAACAGAATTCGTTACCCTAAAATATGTTTATTTGGCATGAGGATTATTTTAAGCTGGTTAAATTAAAGTAACAGCGGATATGGGAGAAACTCAGAACACCAGGCTGAAGTTATCCTTTGTAAAATATATTTACATTTGTAAGGAAAATCTCCATTTGTAAAAATGTCCCCTTCTCTGTACCTGGAAGAGGGGAATGATCTTATCTTTAGAAACTCTTAAGGCCTAAGACTGTGATCTTAAATCTGCATAACAACCTTAGCCTTGTTTACCTTGTGCTTTTCCTAGTATCCTCCCATAACTGACCCCTCCCAACCCCAACATTTTCTTTGTCTTTAGGTGAATGGTATTTTAGGTGGTGTCTTCAGCCATTTGGTGAGTTACTCAGTTTTCCCAGGTCTCCCCTTCTATACAGGAAAAATACATGTTATAAACTTTTGCTTGTTTTTCTCCTGCTAATCTGCCTTTTATTACAGGGATGTCTCAACTAAGAACCCAGAAGGGTAAAAGAAAAACTTTTCCTCCCCTACAGAGCTATACCATAGGCTATATCTACCACACAGCCAAGGTGTATAGTATAGTCGGCTATACCCTCTAGGTTTCTGTAACTGCACTCTGTGATTCCACGATAAAAAAAATTTTTAAATCACCTAACGATACATTTCTCAGAGTAAATCTGTGTGTTACTGTGTATAGCCTTCAGAAGAGCTAACAAGAATCTAGGATCCAGATGTAGCAATCAGTCCATGGGCAGCCACAGTATTACAAAGAATGCTGAAAAAAACATACTGAGATTGTTGATTTCAGGTGGAAATTTAAAGTTTAAAAATGTCCTACATGAAAACTGACTACAGCCTTTACACTTGTTAGGATTGAAACAGATTTTTCCAGTCACTTTCAAATATATAGTCTTTGTAATACTAGGGATTTTAATGAATGTTAATATAAAAGCTTTGCAATAATTGTGCAAGGCAGTGGAAACCAGAGGTCTTTCTGCAGGATTTCTCGGACGTTTCTTGTGTCAGTGTGTTGTGACCATCTGGAAGGGAGAATTTAGTTCTCTAATCTTGTCTCTTTTACCCTATTTCTCCAACAGGATATATAATGCTGTGATCCTTTCTTTAGAGAAATATGGCAAGTCCTCAAATGAATATTATTCTAAGAATGTTTCTATTTTGGAATGATACCTGATAACATTAGTGTTACCAGACTTTAGTAATTCATGATATAAAATAAAGGAAGAAAAGGTATTGGGACTCTTGTTTTCACCAGAGTGTGTTGAGTGTCATGTGGTAGGTATTCTGACCCCCCAGTATCTTCATATATCTTTACCTGTTCTACAAAGAATTTTGTATGGCTTATTAGTATACTTCGAGTATTATAAAATTAGATGATGTAAATTAGGATCTGAGAAAATTCAGAATAGGAAGTAGTGTTTGAATAGTCTAGCAACTGAGTCTCAGGCAATTAAATTAATATTAGCACAACAATAGTGGATTTAGCAGGTTGTCAGATTAAAATTTTGAATTGCAAAGCTCATAATAACTTCAAAGCAAAGGAGGTCATAACTTTTTAGGGAAATACCGTTTTTCACTACCTCGGGTTTTAAAATTATTTCACCTAAATGTTTAGAGAGGACATGGATTATTGCAGTGGAGGAAATTTTCAAAAACTTTATAATACATGCACTCATGTGTTTCATTGAGCAGTTTCTTAGCATGACCTCAGTGTAGCTTGTTGGAGGAGCCTCAGGAGTGGTCGTAATTCCGTCTTTACAGCAGTGATGCTCCAGTGGTGTTCAGAATGTAAACCTTTGGAAATGCCCCTTGTGCTATTTTCTTTTTCCCTTCATTTTATCTCACCCCATCTTCCATTCTTTGTTCAGGAAACCCCAACAGGATTTCTTACCCAGCTCAAGTGCTGGCTCCTTGTTAGTTTATGTGACATGGTACAATGTCTCCAACCCTGTAGACCTTTGACTTCAGTGTTTCATTGACTTGCTCATATGGCTGTAATTGGTTCCTTTTCACACTATCAATTTTTTAACTTGTAGCTTTTGAGTAGAAGTTACATTACTGACATCATATATACAAAAGACATTGATAAAATATTGATGTTGAAGAATCTGAAAACTAACTAAAGATAAAATGAAGGTAAAACCCCAAAATAGTGAGTAATGATTGAATATATAGATTAGGTTGAGCTACTGGTATAGTCTGGTTTTGATGAACAGCTCTAGTCTAGGCTGTTATTTAGGGTGTGATTAGGAATTTTCCCAGTTGAATTTCTTACCTTTCTTTAAACAATTTCCGTAAAGCAAATGCACATAATTTTTGTGTTTTCCTTACCCTTTGGTGGCAGAAAAATCCATACATACTTTGAGGCTATCTATATCATGTTTAAAAATGTTTCCTTTACCTTATAACATTTCTTAAATCACACAAGGTCAGAAAAAGGCTAAGATTTTCTCACAACTGAGTAATATATTCTCCATGAAAAGCATTAAAGATCTCAAACATTGATTTTAAGTTGGTATTTAACAGAACTAAATTAATTGGAAAGTTAATTCTGTGATTTTTTTCAATTTTTAAAACAGCTTTATTGAGATAATTTCTATACCATAAAATTAACCCCTTTTAAGTGTGTGATTCAATGGTTTTTAGTGTATTTACAAGTTGTACTACTAATTGTAGTACAATTTTATAATCTAATAGTAAGATAATATAACAATCTAATTTTAGGATAGCCCATCACCCCCAAAATAAACCTGATGCCCGCTGGTAATATCCATAATCTTGGCACCCAGACACAACTGCTATTAATAGTTTATTATATTTCCTCCTCTTGCTTGCTTTTTTTAAATAGGTAAAATCATACGGGGTTTAAAGTTTTATAGTTTGTCTTTCTGACTAAATAACATAAGCACTTTTCTATGATAATGGCAATCTCTTTTTAATCATCATTAAATGTAATGTTTTATTCCATCTATCATGATTTACTCCCCATACTGTTTCTAAATTTTTCACCATTATAAAAATGCTAAGATGACCGTGATTTAATACACAAAATTTATTCAACTATTCTGGTCATTTCTCTGGGGCATAGATATTTTTAAAGGTTCATGATATATTTGCCAAGTCGCTTTCCAGAAATGTTTAACCAAGTTATAGTTCCACTAAGAGAAGACTATTTTTCACCACACTAAGGCTGATGAGAATTATGAGGTTTAGAATCTTTGTTAATTTTTTTAATCTCATTATTTTAACTTACAATTCTTTGATCCAAAATGTTGTTGAATATTTCTATCATTTTTTTTTGAAATTTTCATTATTCCTGAATTTTTATTTTTCAATCTTATTGTGACATCAAAAGTATGTGTACATATAATTTAAATCAGCTTAGTAATCAATAAACGTTAATTTTACTCACTGCCCAGTTTATGAATTAGAATGTTTCCTGGGTATGCCTCCTAAGTGTATTTCCTCCTTCCTTTTGAGGAAACCATAATTCTGACGTTTTTGGTAATTATTTATTTGATTTCCCTTATGGTTTTACTATTCATTTATGCATCTCTAAAATCAAAGTTTGTTTTATCTGGTTTTTAATTTTATATAAATGGACTAATGTTGTAAATATTCTTCTGTGGTTTATCTCACCCCAAATCGATACTCATCTATATTAAAGTGTATACTAAAATTCATTCCTTTTCCCAGTGGAATAGTATTCCATTTTGTGCACATATTTCCTGACTGGGTATGTACAGCTTCACCTTTGCTTAGTAATCTATTAGGTTTTAAGTTCATTTTAATATACATTGTGAAAATACCTTCCAGGTTATTTGGTTCCTAACTTTATGTAGCACTTCTCTGACAATAAGAAATTATTTTTATTCCAACATATGAATTTTTCTTTTGTGACTCCTTCATTGCTTCAGTGTCTACAAAGTTGTCGGTTATACTTAAATGGAATTTTTTCTCGTTTTTTTTGTTTGTTTGTTTTCCTTTTCTGTCTTTGAGTTCTTATGTACATTACGTGTTTAACCCTTTATATCATTTGGAGTTTGTTTTGCTGTACAGCATGAAGTGAAAATGTTTGGTTTGGCTCATTTGCTAACTGATTGCTTTCTAAAGCATTATCAAATAATTCTTCTGTCTTAGGTATTTATTGTCTGTTGAATCTCAGCCCCCACACCTGTATTTATATATTCTATATGACTACAGCTGGGAGCCAGAAAACTACCTTTCCCAGAGTTCCTTGACAGCTAGTATTAGTTTCTGACAATGGGAGGCAGTCACCTGGGATTTACAGGTAGGAAAAATGTGAAAGCCGGTTTCTGCTTATGGTAACAGTATCAACACAAATGCAGACTCCTAGGCTCTTGATAACCACCTTCCCATTTTAATTCTCCACTGAAGAGATAGTGTTCACCGGTGGGCAACATGACTTGTACTCCCCTTTGTTCTGGCTTTTCTATACTTTTGTATTCAATTCCCTGTATTAAATCCCTCTCTGTTTATGGGGCGGGGGGTGAGAGGAGAACTCCCGTTTACCCACCTTCTACCCCCTACAGGGTCTCCTCCATCCATCCCTTAACAACTGCAAGTATATTTTCTGTTTCTGTGTATTTGCCTGTTCCAAAGATTTAATTATAAATGGAATCATACCATATGTGGTCTTTTGTGACTCGCTTTTATTTAGTATGTTTTTGAAGTTCACGTTATAGCATGGATCAGTACTTCATTCTTTTTTATGTCTAATATTCTATCATAGGGATATGTATGCCACATGTAGTTTATCTGTTAATCAGTTATCAGACATTTGGAGTTGTTTATACTTTCGGGCTGTTAATAATAATGCTACTGTGTACATCTACATTCAGGTTTTTGTGTGGACATAGATTTTTAGTTTTCTTGGGTAAGGTATGTACCTAGGAGTGGAAATGCTGGGTCATGTGGTAACTTCATGTTTAACTTTTGAGAAACATCCAAACTTTTTCCAAAGAGGCTTTTCACCCTTTTACATTCCCACCAGCAATCCATGAAAGTTCTAATTTCTCTGCATCCTTTTCAACTCTTAATTGTCTTTTACTTTAACTATTTTGATGAGTGGATTTGCTATTTCATAGTTTTGGTTTGCATCTCCTTAATGGCTTAATTTTGAGCATCTTATATGTGCTTATGAGCCACATTTCATATTTTCTTGGGAGAAATGTTTATTCAGATCCTTTGCACATTTTAAAATTGGGTTGTTCTTTAGTTGTAAAATTTCTTTACATATTCTAGATAAGAGACCTTATAAGATAATTTACAAATATTATCTCCCAGTCTGTGGGTTATCTTGATGGTGTCCTTAAAAGCACAGAAGTTGAAATTTTTGATGAAGTCCAATTTTTTAATTCTTTTCTCATGTATACTTTTGTTGTCACATATAACCCAAGGTCATGAAGATTTACTACTACAAAATCTTCTAAGAGCCTTGTAGTTTTAGTTTTTATATTTTGGTATTTTATTGTTTGAATTAATTTTTATATAGGTTGAAATAGAGTTCTAAATTATCTTTTTTTATGTAGATTGTCCATTGTTCAGCACCATTTATTGAAGAGCCTGTTCTTTTCTCACCAAATTGATTTTGGAAGTCTTGGCAAAAATCAGTTGTCCGTAAATGTAAGGGTTTATTTCTGACCTCTCAGTTCAATTCTCATGATCATTGCCTCTCCTTAAGGGAGTACCACACCATCTTGATTACTGTTATTTTGTAGTAAATTTTGAAGTAAGGTAATGTTAGGTTCTTCCTACTTTGTTCCTTTCTAAAGAGAGTTTGACTGTCCTGAGCCTTTTGCACTTCCATACATGTGTTAGGTTCAGTTTCGTTGATTCTGCAAAAAACGCCATTTGGAATTTTGATAGCTATTACATTGAATCTGTACAATTTAGGGAGTATTGTCATTTAACAATATTATGTCATGTTTATAAACATGGACTGTCTTGCCATTTATTTAGATGATCTTTTATTTTTTAACAGTGTTTTGTGATTTTCAGTGTTTAAGTCTTGCTCTTCCTGTGCTAAATTTTTTCATAAGTATTCTTTTTTATGCTATTGTGAACGGAATTTCTCAGTTTCATTTTTGGATTGTTCATTGTCATGTATAGAAGTTCGATTGATTTATTTTATGTATTGATCTTGTATTTTTTAACCTTGGTGATCTCATTTATTGGTTCTAGTAGTTTTTAGTAGATTCTTTTTGGTTTTCTGTGTACAAGTTTACCTTGTTTCTATCCTGTGGTTTTTATATCATAAATTATTTTTGCTTATTATTATTTCAATAACCTGAAAGACCTTGGAATTAGGTTGATAGAAAATTCTTATTCTCATGCCCTGTCAGGTAGATACACAGATTATTTAAGTTACTTTAAGATGCCTTGTATACAGCAGGTAATCCTAGCATAAAAAAATAAGGATGTGAATCCAAGTTGTGTCTAGGCTTCATCAGTATAGGTATACTTTATATATAGTAAACATAATTGACATTTTATAATCTTAAATTTCCAGTTGGATAACTTATCTTTGTATTTTATCTTGGTTGTAGTTTGAGGGTACTAGATGCCTGCTTAATTTATAGGAGATCTTTAGCCAAAGGAACAGAATGTGCTGGGACAAGTGCTGTGGATTAAGATGGAAATCTTGGAAATGATCTGACTCTCATATGCAGTGTGGAAGGTCTGAGTAACTTGTGATGAAATACAGGAAGTCTTTGTGTTCTTTAAGTATTAGAGTTAGTATTTATCATACACTTGACAGGAGCAAATATGGTGTTTGAATGAATGGTGGTTGTATGGGAGAAAGCACTGAACTCTAGAGGTTGAGAGATCTGGCTGGTTCTTCTGGTTTGGTGAAGAACTAACCTGTCCTGTGACCTTTGGGAAATTATTTAACTCTTAGTTTCTGTTTCCACCTCTGTAAAAATGAGGTGTGGCTGAATGATGCCTAACGTCCTAGTCAGGCCTAAACAACATTCCCTCTCTGATCTCACAGTCACACCTAGATTGACTTTTAGTCTCTAAACAGGCTCTCCTCAGAGAGAGTTATAAAAGTCTCACCAAGTGACTCTAATCCACAAACAAGTTGAGGATCACTGCTTTAGAAACTGAAAATTAAGGGCAACTTGCTGTCAGGTGACATTTTTAGTCTCCCATATTTAAAAATGATGAAATAGAATGATGGTTATGGAAGTAAAAAAGTGAAATAAATTATGTGTTTTTATGCTTTATGAACTAATTTGATATGTTAAATCATTGACTCTGGAGAAAATTCTGTGGAAGGTGCAACACACTCCCCTCTCCCAATTTAGTAAGTGATGTAATTGAAGTTGGAAGAAACTAAGTGACTTGCTCATGGTTACCTTGATAATAAAAGTAGAATCTGAAACTAGATTCACATCTGGTACCCTTCTTATTAACCATCAGTTAGGTTATTTATGTAGGATAGAGAGTCTCAAAGATTTGTAATCTATCCACTTTGTGTTTACTTGTCTTTAAAATGGGATAATTACCTACTTAGAAATATTTAAAAGGGTTAATAATCTAAAACTGTAGGTCTTTATTGCTCTGTAAGATAATGACTTGTTTAAAATTTTTCCCTATACATATTTTAAATTATGGGTTTCTGGCCACTAATTGTGGTAGAAAACAGATTTGGGTGGGGGTCAGGGTGGAACTAATTTCATAATATGGTAATCACTTGAGCTGCCACATAAAGAATAGTTAAGTATTCACTTGGCTTCTGCTCCTTGGAGATAATTGATGCAGATACAATAAGAAGGACCCATGTATCAGTTTTCCCTTATGTTAATGGTGATCGGTTTAATTTGTTGTACATCCCTTCTAATCCCCCGCCCCCTTTCTTTTCAATCTGGTTGGAAGAAATAACTCATTGGTGCTATAGTACTTCATTGTATTATTGTGTTGTACCTTTTCTTGTATATATGCGTAGAACAGTCTGTTCCTTGGAAGCAATCATTTTGAAGACTTTTGGTCTTCTGTGGCTGTGGTTCCTATTAGTCCTTTTTATTCGTGCCTTTTCATGCCTTAGTATTCCTGATAACTAGCAAGTTAATCATCAATGAGCTGGGCTTTGGAAGTGGTGCTTTGTGGTTGAGCAACTATGAAGGCTTAATTCTCTCTTGCCTCTACCTTTAAGGAGAGAGACAGAGACAGAGACAGAGAGCGAGACAGAGAGCACGTGCCACGCTGGATCTTTGGGGACTCCCTGCATTTAACTCTGCATTAACCTTTCTGTCTTTCAACTTTTGCCTTTGTGGAAATGTGGGAGAGAGAACTCTGAGAATGCTGAGAGTACCTTGAGAGGGTGTTTCCTTAAGTAACTAATGTTTTGAGAGTAAATATTCAACATTGTCTATTCCTATTGGTTCACTGTGCTTTCTCTCCCTTTAGCCCCCCAGGTTCGCCCAATAGTCTTGGCTACTTCCCTACAGCTGCTAATCTTAGCGGTGTCCCTCCACAGCCTGGCACGGTGGTCAGAATGCAGGGCCTGGCCTACAATACTGGAGTTAAGGAAATTCTTAACTTCTTCCAAGGTTACCAGGTCAGTAGCTTAAAGAAGAAAACTACTCAGTGCCCTTATTACCTAAGTTGATTTGCCTAAAGAATGCAGCCAGGAAAGAAGCAGATTCTTTGAAACTCATGTGTGTACAAGTGCTACTAGATTGCTTATGGAAGCAAAAACAATGAGAATGCAAGTCAGGTGGACTAGTGTGAGTATCAACTCAAACACATCCCTTTGTCAAGATTAGAACTTTTCTGTGCAGTTTTTATTCAACTTAATCTGTTGATGCGCTTGTTTGGTTTGGTTTGGTTTGGTGTGGTTTTTTAATTGGGCTTTGGAAAAGCTCTTGAGGTACTTATCAGTATGGGTCTTTTCATCTAGAATGAGATTGGCTAAGGAGTTTTCCTAAAGTCAAATTCTTGAGTAATAAAAAGCACTTTAAAGATCAAGTTTAAATTGAGTATATAAAAAGTGATCAGAAGCCTCTCTCTGCCTAACCTGGAAAAAACAAAGGAGACTTAGTGAATATTTAAATGGCAGTGCCTTAAAATGAGCTATAGGATATTCAGTGAGTCTTTAATGATCTGCTATTGATATTGTGGAACTGATATTTACTCTTGTCATTTTCTTCTACCACTGTCTGTGTCCATCACTTGTTTTCTGACTTAAGCCTAAAGGATGAGATATTTCTTGGTAAGACCTTTTTAACAGTGAGCAAAATCTTTCTATTGCCATCTCATTGGAGTGGACACCTTTCCTTCCTCAAATCACATAATGCCTAGAACCTGAACTCTTCTTTCTTGCAGTGTCTAAATATCAGTGTCTTACAGCCTTTTCATTGTACTAATAGCAAAAAGTGTCTTCCCTTTTGGAGCTGAACTTTGCTTGAGTCTTTAGACTTGAGAAGCCTTTATAGGCATACTCATCAAATCCTAAAATAGCCCTGATCATTCACAGTACAGCATTATAAGGGTTATGCCTGCAAAGCCTGTCTCACTATTAGAATGTATTTACAAGCTTGGTGTCCATGAATCATGGAGGATTGGGGAGCTCAGTTAAAATCACCTCGGTGGGGATGTCCCAAATCTATCAAGTTACCATATAATGGTCTTGAGGGCTTTTAACACACAAAGTATTTTTTCTGACAAATGAAGAAAATCTGTCTGATAGTGAAAAACTGAATGAAGGTAGACAAAAGTTATATCTTTTGTTACTGTCTGGTTTTTTACATTCTTATCATAAGTAAAATTTTTTTCAGAGATAGTAGATACTTTGCTTTTTCCCTAAACAATTATGCTGCCTGTTGGAAGCCCTTATAGAGATTTAAAAATAGTTACTTTCCAAACTTCATATCTGATTTATTAGATTATGAAAGGAATAGGGAATTTACCAAAGGCCATTGAAAAGGTTGCTTAATCTCACGGAGAAAACATGAGAGTTTTGTATTTTCCCCCATTGTTTTCCAATTCTAGAATGTACAAACAAAGTTTCAGATTTTAGTGATTGGCTAAATTCTTATTTTGACTAATCAACTTTTACATTCACACTGAATAGAATTAAGCAGTCATGTATATGAGTAGGTTATGAGATTAAACAAAATTGCTCTTACTATAGAGTGCCATGGCTGGCCTTTGTGAGTATTCTACCACAAACAAGTAATAGCAGTTTTCTAGATTTATGGCTAAAAGATTGACATGCTTCAAAATTGAAATACAATAACTTCAGTCTGCAGCAGTTTATCTTCGAGTAGCTCCTAGGGAATCATTCCAGATTGGAATAGAATTATCTGGTATCACAAATATAAAGACTGTGCAAAATGATTTCATCTCAAAGCATTTGGCCTTCATTTCTGAAGAGCTTGGAATTTATGAACTGAATCAATGAATTAGGCTTATGTAGGAACCTCAGTTGTCCAATTCAGTATATCAAATTTTTCCAATGCCTTCTTCAGTAGTTTGAGCTTTAAGGTAGTAACAATGCATGCATTCAAAATCTGTTGTATCTAACTCAATTTCATGTCACTCTTACATAAAAGCTCATATTTTACACATGCCTTCTTATTTTCTCCTGTTCTCAGTTATTTTGGTACTAGCCAATAGCTATGGGATTCCAGATCTTTTATATACCACTTTGTCACAAGACCAAATCAGTGGGTGACTTTTTTAAAAAACTGTTCTCTTAAGTGTAATCTGTTTATCTTTACCTACTGTATATGTATTGCTGTTGCTGATTTGATGAGAGGTTTTTATTTGATTTCTGGTTATTTATGATTCATTTTATGTAAATATATATTTTACTTATATTAAGCAAATCCTTGGTATCAGTTGGTTGAGTGACTGGACCTTGATACTTTTCTGTTTTTACATATATATATATAGATGTAATAATGGCATATGTCATTCTTTACACATGTGTTACCTTTAAATACATCATTTAAGGTGAGGTGGGGTGAGACTATAAAGCTGGAAAGGGCAGGATTTACACGAAAGGAAGAATTCAAAGCAAGATGCTTATGCTTAAGCAAGATGCAAGACACTGGTTCTGCTAGCAAATTTGCAGTCTTATAAAGTTAGGCCCATTTTGATAAATGAGATTAATAGAATGAGGATAGAATTTATGAAGACAAACTACCATTAAAATACTTGGTAATGAGAATGTCATTATGGTAATGAAAATAAACCTGTATCTGTATTTTAGTTGCTGGGTCTATTATTTTGAAATGGATTCTCAAGAATACTTATATAATTCCTTTCATTTTTTTACTCTTTGCACTACCCTTTGCTGTCAATGATTTTTGCATTTTCAGTAACTGCTAGTTTTTATTTCTGCTTTCACTGCTAAGATTTTCACTTGCTGTCCTACTGAGATCAATATTACAAATACATCTAATACATTTAAAGTTCACAGAGTTATTTGGACATTATGGGCTTATTTTATAATACTTTGCAAATAGTTGGTGCTTAGATATTTGATATGTAGTCATGCCTATGGTATCATGGAAACTCTGTTAACAAGATCTGAAATGTTCGGTGGTATTTATTGTGCTGTGGTGTTCTTTTTCTATCCACATTTTCCATTTAACTTCCCGCCCGGAAGGAACTTTGATAGTATTTAGAGATGTTAGGTAAGAAATGAAGACTTGGGATTAACAGTTAATGTACATGGATCGTACCAGTGTTAACTTGTTTCCTATGGTCTAAATGTCCTAAATAATTCTGTTGGTAGATCTAGTCAGTTGAAATACTAACCATCCATAGTGACAGTTTGTCCATCTTTTGATCCTGTTTGTTTTAACTTGCATTTTAGTATGCAACCGAGGATGGACTTGTACACACAAATGAGCAGGCCAGGACTCTACCCAAAGAATGGGTTTGTATTTAAGGGCCCCAGCAATTAGATCATCCTCGAAAAAGAAGGTAAGGCTTATTACATGATGTGAAAGTTAAATTATAAAGGGCCAAATAGAGGCCAAGAATCAAAGTATGGTTAAAGGTTCCCTCTTTAGTGTGATGTAAGCGTGTCAAATCCTGGAAGAAATGGAGACTGCAATTAAGGCTGTCATCTAAGTATAGAGTGTCTAAGCAACATATGTGGATAATAGTTGTATGTTATTTGGGATCAGGGGAAACTTTTCCATTTGAAAATTCATTTTCTATATCTCATGTACTACTGGTTAGGACTGCCTTTTTTTTTTTTAATTTTATGGTGACATTGGTTAACAAAATCCAATAAGTTTCAGCTGTACACTTTAATAATATGGCATGTATATATTTACATTGTGTGTTCACTTCCAATAGTTAGATTTCTTTGTTATCACATATTTAACACCTTTTACACCATCTACCACCCCCTCCCCTACCCTCTGGTAACCACTAGTCTGTTGTCCATGTCCACGAGTTTCTGACTGTTTGTCATATTCATTTGTCACTTTTAGGTTTTTATCCCACATATAAGTGATATCATGTGGTTTTCAACTTTCTCTGGCTTATTTCTCTTGGCATGATTATCTCAAATTCCATCCTTGAGATATTGTCACAAATGGCAGTATTTCATCTCTTCTTATGGCTGAGTAATGGTCTATTGTATATATGTACTGCAGCTTCTTTAGCCAGTCATCTATCGTAGGACGCTTCAGTTGCTTCCATGTTCTGGCCACTGTGAATAATGCTGCTATGAACGTCGATATGCAGATATCTTCGGATATGAGTTTTCAAATCTTTGGGGTAACTACCTAGTAGAGAGATTGCTGGATCATATGGTAGTGTATAAGGGTTCCTTTTCTCTGCATTCTCCCCAACATTTGTTATTACTTGTCCTGTTTATTATAGCTATTCTAACTATTCTGACAGGTATGAGATAGTATCTCATTGTGGTTCTGATTTGTATTTCCCTAATAGCTAGCAATGTTGAGCAATCTTTTCATATATTTGTTTGCCATTTGTATGTCCTCTAGGGAGAAGTGTCTGTTCAGGTCCTCTGCTGATTTTTAGATCAGAAGGAATGCTTTTTTTTTTTAATTGAGGTAAAAATCTCATAAACTAATCATTTTAAAGTATACAATTTGGTGGTATTTCATGTATTCACAAATTACAGCAGCCCTCTCTAGTTCCAAACATTTTTATGTCCCCAAAGGAAAGCCCCATACCCATTAAGCAGTAAGTAGCTCCCTATTCTCCCTCCCCAAAAGCCTGGCAACTAATCTTTTTCCTATCTCTGGATTTGTCTTTCTGGATATGGAATCATATAATATGTGACTTTTTGTATCTGGCTTCTTTCATTTCACATGTTTTAGAGGTTCAACCATGTTGTAGTATGTATTAGTACTTCATTCCTTTGTGACTGAATAATATTCCATTGTAAAGAAAAAACGTATTTGTTTATCTGTTTATCCACTGAATCGCATTTGAGTTTCCACCTTCTGGCTATTGTGAATGGTGCTGATACTAGCATTTATGTACAAATACTTGAGTACCTATTTTTAATTTTGGGGGGTATATAGCTATGAGTGGAATCACTGAGTCACATGGTAATTGTATTGAGTTGGGTACACTTCTTTGTTTTCAGTTTTTCTTTTTTAAAAAAATTGTGAAATATACACAACATAAAATTAACCATTTAGCCATTTTTAGTTTAGTGGCATTAAGTATATTCACTGTTGTTCAACCATCACTACTATCTGGCTCCAGAACTTTTTCATATTCTCAAACTCTGTTTCGTTAAATGATAAATCCCATTCCCCCCCCCCACCCCCAGCCCTTCGCAACTACATTCTTTCTTTTTTATGAATTTGGCTATTATAGTGCCTCAAAAGTGGAATAACACAATATTTGCCCTTTCATGACTGGCTTTTCATTTCACATAATATTTTTGAGGATTATCTGGGAATACTTTAAATATACTCTATATTTTAAATGATTGCAAGCTTTTAGTTGCAGTCTTTTTTCCCCTAAAATAAATCTAGATGGAAGGAAACTTTATGAAGGTTCTTTGAAATTAGTTGGATTTTTTTTCTTTTTATTAATCATAATCTTTTCTTAAAGGGACACTTGCATTGTGGTTGAAGCTCCTCAAGTGATGGAGCAGTAGGGACATGTTCAGGAATTGGCTTGGCTTATTTCTTCATTTTTATTATTGGTTTGTTGAAATTGTTTTGCTGGCATTATTTTCTAATTTTGTCACTATTTTCATGGCTGAGGACCCTGGTGACATTATGGTGACATTGGTTAACAAATGCCAACCATATGGATTCTAAGTTAGAAACAAGGTTACCAATACAGTGTGGCCCTTGAGAAATGACAATTGGAGTCTTATCCTCTCATTGTGAAGTTGTAGAAACTCCACTTCTGGGTTGGAACTGATTGTTCTCTGCTATTTTCAGTGAGGTTTTGAGATCCCTTGCACTACCAGAGAGCATCATGTCCAGATGCTTTACAGTGGGAATGGGGTATTTCCTAGTCTAGTTCTCAGTGGTTAGATGCATTATTCTAGCCTGTTGATATTTTTTTGGTCCATACTTTGTCTTTCCAAATGTTCTTTATTTGAACTTTAATGCTTCTGTGAATTTGATAAAGTATACTGATAAAATAGTATATTGAATAAGAAATGACTAGAGATGGAACCTTTTGATATTACATTAGAAATGTCCTAAATTGACTATAACAATTACTCAATACTTCTAATCTATCTTATGTTTATATATTTGGGTCATGATAGAATAACAAATTGGGTGTTTGTTAAACATTCAGATATTTGCATTTTCTTATTCTAAAAACATCAGATTAATCTGCCTTTATATTGAGAATTTTTAAAAATTCACAGAATACTGTGTGAAATGCTTGGCATAAGTTACCTCAACAACCCTGGGAGGTAAGAATCATTAAAGTATTATGTGCTTATTGTAAAGCATTGGGAACATAGGTACAAGGAAAAACTAATAATCTCACCATCCAGAAATAACCAAATGAATAGTTCTTTTCAGCTTCTTTTTTGATGCCTTATGAATTTTGGACCTTGTTTCTTTCCCCTCAACCTTAATGTGTGTTATGTATTTATGTTTTTTCTCATTCATATCAGTGTCAACTTATATCAGAAGTTATCTTTTACATAGTAACTCTAAAGCACTTTTTCCCTTTCTCAGGAACTTTATTGGTACTCAGGAAGGTTGGTTGACTGGCAGGCAGCCCTGCCTCCTGCGAGGGTTCCACAAGCCCTCACTGTTTCTTGTTGCCATTGATGGCAGGTCACATACTGGGGGAGGTCAGGAAGGCCTTGCGCTTGGGCCAGGCACAGAGGCTAGCCACGCAACTGAGAGCAGGGGGAGGGAAGTCCAGTAGCCAGGAGCCAGAACCTGTGATTCAGCAGCAGGTCCAGTAGGTTGCAGTTGGAAGGAGACCTGATTGCCTACGATGAAGGCCTGGCCCTGGGGCAGCAGGGTCTCCAAAGGTTTCAGGCACCCCGGCAGCTCCTTCACAAGTCCTCCTTCCATAGTTGTGTAGATGAGGGTGGTGATTTGCAGCAGAGGTCCTCCACGCCATCATTCACCACTCCATCAGGGCTGCCTCCCACTGGTCTTATACAACCTGAGGGAGAGGGCCAGGTGGTGCAGGATGGCACTACACTGTACAGGGTGAGGTCTCTTCGTGAAACTTGGGGAGTTGCCAGTACAGACAGGAGGCCTCAAGAGGGCCCTGCAGCCAGGTCTCCTTGGTACCACCTCCTCTTCCAGCTCTGGCCCTGGTCAGCCAGCAGCATATGCATGGCCTCACACGCCCTCAAACAGGAGGTGTAGGGCAGCATGGTTGCAGTGTAGACAGAGGCAGCGGGCGGAGCTCCCCCTTAGAGCACTTTAATGACTAGTCTCATTTGAGTCTAACCACAGTTCTGTGAAATCAGGACAGGTTCTGATGGTTCCATTTGACAGATGAAGAAATTAAACTCAGAGAGGTTAGATACCTTTCACAGAGTCATACAGTTAATGACCAAGCTGACCAAACACCCAGAACTTCTGGCTTCAGGCTGGTGCTTTTTCAATTGACGGAACAAGAACATGGCAGAATATGTGTCTGTAGTAAGCTGAATGGTGGCCCCCAAATATGTCTATATCTTAATCCTTTGGAATTTCTATTGCCTTATATGACAAAATTGTAAATTAAAAATCTTCAGAGAAGGAACTTATCCTTGCTTATCTGGGTGGATCCTAATGGAATTATAATAAACAGGCAGTGGGATATAAGACAGACACATACAGAAGAGGAGGAGGCAGTGTGACCATGGGGGAAGAGTTTAGAGAGAGAGAGCTACAAGCCAAGAACACATGCAACCACCAGAAGCTGAAAGAAGCACCGAACAGATTGTTCCCTGGAGACGCTGGAAGGTGTGCAGCCTGGCTAACACTTTGATTTCTGCTTCAGAATTGTGAGAGAATAAATTTCTGTTGTTTTAAGCCTCCAAATGAGGCAATATATTACAGCAGCCACAGGCAACTAATACAGTGCTCTAAAAGTTTCTTGAAGGAATATGTCACTGCTGATTATAGGATCAGATAAGGAAGCTAAAGCCCATAATAAAGTCTGTAAAGAAATCAGTGTGTCTTCTCCTGTAGCTTTGTCCCCTCAACCCAGCCAATATTTGCTGAGTACCCCAAGAACTACTGTAGATAAATGCCTCTTTGTTATAAAATACTCCCCAGAACACCTCACAAGCCATTGAATATACCCAAAAGGTCCTCCAGGGAAGGAGATGTGATAGCTAGCTAGAAGAATGCATCCTCAGATGACCAAAGTTTTTGGTGTGTTTCTCCCTTCACCCCAGCCTCCCAGGCTCTCTGTAAACTCCAATTCTCATATTCCTAGGGTCTCAATGGGGCATACTCAGCTTATACATTAAAATGTCAACAAGTGCTTGGCTATAAGTACATTTTATGTACATGTGTAGATGACAATTCTTTAAAGATGATGTATTTCTGCTCCTTAAAATGGGCATAAATTCACTTCTATATATGAATTCACTTTAGAGGGAGGAGTGAGAATGAGATGGATTAATGGGTGTAAATGAGTATTACAAACTATACAGTTCTTATAAATACAAATTACTTGCTGTGGTTACAGTAATCACAGGGGCAGTGGTTTTAATCATTGTCTACATTTCAGATATTATTCAGAGTTCACCCATTTTCCCCATTAATGGTCCTTTTTCTATTCCAAGATCCCATCTAGGATTCCATATTGCACTGATTTGACCTGTCTCCTTAGTGTCCCCTGGTCCATGTGAGTTTCTCAGTCTTTCCATGTTTTTCATGACCTTGACAGTTTTGAGGCATACTGCTTTTGAGGTCTTCTGTGAGCTGTTCTTTAGTTTGAATTTGTTTGATGTTTTTCTTGTGATTGGACTAAGGTTATGGGTGTTAGGAAAGAATACCATAGAGATGATACCTGAAGGTATACCCACATGACATCACTGGTAGTGTCGGCCTTGATCATTTAGTGAATCCCTTAGTTCACTCAGGCTGTCATAACAAAATTCCATGGATGGGGTGGCTTATAAACAACAAATACTTAATTTCTCACAGTTCTGGAGGCTGGGATTCAAAAATGAAGTGTTAATAGATTCCTTTACCTTTTGTGAAAGCTTTTTGTCTATACTGAGTATTTTTGGAGGCTTCTCTAATTAATGTTAAGCCTGGTATTGTCACAACAGCCAAGTTTTATGCAAAAAAAAAAACCTTCCATAGCTCTCATTTGGAGAGCGTTTTTTATACCTGGTCTCTTAAATGTATGGTTTGGATTACTTTGTAGGTTGAAAACAATTGCTGTCTTTTGTGTGTGTGTGTATGTATGTGTAAAATATCCCAATCCCCATATATTTATATATAGATACATAGATTTACATGTATATGTAAATATATATTTGGGGATGGGGGATAATAGTGATGATATTTTAGTTTCTGTTCAGAAAATTCAAGTTATTCTTTGGATAAATAAGGAGCTTTCAAAATTACACAAGATTTCTCTTCCTATTCCAACTAGTGTTTATAATAGGGAGCAGTAACAGCTAAATTAAAGTTGTCTATTGATTTAAGTGACAAAAAGAAAAACTATTAAACATACCTCCTTTTATTAAAGAATCTGAGTTATGGATTTTCTTTTCTATAAGAAGACACTATTCCTCTGTCCTAACAAAGAAGTGTCATAAGTGACATACTTTTTAGAAATGTCAAAATTATTATAAGGAATAAAATATTACAACTAATTTCAGGCTTTTTAATGGATTTATGTTTATTCCAAAGTACATAACACCGTTGGTGAAATCCAGATATATTAGACAACTTCTTTGTACGTAGTACTTTTAATGACAGTTTAGTATAAAATAAAACATGTCTTAAGACCTTACTGTAAAGGAGATTCATGAATGTTTGAAGTTATAACTTCTAAAGGAATAGGAAGTATTTTCTCCTTGTAAGTCTGAGATTTTATTTTTTATGTCTATATTAATTTTATTTATTTTTTTTGCTAGCAGCTAGGCATCTCTAGTTTCATTGCTAAGCCCTGAAATTCCATTGGATACCCCTGGAATTAAAAAGGAGGTCTGGGAAGGTTAAAGTTTTTATTTCTTTGACATTTTTCACATTTTCAAAGAATGTGAAGGTATACTTTTCAGCATCTTATGGTGATGTTGCCTCCTAGAATATAATAAAATAATAATAATACTAATCTGGAAGATGGACTTCATTGATTCTGGTAATTGACAGGCCCGCGGTTGACTGACTTGGCTGGATCCAAGGGCTTACTTTAAGCCAAATTCTCCCAGTGAGGTTCCCCAGCAACTTATGGCATACATCCTTTCATGTCAAGTCCAGAAGCAAGACAGGAACTGAGTTTCACTGGCCTGGCTTAAGTACATCTCTGAAATCTCTATGGCCAGGAACATGCAGGGCTCTAACTGGCTATGTCTAAGACCAGTTATTGGTCTCAGTGGTAAAGATGTCTTTTTTGGGCTGAGGTCAGGTGAAGAGACAGTTAGTTATTCAAAAAAAATTCAGGTGATGTTGCCAAAAGAAGAATATTGGCCAATAGTGTTGTTGGGCCATTGGTAGAGATTGTCTTATTTGTATTTAGTATTGAAAGAGAAGCTTTGAATATACACTATTCTACACTAAGTGCTAACTTATGGTCACTTTGTAAACCACATTTTAAAAATGAATTCTAACAAACTAGTATTTCACCATTTTTTAAATATCCAGTTCTAAATTTGTAACAATTTTAGGATCTGTTATTAAAGCAAATCGACTGGCCACATGAATAGGACTGAACTCTGAAGAGCTATTTTGATTTTGATTTTCATTCCTGATTTTTTTTACGTGTAGAAATTTGCATAATGTTTTCATTTTAAAGTTTTTGTGTGCTGTATAAGTGAAATAGCATAATGGAACGAATACCGTGTTCAGATTCCGAATTAAGCCAATTTTTGGCTTAATTGCTCTGTGTCTTAATTTTCTAATCTATAAAATGGGGAAAACATGGTAATCTAATAAGGTTGTGTGAAGATGAAATAAACTAACCCAGATAGAGGTGGGTGATTAGCTAGTCACTAGCATGTAGAGCCCATGTTACTACAACATCATGCTCAGTGCTTCTTATTGATTCAGGTATTTTTGTTTGAAATTATTTGAAATTTCTTCTACTAGAATTTAATTTTAAAGATTTTTCTTAATGGTTTTGTATTTCAGTAATGGTGTATTAACTGTCTAATATCAGAAGAATGATGTGATAACTTGGGAACCCAGGCTAAGGAATGAATAAAATAGTATCTCCACAAAGGAGTTGAGTCAAATGGGGAGGTGGAGCACATTATTTTATGCATGATAATTCAAAGAGTGGAATTGTGGAAATGCAAGTTGTCACATAAACTTTCTTTGCCAATGCTGTACTCCCCCAAAATTTGCTGTATAAATGCTGACTGTGTAAAATAAAAATTTGGACTAATTTAAGGCTTTTTTAGATCTTTTACAATGCAAAATCATTTTTTATGGCTCCTAAAAATTGAAGAATTTAGAGACTATAATATTTCATTTTATTCATTTTTTTCAGTGTTTGAAAGATGTATGGTGATCCTGAAACCTTCAGACATAAGACAACTTCTAGCAACTTCAGGGAAGTTTGTCTGTACTCAGGCTGCAGTATTTTCAGCAAACATGATTGGACAGAAGGCTTATTCCTATATTTTGGAGTGGAAAGCTTAAGCCAGCGAAGCCAAATCCTTACAGCAAGCAGCATGCCTGGCTCCTTGCTGATTGCAAACAGGCATTTAAAATGTGAATTGGAAATCAGATGTTCATTACTTCCAGCAACATGGCATCAAAGGTGTTTCTTAAGTTTTATGTGTTTGGGGACAAAATACTACACTTATACGTCTACAGTTTCCACCAGGAACTCTGATATAGAAGTTGCATTTTTATGTATTTCCTTTCTTCATCCCCTGTATTCTGCACAGTTGTGCCCTCTTACTAAGTAATTCAGGAATAAGGTCTTGGAATACATAAATCAGAAACTTAAGAAGTAAAACTAATATTTGCTCAGTCTCTTGGCCATCGTGATGTCTTATAGTTAAAAACCAATGAAAACAATTTTTAAAACACCTTGGGATAAATTAGAAGAAATAGTGCACCTACCGCAAAACTTATAGTTAAAAAAGTTGGATCTTTTTTCTCAACAGGTACCAGCTGTAAATAAGAATGAACTAGGGGCCAAAATGCAAAACCAAAAATGAAACAGCTCTGTGTAGTTAGTAAATTCTAGTTTGACCTGTAACTGAATATTGTGGCTTCATATGTATTATTTTATATTGTACTTTCCCCATTATTGATGGTTTGGACTTTAAGAGAATTCCATAGTTTTTATTATCACGAAAATGAGACTATTTGAAAAGTGTATTCTAGAAAGCAGTGTACTAACTGAAGTGAATGCTTGTATATATTAAGATAGCCTTAAACCTTTTCTCTAATGCCTTAACTGTCAAATAATTAAAACTTTTTAAAACATAGGATTATAGTCAGCATGCTAGACTGAGGGGTAAACACTGATGTGGTTAGAGCAAGTACTGATGCTGTCAGTGTTTATTTAGCACTATGTGTTTATGCTGCAAAAGTGCAATATTAGACACTAGCTAGCTAGTACTGCTGCCTCATGTAACTCCAAAGAGGAAAACAGGATTTGATTAATTCAGTGCACATTTCTTTAAGTTACTCATATTGTCCTTTGCTTGGATGCAGTGCCATACAGAATTATGTGGCTGCTATTTTTATTTACTTTACATTACTTTGATTTACACCTTGGAGAACCAGACATCCCCTCTTGAGCTCACCAGCAATGGCCTTTTGACTGCAGTAGGAAAAAAATAAAAAACAAAAACAATTTAGTGTGAAAATTGGTGATGACTGGCACTTAAGATCAGAAAAATGTTCTTTATACTTGATGCCTTAAGATGCTGTCTGCCCAGAGCTCTGAAAGATAGGCAGTAATATTTACAAAACTGAGATTATGTAGAATTGTTACATTTGATAATAAAACACCTGTTTAATCTCAATATTGCATTCTTTTTGTTATTAAAAGAGCTATAATAATGGTAGATGAGCATGGGTAAGCCATCTTTTCCTGAGGGGTAAAGTTTTTCCCTAAGTTTATAAGTATTTGTAAAAGCTATCAATGATAAATGCACTCCAGATACAGTTCAAGCAATCATCCTTAGAGCATTAATTATTGAAACTATGACATTCTTAACTATTATGATAGTCCTAAGTGCATTTGGGCTTTACATAACACTGGAGCTCTATTTGCCTGAAAACTTGAAAACCTATTTAAGCTACATGAAACTAAGAAGATCTAGAACTTTAGTGTTTCTGTATTCAATACTCGCTTTTTTCCCAATTGCTCTGTCCTTGCTGATGCTAAGTTCTCTGATATTCTCTAAAAAATTCTACTCATTAGGACCATGGTTAAGTCTTAACTGACTTCTTCATTTCAGAGCTATACGTGTTGTCAGTATCACTTACTTGACCTATATAATCTTGTTATAGAGTTCAAATGTATCAATTCTGAATTTTAATTATAACCACAAGGTAGGAAGTATACCTGTATTACACTCAGTGCCTAGCACATTTCTGTTTGCCCTTGTTAAGAAATCAGCTGAATGAAGTTTAGTTCACCTGGGGAAGTATTTCAGTCCCAGTCCTTGCCGATGTCATTTACAAAAATGGAGCAATTGCTTTCAGGTTTGTACTTCAGCTTTGGGGCTGTGCCATCATCTGCAAGGAGGTGGCAGAGTTCCCTAAGCAAGCTGAACTTCTGGTCCGTGTTCCTCTTTTCTTTGATGTCTCTGACAGACATTTAATGTCGCCCATGCTTTTCCTTGCCTTCACCAAAACCAAAGTTACCTGGGCTCATTTAGCTCCCTGAAATAGTATCTTGTGTAGCTGCTTTTCTAATGGCAGAATAGAAAAATAGGCAGAAGGAAATGAATAAGGGTAATGGGGAAGGAAGATAAAGAGTGGAGGACTGGAATATCATTTTATATTTTAGGTTTATAGTTGATTCACAATTTCTCCCTGCCTTTACCCAGCTCTGCAAGGTGGGGATTGGGGAGCGTTAACATATACAAAAGTAGATAGAATATTGAATACCATGTACTCTTTACCCAGCTTCAACAGTGATGAATTCCAAGTCAATCTTGCTTCCTTTCCACTTCTCCCACTGTTGTATTATTTTAAAGCAAGTTCTTTGGGTCAAGTTTAAAATGGGGCTACAAGTTTAAAACTTAGCCACTGTAGGAGGTAAACTGGTAGAATATTCTGTTTATGAATGTCTTCTGTTTAAGGTTACAGGTGTGCACTAATCTATTCTCCAGTCTGTGTGCTAATATGAGGAAACAGACTAGACAGAAGGTGATCTAAACTTGGAGGATCAGAAGGCCACCAGGATAAAATTGGGGAGTCAAAGCACTGAGTGAATGCCTTAGGGAGAAAATTCTTTTTCTACATGCTTGCTACTTCCTTTCTGTTGAGCTATTAAAGGCCAAGATCCCAAAGTGTGAGCCTACTCAGGGAAAAGGTTCAGAAGCAAACTACTTAACTTTCTCCTAATTTAGACCTATGTTCTTTAACAAGTGAAAATCAAATGTTTAATATATGCACATGGACAGATAACTTTGGGTATGTATGATATTGCTGGACAAAAGAGAAAGGGGTAGGGGATGGAGCATTACATTTCAGAAGTGAGAATGGGCGATTTACAGGTAGTTGAGGAAGAGTGGAACATTCAAGGAAAATTCTGCTGGGCAACTCAGACAATGGGACACAAAGTAGGTAGCTAACAGGTCCCTTCCTACACCATCTTATTTCCCATACTTAATTCGGCTAAGGCAAACATTCTAAGATCCTGTTCCCAAGGTAGGTTTTTCTAGCAGAATCACTTGGGCAGGAAGGGTAGTGTCAAAGTTTCTTTCTGAGTCTTGTTTCTTAATATACAGCTTAAAATCAATATCCTAAAAAGGCAGAGTGCAAAACTTTGGTTCCCAGAGCTCAAAAGGGCAAAGTTATGCTCTGCAAGCAGCTTCAGAGCTCAAATTGCAAAAATCCAAATTTTGGTCCACAAGTTATGTTAAAGTCTTAGAAATCCTCATTTCTCCTTTTGCATCAGACCTGGTAGAATGTGACAGTATGAATGAATCCAGTGATGATTCTGAGTCCCATTGCCATTGCCAGAGTGGCATTGCTCCCTGCCCTACATCCCCTTGTCATATGGAAGAGGGAAGTTAAAATTTCATAGGGGATTTAGTCCTGGTGACCAAAGTAATTAAAATATAAGGGAATATATACTTATTCAGCATTACAAAAGTCAAATGCACTATCTTGATGAATCATTTCTATGTGCTACCATGATTTTAGTAGATACAGTTGACTTCAAACAATGAGAAAAGCAGTAGGCCATAAGCTTAAATGCTATAAACATGATCAGTAAGTCTATGAATATCATGTTGATAATTTGTAATATGGATGGGAACAAATTCCCTATTCCACAATGTAGGAAGGAAGCAAGGGAACTAAAATATTAAGTCAATTTACATTCAGAGACGGCAATTTGCTGATCAGCCCTGCAGACTCCCAGGAGGACACCTTCAGAACAAAGGAAGATTTCTTCTGGGATTGCTAATAATCCATTCCCCACACCGTGAAGGGGAAACAAGAAAAAAAAAAGTTTTAAGTGGCTGCCCTACACAAAATTATCCATTTCCTATGGCTGAAACCATGGGGAACCTATAGATTAAAGACTAAGAATTGCTAGCAGGCCTTTAGTGCTAGATACTCTCCCTTCCTCACTGCATATCCATATCAAAGGAAATGGGTTAACAAAGTCTTAAATTGTAACTCACAGGAATTAAAAAGTGACATAAACTGAATTCCCCAAATACTTGGGGTCCATCTCAGTGTCTTTTGGTCCTTCTCAGGGCCTTTACTCTGTCTCACTGTCCCCATCTCTCTATTGTCTCTGTCCCTTTGAGTCTCTCAGACTCTACCTCTGAGAGGAGACCACACTGTGGAGTGCTATCTCTACTCTAATGAACATTCCTATTGACTTTAGAGTACCTTTGAATTCTTTATTATACTTCACCAAGAACTCCCTTCTCTCAGTGCAGGGCTTCAGTTTACCCTACTTGGGGAATTTTCCCTATCCTACATCATTATTATCTTACAGCTGCTCTGCTCCTTCCCAAATTGGTCTCACCATCTACCATTTCAATCGCATCTACTATACTGGAGATCCATACTTTATGATAGGAAACCAATCGTAAATACCAACCAAGAGTCCTCTTGGCTGTTTTCCAGCACACTGGGCTCAATTTGACCCACAGACTCTGAAGGAGCAGAGGCCACAATCTAGACTCCCTGATGGGGAAATCTAGCCATTTAATGGGAGCATTAATTACATCACTATACTCCAATTAGACCTCTATTATAAATAGCTAGGTAAATAGATTTTTTACGTTCAAGCCTTTTCCTACTCTGAGAAAATGATTCCCTCTTACAGAAGTACAGTCTAACTACTCTAGCTTTACTTCACTCGAATAAGTCTACCTCTTGCTTTTCTGAATCTTCCTTGGCCAAATCATTGGCTTCTTCCACTTCTCCATACCCGGGAAAATCTCTCCCACCATCTAAGACTTCCTCTACACCTCTACAGAAGGTCTGCTCTTTAGTAGAGGCGCTAGGATTAATTTGGACCCCAACTTGTCCACATTTTTCACTTATAGAGCTATTCTTTTCTTTCTTTTTTTTTTTTTTTTAGGTGAGTCAACCCTTGGTTGACCTCACAGATTGTAAGGACCTTGTCAGCTTACAATCCCTTATTTTTTATTTTTTTACACCTACAGCACTTGGTCTTCCTAAGTGGTCTCCCATCCAAGTACTAACCAGACCCAACCCTGCTTAGCTTCTGAGAGCAGATGGGATCGGGCTTGTTCAGGGTGGTGTGGCCATAGATTTGGGAGATATTCTGAGAAACCAATGGGTATAATAATACCTTACAACATATTATATTTGTTTATAAGTTCACCTAGAAGGCACCATGATTATTCTGGGACAGACCTTATCAGACCAGGCATTAGAGCCCCAGGCTCATGAGGGGGAAGGAAGGATAGAAGCTAGGTACCTAGATACTAGTGGCCTTTCAAGGGCAATCGTAGCCCAGGTCCACAAGTACCCCACTCATCGAAGTGCATCATCTGCAACCAACCTGGCCACTGGGCCAAAAAAAAAAAAAGTCCCAATGAAGACAAGTCTCCCAAATCTGCTTATGACAATGTTACCAGTTGGGTCATTGGGCTGCCTTCTGCCCCAAAGGTAGAAGGATCCCAGGATCAGAGCCAGTCACAGGCTTCCAAATTGTTGCATGGACTGAAAGGCCCCCTCCAGTTGGCCCCATCACAAGAAATGTCCATCAATGGACTGGAGCCAAGGGTATAATTGGACATAGCACGTAGGGCGATTACTTTCCTTTTGGAAACAGGAGCCACCTACTCTGTCCTTACTTCCTTCTCTGGACCCTTCTCCTCTCAAACCTGCACTGTTTCAGGAGTCACCAGGAAGTCAATTTCTCTATTTTACTTTGTCTTCATGTTGCCTATGGGATAAGTATCTATTTATACCTAAATACCCAAGCCCTCTTCTAGGCTAGGACAGTCCTCACCTTTTTAGCCAAACCTCAGCTCATGATCTACAAAATTCACTTTAGGGGAACCATTTTATAGTAAATAGGTAATCTCTCTTTTCCTACCACACTGACTCAATGATCCTAGGCTCTTATGTCAGGTCACTCAACTAATTTATTAACCAAGAGTATGAGGATAATTCTCCAGTCTCTCAGCTACAGCCACTTTGGAAGGGACCATACCCTGTTCTTTTTTCCCTAACTGCAGTGAAGGTCCTCACAATCTCCAGTTGGATCTACCACTCTCGAGTCAAACCTTATCCTGAGACTCTACAGCAGACTCTACTTACACCTGTGAACCAACAGAAGACTGAGGTTCCCCTTCAAAAAAAGAAAAAGCAGGATAAATTTTGTATTGCAGGGGAAACTACAGGCAGCACTGCACTTGGCCTTCAAAGGGAGTTATTGGAGGAAATGCTATTGGAGGAAATGCCATCAAGGAGACAGCCTTTGCCCTGACCCAAATCCAGGAATAACTGGATTCCTTAGTAGGCGTAGTACTTCCAAATCAAAGAGGCTTGGATCTTCTGACAGCAGGTCAAGGGAGAACATGCATCTACCTCAAAGAAAAATGCTGTTTCTATAACAACCAATCAGGCCAAGCATTTGTGGCTAGTTAAGCCAGCAGCTTTTATGGCCTTTGTGCCCTAGGTTTTGGACTAATTTATAACATCTATACAATCTTTACAATTCACATCTATACAATCCTTTCTCCTGCCACTTGTTGTTCTTCAAATCTTATTTTTTATTCTCTCCTCCCAGGACCATCACTTCTAAATTGCCTTGTTCAATCTATTTCTTCTAGAGTCCAAGCAATTCATCTCCAAATGGTCCTTCAAGTGAGATATCACTCAATCTAATCAACAGATCCTATACCATACTGTAGACCTTTAGATTGAGATTCGACGACCTTTGCCTCCAGTTGACAGAGAGTATGGGGACCCAATCTTTCACCTTCACTCCGTTCAGCCTGAAGTAGCTAGAGTGGTCATCATTCAAAAACCCAGTGATTTGGGTCCCTAATACTTGAGGGGAAAATGTTAGGTAGTTAGACATGAGCAACAGGAGTAACCACAGAAACCTCCATTGAAGATCTTCTTTAAGGACCTCCCAGAAATAATAGCCCCTTTATAGTTATAAATTAGCCTAAATCCTAGGGCACAAAGGCCATAAAAGTATCTGGCTTAACTAGGCACAAGTACTTGAGCAGAAAGTACTACCCTAACTTGCCCATAACCTTAGCCTCATTATACTATTATAATGTCATGCCTAAGCCCAGAAAGTCCTAATTATAACAGACTGAATTCCAAGTAACTACATGTGCAGTAGGCAGGTAGTTATAACAGCCAAATGTCAATCAGAATGACCTCATGTGCCAATCACCTAGGAACACCTTTGTAAGCACCCATCATGGCCCTAATACAATACAGACCTTCCCACTTTTGTGCTGTTATAGCTCTCCTTGCTAAAAACCTGCTCCTCCCTTGGAGTGTATTCCACTTTTTATCTTTTATTTTTGCCTCCAAAATTCCATGGGGCTGCAGCCTTCCATAGCTTGGCCCTCTCCTTTTAAAATGTGCTTTCAATAAATCTTACTTCTAAATCTCTCTGACCTGTAATTCTTTACTGCATTGGTGGGGAAGAACTGAGGACCCCACCACCACCACCACTATACTGCTGGGGTGATGCTGGATTTCACATCACCCCAGTGAAAACAAAAAGTAACCAGCTAAGTCATGTAATGGGTTATTGGGTTATTCATTCTTATTAAGTGATTTTTTTCTAATCAGGTTTCTACTTCTCCAGAGGTGTGTGTGTGTGTGTGTGTGCGTGTATATATATCTCAAATAGTATGGCAACAACACAAACTCTACCTTGTTTAGCCATCATGTAGCCTAAGGCCATACAGTTGTCTAAAACTACCTGAGCAAGGGAGTCTAGTGATTCCTGTTGGGCAGAAATAGCTTTAGCCATTTCTTCAGCTATTTGACTTATAGTAGCAGGTAAATTTCTTATTTTACCTCTGTTGATATATACCCCTGCACTAGGGATTAGTATACTGAGAATGCTTTGTCCTATGCTGTCATTGCAGATCCCTTTAGGATCTAACAATGTTTCTATTCTGATTGAATAGGACTGCTAAAATGATAGAGGGTTTCTATAAACAGATATAGGAGTAATAAATTGTCCTAATAAGCAAACCCCTTCTAGTTTCCAGCTGTCCAGACACCTATGTGCCCATCCCTTAGTTGAGGCGGGTGGGTGGTTCTATTCTAGTTCCACAAACAAAAATAAGCCCAAATGGTGCACAAGTATTCCTCCAAGAGTAGTCTCATTTATAAACTGATTCATAAGTATAATAGAAGGAATTTTCTCTAATGTAGGGGGAATTGTGTGCATGCTGGCCAGAATTCAACTGCTTGATATCCAATAGATGGATAAATTCTACATATAAAATGGTCATTTTTTTTTTCTTTCTCCTAAATATATTTTTGAAGTATATAATCAGAGGACAAAGGAGGCCTAGGTTTGTGAAACTGGCAACAGGAACAACTAAATAAATATTGGTCCTCTATTGATTGAGGGATTGTGGTGACATATCCAAATCAGAGAGGTCACCTCCTTTAGCTGCACTTGGGAGAGCTTTGTCAAGACACTATCTTTCTAAGCATAAATGGTTATAAAATGGTTATAAAAAGGATGCTTGATTTAGTTGTCATCGTAACAAGTGAACACTTAAATAGTAAAGAAAGTAGGAAAGGCATAGTAAACTTTTATCAGAGAAAAAAACAGATCCCAGGCTCCTTACTTCTAGGGGATCTTCAGTGAAAGTCAACTAACTATAAGAGGGTAACAATAGTAAGGAATAGGATAAGAGAAAAATTG
Organism: Eonycteris spelaea; assembly: GCA_003508835.1. Lineage (NCBI taxonomy): Eukaryota > Metazoa > Chordata > Mammalia > Chiroptera > Pteropodidae > Eonycteris > Eonycteris spelaea. Next base: position 376,528 of record PUFA01000391.1, read on the forward strand.
TTACAGTTAGGTATTCTGGTGAAGTTCAGGCATCAGGTGTCAGTTTCTTTATTCTTAATCATCTCTGGAGAAACATCTGCTTCTCATCCTGGTGATGACTTTGTTAGGCATAGTCTGGTTTCACAGATGGGTTCTGTAGTCCAATCTTCTTCTGGAGTCTGAGCCTTCTTTAAATGAGAAAGATGAATCCAAGAGTCAATACCTTGTAATTTGGCAGCACAGGATTGATTAAAAGCACCTGATAATATCCTTTCCAATGAAGCTGTAGTAAGTCTGAGTTGGTGTCTTTTCCAACAGACAAAATCTCCTGGTTTTAAATGGGGAAGCTGGTTTTTGTCTCCTGGGAGCTCATTGTGGAAGAAATATGTGCATGCTCCCCACAGTGATGGAATGCCTAGACCTATGTTAAAGGGCAAATGTCCTTATTTCAATGTAGTTCAGTGGGATTCCATAATATGGAGGGTGGAGGGATATTTGGAGCCCACCCCCAAGCTGGTAATCACTACCTTGGAAGCTACAACAAAACCACTGAAAACATGTAAACCCAACAATAATAAGCATGTGTTGGTTAAATGAATCTTCACAACAACCTATTACAGTAGGTAATACTGTTATTATTGTATAGACTAGGAACCTGGGGTGTAGGTTAATAAAATCTGTTCACAGTTGCATAGAAAATAAAGGAAGGGTTCGGAATTTAAAGTAAGATTTGGAGACTGTTTGGTGTGGGTTCATAGTTGCTCCTTTATGTTAAGCCTCTTTTCCCAGGATTGCCCAAATATAGTTAATTGTTTACAGAATCATGTTCCTTTGACCCGCCCTTTTACTTTATTGCCAGCATGCCATTACTTCAGCAGCTGAATTATTTAGTAGCTGTTATTGTTGCTGTTCTAAAAGTGGATGTTGATAAATGGGTAACAAAACAGCTGTTATACACTCAATTTAAGCCTGTATTTTACAACTGAAACCCATGTGACAGTAGAGTTAAACACAAAAACATTAAAAAAAAATGTGGAATTCTGCTTGTTCTGTTTCTCGCCTTCTTTGTGATTCATCCTTCCCTACCTGATGGTGTTTCTTGTGGTTCCTTCCTCAGCTGCCTTCTCATCTATTCACTCTCTGGGAAAACTCACTTCCTTCCACACTTCTCTGCAGAACGATGGACATTTATACCCAACAATGTAACAGATTTCCATTTGGATGTCTCCCAGGCATTTCAAATTCAACATACTTAAAATAGAGCGTACCTTTCTGTTTCCAAAAACCTGCTTCTCCTACATTCTCTTTACTTCAGGAACCAGCACCATGTACCATCAGGTGTTAAAATTAAGAAACTCAGCTTCCTCTCCTCACTATTCTAGTCACCAGCATCTCACCAGTTTTTTCCCCTCAATATTGGACTCCTTTCATCTGCTTTCCTCATTGCCAGAACGCTTTTTTTTTTTTAAAGGACAATCTTTTAAGGTAAAAAAACAGACCCTATTATATGTTCCTTTTTAACCACTTTATTGACTTATGATTGAGATACAAAAAGTTGTATATATTTATGTATACAATTTAATCAGTTTGGAGATAAGTATACACCAGTGAAATCCTCACCATAATCAATGTCACAAACATCCATCACCTCCAAAAATTCCCTCTCACCTTCTTCATTTTTGTGTGTGATAAGAACACTTAACAATGATTACATGTTCTTAAAATTTTTTTGTTAAAGGTTCCCATTTGCTATAGAAAAAAATCTACACATATCTTACTGCATGATATTACATGAGCTGACTCCTACCTATTTTGAGCTTTTTCAAGGCACTCTTTCCCTCATCCTCTACACTTTGTACTTTTTCCAGGTCTTTGCCTTAGTCTTCATTTCCTGTACCTGAAACACCATTTTTTTTCTTGTTATCCTTTCTTCACTAATAGCTACTCAGAAATATTTTTCTGAAGAAGGCCTTTCCTGACCCACTAGACTCAATAAGATCTCCCTGTAATCAGCTACCCATATTTTAACTCTCATCAGGGCAGTGTGAATCTTCTTTCACACTGACTAGCCAGTGCTTGAAAGATATACAATAAATATTTGTTGAACAAATAAATTTATGTGCATCCCTGCAGTTGAAAATTAATGTGATTCTATACAGTTTTCTTTTAAGAACTTTTATAAATTTAAATGTTGATAAATGCAAAATTGTTTTTCTTAAGCACCATTTAAAATATTTAAAATTTAAGCATTAATCCACTTATTAATAGTATGCTTTTCACACTGAAGTACTGTACAAATTCAGTCACTTTTTACATTGAAGAACACATCCAAAGAGAGAGTACGGTATGAAATTTACCTCAACGTGATTTCAGCTGCTTCTGCCATCTACTGGACATGTAGCACGGGCTTTTCAGGGGCCTATTCTGAACCAGAGTACTTATCCAGGATTCTAACAGGATTTTAAAACTTTATCTATATTTAAATTATATAATCATCGGTAATTTTTGTACTGTATTTAAAAAAGTCATAGTAATTTTCCTTACACATAATTTTTAAATAATTTATTATTTATATTATAATGTCAACATATTTTTAAATGGTCACACATAAATCATTATGGTGATAAGGCACATTTTGGTGGGAAATATTTTTTTCCCCAAAAAATCACTGTGCTCTTTTGGTTTTAAGATATCTGTAATTTGGAAGTGATTAGTCCTCACCACAGCAGGTCTAGAAATGCCTGGTAAATCATCTCCTCTGGCTGCTGGTTGACTGAGTAGTTGAGTGGCAGCTTTTAGGACTGCACTACGTCCACCGAGGTCTAGCCTGAGCCCTTTGTAGGGTGGGAAAACAGCAGAAGCAATTTCATTTGGCAAGGCTTTAGAAATGACATATTCTTTTCTGAATTAAAGGATCTGAGGCACATGGAGTCCACCTGCTATTTAACAGCCTTCCTTCTGTCATAAGAAAGAATTAAATCTGTTATTTACATGTGCCTGGAAGGCCTGAGAGTAATTGATGCTCAGGTGGCATCCATAAATAGGGTTGATGGAGTTAGCAAAAACATAAAAACAAACCAAACCCAAATCAGAATATTCAGTTAAATGGGAATTTCAGATAACAAATAATATTTAGTATAAGTATGGCCCAAATATTGCATGGGACATATTATACTAAAGTGTCTTAAGTTTTTTTTCTGGCAACTCTAATATAATTTAATTTAATTCAAATTCACAAATATTTAGAGGTAGGTATTACGCCCTAAAAGAAAAGAGGAAGGATTCTTGGTACAAAGTCGGTAAACTGCATACTAAAATAGAAGCTTTCCTGGGAAAATCTCAATAATGGGTTATAGTATCAATAATGATTTGCTTTATTTATGAGTATTATTTCGTATGAGCAATTTGGTGAAAAAAATTTTTTAGGGGATTGTTAACTCTAATAACACTACTTAAGAAAATGCCCTAGGCTGTCTAGGATGTCCAGTTCAAAAATCTTTAAATAGAATACACATTGTTTAATGTATCCCACCTGGGAAGATTACATAATCCCAGTTTGACTCTGTTGGTTTGTATAATTGTGCTTTCTCAGCAGAAAAGAGACAGCAGACCCTTATGATGAGTGGCAACGGGGCAAATGTATTCAGGAGGCACCGAAGCACAGCTTCTAATGAGGACAAGTGAGGCCTCCTTGAGGAAGCAACTGGGGGAGCAACTGACACACACCCTTTATCCCCTTCCTTTTTTTTTTTTTTTAACTTAAAAATAGTTGTCTTTGTATTCCACAATTTGCTCAAATACTGGTTTCCTTATAAACTTTCTATAGGATGTTTTTTAAAACAAATCCTTCACATTGTGTCTTGACTATGACTTATGGAATTTCAGGGAAATATATCTGTGTGTTTTTGTTGCTTAATTTGTACTGAAGGGATGGCACGTGGTCACATGCAGTCCATGTGGGATTCTGGTATGACATTTAGTAAGTTTTTTGACGTGGACTATCCCTTTGATGCTGAAGGTAATGCATTTGTGGAAAGAAGGAACTGTACATTTAGATTACTGCTCTCTGCATCTTCCAGTTTTTCTGTTATCTTCCCAATTAATGTGGACTCTTGTGACTCTGGGATTAGATGCTATACCACCTCCCATACTTTTTTTACAGGAAAAGTATAGGGAAAAAATTAATCTATTAGAACTAGTGGAAAGCTGAGATGAAACAGTCTCAAATCAAAGGACTGCTCGCATGGATAGTGCAAAATATACGACTTATCATGTTGTTCTTCTAAGCCATACTCACAGCTAATATTTACTATTATCATAGCTTTTAAGTCAGTTCTCAAAATATTTGTCTACAATGTGATCTCAAAGAGTTAAAAGAAAGGGGATAAAATACGACCAAAATACAAGCCAGAATGTAATGGCGGTAAGGGTGCTATGTGTTTTCAAAAACAAATCACGTTTGGTTCAGACTTCACAAAAGACTCAAAAATAATACAAATATGTTGTTACCAATGGATAATTAAAATTTTATTACCTGATAAGATGAAACAAAATTCCTATCTTTCATAGAAGAAAAGCCGAACTATACAAGTATTTCACACTACTTATTCTGTTACTGTTAATAAGATGAAGCACTTATTTGACAGAAGAATGCTTTTGAAATAGCCTTTGCCTGTATTTTTTGGTTTCAAGTCCTTGGGAGTTTTGTTTTATATTCTTCTCATATCCTTGCAGTGCATTGTGGCACAGAGAAAGCACATGATTAATTTCAAGACAGAAACTTCAGAAATCATCATCATTTATCATATTCAACTTGTTATCAGGCCCTGTAGATTTTTACCTCCAGCATCTTTTGAATCCATTCTCTATGAACATTTTTCATTTCTACAGCCTTATTCCAAGATTATTTCTTACCTAGCTTCCTAATCTACATTTCCCAAAGACTTAGATTCTTAAGAAACGTTTCACATTACTTCCTAAAAATATCCATTGCATACAGTTCTCATTCTAGAAGTGACAAAAAAGCATATTGTCCTCTGAGAGTAGATTGTAAATACAAGACCATTTGAGTAAATGTAAGGTGTTTGAGATTGGTCAAGGTATGGCAAAGGGTAATAAAATGACCCTTCAAAATTTGGACTGGAAACTGGTTTGCAGTGGTAAAATAATCAAGTTATCACAGGAAGAGACCTTAGGATCATGTGACCACTAGCTATGTGCATTACCATCTGGAAGCAGCTGGTTTTATAGGATTATGGAATGACCTACTGAAAAGTCAGGTATAATGCCTGCTGCAATGCAACATCTTGAGCAGTTGGGAGTCTCCCTTTTTGGATGAATGACATACTTTGAATAAAAAATGGCCTATTTCCCTCAAAACAAAATTACACAGTTTGGGGATATAATGATATCCAGTCTCATGATCCTTATGTGGAGGTTTTAAGGAGTCAAGGGAAAATTGTTTCTACTAGGGCTCACAGTCACAATTCCACTGATATCTATCTAAAGATTGGATAATTAGCTCTTTTTTCATATGTCTATTTCACTTAAAGAAGTATTTCTTCTCTATCCATTACTGTATGGCAGGACTTAAATTTACTGTTAAGTCCATCAGTCACCTTGAGGTGATTCTGAAGGAACTATAGGAGGAACGCACATTAGCTCAAGACCCTTGACTTGGAAAACAATGGTCCTCAGTGGCCACTGTATTGTTCTCCCATGAGTTGGAACGCTTGCAGTGGCTCATCTCATGAGGACACTCTGGTATCTGCAGCCCATGTCATGGGCTTTGCTCTATCTTGCACTTTTCTAGATCCATACATTCTGTTCTCTCTGCTTTGACACAGGTCTTTTCTGGTTCACTGGTACTCTCTACTGTTTCTAACTCCTAGTCCGTGTTGTTTGACAGCAAGACAAATTTACAGGCAACCAAAGGCATAAATAGAGTTCTGGAATTGTTTTTGCACAGTACTGAACTGACAGCTGCTCTTCAAACATCTTAAGTTGACAAAAATGCTGTTAGGGTAATATTGCTGCCTGCTAAGAATGGAACATCCATACTTACCCCATGATTTCAGCGAGTTTTATGATTTTTTTCTCTTGCTCTAAAATGGCATTTTGTCAGTTCTTAAATTTACTTCTATATATTCCTGGTATTTGTCGTAGAATGTTATATGTCATAAAAGTGAAGACATAAGCACTGTAACGAGTTAAAAGTATGGCCCACTCCTCTGGAATATCTAAATGCGTCCTGCCCCCTGCATAGATCATAGTATTAATGTTTTTAAAAATAATATCATGAAATGAAAATTTATTTAACAAGTTTGGGTAAGACACTGAGCTCTAACTACAAGCTTCTTTCTTTAATGGTCAAGTACCCTACTAAACCTAAGCACCAACCCATAGTGAGTGTTCTGCAGCGCTCTGAAATCTCTCTGAGAATGCAGGCCCCAAAGGGGTCCCGAGTCCTGGATTCCTGTTCTAGCTCTGACCAGCTTTATGACTAGCACTTCGTTGGACCTCACTTTGTCCTCTGTAAAATGAGGCAGGGATGCGGGCTGCATCTGTGGTATTCTCTTAAGTCCATGAGTCCAATTACACAGGTTGCGGAAAAATCGCGCTAGCGCACCCACCTTGGTAAGGACAGTGAGGTGAAAAGTCTGCTACGAGGCCAGAAGCCTGGTTTCCCCTGGAGGCGCGGGCGCGTCCGCAGCGCCCCGGCATCGAGTCGCCTTCCTGCCGGCGGAGTTCCAGGCGCACCAGCCAAACGCTCCCGCCGCTCTCCGCTCCGTGCACTCTGGTTCCCGGGCCCGTCCAGGGGGACGCTGTTGGCTGGGGTACCGAAGGGGCGGGTCAGGAAGTGGGGCGCGGCGGCCGGGAGCGGGTTTCGGGCTGCAGAGAGCTTCGGCGACGCGGAGGGCGGGACCCTCTCGGCTGCGCGGGAGCCGCAGGGGTAATCCCGGCCTCCAGAAACGATGGCGGAGGTAGAAGGTGACGGCTCAGGGGTTCAGCGCGCCAACTGACTCCCGAAGTCTCGGGAAAGAGGGGCGGGGGCGCAAGGGGCCTGGGGGCTGGACCTGGGAAGCTGCTTGGGGTGGGCTGGAGGGAAGAGCGGGGCAGCGAGGGGAGGTTTGTGGAGAAATTCAGAAGGAGCGGAGGGAATAAACCGAAGTTTTGTAGGCCGAGTGGAACAAAGGTGGAGCTTAAAGTTGGGGATCAGGTAGGAAGAGCAGCAGCTGTGGGGGGTGTTTGAGAGAGAGGGCTGTGAGCACGTAATTCAGGGGGTGAGGGACATAGTTTGATTTAGAAGATGTAGGTTTAGGTACTGAGTGCGTATTATAAAGTGATAGTTGTTTAACCAGATGCCTCCTTCTGAGTGCGCTCTTTAGGGGGTTGCGGATACTGACAAATACAGTTCCCAGATTAGAGACGGCGCATGCCAAGGGACAAAAGAGGCTGGGATTTGAGATTAACATGTAAAGTGAATTGGGAGGGGATGAACGAGCAGAAACTAAAGGCCAAGTTTACTTATCTGGTATGGGAGTTGGCAAACGGCTGACGCCTGTAAGTAGTTGAGGGGGAATTGGGAGGGCGAAAAAGGGTCGGCTGGACAAAGCTTTCCATGCTCTCAGGGCCAGGGCCAAGAAAATTAATTCATTCAGCAATATGTAGTTATAGGAAATGATAGATATTGAGAGAAGGATTGGGGAGTTGGGAATAATTTAACTAGTGATAGCTATTCTGAGAAACATTCATGGCATAATAACTTCATGATACTCGTACTAGCTTCAGGAAGAGGCATAGGTATATATGAGGTGTTGACTGAGCAGTTTTCATTTTGGTGCAAAACATGACTTTTAACCCTACGAATGGAGTTTGAATGTGATCTATTGAGATTTAAGCCTTATTGAATGAACCAAGAGTGCAAGGGAGTTTCAAGAATTCAGTGGAAAGCGATTTTAAAAATTCATTTGTAAGAAATGTTTGCTGTTCTCTGACTTGCTGTCCGTCTGTATGTTCACAGTGGCTTTATATTTGCTTTCTCGTCCTTGAATTTTCAGTGTTAAAACTGATCAAGATTTGAGACTCAACCTAAAACAGCTTCAAAAACAAAACGGTTTGTAGTTGTTAAGGAATAATGTAATTCCATTTGTTGCCTAGGTTTTATCTTTGGTTGCAGCATATTATTTAAGACATTTTTGGTATTTTTTCCTTTTCTGACTAATTCCATGAGTAGGTTGATAAGGTAGCTTGTATGTTTCTATAAGCACTTTCATGCTTATGTTAAAGCATAAAAACATTAACACTGCGGTACTGAAAGTTTTAATATTCTGCATCGTACAAAATGAGAGATTGTTTTGATTGTCGTTACACATATAAATAGATATGATGCGAACCAATTAAAATGTATATTGAAATTTTACTTATGTGATATAAAATGAAAAAATGATTTTTGGTTGTAGATTACAAATATTCCAGAGTAATTAAATGCATCTTATATAAGACAAAATAATGGATTGCAGGTTAATTAAAATATATTTCATTCAACACATTTTTAAATTCCATAAAACTTTGGGTGCTACTGTGGTAGGTGCTGGATATAATTGTCAACAATGAATGAGTAATTAACTTCTTATTCATTATTATAATAATGCTAATAATGATGTTCTTAAGCATGTCTGTGTGCCAGGCATTGTTCCGAGTGTTTTACATTTATTTGGTACTTGATACTTTTTTCAAGACACACTGTTATCTTATATTCACTGTATTAAAATTAAATAGTTGTTTTACTTGTGTCCACATGTTCTCTAGATCCCTTTTTGCTTATCATTTACACTCACTTGGATCCTCATCATTACTCCACTTTTTCTCTAAATACTCTTTAGAATCTCATCTTCCAAAAAATCTTCCTTTATGCTATAGTCAAGTGTTATATTTATGCTTTCTGAAAGAAATGTTAGAGCAAAGAAAGAAGTGACAACCTTGAGTAGAGGAGTATTAACACTTAATTTGGAAATTGCTATCTATAGTCTGGATGGACATTTGCAAAGCCTATTTGTAGTTCTGCTATCTCCTGTGAGAATCACTGGCGCAGAAATAGATTGTTTTGTGGCTATGTTATCATTTTCATTTTGTTTGATTTTTTTTTTTTTTGCAATGCTTAAAAGTAAAATAGTGAAAGGAAACTTGAATTTTATCTTAGTTGACCCATATTTGCATGCAGAAAACCCCTCAAAATTCACAGTATAGCTTTTCTAATGTCATTTTCTAATTATTCAGTGGCTTCATTACTTAACATGACTACACAATAATTGATAGTATTGAAATGGTAAATAATTGACTATATACAATCTTTTTTTTCTCACTGTGCCAGTTTTAAAGATATTTTGGCAAAAAATTTGCTTTGAGCTATTTTAAAATTTATTCATTTTCTACAGTAAAGTTAGAGAACAGTTTAACTTATCAGCAACAGTAGCTGATTCATTTCTCCTTTTTTGACTCCTCTTGTTAGGCTCATTTCATAGCTAAGTCATCCCTAAGAGAAAAGAAAAACTGTGCTTCTTTAAGGAGAGGTTAATTCTTGTACCACCTTATAAATTTAACAGGACTCTGTACCTGCACAACAGCAAAACCTACCATAGGATAATTAATTCTAGGGAAGAAAAATAGACTGAATAAGACTGAATATAGTAAATTCCTGTTCCGTTTGGAATTTAGTTTACTGATTTGAAAGTACTTCTGTGTTACATTTTTTATTGGATATATAAGGGGTAGATAGTCTAATATTGGGAAATTTTCTGAGAGCTTCCAAATATAGGATATTTATAGGTTCAGTATTTTATAATACATAAATCTATATGACTATTGAATGATGATACTACAGTGCTGTGGAATTCTGTAGAACTTTCAGGATTGTTTATAGTTTTATGATTAATGCATTATATTTTGATTATAATAATTACAAATTATTATTTGATACTCAGGTAACTAGAATAATAAGCTAATTCATTGTATAACACTTTGTTCCCCAGTCATTCTGGAAAAGACTTTATTCTGGGATATTTTGAAAATAGCATCAGCTCAGGAGAAGAGCTCATTGGTTTATCAATAGGACTCTGAAAGCAGAAGCATAGGTTGAGGTGGAACCTATATTGTCTTCTTGTTTGTAGGAAAGACAGTTTTGTGGGAGTGTTAAATTAATTATGAAAAAAGTTATCTTTGTACTAAGAGATCTTTGTGTGACTTTGCCTTAGTATAATAAAAGTTCATCATTCAGGATATAGACAGAATAATTTGATACATGTTGCAGTAACTTTTCAAATATTTTAAGGATCAGCTTATAGAACTGCGCCAAAGGAAAAAGCCAAAGTCTTCAGAAAATAAAGAATCTACCAAAGAATAGAAAACCAGTGAGACTCCAGTTCCTGAAAGAGCTCCAAAACGTAAGTTAGGTAGATATGGAGTTTTTGTGCTACTACAAAAATAGTTATGCTATGTAGTATATTTTATAGTAACTTCTTAAATGTATAAAACATTTTAATTGCGATGTGATATCAGTATACTTTCATTAGATTTTGCTGTAGAACAACTCCTAAATCTCACTCATTTACAACAAACATTTATTTCTGATTAACATTACGTATCGTGTCTTCAGGTTGGCTGGTGTAACTTCATGTGTCACAAAAGAATAGCCCCTATATGGGACATGTTTTTCTTGTGGCAGAAAAAAAGCAGAGGAGCAGGCAGAGTGATGCAGTGCCTCTTCAAGTTTCTACTGAACTGATACATTGTTACTTATACTCATTCTGTTGGCCTGACCCAGTCATATAATCAATCCAGATAATGGGATGGACAAGTATACACTGACCACAGGGAAGCTTGCAGTCACATGATAGTGGGCAGGGATGAATAATCTTTTTATAGGAAAGGACAAAATATTTGGAAATAATAATCACAGTCTACCATATTCCATCTTTTTGGTCATAAAAATTTTTCACTCTCAGATGAAATATATTTGCTACCTCCCCTACGCCGATGAAGAAAGTCTTATCTCTAATCATGGCATCAGTCTTGAAGCCCAGAGTCTTTTTATCTACATCTAGGTCAGTTATGACTCATTCTGATCCAGAGACCTATAAATTAAAAGAAGTTATCTGCTCTGTGTCAGGGATCCCCAAGACCACCCCCATGTTCTGAAATTAGCTAGAAGGACTCAAATTAGAGTCATATTCACAGCTATGATTTATTACAGTGAATAATACAAAACATTCAGCAAAGGGAAAAGTCTTATGGGCTGAAGTCTGCAAGAAACTAGACACAAGCTTCCAAGATTCCTCTCCAAATGGCGTCACACAGGAAGGACTTAATTCTTTCAGCATCAGAGTGTGATGTTTATAGTTTTATCTACCAGGGAAGCTCATTAGTGACTCCGCTCAGGATTTTTATTGGTGGCTGTCATGTAACTTCTGCCTACCATGTACCAAAATTCTAGAGTTCCAGGAGGAAAGCAGTAGCATGAAGCACATTGTACAAACAAGGAAGGCAGAGTAAACCACTCTTGTCAGTTAGCGAAAGGTGGGAACCCTCCTGAAATCCAATGCCAACTAAGAGCCTACCTTGCAAGCAGACCTTTCTTAGCAAAGCAGTTGCACTTCTGCACGTGCCCCCTTTCTTATTATACATCGTTGGATAGGGACAGGATAACCAAAATAAATGCTTTCTTTCAGAAAGAGGAAGAGTGAGAGACGTACATCAGCCTCTGGTCCATAGCAGTTCTGATACTGTAGTAGATACATAAGAGGTCTTCTTACCTAGTAGTAGGGAATGTTTCTTGATTAGGCCCCAGTTGTTTTCCTTGGGAGTAGCTTCCTAGTTCATTGTTTTTGGCTCCACCCTCTAGAGGTCCTTCCATTTCATTATTCTTCTGAACCATATCTGATCCTTAGGAGCTGAACAGCTTTCTTAAATTGCTTCCTACCCAGAGTTGAGCACCCATTTATATATATTACTCAAATAAGATAAAGACAATAGGTCATCTCCAGATCTAATTTAGGGACTAGCAGCAAGAAAACTTGGAAGCTGGAAAAATTATATTATGCTATGACAAAACGTTTGTGTGTCTACAGCACCTGGTATTCTGAAGTGGTCTCCCATCAAGTACTAACCAGGCCCAACCCTGCTTAGCTTCCAAGATCAGACGAGATTGGGCATGTTCATAGTGGCATGGCCATAGACTGACAAAACATTTATAAAACTTCTCAGTGAATAGTTGTAATTTTAATACTAATTTTTTATTTTAGGTAACAAGATTGCAAAACAGAATGTTACTAGAGTGCCTTATCAGCTACATTTGATTATAGGAAACAGATGTGTTTAGAATAGAATTGGCTTACTTGTAAGTAGGAATGAAGAGGAAAGTAGAAAATCCAAATTTCTGGGACTTAGAGTGTTGAAGTGAGAACTTTTTTTGAACCAGTCAAAAATTAAAATTGAGAAATACTTTGAATAAGAAAGGCTGATTAAGGTGAATTCTCAGAGCAGTGAATGGCTGTCACATAGTTTATTAAAGTGTATAAATGAATTAAGGTAGTTCCTAGTAAGTTCTTATAGTTGGACAAAGCACTCAGGAAAAAGAACAAAGAATGTGGTCCCACAAAAACTAGATAAGCTCAAAATACATGTAGTTAAATCTTTAAAAGAGGTATGTCTAGAAAAAAAATTATGAGTATAGTTATTGGAATATGGAGCTGACTGGAATCAAATAAGTAGAGAGCCCACAGAATTGTTCTTTGCAAAAATGAGTGATTTAATTTTTAAATTAAGGTATAATTAACATACAATAAAATGCAGAGACTCTAGGTGTTAAATGAGGTTAGCCATTTGAATACAGCTGAAACAAGATAGAGAACATTTCCCATTATCCCAGAAAGTTCCTTTGTATCTCTTTTCAGTAGAGTTCCTCTGTACTCCACAAGATAACCACTCTTCTTATATTTTTCAATATCGATTAACTTTGCGTGTCTAGAATTTCATTGAAATGGAATCATACAACATGTATGTGTTTGTGTCTAGATTCTTTCACTTAGCCTAGTATGTTATCCAGTATAATGATTTTGAGATTAATTTTTGTTGCTGTAATTGTTTATCTCTTTTTTTGTTGGACATTTGAGCAGTTTCCAGTATTTACTTTTTATGAATAAGGCTGCTATGAACATATATAAATCCTTTTGTGGACATTTGTTTTTATATCTCTTAGGTAAATACCTAGAGAATTGCAAGCTAAGCTTTTGAGAGAGATGTACTGTCAAAAGAACTGCCAGCTAGATTTAGAAGGACACAGCTACGGTCTTAAATGATGTTTCAGTCTATAATTTTCTATATGTAGGAAGCAGGCTGAGGAAGCTGCTCTTAGGGTATCTTTCTTGAGGAGTGAGTGTGTTTTGCCTTTGGGAGGGAAGTGAATATTTGTGATTAATGAAGCAGACCCTGCTGGAACCTTTTCTTTCCAATGTTTGCTTTCTTCCCTAAAAGTGATCATGCATTCCTTCCTTGCTATGTGATTTGGAGTACCCCTCCGAAGCAGGGTATACTTCCCTACTCCAATGGTGGGTTTATCAATGTGACTTGCTGGGAATATGAGTGGAAGTAGCAGTGTACTACTACTACTACTACTACTACTACTACTACTACTACTACTATTACTACTACTGACCAGAAGCTGTAAGAGGCTGAATTTGCCTGTTTTCCTGTTTTCTCCTGTCATGAGAACATGTCCCAAGTAAGGATTGATCCCATTCTGGAACTCTGAAGAAGATACAAGAAGAGCCAGAGCTAATTTGATGTCTGGAATTGAGTGGAGAATTACTGCTTACCTGAAACCTACAAGTAACATGAGTGAGAAATAAACCTTTGGTTTTTAAGCCACTGATAGTTTGGGGTCACATTTTTATCACAACAAAGCCAACTAATAGAGTACTCTTTTAAAGCATTTGGGAAATGAGTATAAAAAATATAATTAAACAATACAGATATAACAACTATGAAACAGTATTTTAACTCTGACTACAAAAATATATTTTCAGGTCAGAAAATGTGGAAAATAGAGAAAAGTATAATAACGGTAAAATATATGCATAATTCCAGTAGATATAGCTACTCTTAAAATTTTGGCAAGTATTATATATTTTTTAATGTACTTGTACTGTTTTTTACTTTTTGTGAGATCGACTTCTACATTTCTTAACATGTCACTAGCTTTTCCTGTGCTTTAAAGATTATTTAACTGTGCCCTATACCATTGATACTGACATTTATGTGTTTTTTTGTGCATGATCAGCATTTTACAAATGAAGAGACTGGAGCCCAGAGAAGTTATCGGATTAGGCTCGTTTATGACTAACATAACTTAGAAGTCAGATCCTTTACTTTTCAGTTTTCCAATTAAAATGATAATTTTTTTAATACAGTAATTTCCAGGGCCCAGAGCTTCTTTGTGTTCTCTAAAATATATCCATTTATGTCAAATACTGATAGCTTAATTCCATCTTTTACTCTTTACAAAAAATTTTCAGAAACAAAATATTTGGTATTAAGGTAAGGCATTTATATACAGATATTCCTAAACTTACAAGGAGGTTACCTCCTGATAAACTCATCATAAGTTGAAGGTATCCTAAGTTGAAAATGCATTTAAACTACACTGTAGAATGTCAGTTGTTTACCATTGTGATCATTTGTAAGACTGGGAGCTGTGGCTATCTGCTGCTGCATAGCGTCACAGAGTATTATCCATATACCACTAGCTGGGGAAAAGATCAGAATTCAAAATTTGAAGTAGAGTTTCTACTGAATGCATATCATAAAGTCAAGACGTAAGTAGAAATGCCATAGGTCAGGTACCATCTGTATAAGATTTGGTGGAATATATTTTTTATAACAGCTCCTAATAATTAGGATTGATTTGCCACTAAGGCTTAATGGAAAAAAACAAAAACAAAAACAAAAAACAGGAAAAGATCCATGTTTAGAAGCTTGAAGTACATTTGCCAAACTGACACCACACATGAGTTTTCTTATTTGTTTTGTTACTGAATTCTTACTATATGCCAGGATGCTTTACACATACTATTGGAAACAGTAATTTAAAACAATTGTATCATACTTACACTAATATTTATTAGGTAGTGTTTTTCAAACATTTTGAATATAGTTCATATTAATATAGCTAGTCTTTAATGTCTCTAATATGCTATGCAAACTAATATTTATGAAATAATGTTTTGAAAATAACTAACAGTTTAGCTAAACTAATAAATTGACAAGTTGATTTTTACAAACTTTCAGTCATCCAGTAACAGAACACTGTGCTTAAGCCCCTAGGCTTATGCTTATTATTCTTAATAACTACAGCAGGACTAAATCATCCTATGTGTAGAAAATTCAAATGTGTTTTATGTTATTTCATCAAGAGGTAGTTATATATAACAGTTGTATATGATGTTTTAAATACATAATCATCGAAAGTCATTGAACTGTATACTTTAAACAGCTGTAGTTTATAGCATGTAAATTTTCTTTAATATAGAAAAAATTCCTTGATAAGGGAAAATATAAATAGTAATTCTGAACGAACCTGTATTTTTTTCTTTAGATATTTGCTAGTATATTCCTTTTTTAAATTAATAGGCTTTAATTGTAAAAATATTTTTGATTTATAGAAGAATTGAGCAGATAGTATAGTCCCCATGTTACCACCACCTCACATGCAGTTTTCCAAATCATGAATCAGTACTGATACCTTATTTTAAACTGAAGTCTGTAGTTTATTCAGTTTTTTTTGTATTTTACCTAAGGTTCTTTTTTCCTGTTTCAGAATCCCATTCAGGATATGTTACATTTAGTTGCCATGTCTCCTTAGACTCCTCTTGGCTGTGACAGTTTTTGTAGCTACTCCTCTTTTTTTGAGGATCTTCACAGTTTTGAGGAATACTGGTTAAGTGTATTGTAGGATGCCCCTCTATTGGAATTTGCTGTTGTTCTTATGAATAGATTAGGATTATAACTCTGAAGAATACCACAGAGTTAGAATTCCATTCTCATCACATCATGTGAAGGGTATATATTAACCTTTGATTACTTTTCCTTGTAATAGAAATGTATAAATACAAATATTTGATCTACATCTGATTACTTTTAATATTTTTTCAGATGTATTATTTCAGCACTTTGCAAAGATTTTCATTGCCTGCCTTGCAGCAGTTACTAGTGGTAAGATGTATGCTCTCTTTGTCAGATACCATGAACGGAAATTCTGGTTTTCCAACAGACAGGTGAGAAGAAAGACTTCTGAGCATGTGTAAGTTGTTTTAATATTTAATATTAATTTAGGTAATGTGCTTTCCAAGGAGCCAAAATAGATGTATGTTGTATATGACAAGTGCTTTCTTATTTACACCCATTAGAAACAAACTGGTGTAGAAGCTGTTTTGAGAATACAGTCACAGTATCAACCTTGAAAATTTTAATAGAATGTATTCAAGGCCATAAAATAGTACTATGAGGGTGTTTTCCTTCATGCAATTAATTTATCAGAGACTTTTGATAACAGTGAAATGGTATGAAGTTTAATCAGCTTTTTAGTGGTTTTGGTAGTTTACATTTCAGAAACAATCCGTGTAAATTTCAGCATCAAAATATATTGACTTTTAGATTACGTGATTAGAATGTTTTGGGGTGGGTGAAAATGATTTTAGATTACGTGATTAGAATGTTTTGGGGTGGGTGAAAATAATTAACAGGCATAGCAGTATTCAGATGTCACCTCATATTAGTATGTTTAATGTTGGGTTTTAAATCATGTATATTCTACGACTCTTCAGTCACTGTAATTATGTTCATAGTTTATTTGGCCTTTGATAAGTTTGCTTTAAACTTACCTTCATAATCAGATGTAATGTGTGTTGACAAAGTTCACAGTGTTGCTACTTGACTCTAAATGGTTTTCTTTTAGCCCAAACTGTTTAGTTATTGTTCTTTCTTTTGAGCAAGTAGTTGACTAAATGTTTTTAAGCCATTGATTTACCTAGCACCACCAAAACATTTAACTGAATATATTGGTTTGACAAAAGCTCTAACTGTAGCATATCTTACTTCCTTAAAAATGATATCCAGATTAACTCTTGGTAGTTCCCAAAATGAATATACAATAAAATCATCTGGGGAGCTTTCAAAAAATTACTTCCCCACACAGATTCATAGTTGAGGGTGAGGGAGTGTCTGGGATCATTATTTCACAAAATATTTGTAAGCAATTTTGTTATGTGGGCAGAATCGAGAACAACCAGAGGTTTGAAAATACAGAAACATTCCTCATGAACCTTGTTTTTCATAGCATAACGAGCAAGGAGCATTGGTGTCATCTGGGAGCTTTTTCAGAACTGCAGATTTTCAGTTCCTACTTTATAATTGAATCTACATTTTAATAAGATCTCTAGGAATTTCATATGCACATTAAATTTGAAAGCACTGATTAAGAGTTTACATCTTTGAAACCTTAGAAAGAAACAAATCTGCTTCCATTCATAAAAAATCCTTTTAAGGAAATTTATTTAGATTAATAAGCTATAAATGAGAAAAAAAGGGTTCACTGGTCAATATAACTGGGAAACACATCCTCCTGGAATTGACGGTGCATAATGTATACTGAAATTCTGAAAAATCTTTCAATAAAGAAACCTATTTAACTTTCTTTAATCCAGCCTTTCACACAGGCTATTTGACTATAGAATTCGTTTTGGTAACATCCATTTATTCTTAGGGAGTTCTGTTGATCAAACTTTGTGAAAACTACTCTGATATCTTTTGTTTTTGTATTAATTGATAATATTATGCATGAATAAGTTTCATTTAAAAATATAGATTAAAATATTTCATCTCTCCATCTTCCTCCCCTTTGGCAACCATCAGCTTGTTCTCTTATAGGTCTGCTTCTGTTTTGTTCAGTCATTTGTTTTTTTTAGAGTCCATGTATAGGTGAAATCATATGGTATTTTTCTTTCTGTGTCTGACTTATTACACTTAGCATAATTTCCTCTAGGTCCATTTATGTTGTTGTAAATGGCAAGATTTCATTCTTTTTTATTACTGAATATTCTTTGTATGTATGTGTACGTATATCTCACATCTTTAACCATTCACTTATTGATGAACATCTAGGTTACTTCCATATCTTGGCAACTTCCAGTAATGCTGCAGTGAACCTGCGTGCATATATCTTTCCAAATTATTGTTTTGTTTTGTTTTTTCTCTTCAAATAAATACCCAGAAGTAGAATTGCTGATTTGTATGACAGGTCTATTTTTCATTTTTTGAGGAATCTCGATTCTGTTTTCCACAGTGACTGCACTAATTTACATTCCTACCAACAGTGTACGAGGGTTCCCTTTTTTCACATTTTTGCCAGCTTGTTATTTGTTGATTTATTGATGAAGCCATTCTGACAGATGTGAGGTGATGTCTCACTGTTTTTAATTTGCATTTTCATTATGATTAATGATGTTGAGCATCTTTTCATATGTCTCTTGGTCATCTGTCCTCTTTGGAGAAGTGTATTCAGGTCCTCTGCCCTTGTTTTTTTTTTAAATTTGTGAGGGATTTTATTTTTTTAATAAACATAATAATTTTTTTAGTGAACAGTAATGTGAAAAAATGGTTGTTAGGATGCCAAGATAATGCATATTTCTCTCCAATTTTGTAATACTCTTGGTTTCTTTTTTAATTATTTCTTTTTAATTTAGAGTTATCATACAATATTATATTAGTTTTAGGTATGCAACAGTGATTAGACATTTATATAACTTAGAAAATAATCACCCTGATAAATCTAGTATTCCTCTGACACCATAGATAGTTATTACAATATTATTGACTATATTCCCCATGACTTTTGTAATTACCAATTTGTACTTCTTAATCCCTTCCCCTTTTATACCATCTTCCCAACCCCCCTCCCATCTGGCAACCATAAAAATGTTCTCTGTATCTATGCATTTGTTTCTGCTTTGTTTGTTTTGTTGTTTAGATTCCACATGGAAGTGAAATCATATGCATTTGTCATTCTTTGTCTGACTTACTCCACTCAGCTCAATACCCTCTAGGTCCATCCATATTGTTGCAAAATTTCTTTTTATAAGCACCACGCTCTAACCAACTGAGCTAACCAGACAGCCATAAGATTTCATTCTTGAAAAAAAAATTTTTTATAGCTGAGAAATAGTCTGTTGTGTAAAATGTACCACTTTTTTTTTTTTTTTATCCATTCATCATTGATGGACATCCAGGTACCTTCATATCCTGGCCATTGTAAATAATGCTGCAGAGAACATAATGCATATGTTCCTTCAAAATAGTGTTTTGGGTTTCTTTGGATAAATCCACAAAAGTGGGGCTTACTGGGTTCTTCTTTGTCTCTGTTATAGCCTTTGTTTTAAAGTATTTTGTCTGGTATAAGTATTGCTACCCCAGCTTTTTTGTTTGTTTCTATTTTCATGAAACATCTTTTTCCATCCCTCAGCTTTCAGTCTGTGTGTGTCTTTTGATCTAAAGTGAGTCTCAAATAGGTAGCATATGTAAGGGTCTTGTTTTCTTATCCAATTCATCCACTCTGTGTTTTGATTGGAGCATTTAATTCATTTATATTTAAAGTAATTGTTGCTAGATATATAGTTATTGCCATTGTATTCATATCTTTTTTCTTTCTCTTCTTAAAGAAGTCCCTCTAACATTTCTTGTAATACTGATTTGATGGTGATAAACTCCTTTAGTATTTTCTTGTTGGGAAGCTCTTTATCTGTCCTTTGATTCTGAATGCTAGCTTTGTTGAGTAATCTTGGTTGTAGATCCTTGCTTTTCATCATTTTGAATATTTTGTGCCAATCCTCTGACCTGCCAAAATCAGCTGACAGTCTTGTGGGAACTCCTTGTAGGCAACTAATTGCTTTTCTTTTGCTGCTTTTAAGATTCTCTTTGTCTTTAAGCTTTGGCATTTTAATTAGGATATGTCTTGTGGCCCTCTTTGAGTTCATCTTGTTTGGGACTCTGCATTTCATGAGCTTGTATGTCTTTTTCCTTCACAGGTTAGGGATGTTTTCTGTTATTTTTTCTTCAAATACATTTTCAGGTTTCTTTGCTCCCTCTTCTCCTGGTATCCCTGTGATGTGAATGTTGTGATGCTTGACGTTGTTCCAGAAGCCCCTTAGTCTCATTTTTGTTGTTGTTATTGCTTTTGTTGATTGGGTGTTTTCTGCTACCTTATCATCAAAATTGCTGATTCCTTCTAATGTGTCCATCATCTGAGTTATTGTATTCTTCATTTATGACTGGTTCTTTTTTATGTTTTCTATCTCCATTTTTATGTTTACTATCTCTTTGTTGAAGTTTTCACTAATTTCATTGAGCATCCTTATGACTAGTGATTTGAACTCTGTCTCGTAGATTGCTTGTGTCCATTTTGTTCACTTCTTTTTTTGGAGCTTTGTTCTGTTCTTTCATGTGGGATATGTTTCATTGTCTCCTCATTTGGGCTGCCTTCCTGTGTTTGTTTCTACATACTGGGTAGAGCTGCTGTGTCTCCCAGTCTTGGTATGTCCTATGGGGCCCAGTGGCGCAGTCTTCCCTGGTCACCTGAGCTTGGTGCTTCACCTGTGTTTTTGTATGGATTTTGTGTGCCCTCCCATTGTAGTTGAGCCTTGGCTGCTGTTTGCATGTTAGTGGGAGGGATTGACTCTCAAGCTGATTGGTTGTAAGGACTAGGTGGTGAAGGACTTACTCTATGGAGCAGGATTTGTTTTAGTAGCTCTGGTGCCTGCCCAGTCTTGCCTTTTGGGTGTGTTGTTTTCAGATGCAGCCCCAAGTGATGCCCCATCTCCTGTCAAAGCTGGTCACTGGGCTTGCTGGCTCCGGGTCCTCATAGGAAGGGCCCCATTACAGGTCAAGTTCAGGCGCAGCCAGTGTACTGCCTGGGGCCACCTGGCAAGAGTCAGCAAACAATCGCAGATGGCCACAACCGGTGCTGGGCTTAGGGGTGCCTTAAGAAGCCAAGATGCAAATCGAGGCTGGCTGCCTCTAGTGCCAGGCTTGGGGCCACTCAGCTAGAGGTACAGGGCTTGCCCAGGTGAGATGCTGTTTTTAGGGTTTTGTAAATCTTTAGAATTTTAGAAAGTCCACAGCATGAACCAAGAAGGTCATTTATATGGAAAGCTTGGATGAGTCTGCAAGTTTGAGGGGTGGTCTTAGGAAATCACACACCCGGGAACATGGCCAGCAAACCCAGTTAGCTAGGTGATGAAGACTCAGATATGGCGGCCTCTCATCAATCCCTGCACACGGACAGGGAGCTCACATCAACACTAAATAATATATTAGATTCTGTCTGCACTTCTCTTTATGAGAACAGCGTCCCTTCACACCTTGCCTCGAAGCCAGACAATTGCATTCCTCCCAGCGTGTCCCTGGCATTTTTTGAGCAGCTGCCCCAGCTTCTCATGCTCAGAGTGTGTCCATCAGTGAGTAAGACCGTGCAGGGCCCTTTAAGAGGAACATGTGCAATTCCCACAGCCCTTCATTTTCCTCAGCCACAGTCTCTGCTGTTTTTCATAGCCAGCGTTTGTAGGGACTTCTCCTCCTGGCAGTGGAATCCTAGACTGGGAAGACTGGCCGTGGCTGTTATCACTTGCTCCTTGAGAAGGGAGGGGGCTATCCACAGCCAAGATAATACCGCTGGATTCTCAACTACCATAGGAGGTTGTGGGACCAGCCTATTTTGCTCTCTGCTCCTCCTACCAGTTATAGGATTTCTGTTCAGTCAGACTTCAGGCAACTCCCAATAAATTTTATGTGGTCCAGAAAGGAGGCAAGCCATCTTAATGGGAAGTGCTCTTTGAATTCTTTATCAGGCAATTTGCTTATCTCCATTTCCTTAAGGTATTTTTCTTTAGATTTTTTGGTTCCTTTATAAGTCTCTGTCTTTTCATTTTATTTGACTTTTATTTGTGTTTGTTTTTATGAATTAAAGAAAATACCTATCTCAGTCTTTAGAAAGTGGCCTTATGTAGAAGTGACATCTGTGTAGGCTGTTTATGCTGGATTATTTTGGTTGGCTGTTAGGAGCCAGTTGTGTGCTTATGGTGTCTGTGGTGTCAGGGCGTTGGCATGACGAGCTGGAATGGCTCCAGGTGGGGAGGGCAGGTGTATTTATTGATGCCCTATTGATACTACTTGCTTCCTTTGTCTGGGGCTGAAATGGATTTGGGCAATGTGTCCAGGAACATACTGCAGCAATCTTGCGGGTAGGCCAGAGCACCTGGATAGAGCCCCTAACCACCCTAAGGAGGTGGAGGGGGAGGTAACAATGGCTCTCACCGGCACCTCCAACCCCAAGAATTCCTGCAGCTCTGGAAGGCTCCCATGGTTTCTCAGGCTTCTCTATTCAGTCTCTTGTTGTTCAGAAGCTATTTGTTCAGTCCTCAGCTGTCTTGAAGGAGTAATTGATCTCTATATATGTGTATATTTGAGTTGTTCATGGGATGTGGCAAATTCATTGTCTTTCTGTGCTACCGCTCTCTTGGACCTCTCAAAAATTATAGATTTATGAAAGTCTGATTCAGCAGAACAAGCACACAGTTTCTTAATGTTTTTGACTATATGTTTGGTTCTATATAGCCTAATTTTCAGAATTTTAAGATTTACTTATATTTCTGAAAGTTCATTTAAAAGCACTGATTTTGTATATGATCCTCTTGAAAAGTACTAAGTAACAGCTTGCTGTTTTGTATACACAGGGAAGTGGAATAGTAATAGAAAATGCTACTTCTTAAACTTCCTTTTTTCTTATGGACTAATAACACTGCAACCATTTTTTATTACCTTCCTTACTATTCTTGCTATCCTTAGGGCATTTCTTTTGGTTTTCCTTCTAGATTTTCCTTATATATTTTGAGTATAGATTAAGAAAGTGGTCCAATTTTTATAAATGACTTGTGAGTTAAAATCCATTTTAAACCTTAGATGTTTTATTAAAATGATTGCCAGATTATTATATTTAATATGGCCACTAGTAATGGAAGGAAAATTCAAACATATCTTTGAATAAAAGGAAAATAAATAACATTAGTGTAGAAGATAAGGAGAGAGAATGAAGACAGCAGTTCAAATTTAGGACACTGGCGTTTAAATAATTATATTTTCTTTTAGGAGCTTGAATGGGAAATCACATTTCAGGGTGACAGTGCCATTTATTATTCTTATTATAAAGATATGTTAAAGGCACCTTCATTTGAAAGAGGTATGATAAGCACATTTGTATTTTTAATAACAATATTTTTCTAAAATTAAATGTGCTCTTTAGGAACCCTTGAATGTGGAAATCTGTCTCAGAATATTAGGTATGCTCTTTCTTGTACATAATAAGATAATTGGAAAAAATGAGGCACAGAGTATTTTGAGATCTTTCTTGATAATAATTTAAAATATTTATGACCTCTGAATGACATGTTTAATTGTTGTAAAAGCAGAATAAATAAATTAGAGAAAAAATTTTCTGTCTTTAGGTGTTCATGAACTGACACACAATAACAAAACTGTATCTCTGAAGACCATAAATGCAGTGCAGCAAATGTCTCTATATCCAGAACTTATTGCCAGCGTTTTATATCAAGCAACTGGTAGCAATGTATGTTTTTTTTTTACTATAATAGTTATTATCTCATATACTTATAAACCCTCAAAATTATTTAATGTCAACCTATTATCTCCTCTCTCTCTTTTTGTTTTTTTTGTTTTTTTTTCAATTAGATTATTGAGCCAGTATATTTCTATATTGGTATTGTTTTTGGATTGCAAGGAACATATGTTGCTACTTTATTTGTTACAAGTTGGCTTATGAGTGGAACTTGGCTAGCAGGAATGCTTAATGTGTCATGGTTCATTATTAACAGGTAAGAAAGATGTTTTTAATTAAGTTTTACAATTTTTGTGACCGTTATAGTCAGTTGTAACTCCCATGCCCGCCCCCCTCCCCACCAGATATTCTACACACTAAGCCCCACCCTGGGAATTTGATGAGATACCATTCTTGTGATTGTTATGTTGTATGGCACAGTTGACCTTAAAATAGGATTACCTGGTGGATCTGATCTAATCTTATAAGCCCTTAAAAATAAAAATGGAGAGCTTTTTTCAACTGAAAGGGAAATCAGAGATACTCTAAAAATGAGAAGGGTTTGCTGCACTGTTGCTGGATTGAAGTGAGGAGGAAATGACTGCTGCCAATAACCAGTGAGCTTATAAAAATCCCAATAAGAAGTGTAGCCCTGGCTGATCCTTCCATTTTAGCTTAAGGAGCCCCTAAGAGAATCCAGCCATACTCTGCTGGATCTGTGAGCTAATAAATCTCTGTTTTAAGTCACTGTATTTGTGGTCATTTGTCATGCAACAATTTAAAAAATAATATACCCACCTTGTATCTCTACTTTCAGATGTAGTGACATATGGATATACCTCTTTTTTTTTTTTAATTTAAAATCGATGTCATAAGCTTCATTAAAAGCAGGAAGAGGCATCAGATACATTACTATAAAGTTAACTACCACAGAAAACGATCTGTATTAATCTATGACAGTGTGCTTTGAATTAATAAACCCATCCCTTTTGGTGAGCACAGCAGCCTCAGTTCTTTAGTAGTGAGTAAAAAGAGTAGGGGTTGGGGCTTTTTTGAAATGGAGGGCTGGTTTGAGACATGTCATAAAATTTTTCTTGACATTGGTCAGTGTCAAAAAATTTATTCTTTGAATTATGGCATTCTTCCTCATAATACTTTCTCCCCATAACCTTTATTAAATTTGAAAAAAAGGAAACATTTCTTCTGTTACATATTTCTTTCAGTGATTGCCAAATGAAAAATAATAGTACTTTCAAGTTATTGAGATTCAGCATTAAGGGCTATTATCTCTTAACGGGGCTTTGTTTAATAGTCACATGCTGGCAACAGTTTGGTATAAAGAATTTTTTAAATCTTCCTTAGAAGTTTTCAAGTATAGCTATTTAGCTTTATGAGTTAAGTATATTTTTTCTTAAAAATACGGGGATGAACCATACTTTATTATAACAAAAGCAATATATGTATACTGTGGAAAATTAAAACCAGAAAAAATAAAATAACTTCACATTTCCACCACTTAGAGGTCACTCATAAAAAATACCTTAGTGTATGCTGCATGTGTGTATTTGTATATGTATTTTTTTGTCAAAATGAGATATATTGCACATACTGTTTTATATGCTGCTTTCTTTGGCAGTCTGCCTTTTCAATTCAGTAATTTTTTATCTTATTTAATACTCAGTCCATATTACGGTTTCCTTCATTGACCTCAAAATACCCTACATAATATCTGGTTGATCCAAATTAGTGTTTAATCCAGGACCACATATTGCATCTGGTCGTTTCTTAATTTTCTTTAAATCCAGCATAGTCCTCTTTTTATGACAATGGCTATTTGAAGGGACTTACTCAGTTGTGCTGCACAATGTTACACATGTGGATTTCTCTTAAATCCAACATAGTCCCCTTTTTATGACAATGGCTTTTTGAAGGGACTTACTCAGTTATACTACACAATGTTACACCATGTGGATTTCTCTTGTTTTCTTGTGGTGTCATCTAGCTTTTTCCTTTATAATCTTTTGTTTCCATCAGCTGGAAGTTATATCTAAAGGCTTAATGGGTTCCAGATAAACATTTCTGATTAGAATGTATCATAGATGATGTTTTACATGTTTCATGACGTTAGAAGTTATATGGTATTTCGTTGGCCTCCCCGAGGTAAAGCTGAGATTGACTGCTGGTTTGGGGGGATGACAGTCTGATATCTCTATTGAATAATCATGTTTTCTTCTTAAGAATAGAAAATAATCTGTATGGTGTTTGGGGGCACCAAATCAATGTCCTTTTCACCGTTAACTGTTTACCTATGGGTTATAACTCAAGTTAGTAATCTTTACAGAAATGACTAATTTCATTAGGGTTTATAAAATTTATATTTATCTATTTTCATTAGCTACATTCTTCATTCCGCAAAGGTAGATTTTTTTTAATTAACCAGAGTTCTTTGGTTATCTTTAAAATTCACTTCCTATTAGACAGTCAGACAAATGTTTAATTTCACTTTAATTACCAAATTCTAAATAAGAGATTGCTTAGTAGCTGTCTCAGATATGATAAAAATTTTTTCTGGCATTTTCTTTTTTAATATCTTCCTCTACTTAGGGATTTTCATTAGGGCTAAATCCATTACCATAATTGTTCTTATTGTTGCTCAAATTGTAACCCTGGTCAATAGGAGTTCTCTCAGGCTGAGTTCTTCTGAGTTCTTTTGACATATCTTCATTAATCTTTAAAAACTTTGTTTTCTGGCTCAACAAGGCAAGCAAGCACCTTGTACATTCCCTGTGAAAGATTTGGAATTATCCATTTCTCTCTGGTTTCTTTTAATATAGAATAGTATTAGAGAATCTGGTGGGGATGTTAGTTAGGGATATAAGATGATTTCTTATTATGTCAGAAAGTGTCTGTTAGAGAATATTTTAAGTGCCATGTACTTTTCTAAAATTCTTTTAGTATTCATTGTTAGAAATTTAATAGCACACTCATAGAAAGTTACTTCAGTACTTATAGACCAGGTCTAGAAAGTCTTGCTTTTTAGAGTGAAATGGTATGTAGTATATAATACAAGCATTATTCGAAATATACCTTCTAAAAGGATTGCTTTTTGATTGTGTGACATATTAGTTATTGCTATATATACAAATCATCCCAAAACTTAACAGTTTAAAACAATAAACACAATCTCACAATTTCTGAAGGTCAGGAATCTGGTGTGGCTTAGCTGGGTGACTCTGGTTCAAGGGCCTTCTATGAAGTTAGAGTCAAGAGTTGATTTGGGCTACAGGCATGTGACGTTTTACTGGCTTTAACTATTTACTTCCAAGCTCACTCATGTGGCCATTTATAAGAAGCCTCGGTTCCTTATTGGCTGTTGGCCTAGAAGGCTTTAGTTTCTCATCACAAGGGCTTCTCCATAGGGCTGTTCACAGCTTGGCTGCTGGCTTCCTTGAGAGTGAATTATCCAAGAGAATATGCAGTGAACGTGCCATATAGTGGAAGCCAGATGTCTTTTCTAACCTACTCTCAGAAACGATATGCCATCACTCTACCATTTACTATTTGTCACGGACCAGTTGTGGTGCAACATGGGAAATGACTACATAGAATGTTAATACCAAGAGGCAGGGACCATTGTGAACCATCTTGGAGGATGCAGTGAACTTTTAATATTTGTTTTCTTTAATCCCCAGTGCTGTCTTCATCAGAAATTTGAAGAAGTCCAGGCATTTTTCATGTAAAAATAACAGCAGTAAAGAAGTTAAAACTCATTATCAAAGAGAGTATTTTAGAGACCTTAGTAAGAATTGTAAGAAAATTGTCTTATTTAATGACAATTATTTGCCTTATTTAGTGACACAGTGTATTCTAGTTAGCTGGAACAGGACTTAAGTCGAAAATTTAACCTGGTCTATTCTGCTAAAATGTATCCTTTGGCAATGAAAACATACTTAGCAAGTAGTTTTTTTTTTTTTAATGTTCGTTTTGCATTTTGTTTATGTTTTATTGGCATATGTCTTATACGGTTGATCCTTGAACAACAAGGGTTTGAACTATGTGGGTCCACTTATATGCATTTTTTGCAATAACTACAGTCAGCCTTGCATATCCCAGATTTTACATCTGTGGATTCAGTTAACCTCAGATTGAATACAGTATGTTTTTGATCCGTAATTCCATGGATGTGGAAAGCCAACAGTATGCATTGTTCTATGCCATTTTATACAAGAGACTTGAGCATCCGTGATTTTGGTATGAGTTGGGGTCCAAGAACCAATCCCTTGTGTAGATATTGAGCGATGACCTTGGTTTTGGGGAGTCAAAAAGTTATGCACAGATTTTCAACTATGCAGGGTTCTGTGCCCCTAACACCTGCATTGTTCAAGGGTCCACTATACTGCAAAATGTATCTTTTTTTTAAATTAAGTTTATTGGAGAAAATATCTTAATGCCATGCAAGAATGTCTTTTTTATTCATAAGCTTTTTAGAGTTTATATATGATTGCTCAGAAAAATATAAAAAGATTTTAGTTACTCCATTCTATTACAATCGGTAGTGTTCTTAATTGTATTTTGGTTACTTGTTTATTAACACCAGAAGGGAAAAGCAAGGTAAAATAGTTCCTGTGTTATAAACTTTAAAAGATGTAGGCATACTAGAAAATCTCATCTATATGTACATACCTGGGTATCACTTTCAGTGGAAATATCTTTATATATTTGAAGAGCAAAGACAATATATGATTAAAAGTCTATATTAAATTTAATTTGGGGGGGAAAAAGTAACTATTGGTAATGGTAAAGAAGTAAGATGCAATGAATGCACATGTCCCAGATGTACAGTTAACAGAAAATAATGGTAACACATGATGGCTGGTTCTGTTGTGATAATATTGGCATACTTAGGATGCTTGTGAAGGTCTTAAGTTTTTTCAATTTTAGGTGGTAGGTTTTTGGAATTCCATTTTATTCCAAGGAAGTCATCCAGAAAAAAGAGGGAAAAGTTTACTACATGAACTTATTTATTATAATATTATTTTCAATAATATGAAAAATTAGAAAGCCACCTAAATATAAAAAATGGTTAGGTAAATTGTAATTAATCGATACAAGGGAACATGCAGCCATTAAAAGTTATATTGTATAGATGTTTTTAAACTCTCACACATTATATGTTGACATACCAAACTGGTTTACATGTGTAATATAATAACTCAATGTTTCTCATACTTTAGTTATGTATATTTAAAACTTCTGTCGGATTCCATGTGTTGGCTTGAATAGTTTGAATTATAATGTGACTTAAATATAAAACATGGTAAGCTTCTTATGCTTAAAAGCAGTTGTGCTACTATTAAACCAATTTACTAGTGAAATAACAGACCAGTAAGATAGTAACTGAAAATATTAATTTAATGTGAAAAAAATGATATTTTGCTGAAGCCAAATTTCTACTCTCAGTGTAAATATGGTCTCAGTCCAGCAGGTTCTTTTGAGTATGACAAACCTACACAGTTGGGTACCATGAGATGATTCAGTTCTCATCATGTTGCTCTGTTTAGACCACTGTGAAATTGTTTTTACCACAGTGAGCAGGACATCATTTTATTTTTTATTTGGCAATGCATCATTTAGTATTAAGACCATCTCATTTTTTTTTTTCTGATTAGCCCAAACCAGTTGAAGTAGTACTGTGTTGCCACCTAGATTGTTAACACAACATGGAAGTGAGTCCTAAAATCTTTTGGCAATAGTGAGTTTTATTAACAAGGTGGTTATCCAAGTGTTGTGTTTAAAATGAAAACAAAATTAATCTCAGAGTGTGCTGATCTCATTGAATGTATCTTTAGGTCTTTGAACCCCAGTTGATCTAACAAGAATTTTTGAACTGTTTTGGTGCTGCTTCTGCTAGAGTCGGCCGAAAAAGTGGTTTTATTTGATTTTGTCACGCCCACTGTTAACCTTCTGGTTCTCACTATCACCAAGCATGGTAGGGGAAAATGGAATAGCACAGGTGTCCAGGAAGATAGCAGTGAAGAGGCTTGTCCAAGTATAGAGAATAACTGGCAGAGATCCTACTTAATTTGTACTGCAGGGACCTGAAGAAGGATCCCTTCCCTTTCTCCCTTCTCCAGACAGTGTTTTTGTTTAGGTTTGAATTTCACTGCACTATTCTGTCACTATAATCTGTGAGCTTGGCGTTATGTCGTGCGAGTCTGTAGCTTTGGAATGGGGCTTGCTGGGTTCAGCTTCCCAATTCTGGGCTGATGGGGTGGTTGGCAGAGTTCTGATTGAGACTAGACATCCTCTTCTTCCTGCCCACATTCTGACTATGACATGAATCTCTTTTTTTCTTAGAAAGTTAACTTTCACAACAGTTTATTGTATGAAACTATTTGTATGAAATAGGTAGCCTTTTAGAATACATGATGTTCAACAAATGATATTAGAACACCAAATCTAAAAGAAATAACTTATTGCACTCACACTAAAACAAATTCCAAGGTGATTAAAAGATTTGAACTAAACGAAAGCAATGATTATTATATAAAAACATTGGTTCAAGTTTTTAAAACTTTTATAACAGATGAGTCAAACACAAAGGAAGTATTTAACAATATGGAATTGATTAGATTATGACTTAGACTATACAGTGATGTGCTTGTTTTCAGTATATTTTTTGAAGTATATTATTGACCTGTACATATTATGGAAATGTTTCATAATATACTATTAAGTAAAACAGTTTTTATATAGAATTATGAAAGATTGAGATCAAATACTGTTACTAGGTTCTAGACACTGCTAAGTTCTTTACAGCTTTTATTTCATTAATGTTCTCATGTATGATCCTGTTTTTAATATAATTCAATTACATGTACATTTATAGAAGACAAGTTTCTTCTAATCTTTTTAACAGTTTTGTTGAGGTATAATTAACATAGAATAAACTGTCACAAAGGTACAGTTTGATCAGTTTAGGCATTTAGCCACATGTGACTCTATCAATAAAATCAATTATTAACAGACATCTCTCATCCCCAAAAGTTTTCTTCGCCTCTTCGTAATTCCTCCCTTCTTTATTCTTACCCCACCTCTGCTACTGTCCCACTGTTTCTGTCACTATAAACTGTTTGCATTTTCTAGAATTTTTTATTATATAATTCATACAGTATTTACTTTTTATTTTTTTCTCAGTTATATTTTAATTCATCATTTTTTTACTTTTCATCCTAATTATTGGTGTACTTTCTATTTCTAAGTAGTATCCTATTGTATGGCTATACCACAATTGATGGAATGAAATTACCTGTGAGTATGTCCATCTTCATTACTTAGGAGAGTTATGCAGCAATTTACATAAAGTTTTTAAAGCATAGTGCCTTTGTTTTTTGTATGAAAAATAACCATTGAGTGAGTGTACGAGATTCAAATTTAATGATTGTTGGAAAAGTATTGTGGTGTGAGGATACACAGAGGAGAAAACAGGCTCTCAGTGAAAATTGAGGAGAAGCTAAGGAGGAGCTTACTACAAAGACATTCTGTATTTGTGATTCTGGGAATTTTCAAAGGTCTATAGGTATCACATAAAGGACTACTGTAATGTTAATTATGGGTATGTTGCTGATTGAAAAGATTATTCAATTAGATATCAGAAGAAATGCATTCAAAGTCTACTTGTGCCACCTACTATCTCTGTGACTTAATTAAGTCATATCACCTCTTGAGCTTCATATTTCATGTAGAAGGAGATTAAGAACTGCATCTGCCAGGCCTGCTAATTTTGTGCTCTGAAGAAAGGTAACCATCTTGTTAAGGGAAGGGAAAGGAGGATGGGGGCTGCAATCCAGTGTACTCTAGAGCAAGCTGTGTTTTGTAGCATGAGGCTCTATCTGTCAGAGTAGGGATGCCTTTTTCAAATTCTCACAGAGGTCCATCTATTTATCAGGCAGTGCACAGCAGACTAGGTCGTCCTGGGTCCTGGCTCTGTCTATGTCTACTCACAGGATTTTTATGGGAAAACATGATATATTTGTGAAAGTGCTTTAAAAAGTATAGTGTTACGCAAATATAATGTCTTGCTATTTTTTGCTGTTCATCTGTGGTTTATTTTAGGGTAGATACAACAAGAATTGAAAACTCCATTCCTTTAAGAGAAAACTGGGCACTACCATATTTTGCATGCCAAGTTGCTGCACTTACAGGCTATTTAAAAAGCAACTTAAATACTTATGGAGAGGTAAGATACAGATTTATTTGTCACAATTAATTCTGATGTATTACAAACATACATAATTTTTAAAGTTAATCATATTAAGAGTTAAATTCAATGAAGCCTAGTTGCTACACAATAAAGGATGTAGTTGAGTAGTCTTATTATAAATAAGACTGTTCTATAATTTGAGAGTAAATTATTTTTAGGAGAAAGGAGATGTTCTTTTGTTTTAGTACAGTTACTTGACAAATATGAAGAATATCGTACTTTGAAAATTAGTTCTTCATTGTTATTTTACCATTGCTCTCACTTCTGGAATACTGATGGCCTTTGGTCATAAGTTAAATATTAATGAAGCTATAAAGAGTGACTACAAATGATAGCAATGTTAACCTTTATGGTAGCACTGTATATTTTCTATTTCCCTTGTTTTCTATGACTGAGGTATATGTGGATTAGTAAGTTTCAAGAGACTTTCCCAAATAGTTTAGATGTTGTTATTGTTGTTATGTAAACCCTTTTGGCAGTCAGATGAAGCTTATAGACTGTCTCAGAATAATAATTTTAAATGCATAAAATAAAATAAAAGTGATTGTAAAGGCAACCAATTATGTTGAAATTAACTGAATCGTAGCAGTCCTCTATCTTTGGTTAAGAATTCCTGGCTGAGGAAAAGAGACTATATGGACCAAGAAAAGGCTTCTGTTGAACCCAGTTGGCTGGGAAATAAGATGCATTAATGGTTTTTTTTTTTTTAAACCTCTGAAAAAGGTACTGTTCTTTCCTCCTTTCAGTGATGACAAATGTTCCAAGCATTGCAAACTTTTTATTTCATTTCTTATGATGCTATTATCTCCCTTTTTAAATGTAGAATAATACTAACACATTTCAGATTTATAATTTTCCTTTTGTTGTGTTTGTATAAAGTGCTTTCTGAGCAAGAATATTTTCTTTAGTCATCAGGGAGTCTGATTGGGTATTACTGTTAGATTGTGCAGCCTTCTCTTAGGGAAGAATAGTCCTAAAGTTTTTGAATAAAAGAGTTTAATATAGTAAAAGAACTGCCTATGCTTCTTTGTATACGATTATTTTGAACTAAAACTTTTGTTGCCTAAAAAAGGTTTAATTAAGTATCTTTTAAATAAATCATTAATTTATTTTAAAAGAGTTATGGAAAAGTTATGTAGTATAAACTTACTTTTTTCTCTTCTATATCATATTTGATATTTTTCTGGATATCTTTTCATTGCCATTTTATATATTTATGTTTTAAATGTTTTTCCAACTTTTTTAAAATTAAAAAGTATATGTACATTACACATATGGTAAAAAAAAAATCGATCAGTGCAAATGGATATACAGTGAAAAGGATAGTTCTCTCCAGGTCACTAGTGTTTACCAAGGCCCTGTACTTTTTTAAAGGATCTATGAATAGCTTATCTCTTAATTTAGGTTACATTTTGTTTTTTCCTTTTTTATTTAACCACAATTATCTTTCTCTGTTTTCAAAGTACTCATAACATATTCCCCCTTTCCTTTCTTCCCTATCTTCCTCTGTTAAGATAAAGGGGAAATTGCATTCATCAGTTATTTGATTACTTATCACTAGCCACTCATCTGGTACTCAAGAATATACAACAAGAGCAAAATATCTGTATGCAAATATTAAAAGGATAACAATATTAAGGATTTTATTTTTTAAAGATGGCAAAGAAGTAAAAGCAAGTTAACCATGTTGTATTCTTAACCCTTCAGGTTAACAATTCAATTTTTTTAAAAGCAAAACTGCTCAATTCTTCAGTTACGTTCGTCCCTCGACTCACTCTGCACACACGCGTTTGTGTGTGTTTTGAAATACAAATGTCTGTACCTGAATTAATAGTATTGTATCAATGTCAGTTTCCTGGTTTTGACAGTGTATTATAATCATGTAAAATATTGTCATTGGGGGAAGCTGGGTGAGGGAATTCTATTTATCTTAAATGAATTCAAAATATGTATATGTGTATTTTATTCTAACTTTTTTACATGTACTTTTTTGGAGGGAGAAGGGATATGTATAGTTGTATGAATTTTTATCATGTGTGTATTTGAGTAACCATCACCATAATCAAGGTATAGAACTGTTCGATCACTACAAAGAAACTCCCTTATAGTACCCTATAATAGTCACATCTTTCCCCCAGTCCTCTGGTAACCACTGATCTGTTTTCTGTCACTATAATTTTGTCACTTTGAAAGGTTCTGTAGATGGAATTATATAGTATATGTTATTCTTCAAGAATGGCTTTTTTTCATTCAGCTTAATGCCCTTAACATCTGTCCAGGTTGTTGCATACATCAATAATTTACTTTCAATAATTTGTTTTCATTGCTGAGTAGTTTTCCAGCAACATGTGTATTTTAATCATGTATTTTATACTTTGCTTCCCACTCTTGAGGCTAGATCTTGCATTAAGATATCCAAGCCCGAATCTTTTGTGCAGTTATCTGAAGCCATCTAAGACATGTGTGATCGATTACTGAAACCCATTTAATGTGTCATTTAAGTAATATATATGAAAAGGTTCCCAGTAAAGGCATAGTTGAAAATGAAGTGAGTAAGGTAAGGGGTAGAGAAGAGTGTGCAGAATTTTGAAAATCTTCAGAGAAAGAAAAACCTTAGCTAATTGTCCAGATTGTGTTTGACTTCTATTTCCATCTATTTTCACTATATGCTCTGTAGTAGTTTGAGAATAAACACTTGGAATTAGCAGTTTATTTCATTATATTGTAACTTTTCTCCAACATCCCCAAAGTATTCTCCAAATGGCCAGTTTGGTTAGTTAGGCTGGGTCTAGATCTGAGCCTTCGCCAATTTCTGTAACTGGATTTTCTGTGGATGATGGTTTCAGACATGGTTCTTTCAGTTCTTGTTGTTCCACTTTAGAAGATTTCCAGAACACTTTCATAGCTATTTTGTTAGGAAGAACAGAAACTTATGTGTTACACTGCTGAGATCTGGGCCTTGTGATTGGTATTCTTTGATCAGCTGGTGGAAATTTTCCATCCCTTACATTTTATTCTCTGATCTTAATCTTAATCAGGATGCTGGAAAATTCTTATAGCTCCTGAGATATTTCTGACTCTGGCTTTATCAATCAGTATAGTCAGCTGAGACTGAATGATTTAGAGAATCATGATTCTTATCTCTGGTTTCTTGATTTGACCCTTTTGTCCTTCTCCTTCACTGTTCTTATCAGAACAAAGTTATCTGACACTATTGCTGATGGAGGAATTGAGAATAAAAATGTAGATCTCTAAAAATGAAGAAGGACCCCCACATACTCAGAAGACAGAAAAGGCTGCTTGGTCAATAGCCCCAAGGGAGACGATGAACAAAGGACTCTGGGCAGTGCCTGCTCCCAAGGATGTTTTCTGCTTTTCCCATGGGCACTGTTTGCTCCTTCGGCAGTTCTCATGAACATCTGCCTGCTCTACCCAAGAAAGACAGCTGGTCTGCTGTTCCCAAATTTGCTATTCTGCTCCTGTAACTAAGCAGCACATTTTGCTCTCACTCACTTGGGAAAGGCAGTTGCGCCCTTCCAGGTGGCCTGGGAAACAAGCCCCAGCTGAAAACGCAAGATAGATGGCTTAAGCCACCCTAGCTCCCTTAGTTCCCATGACTATACTCCCTTAGTCCATGACTACCAATCTCCCTATATAGTCTTTGCTCCTGAGATACCCAGGGAGCCAGGTCTTTGGAACAGAAGCCTTGTCTCTGGGAAATTGCAGTTCTCTAATAAATGCTTATTCTATTCAGTCCAACTCCTGTGTCAGTTGTTTGGCTTATTGACACAGGTAGCAAGAACCTAACTCAGTTTCCCCCTGGTTTCAGAAGTAGTAGACACTGTTGTTATAAATATGCCAATGGATTTCTCACAGACTTCCTTTCTCACTAAGGGATCACTTAGGAGGTGACATTTGGAAGGAGAGTATTGATTTTACCCAGGCATGATCAGGCAAATCAATGAAATCCTTGTGTTTAATTCTTCAGCAGAGGAAAACAGTTTTATATGGTTGACAGGTCAAGCATTGGGGTCAAGTAAGGCCATACTTTTGTTGAGATGAAATTAAAAAAAACAAACAAACAATTTTCTTCCATGGGCTGTGGAATAGGCTGAGATGTAAGCAGACTAATTAAATGGAAGAAGCGCTTATGAAAACAGTAAGTACCATAGAAGTGAACTTAGTTTCTAGGGCGAAAGGAGTTATTTTAACAATAACAAAAAAGCCCACCAGAGCCAAGTCTACTAAAGGCCACTATTTTCTTAATTTTTTAAAATTTCTTTTTTACCATTTTCTTATATATTTATTTCTTTACCTCTTTGGGGATAAAACAAATTGTACTGGAGTTTTTTCCTTTGTCTTCCAGAAATTTTCAATATGCTATTGAACTTTGAAGGAGAAGTGGTTTCTCTCCAGAGTGTTTAAAGATCTCACTGTGTTATACATATTTAGTAATAATTACGTGATTTAAAAATAAAGTTTTGAGAATTATAGTTAAACCAATAACAGCTGCCAATTTGAGGTGACAACCTCATAGATTTTTTTTATAGTAATAAAGCTATTGATATTTAGTTTTTTTTCTTTTATTTTCCCTAGAGGTTTTGCTACTTATTGATGAGTGCTTCAACTTACACGTTTATGATGATGTGAGAGTACAGCCACTATCTCTTGTTTCTTCAAGCAATATCTCTGTTCTTGCTAGATAGTTTTTCACTGGAGCGAAGTGACAAGGTATTATGGTATTTTGAAATTATGATTTTTAAATCCAGAGAACTGTTTTTTATAGTATCGTATCTTAAATCTATTTAGCGTTATTTTTAAATGTTATAATAGGGTTTGATTTATACTTCCGTTCAAAAGATTGCAAAATTATCCTTTGTTCCTTTTAGAAGTACTTTAGAATTCCCTTAAACCCAGTTTAAGGAAAAGTCACCCTCTGTTTCCTCTCCATTTCTATATTTCTCTTTCAATTTTTGTTTCTTTAAAAAGGAAAAAAAATAGTGAAAAATAGAACATGTATAAAAGAGTGTATTATGCTGTACGTACATTATTAGAATAAAGCATGGGTCTTTGGACCCCCTGGGCCAATAAGTTGAGTATCTGAATACCTCAGAAGCCTCTCTCTAACTCTCCCCAATCACATTCTGCTTCTTCCCCGACAGAGGCTAACTGTCCTGAATCTTATTAATTCTTTCCTCTTTTTCTTCATGGTTTTTACCACCTATCTATGTTATCCTAAAAAATACGTATTTGGAAATATTTACTTTTGCCTGATTTGCTTTTGAGAGTCATCAGTGGTGGTGTACAGAGCTATATTTTATTCATTTGTATTTATTTATACATTTTATTGTTGGTGGGCTATTAATTATTTTCCCGTTTATTGTTCATGTGCTGCTGTAAGCATCTTATACATGTCATATGGCACATAAGTACAAGATTTCTCTAGACTATATACCTCATAATGGAATTACTAGTCAAATGATATGTGCATATTCAACCTAACTAGATACCAAGCCTTTCTCTAGAATGGCTGTATCAGTTTATATTCCTGCCAGAGGTCTTTAAAGGTTCCCATCAACATTTTTTTTTTCTGTTTATCTTTTTTCTTTTTTGCCAGTTCTTTCTTTTCTTTATTTATAAATATTTATTAAGTATTTAATACCTCATCCAAGCCAGATTTTAGGAATCTTCTTGCTCTTTTCTTTCTTTTCTTTATCCCATATACTCAGGTGGTCTGGAATCCTGGTTAGTACCAACATTTAGGTTATTGATATAGAGAGAATTTAATATGAAGAATCATTAACTGAGTATAAAATCATTCATTTGCTAATTGAGAGGGTGGTAAAAACCTGCAAGTATCATAGAAGTAGCAACTGCAGGAAGCAGCTACCACCTCTAGAGCTGAGGGAACAAAGAACTTGAAATTATTGAAATTTAGAGGAGGGTGCCTGTAGAGCTGAAAGCCTCTGAGGAGGGGTCACTGCTCGGTTTTGCTAGTGTCTGAACAGGAAAGAAGGGCCCTGTGAAAAATGGGGCCCAGGCCTTTGAGACTGGAGCTCTGGCCAGCCACATTTTGGGTCTCTGGGGCAAGAGGATGGGATAAAGCTGGTTCTTCAACAGGAAGGAATTGCTCTGTTGGAGTGAAGAAACATCACTAAGGTGATGTGCACAGGAACTGCAAGCAGGTAATAATAGGAAGGAGCAAACTCCTTATTTCTCCTCCATCCTGATAATATTTACTGCATTTTGTATTGGTAGAGCTTAATAGGAAGCCATGCGGAAAAGCAGAAATGTAGATTATAGAGTCCAGCACCAGCATTATGAGGCAGGGGATAGAGAAATTTGGAGCTAAGAGACAGTTCATAACTATAGAACCAGCATCCAAAATCAAGAAATAGAACATTATCAGCACCCAGAAGATCCCATTGTGCGCTCTATTAGTCATTGCTTCAGCCTCCCAATAGTTAGGTTTCTTTATTTAAACAGCCTCTTAGAGATTCTTTCCCGTCCCGTCCCGTCCCGTCCCGTCCCGTCCCGTCCCGTCCCGCCCCGCCCCGCCCCGCCCCTCTACTCTTTTCTTCTCTTTTCTTTTTTCTTTCCTCTTTCTTTCTCTCTTTCTCCTTTACTTTCTTTCTCTCTCTTTCTCTCCCTCCCTTCCTTCCTTCCTTCCTTCCTTCCTTCCTTCCTTCCTTCCTTCTTTCCTCAGTTTCCCTTTTCATTTGTTTCCTCCTAATGCCTATATTTTGTCTTAATTTTCCCTTTCTAAAAGTAATTAACTTTATGATAGATTAAATAATTATATCATTAAATTTTAGAAAGAAATCTAAGACAAAACTTTCCTGGGAGAGCTTCTATTAGGACATTAAATTTAACTTTCTTTTATGTTCACTGTTAAACAGACCAAATGCAAAAATATTTTTCTCTGGTACTACCCCTCATGGTAGTATATTTTCAATGGATAGATTTTTAGAACTGCTGCTGAAGATTATTGATTTTGGATTTATGCAGTTTGATGTTGCATAGATAGATTTTAATAATAACAAAGTAAGCCAAGTGAAATTAAGTCAGAACCTAGGACTGAAGAAAGTTTTTCCAGTCTGATTTAGACATCCACGGTTTTAAAGCTTTTAGCTTTGCTTGCAAGAGTTCTAAGAAGGAAGTGATAAATTCATTACACATCATAACATTAAAATAGGGATTGAACATTTGCACAATACTGTCTCAAATTATAATAGAACATTTACTTTATAATTACAGTCAAATCATTCTAAACAAAACTAATGAAAATAAGTACAACAAAATTAATTTTATTCTCATTCATTTTATTTTTGTCCCAACAGGTTCATGAAGTTTATAAAATCTATATATTTTCTCTCTTTCTGGGATATTTACTGCAGTTTGAGAATTCAGCTTTATTGGTGTCTCCTTTATTAAGTTTAGTAGTAGCCTTAATGCTTGTTAAGTGCCTTCAGGTAATTAGAACTGCCTTTTTATCATTCTTATGGTGATTTTTTTAATTGTTAATTTTTTTATAGCTCATTGCTTTGATCATTTGGTTGTTTTCCCCCCACAGCTAAATGTGAAGAAGGGAACTTTTGTAGCTAAAATAATGAAATAATTAATTTTTACTTGGTGTGTACTCTGACAGTGACATTGAATATTGTAATGAAGGTAAGTAACTCTGTGTGTGAGGTTCATGTGGTAGAGCAATTAAATAATAAAATATAGTGGATTGAATTTTAATGAGAGTAATTAGATATCAAGGTAATGGAGTTTATACAGTACAATTTTGAGTTGACCAATGTTCCTGCCTAGCATATTAGGTAAGAAAATAGCATTATGATTCATTTCTAGATATACTTTAAAAATACATAATTTCCATTTAATTTAAAATGTCATTATTACATAATTAACATTAAGTAATATATGGAATAAATTGAGTTGAGTCAAAGGTGTTTGGAACAGTAAGTAAGTTACTTAAGCCAAGTGGGATAAACTTGAAATCTTCTTCTTCATTATGGTTTTATGCTTCAGTATAAGGTAATATGATTGACTTATGCCAATAAATCTCCTTGCTTCATAGTTATACCATGTAATGTTTTATTCATATTTGTTGCTTTATAGTCTTACTATATTTTCTCTTTCTAGTATTGG
Source organism: Eonycteris spelaea (assembly GCA_003508835.1). Classification (NCBI taxonomy): domain Eukaryota; kingdom Metazoa; phylum Chordata; class Mammalia; order Chiroptera; family Pteropodidae; genus Eonycteris; species Eonycteris spelaea. The sequence continues at coordinate 416,637 of PUFA01000391.1, forward strand.
ACAAAAATACGTTGCTGTAAGTAAGCATAGCTAATAGTTCTTTGTCATAACTAGTGTTTTTCCCCTCCAGACATTTGTCCCACACAAAGAAAATGGGCACATGCTGAAATTCCTTGAAGTAAAATTTGGACTAAATATGACTAAGTAAGTTTTAGATTATATAAGTTTACCTAATTCTATACCACTTAGATAAAGAACAAAAATAAAGGAGGAAGTATATACCTAATTACATACCACTTTGGAAATAAATAATTTGGGGTATTATAATATCTAGAATAAATCTGACGTTAATGTTTTTTTCTCATATTAAAAAGATCTCATTTAGTTCTTTTATAAATTAGATATACTTAAACTTTAATAGCATCACAGTATTTTGAGGCTACTTTCTCGTAATGAGCAATGATGTAATCTAAGGACAGAGTAAATGAAAGATCTAAAATGAATAAAGAATCAAAAGTAATTTTAACCAGTATATCAGCAAAATGCTTACATTAAAAAGGGTGTAGGCATATTTATTTTATAGCACAGAATCTCATCTTGAGGTAATAATAATGCATTGGACCAGAAGCTGATTTTTTAACTTCAAGAATAGTGTTGTGCCTTTTTTGTTCATTTGTTTGTTAAATGCATTTTTAAAACCTAAAGTGAACTACATGATTTTATGTACTGACAGAATCTGCTTGCATAACAGAAAATATATTTTTGCCTACACATTTCTTTAGTTTACATAATGTACTTTAGAACCTTATTATCATTTGCTGTGATTACATGGGATTTTAGATACTGTGCATGAAGTTTCATGTTGTGATATATCACCACTAACAAAGTATTTGACATAGTTTAAGCACTAGAGAAATCTTCTGAATGTAAGTCATATATGGATGGTCTACTAAGATAAAAGGATCCTTTAAGAAGCCATGTGCTCCATAAGGATAAGGGACCTTGTCTTTTAGGCGTGACACAGCAAGCAATTAGTAAAAATTGGTCGTAGACTTCGTAATTGACTGGCCTTTTCATTAACTTTCCCTTTAACCTTGGAAGACCCTAGAATGAATCTAGGATTAAAGGCTGCCTTTGTCCATTGTTTCTTAGTTGATATTATATTATATAAGTCCCCTTTTGTTTAGCATATCAGATACTAGATTTACTTTACAAGATAATGCATTAGTGTTTTAAGTGTAAGACATGGACCCTGTCTTTTGCTATCTCATAGATAGTTTTGTGTGCTTAATGAATGACATGAGTGGTATAAGCACTCATGTCTTAACCTAAACTATGCCAATTGGATATTAGGATTTGGAGTTTATCAGAATTTCAGGACACATTTCTGTTAAGACAGGCTTTCAAGAACCACGAAAGGAATGTTAATAAATATTTGTTGGATGTGCAGGATACTAGGCCAGGTACTCAGGGGATACAGAAATGATCACAATCGAACACAGGGCAGATTTTAGTAAGCACTATAATTGGGAGGTAAATATAGTGCTGTGGGAATATGGGGAAGGAAAGTTGAGACTGGGAGATACAGAAAGAATACTCATTAAATTGGGATTTGAATTAGAGCTTTATAGGATTAATAACTTTAATAGGCAAATTTTTAAAAAAGAAACATTAGTTGTAGGTATAAGATATTTTGATGGCAGCCTCTTTGATACAGCTGTACTGCTGTTTGACACACTGTAAACTTTAACCTTTTATTCTAAATCCAGAGATTTGTGAAGTAGGCATCCCTCTGTGAGCAATCCTGAACATCACTCTACCTCTTACCTCCTTCCCCAGGGCAAGGGGTTAAGTATGAAATGGAAGTGAGAGGTAGATTGAAAGTGAGAATGCAGATCAAGTTGCATATAACTAGGAGTCCTGTTGTTCACATTTAGCTTAGGGTAAAAAGTTTATCCTGATTCATATAGCTCAAAAAGCTTACATTTCAAATGTTATGATTTCTGTATTAATAATTAGATATCTCTTTTTAAAATAGGTCCCAGTTGAGTTACACTTATCAATATCAATCAGAGCTGCCTATTAGTAATATATTGTGAGCCACATACATACTTTTCACATTAAAAAAGTAAAAAGAAACAAGTGAGTTTAATTATATTTTATTTAATCCAGTATATCAAAAATATTTTAATATGCAAATGGTATAAAAGTTATTAAGATAATTTCATATTTCTTTTTTCATTCTTTTTTATCTTTGAAATCCAAACTGTGTTTTGTACTTAAAGTATATCTCCATTTGCATTGACCACATTATAAGTGCTAATAGCCACATGTAGCTAGTAGCTTACCATATTGGATTGTGCAGATGCAGATATTAGGTAGTTAAATTTTTTATTCTCTTACAGATAAAAATAGAAAGTTAAACTCCCTTGAAACTCTTTTGGGCTCTAGATATGGTCATATTACTTGTAACAAAAAGCAGTAGTTTTACATTTATTAGAGCAGTTTGTTGAGGAGAGTTACTTACTGCTATTATCTCATTTTTAAAGGGTAGGATCTGGCTGTTATAAGTGAATAGATTTAGGAAATGTGTTTTGTTTAAGTTTTTACTTGAGTTAAAAAAGATTTTCCGTTCAGTAGTTTAAAACACCTGTTATTTTAATATGCTTTTTGTCTTCTCTAGGAATTTTACAATGAATTGGCTCCTATGTCAAAAATCCCTGCAGGCACCATCTCAAGAATTTTTTTTGAGATTGACACAGTCCTCTTTATTACCTTTCTATATTTTAGTGTTAATTATTTGTTTTCTTTCTATGATGCAAGTTATTTTTAGGAGAAATAAGTACCTATGAAAATCAATGACATTACTAATATATATGTAAAATGTTTATTTTTAATATTCTTCCAATATTTGTGTACTTGTTTTAGAGCTTCTACTTTCATTCTCTTTTCATCAGTATTTGAAATAGTATTATAAGTTGACCAGATAAAATTTAAATTTAAGTTTATATATCTAAGTATATAATTTCCCAGTTTAGTGTAGGAGTAATAGTTAAATAATCAGTTAAACTGTCACAAGATCATTCACTAATTCACTCAGATTTTTACTTAACTAAGAATAATTTCTTCTGTTTTAACTGAAATAAAGCTAGTAGTATAAGTGATTTTAAATTATAAAGCTAAGTGTTTTTATGATAATTGAAAGGAGATTGTGTAGTATCTTAATTTTGAGAACTTAGTTGTTCAAATTATTTAACTATATCGATTCATTAATCACTAGTTGAGTGATAATTGATCTTGGAAAGGATTCTAAAACATTTTTTGAATTATATTTCTGAATTTTCATTTTTAGGCTTCACTGAATCAGTAATATTCAGGTTCTAAAAGCCATTTTCAAAAACTTGGAGATACAAAAATTAGTATTTGACTAGTGGAATATACTTTCACATTTTAAGGACCACTTATATTCCTTTTTCTGAAAAAATTTAAGATCTCTGATTTTTCAAATATATGTTTTCAAAGTAGTGAAAAACACATTTCCTTTCTGTAGTGGTAAGTCCTTGAAAGAAACTGTTACTCTTGAAGATGGAAGAATTGGAGAAAGGCCAGAAATAATTTATTATGTGATTCACACTATTTTATTGGGTTCTCTTGCAATGGTTATAGAAGGGTAAGTGTACTTTATTTGATCTATTTGTTTTTACAAATAATTATCCTTTCTAATGGTAATAAGTGGATACTTTCAAGAATGCATTTATAAAACTATAAAAACTAAAGTCTAAAACTTTCTTAATCTAACTAGAGTTTACAAAGGTATTTATAATATAGTGAACTGACATTTACAGATTCATTAATTTATTCAGAAATTTTTGAATGTCTTCCAAGGGCCGGGCATTAAGACCCGTGCTGGAGGTACAGTGGTGAACAAAGGTGGGCACACAGTCTCTAACCTTATGTGACTTTTGGCCTAATGGAGGTAAATAAGATAAGCGAACATAAATATAATAAAAGGCACCATGAAACTGCATATTAATTAAAGTTAATTATTCTTAAATTTTAATTCATATCAGAGCTTTCCTTTTTTTCTTTACTAGATGAAAGATGGAAATGTTACCATCTTTATAAATTTGTAGTTTTTTAACCATCTCTTTATTAGACAGATTACTTGTATGTAAACTGAGTTCTTAAGAACATGCAGATTATGTTTCGTTTTTATCATAGGAAAAAGAATATAGCATAAAATTTACCATCTTAGCCATTTTAAGTATATATATAGTTCAGTAGTGTTAAGTATGTTCACATATTTGTGTATTCACATTGAACTTTTTTATCTTGTAAATCTGAATCTCTATACCCATGAAACAAAATTCCCCCTTTCTCTCTGCCACCAGCCCCCTGGTAACTCCCATTCTACTTTCTGCTTCTGTGATTTGACTATTTTAGATACCTCATATAAGTACAATCATATAGTACATATTTTTTTGTGACTAACTTATTTCACTTTGCCTAATGTCCTCAAGGTTCATCTATGTTGTGACAGGATTACCTTTTTAAGGTTGAATAATATTCCTTTATATGTATACATCACATTTGTTTACCCATTCATCTGTTGATGGACATTTAGGTTGCTTCTACCTTTTGGCTATTGTGAATAGTCCTGCTGTGAAATGGGTGTGCAGATATCTCCTTGAGACTTTGCTTTCTATTCTTTCGGGTATATACCAGAATTGGGATTGCTAGATCGTATGCTGTAAGTGCTAATAGTCACATGTTGTGAGGTGATATTTCATTGTGGTTTCACCTTATATTCCCCTGGTGATTAGTGATGTTGAATATCTCTTCATGTATCTGTTGGCTGTATATTTTCTTTAGGGAAATATTTATCAAGCACTTTGCCCTTTTTCTTAATTGGGTTATTTGAATTTTTGTTGTTGAGCTGAAGGAATTCTTTATTTTACATATTACCCCTTATCAGATATATGATTTGTAAATATCTTCTTTGATTCTATAGGTTTCCTTTTCACTTGGTTGATTGTGTTACATTTAGATTTTGGTATATCCTCTCTGGGAAATATGCAGCTATTCAAAATTATGTTCTTAAAATTATTCAAGAGACATGGATAATAGACTAGTGGTTATCAGAGGGGAGGGGGGAGGTAGATGGGTAAAGGGGGTCAAATATGTGGTGACAGAAAGAAATCTAACTATGGGAGGTAAATACACAGTGTAAATATATATATATATATGTATTTAAATATATGTACATATATATACATACATATATACATATGTATATATGCATATATTACATAAATACATATATACATATGTGTGTATATGCATATATGCACATATATATAAATTATATATATATGCGCCTTACTGTTAAAGTATACAGGTGAAACAGGATTTCGTTAACTAACATCACTATAAAAAGAATTAATTTAAAAAATTACTCAAGAATATATAATACTATATTGATATATAGTACTAAATGAAAAAGCAAGTTACAGCATTTTCACAATTTTGCTAAAAATGTGTGTGTGAGTGTGTATGTATATATCATACACACATGAACATCAGAAGGAAATAAAGTGACTATTTTTGAGTGACTGGGTTATGTATAATTTAAAAACTGTATCCCTCTATACTTTTTGAGTATTTTTCAAATTTTTTACAATCAGAATAAGATCAGGAAAAAATCATAATGGTTACCTCAGAATAAATACTACCTATTGTTTATAAAAACAGTATTCCAATTATGAATCAAATGTGTTTAGTATTTGAAAGAAAGTTTATCCAAGGATCGATATATCATTAAAATAAATTATATAAATGCTATGACCCTGCTTGTTATTAATTTCTGGGATTTCTAAAAGTAACCTGATTTACTTTGATTAGTTAACATCGGGGTTTTTATGATGGGGGTTCAATAAATGATACTCTTTTCTTTGAAGTTTGCATGCAGATGAGAAATAATACATAGGATTAAGTCAGTGGGGGTGAAAAAATAATTGTGATTCTCATTAAAAAGTGTATTGGAGAACAGTTCTTTATGTATGATCAAAAAAGCTTCTAATGTCTTTCATCTCAAGTTGATTCCCTCATGAGTAAGCAAAGCCTTGGTAAGCCTACAGCGCCCGTACACACACAACCTGGAGATGGAGATGCAAAATATAGAAGCCTAGAAGTGTTTGATTGGGTGTGCTCAGGTCTTTATCTCACATTCACAAATCAGGCAAATCACTCTTAGGAGGAGCGATTAAGGTTCAGAAGTAATAAATGGCAGTGTAGGTAAGGAGAGGTGAAGGTATTAATCCAGTATAAGATTTTCTAAGATAAATTTACTTTAATTATGAATGTAGGTACTAAATCACAGTAATTTTGGTACTACCTGTGGTGCTTTTCCCAACAGAAAACATAGCTATTTTCTCATCATGTTAATTTTTTACAGATACCTTGAAATAATGTTTTTATACATCACTACTTCAAAAGTAGTCATTACTAGACCTGCATTTAATGTGTTACTATAGAGGTGCAAATATTGCTGTTATAAATTTATTTTTACTATTTGATATCACTTTTTCAATATGACTGGTTTTCTTCATAAGCCCATGTATTTGATTTGATACAGTTAGAAATTTTTTCTCATAAGGGGTTCATAGATTTTATCAGACTGCCAAACTCATGACTTGTGGGAATCTCTTTATGGAAACAAGAAGCAGTGATAATGGTTCACTCTAATAGTTAGCATTCCATAATGCCTAATAAGTTGGGTGAAGAACTTTATTAAGCTATGTGTATTTTAAAAGATTCATGTTTGAGTTCTTATCTCACTGCCTTGTAGCTGTAGAATTTTGGAGCATGATTTACCTTTTCTTCTTTGCGCTCTCAGTTTTATTTCTCTCTGCAAAAGAACCTTTTGTTATTCCCACCAGTCTTCATTGTTGGGTCTGCCATTTTAAATTCAACATCCTGTTTTTGACTGTTAATCCTCATTGTATGTTTCATCTTCAATTCTGTAATTTACTCACTAGGCTGATAAGAGCATGATCACTATTCATGTAAATAAGATGCATGGTCAGCTATTAGGTGCCAGACACTCTGCCAGGCAGGCAGTAGGAATAAAAGAGATATAGGATATCGTCTTCCTTTTTAGAGATATCCTATTCTCGATAAATAAACCAAGAATTAGAGTAAAGTAAAACAAGTACTATCAGAAAATATACATAGGATGCTTTGGTCAGCCAGCAGAGAGGTACTAACTTAGTTGTGAAGGGTGGGGAAGAGTCCAGTTTAAGGAAAGTTTCCTAAATGGGGCGACAGTGTTGAGAGATAAGTAGAGATTGGCCAGACTTTAAATTGTCTTGTTTATATGTACTCTGGACAGAAGTATTTTCTGAAAACTAAAAGTATGAGATAATTTTGAGGGAAGTAGCAAAATTTTCCAGACATTTTTAGGTCTGGAAATATAAGCGGGGACCAGATTGGGTATTTTTAAACAGAAATTTAACATGCTCAGATTTTCTTTTAAGGAAGATCTCTCAGGAAGCAATGGTTGAGAAAGGTTTAAGAAAAACAGTATCTAAGGAAAATAAACCAATTAAGAAGGTGTCACAATAGAATTTAGAAGAGAGTAGCAGTGGATATGGAGGAAAGAGGCCAAAACTAAAATATTTAAGAATTGGAAACTGCATGAGTGGTAGTAGGGACTGCAGTGTGGGCACCCTAGGAAGCTGAAACTCAGAGCCAAAGGAGGAATTTTTTTTAAAAGACATTTAGCAGTCAACTGCATGGGTGCAAACAAACAAACCAAAATCTCTGTTGGAATGCTTTACAATTTTCACAGAATGGAAACTAAACTTACACAATTAGTCACAAATACCATCCTCCAGTTTTTTGCCATTCATACGAGTATTATCTAAAGCATGTCTTCTTTGTAGCAAAGCTAGGCCCTGCCACCTCTGTGCTTGACTGAGTTCACAAATTTTGTAACCTGTAGCTTCCCTATCAGTTCTCTGTTTCTCCTCTCCTACTTTGTTTCCTGGCAGTAAATGAAACCTGCCACTGCATAGTTACTGCTGCTGCTGGAACTGCCACAGCCACCTTGGGTTCGTGGTTTGGCCATGTGTTGGCCTCCATCACCACAGGGGCAGAGCTTCTGCCTCCAGTTTCCTCCTTTCGTGGGTCCACAATTGGAAGATGAGTTGTAATTGCCAGAATTGTTATAGCTTCTGCTACCTCCAAAATTACTTCCATCATTACCAAATCCATTATAGCCATCCCCACTGCAACCATATCCTCCACCACCACAGCTGCCACTAAAGTCACCTTGACCACTGAAGTTTCCTCTATGACCAGAATTGTCATTCTCACTAAATCTACCTCCGCAACCACCACCAACGTTTCTAGAGCCATTTCATCCTCTTTGTCTGGGTGAAGCACTAGCTATCCCTTGCTTAGATCGGGGTTTCCCTCCTTTAGTTGTGGCTGTTCACATTGTGGTATTTCTGAATGACAGCCTTGTTGCAGAGTCATCAAAGGTTACAAAAGCAGAGCCTCTCTTCTTGCCACTGCGGCCTTGGTCAGTCATGATTTCAATCACTTCAGTTTTGCTATACTGTTCCAAATCTCTTAGGTAATGTTCTTCAGTGTCTTTTTTAATATTGCCAACAAAAGTCTTTGTCACCAGGTCTTTGGGAATCATTTCTTGAGACTGACCTCTGTGGTTCCACAACTCTTCCATCTACCTTGTGTGGCCTCGCCTTCATGGCTGCATCCACCTCCTCCACAGTGGCATATATGACAAACCTAAAGCCTCTGGAACACTTGGTGTTTGGATCTTTCATCATCATACAGTCTGTGAGTGTTCCCCAGTCCTCAGAATGGCTCCTCAAACTCTCAACAGTTATTTTGAAGCTCAAACCTCCGATGAAGAGCTTCTGTGGCTATTCAGGCTCTTTGGGAGATGCTGACTTAAGATGACTGTGAGAGGAGAGACTTTATGCTTACTTTGTGGTGTCCATCAGCAGAAAGGCCAAAGGAGGAATTTTTTAAAGGAAGACATGATCAGAGAGTAGAAGGTGGGGAAGGAAAAGATGAATGTGGACTTCAAGGAGTCTGGCTATAAAGGGAATCAGAGTCTAAGGCAGAAACCAGAGGGGATGCAGTTGTACCAGGAGGGAGACACTATATATGCATTATGGGATGGAAACATTGTGATTGTTCTGCAAACTGTCTGGAACACTAATCATTTTTAGGAGAGGTAGGAAAAAAATGGAAAGGCAAGTCAAGACTATATTTTAGAGGGCCCTGAAAACCATTTAGATGAATTTTCACTTATTTTAGTAGAGACTGGGGAACCATCAAAGAGTTTTGAACAGAGAGTGTCTAATCATAGTTTTGCTTGAAAGAAGATTCATTTGGCATTTGACTGAGTTGAAGGAGAGTCTAAAGGTAGAGATATTAACTAGTAGGCTCTTGCAATAATGGCTTTGGCATAATGGTCTAATCTCTAGAGCAGCGAGTTTGTGTTCTGAGGATGTTATATTCATATAATTCAGTGTGAATGGTGTTCCCTGGAACTATAAGCCAGACTCTAGTATTGATTCTGCTGACTGGAAGAATAGGTTGATATTGTCAGAAATTAAGAAATTAAGTCCAGAGGAAACTAAAACAATTCTTCTGTCTTAGCAATGTGTATTCTGTATATATCTACTACTTCTCTCAAGGCCCAAGTCCATATTTCTTAAAAACCTTCATTAAGTGTGTTTTTCTCAAATTGGTCATTTTGCTTTCATATAACCCTAAACCTTATAATTTTTTAATATTTATTTTCTGTTTCCCATATGTTCAGTTTTTTTCCATCTTGATAAGACCTGAGGGCTGGAGCCATGTCTTATTTTTCTTTATTCCTCTCTAGTACTTTGGTCATCCTGCAGTGCATGATTAATAAATGTTCATTAGATGAATGAATTTTACTTTATTTTCCCCATATCATAGCTTTACTGTTTTATAAAACCATAATCGCTCACATTTATATTCTGGCTTCAAGTTCTTTTAGTCTCTAGTTAAACATCAAGGAATATATTTCATGGAAGGATCTTGTTCTCCTTAGTATTAATTACAAAAGTTATCTTCTGAAATGTTATCTTTCCTTGATAATCAGTATGAAACACTGACATCTACACATTTAAAACTCTTCCTCTTTTGTCTTCAGCTTTCACCATTACTTAGGGTAATGGGTTCCTCGTGTTTTTTCTACAACTTACAACATTAAGTAATGTACTGTCTCTTATTTTATTTTACTGTCTTTTGCAAAAGTTTATTTTTCCATGCACTTAGATTTTTAATCTTCTAAGAGCCCCAATTTTTAATCTTTGTTTTTTAAGAAAACCTCAAAAGTAATAATGCAGATTATAACAAATCCTAGCAATGTAGAAATATATGAAGTAATAAGTGAAAATCCTTTCATCCCACCCCTGAGAGGTCACCACTATTAGCAGTATCTTTCCAGATGTTATTTTTTGGCTAAACCATAAATCTACCTTAAAAAAAGAAAAAAAACAAAATACTAGGCAAACAGAATACATGAAATTTTGCGTTTTCTTTTTTTGTTTTTCTTTATTTAATCAATACCTAATGAAGGATAGTTAGGTCTCAAATTTTTTTCTATTAAAACTATGCTGCTGTGTATATCTTACACACTTATGCTAATATATCTGTAAACTATATTACTAGAAATGGGATCGGTTTGAGGTATTTAAAATTCTTATGGCTTCTGCCAAATTGCCTTCTGAAAAATTGTAAGTTCATATTCTCTCCAAGATTACAGTTTTGCTATACCTTCATCTATATTAATGCTATTCATCCTCATTTTAGTAACACATGCATTATTTTTATTATTTATGCATTTTGTATTTATGTATGTATTTATTTATTTATTTGAAGAAATGATTTAAAGTTTTTTCCCCATCCACCTTCCCCTCCCCCCATCCTCTGGTAACCACTGTCCATTGTCCATGACCATGAGTCTCTGTTCGTCCTGCTCATTTGTTGCTTGCAGGGTTATATATCCCACATATAAGTGATATCATGTGATTTTCAACTTTTTCTGTCTGGCTTATTTTGCTTAGTATGATTATTTCAAGGTCCATCCATGTTGTTGCAAATGGCAGTATTTCATCTCTTCTTACGGCTGAGTAATATTCCATTGTATATATGCACCACAGCTTCTTTATCTAATCATCTATCGTAGGACACTTCAGTTGCTTCCATGTCCTGGCCACTGTGAATAATGCTGCTGTGAACATTGGTGTGCAAATATCTTTTCGGATATGGTTTTCAAGTCTTTAGGGTAAATGCCCAGTAGAGGGATTGCTGGTTCATATGGTAGATCAATTCTTAGTTTGTTGAGAAACCTCCATACTATTTTCCATAGTGGCCGTACCAATTTGCAGTCCTACAAGCAGTGTATGAGGGTTCCTATTTCTCTGCATCCTCTCCAGCATTTGTTATTATTTGTCTGTCGATTATAGTTATTCTAATAGGAACACATATCTTCTTGATTATTTAGAAATGAATAACAATCTGTTGCTGAAAATTAGAGGCTAAGCTTTTTTATTCTTCAACTTTGTGGTAATTGCATAGGTAATAGGAAAGAACTTAGAAAAGAAATTAGTTAATAATGATGTTCATAGGAGATCTCATATGTGATTTCTTTTGTCTTTTCCAGCGTGAAATATCTCTGGACTCCTTATGTGTGCATGTTAGCAGCATCTGGTGTATGTTCTTCTGAACTCTGGATGACACTTTTCAAGTGGCTTCGATTACCCAGTATTGTTGGTGAGTCATTGTTATTTGAGATTAAGTACTTGTTTTCTTTTAATGATATATATATATATATATATATATATATATATATATATATCATTGAAATAGCATGAGTCAATCACATTGACTTACAAGTAGAAAAAGATCCTGTGACAAACATTTTTTTATAATTTTGATTATAAAAGTAATGCATTTTAATTCAGACAGCTTAAGACATAAAAGGTAAATAAAGTGAATTAATGTGATAGGTTATCAAGAATTTTTATTTTTTTCTTGGTTTGATTTAGAACTGTGCTGATTTCACTGTGAATGGAGCATTTATACTGTGGCTGCTATTTGCAGTGATAACTAAAACATGATTACTTTCATCGAGTAGATTACAATCTCCTGGTCATGAAAACAGATAATAAAAAGTATTGACAGGATGCTTTGGAACACAGAGAAGGGCTACTTAATTCAGTTTTTTAGGGATTAAAAGACTTTCCAATATGACATTTGAAAGCTGTTATTAGTCAAATGAAGGAGGAAGAAAAGGTACTTGTGGTAGAAGGAATAAACACAGGCAGAGAACATGATGTAAAGGGAATAAAAACAGGCAAAGAAAAAGCATGTTATGTTTAGTTTTGTTGGCACATAAAATAAGAGTTTGGGGTGTGTTTAAGAAATGAGAATGGAGAAATACAGAAGGATAAGGTCACAGAGGCCTTTGAGTGTCATGTTGTGGTGCTGTGTCTTATCCTATAGGCAGTAGGAATACACTGAGATGTTTAGGCAAGGGTGTGAGAAGTCAGACTTACATTTTTCTCTCAGCTCACTCTTACAGTTCTATGAAGGATAGGTTTAAGGGTGACAGACGGGAGTCAGGAGGGACGCTGTCATTCAGATATAGGCAGTGGTGGATGAAAGTACTCTTAAAAGTACTCTTCAAAGTATTTAACATTCTGTTTAACCCTTACAAATATCTGTTGGCTAAATTTAGTTATCTGTATTTTATAGACAGAAAATTAAGGCTTAAACTGGTTAAATAACTTCTCTGAGATCACATAGCTTATAAGTCTGGAAACCATGATTTACACCCATGTTTTTCTAACTGCAAGGCCATTCAATTATTACTGTGCTATACTGGAGTGAAAAAAAGTAGTGAGTAAAATTAATAAGACTTGGTGCTTATGGAGAATGAGAACGAGGGAGAAATCACAGATGTTTCTTAGGTTTTTGGTTTATATGATTATGGATCATGGGGTCACCAATGGACATGGGACAATAAGAAGAAAGATTTTGGAAGGAAGATGATGAATAATTAATTATCTTCGATTATAGTCATGTTCTACTTTGCCAGACTTTTTTCCAGAGGAATTTATACATTTTTATTTTAGGATACTCATATATTGATATATATTCGCGATTTTTCCTCTGTTAATTCATTCTCTTTTTGTTATTGTTGTTAGTTTTTAAGGTAGCATTTCACTAACCTTTGTGTGCTCTTCATAACTTAAATGCTTGGCAAAATCATCAAATATCAATTTGCTATTTGAAATATTATGAGTGTTACTATTTCTGTGTTCTGCCTTAATGTGTTTAATATGTCTTAAACTCATCATTAGTCTTCACCCATCTCACTCTATGAACTAGGTTTTCATGCTGACTTAAATTTCTCTAACTGAAATTTTATGGCTATATTGTTATGTGCTTTGTCATAGAGTCAATGTCTAGTGAAGTATCTTCTGAAATGTGTCTATCCATAATGCTTTTTGTTTTAATATTTTAGGCTCTTATTCTGAGCATGCTGTGCCCACTATAATAGGTCTTAGCTTATGGAAGGAGGTAAGAATATCAGATTTTCATATTACGATGTACTTTACCTACAAAATAGTGATAAATGTATACATATGTATAGGATACTTATATTGAGACAGTGTTCTAACAAAATAAAGTATGATATTCTTAATAATGTTTAATTTTTTTACCATTAGGAACATGAGAGAAACACTAAAACATTTTTAGAATGCCATCGCAAATTTCTAATGCTGTCATGCGGTTTATAATTGAAATAGGAAATTGCTGAAAAAATAGTAAAAGTATTTTGGGTACTCCAAAATTTCAGTATCTGTAAAATAATATAAATTCTTTGGCTTATAATAAACGTGAAACTAATTGCCAATAAACTTGTGAATTATTTGACTCCAAATTAATTTATTTATTATGTGTGTGCATAAAAGATACATTGATGATTAGTTGTTTATTAATGATAAAATTATTTATTGAGTCTAGGCAGTAAATTAACTATAAATAGATGATTTGGGTTGAGAAGGACGAGCAGGTCACTGAAAGTAAAGTGAGCTATGACTTTTTTTCAATAAGAACAGTGTTGTAATATTGTTTGCCTTATGTTAGCCTCTTGGTCTTGACCAGTTTTAAACTTTCTAGATACTTAAATTTGGGGGGGATTTTGTTTTGTGTTTTAGTTTTTTCCAAGATTAATGACAGAATTAACAGAACTACAAGAATTCTATGACCCAGATGCAGTGGAACTCATGACCTGGATGAAGTAAGAATTGGATTGCCCAAGACTGTCGTTAAACTATTAACCAATCATTGCGTGCTATTAATTGGATTCAGGGGGGAAAAGTAATGTTTTTCAAATTCTTCTCAAAAAATTCAAGAATTTCACACTGTTTTTAGGGATATTTTATTGAACTTATCCTAATTTTCTAATTGAACTCATCTCCTTTGAAAATGTAGCATTGATAAGTTTGAGATTTGAGACTCTTCACCATCAAACACCTAGAAATAGGGAATAAAAAGGAACAAATATCCTTTTGTTTAGATATTCAAAAGGATGTTTCTTTTGCCCTGGTTTGGAGGTGGGTGAATAGTAGATCGCTAGTCTTGGTAACAAGATTTTTAATTTCAGTTTTAATGCCTACTAGGACAAGAGGTGTGGTCTTAGGTCTATGGAAGAAGAGAATTGTCATTAAGGCACCTTTTTCCCTCCCTCAACACACATATAAAACTAAAGGGTCCTCAAGGAGTAACACTATTAGTGAAAGGATAGACTAGCAAAAGATCCATAAGTGACAGAGAAAGATAATTAGAAAGCTTTGGCCTCACCTCTTGGTCTTAAAAGGTCTCTTTGAATTTAGGCAAGGGTGGGGTAGTAGTTTGAAATTATACTTGACTGATCCAGCAAACCCCAAATTAATAAATCAGAATAAAAAGTGGTTCTGGGGTAGTCAATGTACCTGATATGTCAATGCAAGCTACAAGGATTCCACAAATAAAGCTTCATGAAGATGAGCTCTAAAATTACAAAACACATGAAGAAACAGTTTTACTCAGCAAAAATTAGCTTTCTAGAATTTAGATCTGTATCAATTTCTGATGATAAAATGTGTGTCAGTAAGTTTTGCTGCATAATAGACTACCATAAAACTTAGTGGCTTATGTGCGGGAGCCAGCCGGCTAAAGTCAACAGCACCTAAAAGAGGGGGGTGAAGCCTAAGGAAAAAAAGAAGAAGACAGGAAAGTGCTTTGGGAGGGCATACAGTCAATGCTGCAGCCCCATCTTTATTTAGCTCAGCCTTTATATATGTTTTAGGATACAATAGCAAAGCACAACGTATATCATTCGAATACTAACATTCACACAAGATCATATAACATCCTTGTTATCTGGGTACAAACATTCTTGCTTTTAAGGCTGTAAAAACATTCCATTATCTTAAAAAAGTTTCTTAACGGGTGAATCTCCTCACTGGGGTCAGTAATGTTTAATTTTTAACTATTTGCTTCCTTTAACCAATGATAACATAGTCTCAGCAGCTGCTTTAGGGCTCCAAGCAGTCTCAGCAACTGTTTTATGGCTCCCAAATTACGTGACACCTTCAGTGCCTTATAATGGCTCCCGACACTTATGAACAACAAACGTGTTGTTTTGCACAGTTTTTAGGGTCAGCTGAGTGCGGGCAGTGGGGAGCATTCTTCTGGTCTGGGTCACCTCAGCTCTCACGTTTCTTGGGTTGGGTAGGTATCAGCTGAGGGGATGGAATTGGCTTGGCCACATGCCTCTCATCATCCAGCCCAGGGTAGCCTGAGCTCATTTACAAGGTAGCAGATGTAGAGTTCCCAAAAGCAGTAAGAGAGGGCAAGTCTCAATGCCAAGTATGTTTTGTCTCTGCTCAAATTATGTTTGCTATTGTTTGTTGGCCAAAGCAAATCACATGACCAATACCAGAGTTTTTTTTTCCTAGAGCATAGCTATAGGAAGAACCATTCTGGCCTTTTTGTAACTAGTTATCCCATGGTTTGAGATAGAAATAACTGCATTGAAAATTCTTGAAGACATAGAAGGAGAAACTTAAACGTGACCAAAAAAAAGGCCAGGAAACTATGGTGGGGGGAGGGACAAAAAATATTTCTAGAAATGAGGATAAGTTTATAGAATAGGTATATGGAAATGAGACTAGGTCTTTTTATAAGGTCTTATACTGTAATGACACCCCCTCATAAATAAAAATTGTTTTCTTTAGATCGCTGTTAACCATTGTTTATTAATACTTTTTATGAATTAACCATTATAGACCACTGACTATACAGCTTTGTGTTTTCATTAACAAAAGAGGGAGTTAACATTTATGTGTGTGATTTATCATAATACATATTTTCAAAAACAGCAAAGGCCTGAACGTGGGATATTACATCCAGACAGTTGGACATTTGTGTTCCTCTAGTTGATTATTCTGTTTCATGTTTGTTTCTCTATTACTGGGTGCTCCCCAAGGACATTGGCTGTGTGCCATCAGTATTTCCAGAATTTGGCACTATCCCTAACACATAGTAGGTGGATACTGAATAAAGGGAGTGAATAAATAAATGGAAGGCAGTAGAGTAGCCCTTTGGGACCTGCTTCTGAGTTTCCTAGTCCTGCAAGTGTCATCTATCTGGGATTTTGATCATGGTTCAGAGAACCGGAGAAGTCCTACATGTGTTATCTGGAGACAGATATCTGTGTAAAGGTATGGAAGGCACTAGAGGGATAGATGGATCTCGAAAGAGTTGGGTTGCGGTAGTTAATATTTGCAAATGATGAGTTTGAGACTTCATGTATCATTATTGAATTGATCACACTACATAAAATAGTATATTCTTGTCACTATATCCCATTATCCTGCACTAATTTGTAAAATTATTACGACCTGATTTCTGTGTTTATTGTCTTTATCTACTCACTTTTGAAAACAGGAGTCTTGTCTCTAGCCACCCACCTTTAAAAATTTTTCCGTATCTTCAGCCTTCCAAATCATTCCTGGTACATAGTAGGTGCTCGATATTTTTTGAAAGCAGAAGTGAAATGAAAGCTGACATTGAAACTTAAGTGTACAATACATTTGTAAGTTGCCTGGTGTTTCAGAGTTGGTATAAATCAATGATCTAAATAGCAAACTTACCTTTCCAGTGTGTTAATCTTTATGGTTCTTTTGCAGAAGGCAAGCTCCAGTTGCAGCTGTGTTTGCAGGAAGTCCACAGTTAATGGGTGTGATTAAATTATGTACTGGATGGATGGTAACAAGCTTGCCTCTTTACAATGATGACGATCTTCTCAAGAGAAACGAAAATGTAAGGCATTTTAGATTTTACATGTGGATCTTTTTTAACATCACTATTTTGGTATAGTTTTGCAATGATGCGTATGGTCCTGGTTAGCTAGGAACATTTAATCAATTTAAAAAGAGTTAATTAGCTTTAGTTTTTAAAAAGCTGTGTAATACATTTAACGAAAAGAGCCAAAGTTAAACTATTAAAGGTTTTATGAATGGTATATGTTTGTTGGAGAAACATTTAATTTTCCACGGAGTTTCAAGGGAACTGATGTGTAATATTTCACAAAGAGAGAGACAATTTTTAAAATATCATTGTTCTCAATCAGATTATTGAAGGAAAGCTATCGGTTAATGTCTAGGTACACTTTATATTTCCAAGGTAAAATTCTATTCCACTGTGATTTATTTTTTAGTATCGGCTGTTATACTTAGTATAACATTAGAATAGCATCTAATTACTATTTAGAGAATATATTGTTTTGAATGTTTGTTATAGATTTAAATGATAACTTATATGTAGGCAATGGCCAGCTGAACCTGAGTTCAAAGTATTGTTTTTTAATTTGGGAGGATTTCATATAGTTTTTCAGTATACTTTAAGTTAAGTAAGAAGTATAGCAGTATAGAAGTTACACTATAGTATAAAGGTTAGACTCTAAGAATGCAGACTCTGGAATTAGAGATTCTGGACTCAAATGCTATCTTCCCATATACTAGCTTTGTTACTTTGAGCAATTTCTTTTGGGGGCAGGAGATTTCCACAGTGCCTTTTTTTTTTAATTGAGGCATAATGACATACAGTATTATATTAGTTTCAGGTGTGCAACATAATGATTTGATACTTGTACATGTTGCAGATTATCACTTATATATAGTTAACATTCATCACCATACATAGCTACAAGAATTTTTTTACTTGTGATGAGAACTTAATAAGATGTTATCTTAGCAACTTTCAAGTATGCTATGTATTATTAACTATAGTTGCCATGCTGTACGTTACATCCCCATGCCTTTTTTATTTTATAACTGGAAATTTGTGCCTTTTGGCTTCCTTTACCCATTTTGTCCACCAACCATCACCTGTTCTCTGTGGTAGTGTGTGTTGTTTGTTTGTTTTAGAGTCTACATTTAAGTGAAATCATATGGCATTTGTCTTTCTCTGACTTATTTCACTTAGCATAATGCTCTCAAAGTCCATTTATGTTCTTGCAAATGGCAAGATTTCTATCTTATTTAGGGCTGAATATTCCATTGTATATGGACCACATTTTTTCATGTATTGATGGCCATTTAGGTTGTTTCCGTGTCTGGGCTATTGTAAATAATGCTGCAGTGAACATGGGGGTGCATATATCTTTTTAAATTAGTGTTTTCATTTTCTTCAAATAAATACCCAGAGTAGAATTGCTGGATCATATGGTAGTTCTGTTTTTAATTTTTTGAGGAACCTCCATGCTGTTTTCCATAGTGGCTGTGCCAATTTATATCCTACCAATAGTGCATGATAGTTCCCTTTTTTCCATGTTTTCTTGAACACTTATTATTTCTTCCCTTTTTAATAATAGCCATTCTAACAGGTGTGAGAAGATATCACATTGCAGTTTTGATTTGCATTTCCCTGATGATTAGTGATTTAGAACAGGGATCCCTAACCCCCAGGGTATTTGTCCATGACATGTTAGGGACTGGGCCGCATAGTAGGAGGTGAGGAGCAGACGAGCAAGCAAGAAGCTTCATCTGTATTTGCAGCCACTCCCCAGTGCTAGCACCTCCTCACCTCCACCTCAGATCATCAGGCATTAGATTCTCATAGGAGCACCGGTCATTGGTGCCAGAAATGTTGGGGGACCGCTGATGTAGAGTATCTTTTCGTGTACTTGTTACATCTGTGTATCTTCTTTGGGAAAATATCTAGTCAGATCCTCTGACAATTTTTTGATCAGCTTTCATTTCACTTCTGCTTTCAAAAAATATCGAGCACCTACTATGTACCAGGAATGATTTGGAAGGCTGAAGATACAGAAAAGTTTTTAAAGGTGGGTGGTAGAGACAAGACTCCTGTTTTCAAGAGTGAGTAGATAAAGACAATAAACAGAAATCAGGTTGTAATAATTTTACAAATTAGTGCAGGATAATGGGATATAGTGACAAGAGTAATGTCAGAGAGTTTGCTACTTATGTTTTATTCTAGGAGTTTTATGGTTTTGGGTCTTACATTTAAGCTTTTAATTCCTTTTGAGTTTATTCTCGTATATGGTGTAAGAAGGTGCCCAAGTTACATTTTTTGTAGGTATCTGTCTAGTTTCCCCAGTACCATTTATTGAATAGACTGTCTTTACCCCAATGTATATTCTTATCTCTTTTATCATAGATTGAATGACCATATAGGCGTGGATTTATTTCTAGGCTATTCTATTGCATTGATTTATATGTCAGTTTTTATGCCACTACCATACTGCTTTGAGCCCTGTTTGATATCAGGTAGTCTGATATGTCCAACTTTGTTCTTTTTCAAAATTGCTATGGTCGTTTGGGGTCTTTTGTGGTTCTATATAAATTTTAGGCTTATTTGTTTTAGTTCTGTGAAAAATGCCATTGATATTTTGATAGGGATTGCATTGGATCCATAGATTGCTTTGGGTAGTGTGGACATTTTAACGACACTAATTCTTTATATCCGTTAGCATGGTATATGTTTCCATTTATTTGTATCTCCTTCAGTTTCTTTCGTCAGAGACTTAAAATTTTCCAAGTACAAGTCTTTTACCTCCTTGGTTAAATTGATTCCTACATATTATTTTTTTCATGCAATTGTAAATGGGATTGGTTTCTTAATTTTTCTTTCTGATAGTTCATTATTGATATATATAGAATGCAACCAATTTCTGAATATTAATTTTGTATCCTGCTACTTTACTGAATTCATTTATCAGTTCTAACAATTTTTTGATGGATTCTTTAATGTTCTCTTTATAGAGTATCATGTGATCTGTAAATAATGATCATTTTACTTCCTTTCGAATTTTGATGCTTTTATTTTTTTTTTTCTAGTTTGATTGCTGTGGCTAGTTGAATGAAAATGCTGAAAGAAGACATCCTTGTCTTGTTCTTGATCTTGAGAAAAACACTTAGCTATTCCCCATTGAGTATGATGTTAAATGTGGGTTTGTAAGATATGGCCTTTATTATGTTGAGATATGTTCCCTCTATTCCCACTTTGCTGAGAATGGATGCTGGGTTTTGTCCAATGCTTTCTCTGCACCTGTTGATATGATCTTATGATTTTTGTCTTTCAGTTTGTTAACGTGGTATATATAATATATCACATTGATTTGTGGATACCAACTTTGCATCCCAAGAATAAATCCCACTTGATCATGGTGTATGATCTTTTTAATGTATTGTTGAATTCAGTCTGCTAATATTTTGTTGAGGACTTTTGCATGTTTGTTCATCAGGGATATCTGCCTAAGATTTTTGTTTTTTGTAATATCTCTGTCTAGTTTTGAAATTGGTAACGGTGGTCTCATAGAGTGAGCTTGAGAGGCTTTCCTCCTCTTGAATTTTTTTGAATAGTTTGAAAGAATAGGTGTTCATTCTTTTTGAACATTCGTCTGTGAAGCCATCTCATCCAGGACTTATGTTTTTTGGGAGTTTGGCTTGGAAGAATGTGTGTTTCTAGGAATGTGTCCATTTCTTACCGTTTCTTACATTTGTTGGTTGCTTAATTTGTTGGCATATAATTGCTCCTAGTATTTTTTTATAATTCTTAGTATTTCTGTGGAATCAGTTGTTGGCTTCTCCTCTTTGATTTCTGATTTGTTTGGGTCCTCTCTTTTTCTTGATGAGTCTGGTTAAAGGTATATCAATTTTATTTATCTTTTCAAAGACCCAGCTGTTGGTTTCATTGAACTTTTGTATGGTATTTTTAGACTATTTCATTTATTTTTGCTCTGATTTATATGATCTCCTTCCCTCTATTCACTTTGGGCTTCGCTTGCTGTTCTTTTTCTGGTTCCTTTAGGTGTAAGGTTAGATTGTTTACTTGAGATTGTCTTTTTTCTTGAGGTAGGCCTATGTTACTGTGAAGTTCCCTCTTAGGACTGCTTTTGCTGTGTCCATAGAGTTTAGGTCATAGTATTTTCATTTGTCTCAAAGTATCTTTTGATTTCTTGAGCTCATTGTTAACCCATTTATTGTTTAGTAGCATGTTATGTAGCCTTCATGTGTTTTGTGTATTTTTCATTTTTTTTTTTTTCTTGTAATTGATTTCTAGTTTCATACCATTGTGGTCAGAGAAGATGCTTGATGTGATTTTAATCTTAAATTTACTGAGACTTGTTTTGTATCCTAACATGTAGTATGTTTTGGAAAACGTTCCTTGTGCCATTAAGAAGAATGTATAGTTTGATGCTTTGGGGAGAAACACTAAAAATTTCAATTAAAGTCTGTCTGGTCTAGCAAGCATAGAATCTCTTTCCATTTATTTGTGTCTTCCTTAGTTTCTTTAATTTTGAGCAAGTTTATAAATCTTGAAATAATAGTTTTCACCTCTTAGTTATGAGAATTAAATGAGATAATGCACTATGCCTGAAAAATTTAAATGTTAGCTATTATGTTATTATGTACTATTAAATTGTAGTTGTATGTGTACATACATATACACATATAAATCCACAAAGTACAGAAAGGAGTTCAAAAGCAGTAGCAATAATTCTGCCTACAAAATCTGTCTTCATAAAGGGCATTCTCTTGATCTTGGTTTCAAAGGATGAGTAGAAACTTGTTTGGAAATAGAATACCTGTGAGTTTAGTCTGAAAAAGTAACATGAGCAGTGAAATTGTATGGTAATAAAACTAGAAAATAAATTGAGGCCAAATTCTGAAGGACCTGGAATGTCATGCTGAAGAATTTAGACTTACTCTTGAGGCATTTGGGAGTTATCAAGATCTTTAATAAGACTAGGAATGGAATGCTTAAATTTGTTTTGGAGAGTTAATTATGGTCATAGAACAGATTAAAGGGGTAAAGGTCAGAGATGGGGCGGTCCACCTGAGAGTAATTTACCTGAGAGACAGCAGCTGCTTCTAATTAGTATTTGCTGCACTTCCAAAAGGTAGTGTTGCTTAGAATATACACAGAATACGTCTGAATTTATTTTTGGTGGATTTAAACCAACCAACTCTGACATGCTTTGTTTTCTTTTGGTTGGTCTTTTTTCTAATGTATACGTTCAGAATCTTTTACAATTAATTCAGAGTTTTAATAAGATTCTAATGAAAGCATTTTAGAGTTTTATGTGACTTGACTGTGAGAATAGGAACCATTTTTTTTTTCAAACTTCTGTTTTGCTGTATCTGGTACCTAGCAAGTACTGAGTAAATTTGTTAAATTAAAATTCAAACTGCACTCCATAAATGAGAGACTATATCATTTTAATTAGATGCTATTTATAATTCATAACAGTGACTGATTTTTTTATCATCTATGCCAGTGATTCCCAAACATGGGACAGTTATGCCCCCAGGGGACATTCAGCAATGTCTGGAGATATTTTTGGTTGTCATGCCTATAGAACCCTCTCTAGTTATCTAGTGGGGTAGAGATCAGGAAGACTGCTAAACATTCAACATGCACAAAACAGTCTCCCTCCTGTCCCAACAAAGAATTATCTGGCCTAACCTGTCAGTAGTGCTGAGTTTGAGAAGCCCTGTCCTAGTCTATCAGTAATATTATTGCCATCGAATAGAAGTGTGTTTTTAAAACACCAAGACAAGAGTATGTTACAGTCTCCTCAAATTTAAAAATAAAGTGTATGTTTAAAAAATCTATAAAGAGGTATAGGCTGCATAGGATAGAACCATTCCCATTGAAACTTAGCAAAGTGAAATGACTGAGAAACTTCCTTTTGATTTATTAACATTCAGTGCACCACAGAATAATTCACATCAGTGTCTCTAGCGTGTCAGAGGACATTGGAGCAACTATAATGTATAGTACGCAGCTACTAAATATTTTGTAAATAGATTGGGAACTTCTGCAGTCTAGTTTTCAAATCTCAGTATTTTCAGGACAAATAGTTTGTGATGGTTTTGCCTAACATTTGTGATTTTATTATTTTCTAAAGGGTAATAAGAGCTGGTTCAATGTTAGCATTTCAGAAAAGCTAAAAAACTTTAATATGTAATAATATCCAGAGCTTATTATCCAATAATGTGAGCAAAATTGTAATGAAAAATAATCATGGAATCAAGCATAAGTTTCACCCCTTTTACTCCTCCCTCACCCCACTTCCACCCCTGACCTACGGATGTTGTCACTGTTTCTAAGAACTGGATCTCTGAAGTTGGGGCACCTCCCACGTGCTTGTGGCAGGCACGGGGTCCTGGGACCCAATACACAGGGTGGGTGGGTGGGGGCCTGGCGCACCTTGCATATGGTCCGTAGCTCCACCTGGGCGTGAACCCAGGACCTGCTTGTAAAGCAGACATGCTAACCACTACACTATGGAGCTACCCCCAACACATAAGTTTTAAGCATCTTTGGCTCATTCATTATTTTCTAACAATGGTCAAATTATTTTTAATCTTGCTGACTTTATCTCTTGTTTAGAATGATATAAAATACTCCGATATATGGTAATAAAAAAATAACAGGAACTATTACACTCAATAATAAAAAGATAAATTTGCCCAATTTAAAAATGGCAAATCCATTTGCAACAACAGGGATGAATCTTGAGTGCATTATGTTAAGTGAAATAAGTCGATAGAGAAAGACAAATACTGTGTGATATCACATATACGGAATTTTAAAAAGCCAAATCATAGAAACAGAGTAGAGTGGTACTTATCGGGTTCTGGAGATCAAAGAGTACAAACTTTATGTTATGAGCTGAATAAATTCTGGGGATCTAATGTACAACATGGTAATTATAGTTATCAGTGCTGTATTATATACTTGAAGATTGCTAAGGGAGTAAGATCTTAAATGTTTTTTACGTGACATGATGAAGGTGTTAGCTAATGTTATGGTGGTAAACATTTTGCATATAAGTATTAGATTAACACATTGTACACTTTAAACTTAGTGTAATATGTCATTATATATCAATAAAGCTGGAGGGTGGGGAAATGGACAAAGGACTTGAATGTACATTTCTCCAAAAAAATATACAAATGTCTAATAGCATATGAATATGAACTTCTTGAGGGTAGGAATCAAGTCTAGTGAATATCTTTATTTTCATAGATAGTATGCAGTACTAAGAACACAGTAAATGCTTTTGATTAATAGAAGTTTTAAATGTCTTTTAAAATAATTGTTTTAATTATGTTCTTTCAGATCTATCAAATCTATTCAAAGCGATCTGCTGAGGATATTTATAAAATACTGACATCTTATAAAGCAAATTACCTAATTGTAGAGGATCTATCTGCAATGAAGTGGGAACCATGAGAGGCTGTAGGGTTAAAGATTTATTAGACATTGCAAATGGCCATGTAAGTAACCATTTGGAAAATTAAGTCTTTTGCAGAGAAATGACTTTATTTAAACTTGTAATCATCAAACTTTATTTGGAATTTAAGAATACAATTAAAAGCTATATAACAATGGGTGGGGCTAGTAACAGTAGTTTGAAGTATTTTTTCAATGTACAAAAGAAAGTTGGCCATTTTACAGAGAAGAAAAATTTTACCAAATACCTGGATTCCTTATTCATTGCCTTTACTTGTGCTTGTTCAACATTTATTAACAAAAACATAATTTGATTTGAATGATGATTTTAACTCTAATAATCTAAAGAGCAACTAGTTGCATTGTTATATTATGTTGAAATTTCTTATAATTTGATATATATCTAGAAAAATTACTTCATTATTATTCCAGTCTTTTATATTAAATTTATTGGGGTGACATTGGTTAATAAAATTATATTGGTTTCAAGTATACGATTTTATAATAATCATCTGAATATTGCATTGTGTGTTCACCCAAGGTCAAATCTCCATCCGACATATTTTTACGCTTTTCTACTCCCTGTCCCTCTGGTAACCACTAAACTGTTGTCTGTGTGATGAATTTTTGTTTGTTCTTATTCATTTGTTGCTTTCAGTTTTATATCCACATTGAGTGAAATCACATGGTTCTTGACTTTTCCTGTATGACTTACTTCACTTAACATGTTTGTCAAGATCCATCTATATTGTCACAAATGGCAGTATTTCATCTTACTGCTGAGTAGTATTCCATTGTATATATGTACCACATCTTTATCCAGTCATCTATTAAAGGACACTTCAGTTGTTTCTATGTCTTAGCTACTGTTATCAGTTCTTCAATTGAGTCCCTATTATCCACAAAAATTAGTGCATTCAGAGCTACTTGTTAGGATTTAGCTGTATCTTAATTTTTCATTGATTTCAGCTATTTTACCAAACTTTCTTACTCTTAGCCTGGATTGTATGTACTGTGTGTCTAACAGCTAAGAAGACTGACAGGGGAGTGCATATAGCTGGTAATTAGTATTGTCAGGAATGGGTGCCTTTACTCCTGAGAAAGTCAAGGGTGAGGACTTGGGAAAGTTCAGTGGTCATTTCTCTGGAGTGTAGTCTTGTCTTATCCCAGACCGTTTGGAGATGAGAAAGTTAGTTTGGATGATTTTCACCTTTCTCTTTCTTCATGACCCCTTAATCTTGTGATATAAACTTATTCTGTTTTCTCCTGCATGTGTTTTGAATTTTTCTGTTGGAACTTGATGTTTGTGATCTTTCGCTTAATTAATGACAAAATGGAATTTTATTAAACATTAGACATTTAGTTATTATGCTATATTGCTGTCTGCTATCTGGAGCCTTTTTCTGCTTTTGGCTACCTTTTTGCTCCATTTTGAAGATGAGGTTACTTTCATGTAATGCCACATGGACTTAAAAGCAAATCTATCCTTTTACTTTTTTTTTTTTTTTAAGTTTTATAGAATTTATTTGAGCCAAACCAACGGCATATTGCTGGGAGCAAGATCTTAAAGTGCTCCCTAACCTTTTACTCTTTTAAATAGGCTCTCTGACATCTTTCATAGGCATTAGAATAATATTTAGTGTTTTATTATAGAAAACTTTCAAGTTAGCTAAGCTATATTAGTGAACATAATTAAGAGAATGTAAAAGTTTGCACTGGATAAGTCATAAAAAATTTACTTGCCTACTATATTGTGAGTCAGTTCTACACCAGAGAAGTGTTTGAATGTACAGCAATAATATATGTTCATTTCTCTGCCTTGGTAGGCTCTATGATAAGCTCTTCAGAGGAATGATAATGGACTATGGAGACATAGCCTTCTATATTTTAGGATTAAATCTTTTAAAAATTGGAAACATTTTATACTGGTTTCTCAATCTCATGGAAGCTCAGAAGTTTAGTGTACTTGGTGATTGTCCTATGAAAAGGCTTCTGTGTGCTAATCAATGTGAGATGTTTGCTAAACAAGGTGGAATTGTCCATGTTTAGCATAATGTATTTTTTCATATAAATATAGTCATTTGTACGTTGATTGCATTTCTCTATAAGCTTTTTCATATTATGTTTCATATCTTTTCATAGGTGGTTTGCGAAGAGCATGTGACAGGTTAACCTACTCAAAATATAGGCGATTTTGTCATGAGGTCAAAATTAACTATTCTCCATATGAATTATTTCACTAGAGTATACAGGAACAGATCCTACTTTGTATATAAAATCAACACTGTGATATCCTTTCAGTCTTGAAATACTGAGCTTCATTTCAAAGACTTATATCACTTGAAATAAAACATGATTTTCTTCTATCTATCTGGTGTCTTTTTAAATCAGAGTATGGACATTTGAAACGCTGCTGCTTTTCCCGCTCCTGCTGTTAACTGGATCCAAAGTTCTGTGGGGGATAGACGATTAAGCATTACAGTCCTTTGGTAAAATGTCAAATTTTACCACTCAGCTATATTCCAGCCAGGTATTCTTACTGTTACATGGTCTTTAAAGATTTCACCTTCTAAAGTATTATAAAATTTTCCTCAAAATCTTTATTCTCTCATAACATCGATCTTGAATTTGAATATGTTCAAAGACAGTATATATCTCAAATGTAACATTTATATATACTTAATGTAATATAATTACAGATAGAAGGAAAGAATATTCTTACTCTCAAGACAGTTTCTGAAATATTTCTTGGTTTTAATAGAACTGAAATATTACAATAAAAACTAATTTATTGTTAGCTGAATATATGTGGCATTTAAATTAAAATGGAAATATATAAAGGAAAGTGATTTTTAAGGATATATATATTATAAAGACATGTCCTGATTTTCCATCATACTACTCATGTCTGCTGATTATATGAGCACTTTCTTAGTAATATATAGAGCATGATATTGTATTTTATTATTTTATGACTAGTAAGTGCTTAGCTTTTTTCACTTATGTCCATAAATTGATAGAATTTAATCTTGATAAAACAGTAACTTGTTAACTATATATTTTTTAAACACATTTACAAGAATGTTTAGGTTTTTAAAAAATATGATTATGGAGTATATACTCTTCACATGTTTTTACTGAAGTATTGAGTAAAAAAACTCTATCATAATAAAAATATATACACTAAAATGAACAATAGTTTTTGAGATATATGTAGATGCTGTTAAACATACCTCTGCATACAGATATATTTATTATAAAACACAAGTGCTATTATTTATGAAACTAGTCTTCAACATGAAAAAATGACAATTATAATAAAATTCGTAGCACAGTTTCATAGTGTGAAAGCTCTGTTCCTTGAATTAAATGTTTTAAATTTTTAATCATTTGTTAAATCCTAAAAGTATTAATTTGGCTTTATAAAGAGATTCAGGATAGATATATCATTTAATAAGATGAGATGCATGTTTAGTTTTACTTTATATACCTGTTCAGTGAACAAGTTTTCAAAATTTTCAATTTTAGAGTGCTGTAAAATTGCAATTTCATTTCTCTAAATTACTTCATTAGAAGGGTGCATCTTTCCATTATCTTTATTTGCTGTTGCATATATTTTTTAATTGATGGCAGTGTCATAATCTGGTGCATTGATTTTTTGGTTCTTATTTCATGCTTTTATGTACATTTCTACATTAAGATAGCAAGCAGGGTGTTTAGGTTCTCTCTACATCTTAATAGTGATTCACTAATATTTTGCTTAAGCCTTTAGGAAATATTACCATAGTTACCCAGTACATAGTGAAAAGTCACATGGTATTACTTGTGATTAGAGCATGTAAAACATTATAATTAAAAGTCAGTTTGCATATTTTGAAGGGAAATAGAACTATTTTCTGTGTAGCATGAAATATTTAATTGATTTGTATTGATTGATATTATGATCAGATATACTAAATTTGTTTTTTTTGCTTTTGACATTAAGTTGCTTTTGCTTCTCTCCTTTTTTTAAAAATAGATTGGAGAAACTGAAAAATTTTTAATTTTTTTAAACAAATTTTTCATTCAGCGTTGGTTGAAAGGGAAATGAAGCTTTAATATAGAAATAATAATATTGGATATGAGAGATAAGCTTATTTGCTTCAATTTTAACTATAGTTAAAACAATAGTACTAGAAAGCTTTGAGGAGTATTTAATTATTTGTAAGTAACAATTAAGAATTCTGCAAGTAATTCTATTTGGGTAATTTACAGTTTTTAGATTTGACAATAAGATCTACTTTGTAGGGGTGCCACATGTAGTGTGGTTAGCACGTCTGCTTTATACACAGAAGGTCCTGGGTTTGCACCCCAGGTGGAGCCACAGACCCTGCACCAGGCCCTGGGGCACCAGGACCGGTCTAGTCCCGTATGGTCGGTCTGGTCTGGTCTGTAGGTCAGGGGTGGAAGTGTGTGGGGAGAATTAAAGAGGATAAAAAGAAAATCTATGTAAAGACCGAAGTTATGGTTCTGTGGGAGGAATTCTTGAAGAAATACAAAACATACTTTGCCCTTGCTGTTTTAAAACTATTGAAATAAGTGCCTTACTGTTGTTTCATAGTTTACCTTTTATTCCAAAAACATTTCCATTTTTTTTTTCCATAAGGAAAATCTGTTAACTTTTTCTTTTGTTGTTAGGCACAAAGAAAGAGTCCTACTATGCTATTTCACTAGTAACTTTAATTCATTAATAGGCAAATCTTTGTTACAGATCGTAATGGGATTCTGGCTTGCTAAATTCATTTATTTACTTCCCAAATACCAGACATCCAACAAATAAAACTTAACCTGTAAGGAATATGGTGATGACTCTGCTGGTTCATGTTTTTTCTGTCTTTGCCATCTGCATCTTGGTGCTTTTTGTTAGACTGGTAGGTTTACAACCGAGGGAGTATGTTTGTATTTTGGAACTAACTTTTTTCTTTATTACTTTATGTATGCAGACAGCATTTTTCAGGAAATTAAACCCAAATCAGCAACAGCTCAATGTTGTGGCACTCTTCCACGCAGTCCAGAGTGATTCAAGGAAAAGCAGAAATGGAAGCTAAAGTGAGTTATAAGTTGGGGCTGAAAAAATATGCTTAAAAAAAATTTTACAAATTTCTTGAAGGGCACAGTGATAGCCATCTTTTTGTTAAACTGTTCTGTTTTTGAAAAAAAAATTTTTTTTAGCCCTTTCTATTTTGAACTAAAACCTTTTGATGCCTTTTGCAGATAAAAGTATTGCCTGTTTTTATAAAATTGGTGGGTTGCTAAAAGTTGTCAATGATTTTTTGGTAAATTGATTTTAAATACATGAATATTTAAAGGGAATATGTTATGAATTATCCTATATTTAGAACCTTTTGTAAAGCAATAACTACTTGCTGATTTACATCTCTTTATTTTCCATTTGTCTAGTTTTTAAATACATAGTCTCTATTGTTACTATTTTAATAGTTTTAGATCCCATTATGTATTAAAATTACAGCTCTGAAAAGTTGTAAGTAAAACTGAACAATTTTTTTAGAAATAACATTAAGTTTTTATTATTAAGTTTTGAATGTGTAAACAGCTTAAATAAAATTAGATGTGAAAATTGCAAAGAAATATATTTGCCTCAACTATTTTCCACCCATTAAGTTTTCTAAACGTTGTACTTAACTTGTTCTCCATAATTAAAAGGTAATTTTAGAACAAGATTTGCTGGATTTAGCATAAAGGCATCTTTGAATCATTTGTTTATAAGTCTCTTAGAATTTGCAATATTTTAATCTCGGCATATAGTGCAGTTCTGTAAAAGATACACTGAACATCGGACCATTGTATTTAGTGGAATTATAGTATCAGAAAGAAACATGCATTCCACACTTACAGTTTGAAATATCTCTAAAGAATCCTTTTTTAAGTTAATAGTTTGTATAGCTTTAATAAAGATAAATATAAACTGTCTGTATGTTGACTTTTGAATCATCTATGACAATGAATATTTAGATTAAATGTGTTCCTTTAGTACACTAAGGGTCTTTGCAAAAGAATAAAAGTTAATTTCATTAAATATAAATCCTTTAAAAGAATGTTCATAAACTAACTGAGATTTTGTAAATGTGCCTATTATCAAGAATGAAATTATTTTGTGCTTAATTACAAAACATTAACCTTGTTTTGTTTCCATAATAAAACTCAAAAAATTTCACTTGTCTTTATGTACGAACCTTTTTTGTTGTATCTTTATCCAGATATAATTTACATACCATACAATTCACCTGTTAAAACTGTACAGTTTAACAGTTTTTAGTATAGTCACAGAGTTGGCAATTATCACAATCAATTTTAGAACATTTTTATCACTGTATACCTAAAAAAGAAGCTATATACCTTTTGGCTGTCATCCTTAATCACTCCATGTGTGCCAACTCCTGAATACACTTTCTGTCTCTATGTTCCATATTCTAGATATTTCACATAAAGGGAATCAAAAAATATATACGGTTTGGTTTTTGTGACTGCATCTCATTACAATGTTTTCAAGGTTTATCATGTTTTTGCATGTATCCTTTTTTTATTACCAAATATTATTTTATGGATTCCACATTTTGCTTTTCCATTCAACAACTGATAGACATTTGGGTTGTTTCTACTTTTTTGGCTATTATGCTGCTATAATGCTGCTATGAACATTTGTATATAAGTTCTTAGTGGATGCATGTTTTCATTTTTCTGGGCTGTATGTCTGCGAGTAGAATTTTAGGTAATATAATAACTATGATAACTATTGAGAAACTACCAGACTGGTTTTCAAAGTGACTACCATTTTACAGTCCCTCTAATAAGGTGTGAGGTTTCCAATTTCTTCACATCCATGTCAACACTTCTGTTATCTTTCTTCTTGATTATAGCTATCCTAGTGGCTGTAAAGTGGTATACCATTGTGGTTTTAATTCACATTTCTATATGGCCAGTGATGTCGAGCATCTTTTTGTGTGCTTAATGGCCATTTGTGTTTCTTCTTTGCAGTAATGTTCATTCATATTCTTTGCCTCTGTTTAAATGGATTGTCTTTTTTATTACTGAATTATAAGTATATTTATATATTCTAGATATAAGTTCCTTACCAAATATATGATTTGGAAATATTTCCTCTATTCATTGGGTTTGCTTCACTTCCTTGATAGTGTCCATGGAAGCACAAATGCCTTTAATTTTGATTACGTTCTTACATTTGATGTTACTGATAAATCATTTTTTTGTGATATATTTGAAGTATATCTTGCATGTATCCTACTTGGAGTTTATTGAGGTTTTTTTTTTTTTGGTAAACATTAGGAATTTCTTTAAAATCATACTTGGAATTCTTGTCTTTCCATTACACATATGTTGATGTGCTTAATGGTGACCTACATTTCTTTGAGGCTCTGTTCAATTTTTTTCAATCTTTTTTTCTTTAGATTGTATAATCCCTATCAACCTGTCTTCAACTTTGCTAATTCTTTCAGTTCAAATCTGTTGAGCCCCTCCGGTGTATTTTTCATTTCAGTATTGTACTTTTCAGCTTCAGAATTTCCATTTGTTTCTTTTAAAAAATAATCTATTATTTCCCATTTATAGTAACTCTGGACATTGATACCCCTCCACCTCCACCCCATCCCCTGGACCTTATTCTAGTTGGCTTATTTAACTCTTTAGTGTCTGATTGGACTTATTTTAGTGATGTCTAATTCCTCCATACTGTGGAGCCTCTTATGTTGGTCCTCAGATATTTCTGCCTTGAGCATGTACACAGTCACTATACGATGACTATGGTTTTAGCAGGGCACCTTACTGTCTCCTTGATCCTATCCAGTTAAGTCCCACTAGTCATAAGCTGATTGCTCTCTTGTTTTTAACAATCCCCTGGAGTATAGATTACTGCACAACTGATCTAATTAAATCCTGGCTCCTTTGAATAGGTAGTTTTTTTTGGAGGGGGGGTCATTGTTTGTGATTATCTCTAATACCAGGAGGGCTCTTTTTCCCTGGTTTTCTCTGGTAAATAGGTGGCCTTTGGTTTAGCACCAGCTTCAGCTTAATTAGTTTCCATCAAAATCTGCTGTTTTGAGCACCCTTAGGCTTTAACTAACTTACACTCTTTCAAATAAAGTCACTTCTTTTGGGGATAGCTTTGGAACCCTGTTTTATATCCTGTTTTTTTCTCTAGACAAAAATGACTGAGCCACAGCTCTGAGCTGGGAGTAGTGGTAGGTATGCAACTCTGACATTTTTACTTTAGGAGCAGGTTTCTGGGTGGGGCTGTAGCCTCTCTTGGGTTTGGAACCTTTGCCCTACCGATTAGCTAGGGCGAGGATGACCAGGGGCCCACTATTTGTGTATCATGTCTGAGAAGGTGCTTCTTCTACCCTAAGAGTGGAGCTGGGTGAAAGAAAGTAGCCCCTCATTTCTGTTCTTACTTGCTTGGAATTTAGCCTCTGTAACACATGGCTGGTGGAGATGAGAAATTCTGGTTGCCTGCCCTTCCAAGGATACTGTCATCCTTGGCTGACAACTGAGGGGTGAGGTAACACTATTCTTGGCTTTATCCACCTAGAGTGGAGTTTCAATCGTACTGAGCTGGGGGCCGGGGGAGAGATGGAGAGGAGTGGGTAGTGGTTCAAATGTCACTCTGGCTATTCTATTTGACTTTTAGATTTTTTTTTTTAAATAACTAATTCTTCATTTACCGTATGCCCTCAGGTCAATTTCCAGACATTTAAATGGCTGTTTTCTTGAAAATAATTGTTACTAGGCTTATTTCAAAGGGGTCTCCTTATGCTCGCATTCCAGATCTGGAACTGTATACATAAACTTTAAGGCTATTAATGACAAGAAAAATTTAGCAGATCATTTATAGTAGTTATTAATTGGTTCTCCTCTCTTGGTAGTATCATTGGTAAGGAAATAGAATTAATAGTTATTGCTTACCTGGAAAAATGGGACTAGAGCTATTGAATGATGAAATAGCGATTTGCAGTTTGATAAACTAGATGTCTCAGAAATAAAAAGTAGGCCCAAGTAATTGCTGCAGGTATTCAATTATACTCTTCAGTGAACTTCCTAATCGCAGTGACAAAGTACAAAATGAGGATAATGTTCACGCTATAGGGTAATTGGTAAATAAAAATTTGATTTTAAGTATAGCATTTTTAGTTCCTGTCACATAGCAAGTATCTAGTAAATGTAAGCTAATATCTCAATATCTAGTTTTTATCCAGTTCCTGATATATAGCAATGTAAGCACTTGCACAGCTCTTATACAGTCTTGTTTTTTTAATTGTTAACTATCACATTAGGAATTCTGCAAGAGTTAATTAACCCTAAGGACTGGCTTATTAAGTAAAATAGAAATACATTGGACCAAGTAACTAGCAATATACCTTTATATTATTCTAAGGGCTTATAATTCTCCTAAGCAAAAAAAAAAAAATCATTTAAAAAATTTTTGAGATACTTTCTAAACTCCCTAGTGAGTATTAATATGAACAAATTTTATTAACTTTTATGATTACATTTAAGTATTCAGTCATCTTTAATGGTGAAAAGCATCATCATACAGAACCAGCTCTTAAATTAACCTTGCTTTAGTTACATGAAAAATGTGTGATCAGAGTTAAAGTTGGGTCTCTTCCAATGACTATCTGCTTTTCTGGAGCAGAGAACCAACTGGAAACTCCTATTTAAGTTGCTAGTTTAATCCAGATGAAAGCAGAGAAAGTGATGTCAGTTTGTTCCAGTCACAACCGAGGAATCCTCTAGTCAAGCACTTCCACTTGCAAAGAGCAGAAGTTAATTTACCTTAATAAAAGTTGAGGAGGGAGTAGTTTCATTGTAGGAAAAAGTATCAGGAGCCAAAACCTCTTAAGTAACCAGAGTCTCTCATTTGCTGCTTGGTCCCTCAAGTGGTCTTTGCATCTCATTGCATATCCTCTGTTCTCTTAACAGTTAACTTCTACCTATTCATTTCCCGCTTCCTTATTACCTGGGCTTGGCCCATTCCATGGGTCATGGCATCTTTTCAGCTTCAACTCCCTTGTATTTATTGCCTTAACCTATTATTTCAAATTTCTGGGAGAGAGAATCTGGCCCATCTTGAGTTTTGGACCAGGGCATTGGCCATATCTAATAATAAACTTATTGAGCTTTTACTTTGTACTAATCACTAGGCTATATGCTTTGACATAATTCTTTCATTTAATCCTTTAACAACTCTAGTACTATGCCCATTTTACAAATAACGGTAATACAATTAAGTGTAACTAGGATTTAAAGGTGAATTAATCCACTCTGCTAGCTTCTAGCTTTTACCTCGGATTTATGGAAATGGGAGATCTAAAGGATGGGGACTTCTTTGGCAGAATTGAGCAGCAACTTCAGCCAGAAGCGGATTCAGATAATCCTCAGCTGCCGCAAGCTTTGTCCTAGGAGAAAGAAGCAGAGACCACAGGATAGCTGCTGACAGCAGGGCTCTGTGCGGCAGTTTCCGAGCCTCCACGCCCCCACGTCCGCGGTCTGAGCTGGCTGCACAGTGCACATGGGCCCCCTGCCGGGCATCTAGGCCGCTGTAGCAAGCTTGGGCACACCTGGGAAGCGGCCCAGGTGGGCGGAATGCGCCCGGAGTCGGTTCCCGCTGGGATGCATCCTGACCCCGGGCGAGTATTTAGAGGCGAATGCTGTTTTGGCACTAAAAGAAACGGAGTTAACAAAGCGAAGGGAAGCCTGCCCCGCCCCCAGCGAACACCTGTAGCCGTGAGGTCGCTATAGCTACCCCGGAAGCGACTGTAGTGTCGGGGCCGAGGCCAATCTAGGGGAACGGATTGGTTGCGGAGGATCTGGGGCGGAGTCGTCCCCTCCTCCCCTGGGAGCTCTAGGCGGTAGGCTTTTCCCGCCGAGGCTCCTCTGCCTGCTTTTACCCCTCCGTCGGGCTTCCTTTCAGTCTGAGCTTCAGAGGGGTCCGCTCTCGCCCAGACGGGCCGAAAAGGTCGTGTGGCTCCCACCCTTCCTTGCTTCCTCAGCTGGAGCCTGGGGGACGTCACGCCTAGTGCCTGAAGACCAGCTTGTTCACGGCGCCCCCAGACCCGCGCTTCTCCGGGAAACGCGGCCGGATTCAACTGCCTCAGGGCGACCCAGAGTCGGCGCCAGTTAGACACGCGGGGCTCTGTGGGGTTGCATCAAGGTGCACGCGCCGTGAGGACACTGCCCGGTGGGCGGGCCGGCCTACCCTTCCCCCAGCGGGCACTGTCCGGCGTCTTGAGGCGGCGGGTGATCCCAGTTCTGCAGCTTCCGCGGCCATTCCCCAGGCTGTGCCAGCACCGTCGCTGCCCCAGGAAGTGGAGGTGGCCGGCTGCAGCGCGACGTCGGGCGTGGGAGAAAGAGAGGAGAGCCTCGAGAGTGGCGGCCCGAGATGTCCTGGAGTCCTGTTGGTGATGCTCGAGCACCGTCTTTGGATCTCGCTCGGAGACACTAATGTTGGCACGCGTCGTTTCTGATTTTAGAGGGCGGTATTGATTGAAGCTTCGGGGTCTCCGCCCCGGCACCCTGCGGCGCTGACTCTGCCCTAGGGGTCAGGGACCCTTACTTTTGGGTGTGCTCATTCCTTGCTTTCTCCGGGACTCTCCTGGTAGAGTTGGTCTTCTCTGAGAACCGTAGGGGCAGTGAAGGACTGGGGGAGACGAGATCTAAATTGGCGTTCTTGACGTTTTTTAAGTGTGGCGCTTACCTGGGAACCATAACAACCGGGCGAAGAGTTGACCTGACGAAGAGTTCAAGGCACGCTGATGGGAGGAAGGAGCAAATCTGAGCGAGGTTCAGACGAAAAGTGCAACGGTGAGTGTGGGGCTTTGCCCGCGCGGGTCTGTTGTTGTACCCTGATACCAGGTATGGAGTCAGGCTTTGCGAAGCGTGAAGTTACAAAAGATACCTATGAGTGTCATGTCATATTCATAGGCTTACACTGGTGGGAGGGTGAGGAATTGCTTGAAATGTCACCCAGTAAATGTTTATGTAGTGCCAGTTATTGCCAGTAGCCTACAAAGGCTAATAATATGCATATCCTGACAGAAATTCCTGAGAGCAGAGCTGGCTCCCACTGTACAACCTGGCACAGAGTAGATCTCAGGAAGTAATTGTTGAAAGAAGGAAGCAAGGAGGAAGAAAAATGTTCCTTGTTCTACTAGTCTGGTCAAGAAGACAAATATGTAAATAAAGAGTTAATACATTTTATTAGTGTATTAACACATCAGAATCATTTATACATTCTGATAAGTGATGCCTGGAAGAATAGACAGAGGTTTCCTATTTGGCTGAAGGACGTTCCAGCCTTCAGCCAAATTAGGAAGGTACCCAGAGTAGAGGATGAACAGGAATTTGATAAGATAGAGATTTTAAGTAGAAGAAATAGATTCTTTAAAATATATTTTTTTTGAGAAGGAATGTCTTTCACTGTGTGTTTTCAGATTCTTAGGCTGTAAATATGAAGTGTGCATGAGATTTATAGCTGCAAGAGTAATTTTAATGCGCAGACTTACCTCTTCACATGAGTTGTGGCCAGAAAGAGTGGTTTCATGATGTAGGAAGCTTAGCCTCCAGTGTCGTCGGCCTCTGAATTTGAAGTCATAACTTGAATTGTCTACATGGGTTGAAGGAAGGAAGTCAAGTTATATGACCTTTGTTCAGGCCTTTGGGGTAAGTGTGTGTTCCTTTAAAAATCTCAAGGAAGGGCTTTTCGAGAATTTTGCAGAAATGGGAAGGCTGCTTCTAGTATTGCATGTACAGTGAAAGAAAAATAATGTTGGGTGTCATTTCTAATTGCTGTCCCTAGTGATGACTCCCATTCGTAGTCATAACAATAGTAACATACACAAATTTTTAAGCTATGTGCAGCCTGCACTGTCTGTTTTATGTGCTCACTCTCCTTTAATCCTCCCAACAGTCCTACAAGGCAGATAGCTTTAGAAGAGGTGAAATGGTTTCCCGAGGGTCACAGATTCTTACTGCCTCGCCTCTGCAGCATAGACACTTTTATTTAGGCATCTTTTCTCTTTAGCTTCTTTTTTAAGAAAATGGTTTTCAAGGATTTTAACTTGTGGTCAAAACTTTTTTCCTCCCTAGTGTTTTAAAGCTGGTTGTTGAAATGTGCTGTTAAAGGTTCTCCTTTGCTGGCATGCCCATGCTTCTATCTGGGTGAGCCTTAGGGAACATCTTGCATGGAGAGACTGATTCTTGAGAAATTTATCTGTAGTTTTTACCCCTTATTTCTCCCTTTATAGTCTCTCATTCCAGCAGGTAGCAGGATACATGATGCATTTTTGATGGGGTGGAGAGGGTACTGAAGATTCTCCCAGGCAGGGAGACCCCTGCTTTGTGCCTGGTCTAGAGGAGGGCAGAGCCTCGCAGGGCCTGGCTAAGTGGAACACTGGTAGGGACACTGTTCTTGGCTTGGATGCCACAGAGCCACAGACCCAAGAGCTCATGCAGCTGAAATGAGAGAAACTTTGGCATCATGTTATGACTCAAGCCTCAACACTCCCCCCAGGAAGGTGAGTCAGAGCCCAGGAGTGATTGGGGGTACATTCTCTACCAGCCTGGTGCAATGGAGCCTAGAATCTAATGTTACATCAACAAAGAGATCCATACCAGTTATGTGGGTAGACTTTTGTAGAATATGTAAAATTAAATGTCTTTCAGAAGTACTACTCTAATTCCTGTAAAATACCCAAAGTTGAACCATTCAGCGTTAAACAGGAGAGGTCTGTATTCTTGAAGGGATGTATAGGATTCAGTTCATTTCTTTATTCAACCAGTATATTCAAAAGTAGGTACAATGGGCAGTACAAAGAATGTTGACAAAGTTGGCAGGGGACAGGAGGGAGCAGGTAGGAACTTAGTTTTCTGTGGGCTTATTTGTGCCAGGCACTGATCTCACATCTCACATTGTGGAGCAGGTAGTGATACTTGAATTTTTACAGATGAGGAGATAAGAGGCTCAGAGAGAGAGAGCTGGCCGGGATCCAAAGAACTGGAGGTAAGGGTAGTGGGATTTTACACATAAGTCCATGCTGCTGCCCTCTCAGAATTTATGCTGTAACTCTTGGTTGCACCTTTATCATTTCAAAACAGAATGATTTTGAAGCATCAAGTAACCATGTGTGATAAGGCCCTGGCCAACTTCTCTTCTTTATTACCTCTTCCTTGAAGCTTTTTCCCACCTGCAGACAGATATCTGTTCTTTTGCTACATGTTATAGGTTGGATTGTATCTCTTGAAAAGATATATTGAAGTGCTAACCTATGAATGTCACCTTATTTGGAAACTGTCTTTGCAGATGTAATCAAGATGGGGCCATTAGAGTGGGCCCTAATCAGATATGACTGGTATTCTAATAAGAGAATGCCATGAGAAGACAGACACACACAAGGAGAAGGCCACATGAAGACAGAGGTAGATAGAGAACGGAGTGATGTGTCTACAAGCCAAGAAACGCTGGTGGTTACCAGAAACTACACAAGAGGCAAGGAATAGATTTTCCCTCTGAGCCCTTAGAAGGAACCAACCCTGCCCACAACTTGATTTTGGACATCTATCCTCTAGAAATGTGAGAGAATAAACTTCTGTTGTTTTAAGCCACCTGGTTTGTGGTACTTTGTTACAGCAGCCCCGCGAAAATAACAGTTGGCACTCCCACAGCAGTTTGTGACATGAGGCCCTTCACACATTTTCTTGTAAGGGGTGGCTTATCCATCTCTCTCCTGGGTAGCCTGTGGGCTGAATTGGTCTTCCAGTGTGGTGGTCTTCCCTCAGGTCTGAAATTATAGACTTTAGACCTCGTTTCCGCTGTGGCCCTCATTTTGTGTGCAATGAAAAAGGCAAAAACTAAGGTCCCTCTCAAGGCTAATGCTTCCTGAGGGCATGGGGAGAGGAGGCCAAGGACAGCAGAGGGAGGGAGTGAGCAGAGCCCTGACAAGTGATTGCTCACAGCCCCTTTCGTGGCTTCTTTGGCCCTGATGGTGGGAGCAGAGGGCAGGCTGTGGCTGGCCTGGACTGGTGGGCATTGTGGGGTACCTGAGGGTCATCTTTTGCCAACTGCATTTGAACTGCCTATGAAACAGGGCTGCGATATGTATGCACACTTACACTCTTCCAGAGGAAGGGTGCCATAAAATGGTAGGTCCTGCCTGACTCAAACACTTAGCCCTACCTTTGGGTTTGTATTGGACAACATATTTTTAAACTTTCTATGTGACTTGAAAAGATATGTTGGGAGCTCAGAACTGATTTGTAAAAGGACTATCACTGCTCAAGTGAAACAAAAAGTTCTGCTTTTCCATGAAAAATAATGACTCATACAAAAAGACAAAGCAACAGAGCAATCATCAAAACCAGGCATAGAGGGATGTTGGAATTATCCAACCAGGAATTTAGGATAAAATATGCTAAGGGCTCCAATGGATAAAGTAGACAGCGTGCAAGAACAGATGGGAACTGTAAGCAAGGAGATAGAAATCCCCAGAAAGTACCAAAAAGAAATGCAACAGATAAAAGATACTGTAACAGAAAAAAGAATGCCTTCAATGGGCTTGTTAGTAGACTGGACATGGGTAAGGAAAGAATCACTGAGCTTGAGAATATATCAAGAGCTTGAGAATATATCAATACCAAAATATACAAAGAACTCTTAAAACTTAACAATAAGAAAACAAACACCCAATTAACAAGGATTTTAAACAGAAAACTCACCATGGCAAATAAGCATATGAAAAGATTCTCCACATCATATGTCATCAGGGGATGCAAAATAAAAAAGCGATGAACAGACCACTATACACCATTAGAATGGCCAAAATCAAGAACACTGACAACACCAAATGTTGATGAAAATGTGGAGCAACAAGAACTCATTCATTGCTGATGAAAATGTAAAATGGCATAGCTGCTTTAGAAAATAGTTTAGCGGTTTCTTACCAAAATGAACATGCTTTTACCATACAATGACTCCTTTCAGCAAAGAGTTGAAAACTTATGACCACACAAAACCTGCACACAAATGTTTATGGCAGCTTAATTTACAATTGCCAAAAAAATCTTGAAAACAACCAAGAGGTCCTATACCAGGTGAGTGGATAAATAAACTGCGATGCATTGATGCAATGGAATATTATTCAGTACTAAAAAGAAATAAGCTATCAAGCCATGAAAAGACATGGAGGAAACTTAAATGCATATTACTAAGCACACGAAGCACTTGGTAATCTGAAAAGGCTATGTTCTGTATTTCAACTACATGACATCCTGGGAAAGGAAAACTATGGACACAGTGAAAAGATCAGAGGTTGCAGAAGTTTAGGGATGAGGTTGGGAAAGGTAGAATAGGCAGAGCACAGAGGATTTTTAAGGCAGTAAAACTGCAATACTATCATGATGGATATATCTCGTTATTCATTTGTCCAGACCCACAGAATATACAACACGAAGAATGAACCAACTCTAAGGTAAACTATGGACTTAAATTTGGATAATAATGACATATCAATGTAGGTTCATCAACTGTAACAAAAGTACTGCTCTGGTGGGAGATGTTGACAGTGGCGAAGGCTATGTGTGTGGTGGGGGGGGGCAGATAGTATATGGGAACTCTCTACTTTCCTGTCAATTTTGCTGTGAACTTAAACTACTTCTTTAAAAAAACTTAAGTCTTTGAAAGAAATCCCTAATACTCTATAATAACCACTTTTCTAATTAGTCTGGATTCTGTTGTCTGCACCAAGAACCTGAGCAATATAATATTGTATATCATAACTAGACTTTGCCAGTGCACTAAGGATAATGAATAGTTTTTCCAGTAGAGACAAAATCTTAGAGAAACATTCTCATGGATATTCCAGGTGTTGCACTGGAAAATCAAGTAGCAAGAGGCAACGCCTTGAGCCTAATAAGGCAGTGGAGAAAAATTGTATCACCACCAAGGCATTCCTTTTTCTTTCTGTGAAGATCATATTTGGAAGTTTTATTTAGGGAAAGAAGGAAGCAAGCAAGTTATTGAGCACTGTGATGGTTAATTTTATGTATCAACTTGACTTGCCATGGGGTGCCCAGACATTGGGTTAAACATTATTGTGAGTATGTCTGTGAGGGTATTTCTGGATGAGATTAATATTTTAATCCATAGACTGAGTAAAGCAAATTCCCCTCCCCATGTGCATGAGCCTCATCCAATGCATTTAAGTCCTCAATAGAAC
This sequence comes from Eonycteris spelaea, assembly GCA_003508835.1. NCBI lineage: Eukaryota > Metazoa > Chordata > Mammalia > Chiroptera > Pteropodidae > Eonycteris > Eonycteris spelaea. The sequence continues at coordinate 458,753 of PUFA01000391.1, forward strand.
AAAAAAGCCTGAGCAAGAGAGAATTCATTCTCTCAACCTGACAGCCTTTGGCCTGGGAAATGGGTCTTCTTGGGCCTTCAGACTCAACCTGGAACTTATACCTTTGCACTGGAGCTCTTGGGGCTTCTCAGCCTCCATAACTGCATAAGCCAATTCCTTAAAATCCAGCCAATCAATCAATCTATATGTACATGCACAACATATATACTTAAACATACATGTACATATCCTATTGGTTCTGTTTCTACAGATAACTTTGGCTAATGCAAGCACCTACTATGGGGTAGGTGCTGTTACCATACAGAGTTTATATAAATTCAGCCTAAAGGAAAAATGACTATTTTAGTTATGATGAATTTATGATTTTCTTTAGGCTTTCTGAAATATTGAAAATTGCCACTCTCTGCCTCTGGGAGGAGACCACACTGTCTGGAGTGTTATCCCTCAAAAAAAAAAAAAAAAAAAAAAAACAGGAAAGAAAGAAAAAGAAAAGAAAATTGCCCACAAAACTTATGTTACAGTTATTACATTTATGAAAAGCAATTTGCCAATATGTACTAAACTCTTGAAAAGCAATCATATATTTTATCCCAATCATTCCATATCTAGGAATTTATCATAGGGATGATTTTAGATTTAGGCATACTATTACAGTGCTACTTATAAAAGCAAAACAAATAGAAATAGTAAGAAATTAAAGGAAATATCAGTGTTTTTGCAGCAGGGGAATAGTTAAAGCAATATTTTTCACTACAAGTGAAATGTTGCATAGCTATTAAAATTTGTGCTTTTGAAAAATGTCATAGAAAAATGTTTATGATAAAATATAAAGCAAAAAATTAGGACCAAAAAATAAGGAGTGAATGATCCTAATTTTGTTAAAATTTGAAGTGTGTGTGCCTTTAAATGTTTTCTTCCCAACAATCTCAGTCTACTTGAATTTTTGTATTTTTCTTTATAGTTTTCTCTATTTTCCTAATTTCTTAATGCTGAGCATAGATCATTTTCAATCTATACCATTAATTTCAGAAAGAACTAGCCAACAAAACAGCTTCACCCCTGGTGATTTTGGCAATTATCCAGGGACTCCCAAATGCCAGGGTGTTGCTAAGCCATAGAATGCCAGCACCATGGCATCCCAGCCTAACAAGAAAATGTGAACCGATCATCCTGTTTCTGCTTCTCATTAGTGTCTTCCTGCTTCTCCCAAAAAGTTAACCTTGTGTTAAGCATACGGTATAAAATTCTCCTTATTTTCAGCTATTTATGAAAAGGAGACATAACATCTTGGAACATTTCATCAGCTGAATTTGTTGAACTACACACTGTCAATCTTCACAAGAATCAATAAAACTATCATTTAAATGTATAAAATATAAAGACTCGCATTATACCTCACTGCGTGTGCAATTATTCTCAGTGTATTCTCAGTGACCAGGGTTAGGAAATTCAACCCATCAGGACTCAGCAATTACCATCATGAGCTGTTCAGAGAATCATTGACACCAGCTGTCAGGGCTCACCTGCTAAGACATGGCAGAAGTTGATTTGGCAAAAAATAATTGAAAAAGAAAAATTACTAGCACTAATTTAATATAGAACACTAAGTAAATATTCGAAAACAGATTTATACACAATACAAACATGTCTAGAAGTGGGAGAGAAAACATGACAAGGGCAGGAAATTTGAATCAGGGTGTAGAAAAAAGGACCGAAACAAGACACTGTAGGGCAGGGGTCCCCAACCCTGGGGCCACATATCTGCATAATCTGTGGCCTGTTAGGAACAGGCTGCACAGCAGGAGGTGAGCAGCAGACGAGCAGAGCAAAGCTTCATCTGTATTTACAGCCACTCCCCAGCACTAGCATCACCCACTGCCTCAGCTCCATCTCAGATCGTCAGGCATCAGATTATCATAGGAACACCAGTCGCTGGTGCTAAAACGGTTGGGGATCGCTGCTATAACTCGCCTCTTGTTGACTTTGCCCAGCCCCTGGGTGGCTCCAGAGGTGACTGTTCACAGGAATGACCCCATGATCACCACCATACCATCACCATCAGAACCCCACACAGGCAACTGGGGTCTGAGAGAATCAACAGTATGTGCTCAGTTTTTGCATTTCTCAAGACATTGTCCCTCTTCCAAGTGGTGCTCTAAATTTCATTGACTTCTCATAGAAATTAAGTGGATTTTCTTAAAAAGTAGCAGGTTACATAGCAACAGCAACAGCACACTCATGAAAATAACTCACAATGCCTGAGAAAATTCAGCACTTTGTCATCCACACTGGCCACGCAGAGCTGGACAGAGTCAGTATCTGTCCGCGTGGGGGACCCCTCATCCATCACCAAGACAAACTCATACATGTGACTCACTTTTTGAAGTCCTGCTGCAGGAAAGAACTCTTGTCACCAGAGGCCAAAATAGAGAAATTAGTATTCTCAGTGCCATGTATATTCTGAGTTGGAATCAGGTGCACAATTTGGAGCTACAGCTGCGAGGAAATGAACAGAAGTGTTTTAGAAGAGCTCTAAAATAATGACGTGCTGCTATACAAAATGAATCCCTTCTCTCATAACTCCAAAACAATATAGTGAGACTTTAACTCATAAATATGAGAACTTGTCATAAAAAAAAAAAAGATAAGTAAAGCAATAGGCACTATATCCCAATGTTATATGCAAAAACAAACAAATGAACAAACAAACATTAAAACTTTCCTAATGGGCAATTATTTTCCTTCTGTAAGGCCTGGCACAGAGTCTCCAGGATGCCTTTCCTGTGTTTATGAAGCATAGCTCAGCTCACCACGGCAAATTTCCCCAAATGATGGGGAGACCAATCCCAGCACTGAGAGAAGAGGGTCCTTTGGTGAAGAGTGAAGAAAGAATTCAACACACACATCAAAGGTGGAGTCAAAAGAAAAGTTTATTATAAAAGGGGTAACACTTGATGGACAATGTGTAGAGTGAGAGAGACAGTGAGAGGGACAGAGAAAAGGCACTGAGATGGATCCTGAGAGTTCAGGGAATTCATACAGTGAGGAAGGGGGAAAGTAAGTAGAGTGAAAAGGTAAGAATATGTAGACAAGAAGGTCTGCTGGCAGTGCCTAGCCTTTAATTTATAGATTCACCATGGTTTTAGCCATAGGGAATGACTCCTGGTTCCTGTTTCCCCTGCACAGGTGTGGGGAATGGGTTGTTAGTAATCCCAAGAGAAATCTTTTTTTGTTCTGAAGGTGTCCTCCTGGCCTGGCTTTCAGGGCTGATCAGCACATTGCAGTCTCTGAATGTAGCTTGATTAACATTTTTAATTCTCTCACCTCCTCCCTACATTAGAGCTAGCACTGAGCCACAACATGCTGCTGTCACAATATTTGTCACACGGAACCTCAGGTATTTGTTATATTTCTGTCTCCACAAGACTATGAACCCCTGGAGAACAGAAAACCGTTCTAATCATTCTTTGCACTGTAAAAAATAATATAAACCAGTGCTACTCTAAAATGGAGCCTGAGTTGCTATGCCAGAGGAACTACCTTGCAAGTTTTATACCTCAAATCTTTGGAACACAAATAACTTTGAACTGGGCCTAAAGCAACCTTGTGTCCTAAAGTACTGTTTGTAAAGATAACAAAAAAAGCAGATATTATGACTGCCAGGTAATGGCTACTGGACTGAAAACTTTAAATGTTGTTTAGAATTAGCATTCCTATGTTGCTTTTTGTACCAAAAGAAATGTCTTAGAAATGCCTTCCTTCTGTTGATATAATTGTTAACCTTTCCTTTCTCATAAATCCTCTTGCTTTTGTCTCCTAATAAGGACACTTATTTGGGTTTCTGCCGAAATTACTACTTCCTGAAGAAATATGCCTTTTAGATATCAAGTTAATCCTTGTTGCCTCTCATTTTGGCCTTTTATTTTTAGTTTATTAGCACATAGTCAATGTCAATAAGTGTTTGGTGGACAAGTGAGAAACAACGTGCCCCAGACTAGGAAGCCCTCAATATATGAATTCATTGCCATATATTGTTATTATAACATAGAGCATAAAAAAATTATAGAGCTAAGAAAACACAAAATTAATATTAATGGCAACATTTTAAATTTTCTGTGGATCAGATTTTTGGAGTTGAAATGTCATTTCTTCTTAGAGGAGGAATCAGCCCTTTTGAAAGGCTGAGATTTTAAGGCCATAAAAACTGCAATCCTTATAGCTCACTGGCTAAGGGCTTACTATGTGTCTACTACAGATGAGGACACCGAGGCCCAGAGGAACTCGCTAACTGACTCAGTGTCACCTGGCTAGAAAGTGAAGAAGCTGGATTCAAGCCCAGGTCCTGACTATTGAACTACACTACCTTCCTCTTCAGGTCAACAGCCCTTGATGAAGCCCCTCCATTTCTAAATGTTAAAGCATTTGAGCATAAAACAGAGAGAAGAATATTCTTAAGTTTTAAATGAAACCACCAATAAATACATAGAGAAATGTTGCTTTTGCATTTTCTATAATTTTGGTAACACTTTCTTCTGGTCTTCAGGAGAAGACACTCCCACTCCCACCTCACCACCTTAGCCTCAACAAATCCTGCATTCATACAAGGGGTCCTTCAAGTTTTTCTTCATTTGTCATCTATCACTCTTTATATGAATGAACTTCCTCCCTAAGCAGAAAGTATCCTCTTGTTAATAACCTTTTATTCCTGCACCAAAACCACACAGCACTGTGGCTGGGTGTGCCTGAAGGGCAAGGACCTCTGTTTACCCCCTATTCACCATATTCCTTCTAGTACTTACAGCTTCTCGGCATGCCTACTCACAGCGACCCCTGTACCAAGCCCAGGGCCTGACAGAGGCAGAAGAGCCGTAAATGTAGCTGAATGAATGAATGTGTAGTAAGAGTACATTTACCATCTCCGGGCATGGGCAGAGCCCAGGCCACAACATAATGGGACAGCCACTAGAGATTAGGTGTCCTGCCGCCTCAAACCCCTGGCTACCTTGGGCTATTCATAGCACTAGACCCCAACCCCGATTTCCCTCTTTGAACCTCAATGAAATGAGCTTCAGCTGGGTTTTGGGCATGTCCTCTACACTGCTGCCTTCTCACCAGGACAACCAGCTAGCCAGTTCTCCCAGTCACAGTCCCATCCAGCTCTGGCTTCTTCCCCTTCCCCACCAGCCCATAATGCTGCTATGAACATTGGTGTGCAAATATCTTTTCGGATATGGGTTTTCAAGTCATTGGGAAGAACCCAGTAGAGGGATTGCTGAATCATATGGTAGATCAATTCTTAGTTTTTGAGGAACTGCTATACAGTTTTCCATAGTGGCTGTACCAATTTGCAGTCCCACTAGCAGTGTATGAGGGTTTCTTATTCTCCTCATCCTCTCCAACACTTGTTTTTACTTGTCCTGTTGATTACAGCTATTCTAACAGGTGTGAGATGGTATATCCCTGTGGTTTTAATTTGCATTTCCCTAATAGCTAGTGATGTTGAGCATCTTTTCAAATATTTGTTGGCCTTTTGTATGTCCTCTAGGGAGAAGTGTCTGTTCAGATCCTCTGCCTGTTTTTTGATTGGATCGTTTGTTTGTTTGTTTGTTATTATTGAGTCGTATGAGTTCTTTGTATACTTTGGATATTAAGCCCTTATCAAAGCATTGCTTGGAAGTGTATTTTCCCATTTGAATGACTGTCTCTTTATCTTGTTGACGGTTTCTTTTGCTGAGCAGAAGCTTTTTAATTTGATGTAGTCCCATTCATTTTTTTAGCTTTTACTTCCTTGCTTTTGAGGTCAAATTCATAAAATCCCTTTAAGTCCAAGGTCCTTGAGTTTGATTCTGTTTTCTTCTATGCATTTTATTGTTCCAGGTCTTATATTCAGGTCCTTAATCCATTATGGTTAATTTTGGTGTGTGGTGATAGACAACAGTCTAGTTTCATTCTTTCGCAGGTGGCTTTTCAGTTTTCCCAGTACATTTATTGAAGAGGCTTTCCTTTTTTCACTGTATGTTTTTGGCATTTTTTGCTGAAAATTATTTGCCCCTATAAATACAGTTGACTTCTGAACTCTCAATTCTGTTCCACTGGTCTGTGTATCTGTTTTTCTGCCAATACCATGCTGTTTTGATTACTGTCACTTTGTAGTATAATTTGAAGTCGGGTAGAGTGATGCCTCCAGCCTCGTTATTTTTTCTCAGATGGCTTTTGCAATTCGGGGTCTTTTATGCTTCCATACAAATCTGATGATTTTTTCATTTCTTTAAAAAAAAAAAAGCCGATGGGATTTGATGGGATTGTGTAAATCTGTATAATGCTTTAGGTAATATGGTCATTTTAACTATGTTGATACTTCCAATCCAAGACCACTGAATAGCTTTCCATATCTTTGTATCTTCTTCGATTCCTTTTAACAGGGTCTTACCGTTTTCATTATATAGGTCCTTCACATGTTTCATTAGATTTATTTCCTAAGTATTTTATTCTTTTTGTTGCAATTGCAAAAGGAATTATTTTTTCTACTTTTTTTTTCTGACACTTCATTATTAGAGTATAGGAATGCTATGGATTTTTGAATGTTGCTTTTGTATTCAGAAACTTTACTACATTTGCTTATTGTTTCCAGTAGTGTTGTTGTGGAGTCCTTTAGGGTTTCTCTATATAGAATCATGTCATCTGCAAATAGTGACAGTTTTGACTTCTTAGTTTCCTATTTGGATGCCTTTTATATCTTTCTCTTGCTTGATTGTACTCGCTAGGACCTCCATTGTTATATTGAATAACAGTGGTGATAATGGGACAGCCTTGCCTTATTCCTGATTATTTAGAGGGAAGATTTTTAGTTTTCACATTAAGTATAATGTTGGCTGAGGGTTTTCATATATGGCCTTTATTATGTTAAGGTACTTTCCTTCTATACCGATTTTGTTAAGTGTTTCAATCATAAATGGATGCTGTATCTTGTTGAAGGTTTCTCTGCATCACTTGATATGATCATATATTCTCATTTTTTAATTTGTTTATGTGTGTATCACATTAATCGATTTGCATATGTCTAGCCAGGGGTTTGTCAATTTTATTAATCTTTTCAAAGAACCAGCTCTTTATTGCATTTCTTTTTCTTTTTTTTTTTTTTTCAATTTTTATTTAATTCTGCTCTAACTTTGATATTTCTTTCTTCTGCTGACTTTAGGCTTCATTTGTTCTTCCTTTTCTAGTTTTTTAAGATGAAGCATTAGGTTGTTTATTTGGGCTGTTTTGTTTTTGGAGATAGGCCTGTAATGATATGAACTTTCCTCTTATGACCGCTTTTGCTGTCCCAAAGTTTTGATATGTTTACTATCATTATCATTCATTTCTATGTATCTTGATCTCTCTTTTTATTTCTTCTCTGACCCAGTTATTCTTCAGTAGCATGTTGTTTAATCTCCATGTATTTGTGGTTCTTCCTGCTTTTTTTTGCAGTTGATCTCTAGTTTCAGGCATTATGATCAGAGAATATGGTTGGTATGATTTCAACCCTCTTATATTTGTTGAGGCTATCTCTGTATGTGGTCGATTTTGAGAATGTTCCATGTGCACTAGAGAAGAATGTATAAGCAGCTGTTTTGGGATGGAAGGCTCTGTAAATGTCAATTATGTCCAGTTGGTCTAATGTGTCATTTAAGGATGTTATTTCCTTATTGATTTTCTGTTGGATGATCTGTCCATATGACAGTGGGTATTTAGGTCCCCTACTATGATAGTGTTTTGGTCTGTTTCTCCCTTTATCTGTTATAATGCTTTATATATTTGGGGCTCCCTGATTGGGAGCATAGATTTATAAGTGTTATGTCTTCTTGGTGCATGATTCCCTTTATCATTATGAAGTGTCCCTCAGTATCTTTCTTTACCTTTTTTATTTTGAATCTATTTCATCATTATTAGTACGCTACTCCCTTTTCTTCTGAATGCCATTTGCTTGAAATATCATTTTCCACCCTTTCACTTTGAGTCTATATTTGTCTTTGAAGCTGAGATGTGTCTCCTGGAGATGGGTTTTGTTTTTTGATCCATTCTGCAACTTGTGCCTTTTTATTGGTGAGTTCAGTCCATTTACATTTAGGGTGATTATTGAAACATGAGTCTTCTTATAGCCATTTTATCTTTTGTTTTCTGGTAACTTGGTGTTTCCATTGTTTCCTTGTCTTTATGTTTCTGTTTTCCTTATTTTGGTTGACTTTTGTGGGTTTTCTCTCTGGTCCTTCTTGTTTTATGTTATATACTTCAGCTCTGAATCTTTGGCATGTGGTTATCATTATGGATATGTAAAGGATAGTTATATATATAATATGCATATTATATATATAGTTATAACTATATAACAATATAACTATAGATATAGATATAGATATATAGATATATATAGATATATCTTATCTCCATTCCCCTTTGCAAGTTTGGATCTATGAATCCTCCCCTTTTCAGTCATTGTTGTCTCAATTTGTCCTTATGTATGTTGAATGTTCATTACTATCTTGCTACAGCGAATCTCTTCTTATTGTTTAAGTTTTAGTGCCCTGTTCTTAGTAAGGGTTGCACTTCTCTACTTCTATTTGCCTGATAGTCACCTTACTCCTATTATGTATTTTTTTTTTTTGTCATTTTTTTTTAGGTGAGCTGACCCATTTCAATATTTCCTATAGTGCAGGCCTTGAAGTGGAGAATTCCCTCAATTTTTGTATGTCTGGAAAGGTCTTTATTTCTCCTTCATATCTAAAGGAGAGCTTAGCTGGATACATTATTCTTGGTTGATAGTTTCTTTCATTTAATATTTTGACTATTTAATTCCACTCTTTTCTGGCTTGTAAGGTTTGTGTTGAGAAGTCTGATGATAATCTAATGGGTTTTCCTTTATAGGTTGCCATCTTCTTTTCCCTGGATGCCCTGAGAATTCTGTCTTTGTCATTGACTTCTGATAATTTTAATACAATGTATCTTGGAGAAGGTCTCTTTGGGTTGAGATAATTGGGTGTTCTGTTGCATTCTTAAATTCCAAGCTCCAGGTCAATCCTTAGATTTGAGAAATTCTCATCAACTATTTGTCTGAAAATGCTTTCTCATACCTGCTCCTTTTCCTCCCCTTGGACAATTCCCATTATTCTTATGTTTTTTTTTCTCCTGATGGTATCAGCAAGTTCTTATATTTCTCTTTCATTATTTTTCATTCTCTGTTTCTCTCTTCTTCCTTCTGATTTATTTCTAGATTTCTGTCGCTGATATCACTGATCCTTTCCTCCATTCAGTGAACTCTACTTCCCAAGCTCACTATTTCATTTTTCAACTCTTGCAGTGTGCTTTTTATATCCAAAAGTTCTATTCTGTTATTTTTGAGGGTTTCAATCTCCTTGCTAAAGAACTCGTTCTGCTTATCTAGATGTTTTTTTCAATTCCTGAAATTGTTGATATCACTTAATTTAGTTCTCACTGAGTTTTCCTAAGAAGTACCATATTGAATTCTCTGTCATTTAAGTCACTTACTTCTATGTCTTTAAGCTTATTTTCTGGAGATTTTTCTCTTTCTTCCTGAGATGCCTTGTCCTTGGTTGTTCATGGTGTTTAATGGACTATTTCTCTGCCTTGGCATTAATGGAAGTGTATTCTGCTGTTTTCCCAGAAAGAATATTTATTATATAAAGTCTCTTTTTAACCTGTTGTAAAGAAGGCATTTTTCTTTTGGTTTCTAGTAGGTGGCATCTAACTCTCTTGGATCCCTGCTTTATATAAAGCCTTAATAATGCCTTCCCCTGCCCCCCCCCACCTTAGAGATGTTTAATCACACTTGCTACTCTCAGTCTCAGTCCCTCTCAGTGTTAACAACAGTCTCAGTAGCATTTGCTCAGATTCCCCTAGGACTCCACAGTGATTAGTTTTGAAGTATATGGGGGAGGGACTCTCTGGGTTGGAAAAAATCAACTGCTGTTTCTCTGCTGTCTCCACTTTTCTGCCATCCTCATTTCTCTGCCTTCTGCCCTGATGACTGGGCACTGCTTCTTCTGGTTGCGTGGAGCTCACAGCACTCCCAGGCGGGACTGTTCAGGGAAGTTGCTGCACCTTCTCTGCTTCCCCTTCTCCTACAGGGAGCTCCAGGGGCAAGAGGCAGCTTCTTTGTTTCTCTGTCACGGGAGAACCTAGAGTTCTGACCTGTGGTAGCTCTTATGCACAGATTCTATGCTTAGACGTGCTGGTGCGCGGTTTGGGTGTTTTTCGTTGAGTTTTAGATGTTTGGCTTATTGTTGTTTCAAAGGGAGAGATCTGAGGATGTTTCTCATTTTGCCATGTTTCTCCCTCTGGGTGCAGGCCTTGGTGTGTCACTCCTCCCTGCTGACAGGCTTGCCAGAGCAGCCTCCTCTCCTGGGTCTCCAACTACTTGCATTCACAGGGTCCTCCACTGCTCAGTGTAGGTCCCAGTCTCCCACGGTGCTGGCTTCTCAGCAGCACAGAGACGTACCAGCGGCGGCTACTGTGAGTCAGTGGGGCGGCAGTGACAAGCATTCTTGTGATGCCATATCCCATGCTGGGAATTGGCAACAATGAGGTATGCTAAGGTTTTAGGGATACAAGAACAGAAATTGTCATGGGCATGGAATAAACAAATCTTAGAGGAATCTGAGGACAAGAAACTCAGATAGGTGCAATACAGCTTAAAGTCTATAATTGTATGCCGCAGCATAATGCCTGAAATGTATACTAAAGAAGTCTTCAGACTGTTAGCTATTTCATAGGAGCTAAGCTTGGTTTCCTACCTCTTTCTCTTTGCATTTCTGCTCCATTCTCTTTCTCTGTAGACCATTTTTCTCTGCTTACAAACAATTGCATCCAGCCCCTAGTCCTTCTGACCTTCCAGTTCCAGTGCCCACCACAAGCTAACATTATCTCTGGGCCTCTGAGTTCATCTGATAAAGGAATGTGCATGTCGACCAGACTTTAAGTCAGGTGACTGTCCTTGGCTCTCCAGGAGCTCTTGGGAGGTGGTACCACCTGAATTGTCAGAGGAGAGTAGGGTGGGGTCTCACAAATGACCTGCTTTTATTATCACCAAGAGAGCAAGTGCTTTGTTCTCTAATTAAAGTCAAGAGCTGAGTTCCCTACAAATTTGGCAAAAAGGACGTGGCTTTGGTGACTGCAATGTGACTGGGTCAGTGTCATTCCAGTATCTAGGTTTCTAATTGCCAACAACAGTCTGGTAGCTCCTCATCTTAAGTCCCAGGTTTTTCTCTCATAATACAGATTGCATGCATGGTGTGCATCTATCTAGTGGAAGACTTTGCCTCGGGACAGCAAGAATTTGGAGTTTGCTGTGGCATGAGTAGACAGGACACTATAGCTGGTTGATTCTTAGTTTGCCGCCCAAGCCCTGTCATAGTGCTTTTTGCTGTATGGACCTGGGGAGAAAGCATGAGTGCACATTACGAGGCTTCTTCTTCCCTGCCTAGCTGCTGACCTTGCCAAAAGACCAAGGTGATGTGGCTCCCAAAGGCATTTATGAGGTATTGTGTTAGGCTCTGGTTTTGCTGAAATGACAAACTGAATTACTTCTCTTTCATAGAGGTCCTTCATTAATTTTATTGTTGGTTGGGCACAGTAAATTTAAAGCTCATTAAATGTGGCTGAGAATTCCTTTCATGTGAGTTCTAGAACAGTGCTTCTTGAATTACTTTTGGTGAAGACCCAGTTTTGTTTTGTGTTTTAATTTCCAATCCATTACAGACTGATATGTGGTCCTACTGTTAGGACTAATTAGAAGCTCATACTGCATATTGAATTCACCACCCGTTTCCCAGTACCCAAATTCCTCTTCATGTGCTCAGCAAGATGGGGCCCCTGATCACACACTTGGATATCAGGACAATATCTAATTGCTGTAAGCATTTCTGAACTGTAGTTTCGATTCTAGTACTTAAACTTGATGCAGACCAGTTTGCGGACTGACACCAGTTTACAGACCACACTTCACATATCTCTGTTCTCTGCTCTTGTGTGTGTAAAGGTCTGAAAGCATGTATTTAAAGCAATCACAGTTTTTGCTAATGCATTCTCATTTGTTCTAATTCTGAGATGTGTCTGGATGACTAGAAACTCAGGTTAGGCCACGCATTGAATGAAGTCAATGCTTGCAAAAGCGGAGTACCTGCCTTAGTCACTGATGATTCTTCAACAGCAATGAGGAGCTAAGAGTGAATATGACCTGTGATGCCCTGGTCACTGTGTTAACATGACAATATTTTTCCAGCTACTGAGAATGTCAGTGAAGTTCTGGCATCTAATTCTAAAATACACCTTGAATTTTTGTTCAATCCCATATATAGTGGGCTTTTTATGTTTTAAACCTTTTAGTGTAAAAGTACAGTATTTGGAAGTAAAATAAAAAGAGAGACTAAAATGACAATTCCCATGACTTCCTGTTCTCCAAATGCCCAGCTGACAGAATGGAAGTGATAGACCACCAGTCAGTGAGAAGTGTTGTGCCGTTCTCCCTATGAACCTAGAAATGCAGAAATGCAGGCACCTGTCAAGCCCACTCCCCAACCAGTTTGTCTGCCACTGTAGAAAGGGTTACAAAGGAAGGTGGTGCGAGTTGTCCAGGTGAATGTGGAAAGACCTTGGGGACTCAGCTCTGGTTTCATTGTGGCAATCACCACATGCCTTTTTTTTTTTTTTTTTTTTTTTTTTTTTTAGGAAAATAAGGTCTTTGGATTCAGTTATCCATTCAGCTATGAATTATTTGTGGATTACACAAAGACAGATATTTGTGCCATGGACACTGCCTTATAAGGGTTTTAAGTTTATTGCTGGTTGTAAAACCTAGAACATAGCAGTGAATTGTAAGTACCTTAGGAGCTGTTTAATAATGCTGTATGTCAGATAAAGGAGAGATTAGGTAAGGTTTGCAGGTATGGTTTACAGATAAACATTTGCATGCACATAAAATACGGGTGCTACATATTCAATAAAACAATTATTTGGTTAGCAATATTTATTGGTGCCGGTGCCTGTAATGGACTGGGGACTGTACTAGGTAAGCAATGCGACTGCTATCCTGCTCCTTCCGTCCCCCAGAAGAGCTTAGAGGCCAGCAGAGAAGTTCAACTGTTAGGTAAGTAATTGCAAAGAGGGGAGATGAGTGCCAGATTGGAGATACACAGGGAGATAGCAGTATATAACAGGGTGCTGACCTGATCAAGGAGTCAGGGAAGGCCGTAGAAAAAGTTAAAGTATAAGCAACTAATATCTCATACCTATAAGACTCACTTTTCATTTCTGTTCAAAGATACGTTTTGGAAGTCCCTATGAAGATGTGGTTCAGTAAGGTGTTGCAGGATAGCTGCAACAAGCCTCATGTTATATCTTTCTTCTGTCCTGAAAAGTATCGGAAAGGGCAATTCCTTCTTGTATGGTGGATATGGACACTACCGCGAAAGGCCACAAGATGGCATGTACCATTAGCATAGTTCCCCATCTTCCTTCAAATACTGAAGTTTTAAATTATTCATTTATAATTGAATTGTATTGCATCCACTTTTCTAAAAATCTGAAAAAAAAATGGACTAATTCAAAATTTATCCTCTCAGAGGCCTTTATGAAAAAGTCTTCATCATTAGAGAGCATAACAGTAATAATATCTATGCCTTTTCTCCAGTCGTAACTCTAGTTTCCTAAGCTGTGTAACCCGTGGAAGAGGCAGATTTCAGAGAGAAGCATTTATCACCTACCTGAAGAACAAGAAAGCTGAGAGGATGTAAGAGAATATATGTTAAACTATCAGAAGAAGGAAGAAGAGACTATGACCTGGTATTACTTTTTATTATCAACATAAAACAGAAACTTCTATTGAATAACTGGTGAACATGTATAGTATATGAATTTTTACAAGGTGCTCTGTAATCCCATAGTCATCATTGTAAAAATGTTTCCTAGAATTTCACTTATTTTTATATTGCTAAACCTGGTATTTTCTCATTTGTGAATTTTTCCTTGATGTGATCTTAAGCGCTCCAGTGTCTTTCAGGCCCTGTGACATCATTCAAGCCATTTGATTAATTAATAAAAAATTACAAGCTTCCCTTCTCATCTTCCTTCTCTAAGTGGAGACGTCAGCATCTCCAGGTGGTGGGGGCAAAGCAAGGGAGTGCTGTTGCACAGGCAGCTTGCCTGTTGTTAGGTTTGCCCAGGACCAGGGATTACTAGGTTGCAGGACTTTCACATTTAAAATTGAGACAGTCCTGGCCAAACCAGGATGGTCACCTATTGATTCCGAAAAAAGCAGAGTGGTTCAGGAAGGAGTTGTGGAGAGAGGGTGATGGAGGAAGTATGGTAAAATATTCATAACAGAGACATCCGAATGAAGGAGATGTAAGAGTTCTTGCAACTTTTCTGTAGGTTTACAATTATTAAAAACAAACACAAAAAACACTGCAGCAAGATATCTTCTTGATGACATAGAGTGGTAGATTTGGGCTCTGGAATCAGATAAATAGGACTCAAATCCTTATTTTACTACTAACTAGGTATGTGATACTGGGCAAGTTACTTAACTTCTTTGAGACTCAATTTCTTCATCTATAAAACGGGCATATTATTGTTAAGAGTACCTACCTATTGTAAGGTTATTTGAGGCTTAAATGAGGTGTGTGTAAAATACTCAGCACAGTGCCTAGTACGTAAATTCTAAATAAAAACTGTATTTGCTATTATTTTAAATGCAGAAATGGGTTTTATTTCCTTATGACAAACTTATGAGCAGCAAATAATTCTACACTGATAGGACTGTTAAAGCTTAAAGGAGCAGGTAAACAGATGTTAAAAACAGAAATAGCTTGTAAAGATGGACTAAGCTTTTACCTAGAACAATTACTGAGTCTTTTAAAATTACCATTAGTGCTTATGAATCACAATGAAGTTATTTATGCTTAATTGTAATTTCTCTGGCGCTTACTTTTATTTGTGAAGAATGAGAGTCAAACAT
Source organism: Eonycteris spelaea (assembly GCA_003508835.1). Classification (NCBI taxonomy): domain Eukaryota; kingdom Metazoa; phylum Chordata; class Mammalia; order Chiroptera; family Pteropodidae; genus Eonycteris; species Eonycteris spelaea. The sequence continues at coordinate 473,763 of PUFA01000391.1, forward strand.
TAAAAAGCTCATCTTAAAAAACAAACAACTCAGCACATATGAATATCGAAAAGTATCATCAGGTAGCAGGCCATGACAAAAAGAATATCATTTTTTGGTACATGCGGCAGATTGCCCCAATGCATGGAAGTCCTTACGAGAAAATGTAGTGAAGTCCTTTCAAGAAAAGTCTGAATTCGAACACTTAAATCAATTTAAATACAGTATGTTGCTTAATAATCATAAAAACATCAATACATTTTTATATTTCTTAAGAGTGTATTTTGTTTAAATGGCTTTTTATTTTGAGAATTTAATGGCATTTAAAGAAGTACATAAATGATACACTAGACACTTATGCATATTAATAATATATAAATATTATATAAAAATATATAAATATTACAGATAAAGCAACAGTAACTGTAACTCGTCTTCTCCCTTCTACACACTACCTTCACCCTCCTTCCTACCCTTTTCTTAAAATCCATTGGTCTGTCATGCAATTTGATTAGAGCTTGTACCCAATACATCATGAAGATATTGATTGGTTTGCTGAGTTACAATGGTCCTCTAAAAATTGACACATTTTGTTATACACATTGAAAAAACATTTAAAATATTACTACCTACCTCATCAGAAAACCTTTAAGCTTTGAGAATTTGTTGAGTTCACAGTTTTCCAAAATTCTAATTCTTACTTAAAAAACTCAAATGATATCATTGACCACAAATACTGTCCATTGTTTTACATGAAGTGACAGGCTCACTTTGATCATCTTTGAGGAAATGTCTGCCAAATACCCAAGTCTGTCTTTGTTCTTTCAAGTAAAAGTAGTATTTCATGAAAAACTGCTAGTTCAGCTCACAAATAAATATAAAGAAATTTAAATAAATTTGGAGAAAATGCAAGAGACATCTATATTGGAAAAACTGTAAGTCATTGCTGAGAGATATTAAACAAGATTTAAATAAATGGAAAGATTTGATGTGTTTATAGATTGGAAGACTCAATAGTAAGATGTCAATCTTTCCCACATTTTTCTATAAATTGGCGTATTTTTAATAAAAATCTCAGGAGAATTATTTTGACAAGCTTATTCTAAAATTTGCATAGAAATGTAAAAGACCTAGAATAGCCAAGACAATCTTAAAAAGATGAACAAAATTGTAAGATTTACACTCTTAGATGTCAAGATTTACTTAAAAACCACATTAAAAGACAGTGGGAGATTCGGAAGGAAAACGTGGTAGAGTGGGAAACGTCCTCAGATCTCCTCTTGAAACACAATAAGCCAAACATCTAAAATTCAACAAAAAAACATCAAACTGCACACCAGCACGTCTGAGCACAGGATCTGTGCGTAAGAGCTACCACGGTCAGAACCCCAGGTGTTGGGTGTGGACTGAGAGGAACAAAGAAGCTGCCTCTTGCAACTGGAGCTCCCCGTAGGAGGGGGAGAAGAAATGAGTGCCGAGTTTCCTGAATAGCCCTGCCTGGGAGTGTTGTGAGCTCCACGTGACCGGCAGCAGTGCCCAGTCATCAGGGCAGAAGGCAGAGAAACGAGGATGGCAGAAAAGTGGAGACAGCAGAGAAACAACAGTTGATTTTTACCAGCCGCGTTTGCAAAACCGAGGCTGGGCCACGGCCTCCATCCTCCAACCCAGAGTCCTTCCCCCACACCCTTCGAGACTGATCACCGTGGCGTCCTAGGGGAATCTGAGCAAATGCTACCGAAACTGTTGCTAACACTGAGAGGGACTGAGACTGAGAGTAGCAAGTGTGATTAAACATCTCTAAGGGAGAAAAAAAACATTATTAAGGCTTTATATGAAGCAGGGCTCCAAGAGGGTTAGATGCCACCTACTGGAAACCAAAAGAAAAACGCCTTCTTTGCAATAGGTTAAAAAGAGACTTTACATAATAAATACTCTTTCTGGAAAACAGCAGAATACACTTCCATTAATGCCAAGGCAGAGAAATAGTCCATTAAAACACCATGAACAACCAAGGTGACAAGGCATCTCAGGAAGAAAGAGAAAAATCTCCAGAAAATAAGCTTAAAGACATAGAAGTAAGTGACTTAAATGACAGAGAATTCAATATGGTACTTCTTAGGAAAACTCAGTGAGAACTAATTAAGTGATATCAACAATTTCAGGAATTGAAAAAAACATCTAGATAAGCAGAACGAGTTCTTTAGCAAGGAGATTGAAACCCTCAAAAATAACAGAATAGAACTTTTGGATATAAAAGCACACTGCAAGAGTTGAAAAATGAAATAGTGAGCTTGGGAAGTAGAGTTCACTGAATGGAGGAAAGGATCAGTGATATCAGCGACAGAAATCTAGAAATAAATCAGAAGGAAGAAGAGAGAAACAGAGAATGAAAAATAATGAAAGAGAAATACAAGAACTAGCTGATACCATCAGGAGAGGACATAATTAGAATTCTTAACTGAACCACCATATTACATACAACACAGACAAATTTAGGTCAGAGGTCATGCACATATCCATATTTCCCTATCATCAGTATTTGTAACTTACCTGAGGGTACTGATTTAGCCAGTTAAAGTCCATTCCTGACTGTCCTTTCCTCCTCTACCTGCTGATCTCTGTGAGCCTCCCTCTCTATTTCTTGCTCATACTCAGGAGGCAATGGTGGCAGAGGAGCAGAAGGTGGTAAGGAGTATGGAAGTCCTCACGCCCTCCAAATTCCTTCACAGGGTACCAACCCACTTATTACCTTTTCCTTCCGGGGTCTTTGATCCTCCCAGGTAGAACCAAGTAAATCTCTTATTAAAGCCATAAGGAGAATGTAAAAATGTGGCCCTTAAGAGGTACAGGCCTTTGTAATGGCTTCCCAATCTTCTCCTAGGTCTCCCTCCTCTGGAACCAAAGGACAAGTTTCTTGCACAAACTAAAATTTCTGTTAAATGTTCTCCTTTCAATTTATAGTTTATAGCTTTAAAACATAGCCTTAGGCATTTGTGCAAAAATATTGCGGTCTTTTGACCATTGTTGTCCCATGTTTTACTCCTGACTATTACAGCCATTTTCTTAAATTTATATAACGCACATTTTTTTTCTTGAATTCTACCAGGCTGTGATCTGTATTTTCTCCCCTCCTCTTTTGGATATGCTTTTCTCAAGGGAGTCTCTCACCTTTACTTTTTTTTTTAGATCTTCCCATACTCAGGTCCCTGTTCGGGCATCAAGCAAGTGGTAAACCCTGCCATATTCCAGCGCAGCTCTGGAGAATGTAACCTGAGTGAGAATGGTGGAGACTGAGAAAAAAAGAAGACGGAAATCAGGGATCAGGAGGTCCGTTGCCCACTGATGTAGAGCAATGCAAGTTTTATTTTTATCAAGCTGCTTTTATACAAGAGCATACAATTTCTGGCTAAGATAAGTCATCCTCTGCACACCCTGCTATGTTCTTTGCAGTTCCATCTGCTGGTGGTGTCAGCCTTGGAGCAACACCACATTGTTCTCCAGACAATTGTACTTCAGCATTCTTAGGAGGGTTCGTTGAGGTGAGGCAACTTGATTGACCTCACAGACTGCAAAACCTTGTAGCTTACAATCCACTCTCCAGAGAGATGGGATTGGAACTGAAAACCAAGGTCAGCACTCTAGTTATTGATTAGAAATCCAGGCAGGAGATGTTCCTAGCTCTGGAGATATGATTGTCTTATCTGAGGACAGGCGTACCTGTGGGTTTTCTCCTATCTCCTGATTTTCAGACAGGACAGGCTTAGTGCCTTGGGCCCCAGTCTCTTATACTTTTTTGTTAGGAATAGACAGGCATTGTGCCTTAGGCCCGTGTCACCACTCCACAAGGTAAGACAGCTGTTGCTGGTATGATTGTGGTTTCCATTCTTTTTTTTTGTTCACAGAGGCAGATTTGTTTGTGGCCATAGGACTCCATATGAGTTTCTGGTTCACAGGCGATAACTTGGGGTGTAATGTGAGTAGTTTTTTCATCTAGTCTGTTATAAATTGGATGGTCATGATTTGGGATCTGGACTGCACTCTAATGCCTGTGAGGTAAGTCCAGGCTTGGTGTCTAAGGCCTAAGTCTACATTCTAGGTTTCCCTTGAATAATGACAGGCTTGTCACCGTGGGCCCAGGACACAAGACATTCATTTAGACAAAAGGGCTAATAACCATCCACCCAGACACCACTCTGTTAGAAAGGAAAGAAGAAATACTGTGACCCGAGGCCCTCAGCTCAAACCTTTGAAATATTTAAAGAATTGGAACTGCAAGCCAAATTTACCATTTCGCTCCTAACAGAAAGTCCAGGGCTGGAGCCAAGTTTCTAGTTCTTCAAGGAAAGATATTCTTACCAGAGGAAAGGTGGCCTTGTGGTGTAAGGTCTCCACTACACTAATTTTCAACAAGGCCAGGATTTTGGGCTTTAGACCAGACCTCCATTGTATAGTGTTAGGAAGAAACTGGCTTTGAGTCATGGGCCCAGGTCTCCTGTCTACATATTTGAAGGAGGACAGTTACTGTTACCTGAATGGAGGTCTTCCTTTCTTTTCTATAAAAGTTAACAGCTTTGATCTGTGAGCCATGCACTGCACATTACTTTCTATTACAGGGTCTAGGATGTTGATAGAGTGAATAGTTCCTGAGCCAAGTCTGTTCAAAATTAGACAGTGTTAAGCTTGGGAGTAAGGCCCCAAGGGAATCATGAGAGGATCACGAGATCACCATGATAATAGGGAGCTATTAAAGAGACTGGACTGTATGAAACACGGGGACATCATGTGACAGATGAGTAATGTAGTGTCCCTTTGAATGACGAGTGCATATCACTTGATAAAATTTACGATGAACAGTTGATACATTAGTCTGTGTGTAAAAGAAGGTTGTGGAGACAGCCTCCTAACTGGCCTCCAATGTAATGTCATGTCCACATTATAAAACTTACTTGAGGTCAATGTATATGCGGCCAGTCAATGTCATTAATTCACCTCAGGTTTGTCTGTTATCAGGAAAACTGCTTTTATGGCAGGGGACGGTGGTGTTCGCATATTGGCTGCATTGATAATTGGAGGCTGAGTTTGCTGTGAGGAAGCAATTGGATAGTGATGGAAACAACAGCCACCACTTTTTGTATTGTAGAAAAAAGTGCTGATTTTTTGTGAGGAATATCCCTTCATGGAGGAAAGAATGGCTGCCTCAGAATTTCTCTATAGAAAACCTTGGATTACAAATTCTGGGACGAATGGGCTTAACCACCATAGAAAGAAAGCTGAGATATTGACACTGAGGCAGTTTTTTCAACGTGTTCTGAAAACCCTTGTTTATGCTGGCAGAGGAAAATGAGGTGGAAGTGTGCTGGCTGGGAAATTAGTGCTTGGCTATCACCATGGGAGCATAGGCTATTACCTATGGAACATAACATTCTAACAATAAGCTTTCTGCTTCTGTACCCCCACTTGCACAACTGACCTGTGGGTTGACAGTTAGTAAAATAGAAGAAAATAGACTTTTGTGTTCAGACAGAATGAGGAATAGTGTTTAGGCTTAAAAACCCTGTATCTCTACATTTCAGGGCTGCTTAATTTGGAATCTGTGTACCCCTGGCAGGACACAGCTGGCTGAATAAAGAGTGTGTTTCCTATAACTCACTGAGTTCTGGTAGTCCGTGTGTCTATCGAGGGGCTGGTGGCTTATAACATTTGGAGGCTCCACGAGATCTCAGGGAGTGGCCCTGGGATCTAAGACCGGACCAGCCTCCGAAGCAGTTGCTGTCCATGTTACAGATTCAAAGGGGTGGCCAACCTGAGACATTCCAGGGCCCTTGAATGCCATGGCGGGGGTCAAGCAATCGTCAAGGATGCAACTTTTCAGGACATACTTTGTTCCTGGTCCTGATGGGAATCTGGAATCTCTGAAGCCTCGGCATCTGGATAAAAGGTACCTTTCTGTTTCTGTGACTGGTCATTGGGGGTCCGTGGAGAGACTGGACATAGTCATATCCTCAGGACCATGGCCAGGCCATGGGATGCCCACATCCCTGTGCTCTATTGTCTGGTTCTGTTTATTGTCTCTGTCTTGTCTAGGTTGTGCGGTGGCATCTTCTCTGGGTTCACCCCCACCTCAGCAATTGTTCTCATCTGAGTGTCTGCTTAGTGTTTTCGCACAAGCAATGAGTGAAAAGCCCAAGTTCACAGAAGACACCCTTGGGTGTCTCCTGTGGCATTTCAAGAAGAGTTTTGTAGAGGGAGCTGACTATGGCGTAAAGTTTTCTCCAGGTAGACTAAGGACATTGTGTGAAGTTGAGTGACTGTCTTTTGGTGTAAACTGGCCTCCAGAGGGTTCCTTTGACAAAGGTTTAGTGAGGAATGTTTGGAAGTTGTCATGGGAGACCTGGGACATCCCGATCAGTTTCCCTACATTGATCAATGTGGTTAAAACCTGTTCAGAACCCCTCCCTTGGCTCCGCTGGTATGCCCTTTCTCTAGGCCACGAGTTTTAGTTGTGAGAACCTGAAACATGCAGCAACTGAATCTCCAAGACAGCCCAGTCCCTCAGTCCTCTAATCTCCACTGGAGGACAGTGATCTTCCCCCTTCCACCGCCCCCGCCCTATAATCCAAGACAACAGAGGCCCAATAGCACTGCCTCACCTCCTCGGACATGGCCAGTTAACCTCTATGGCCTCCTGTTCCCGCTCCGGGTGGGGGACTAGCCGATATCACTACTCCGGCCATTCTCCCCTTGCGAGAAGCACCACCCCAAGGACATCACACTGACAGGCCCTTTATGGTTTACATGCCTTTCTCGATAGTGACCTGTACAACTGGAAGGCACAAAATCTGCCTTTCTCTGAGAAAACCCAGGCATTAATGGGACTCTTAGAAAGTGTCTTTCAGACTCACTGCCCCACCTGGGACGATTGCCAACAGCTTTTAATTACCCCCTTGACCTCAGAAGAATGCAGACAGCATTGGGACTGAAACACAAAGATCGCTGTGGAGGAAGGAGAGTTAAGGAAGCAGGGGAACAGATTGAGGAGGAATTTCCTCTCCCTGCCCAGACTGGGGACACAATTCTCAGGCAGGGAGAATGGCATTAGATTGGTGCCACCAGATTCTAATTGGGGGAATTAGGATGGCTGCTCATCAGCCAACTAACCTTTATAAGTAACTGAAGTTATACAGGAAGGGACTCAGGAATCCCTGGAGCATTTCTTGAATGAGGCATACTGTGTAAATACCCCATTGATACTGAGGCCTCTGAGAACCAGCAGGAAATTAATACAGCCTTTGCTACTCAGGCAGCCCCTAATATCTGAAAATTAGAAGGTTTTGCAAGACGAACCTGTCCCAACTTGTTGAGATAGCCCAGAAAGTGTTCAACAACAGGAGGCACCAGATGACCCCAAACGCATGGCTAAAATCCAAAGCTACTGTTATCAATGTAAGGCAGTGCTCCCAGAAAAGACCCCAAGGCTTGCCCAGGGACAGGTCCCCGTCCCTAGCTCCTGCCTGCTAGCCACCTGAGGCCCATGGACCATCGCGGTGCCAGGACTACACTCGTGGCGTCAAACTGCTGCACAAAGAAAAAGCCCCACGCTACGCCACACCAATGAAGAGCCCCATGCTATGCTTTTGCCGTTTTGAATCTTCCCCTTCCTGGATGCAATCCTTAAAACCCTGCCCCGACCCCACCCAGGTGTGAACTTCTCTGGCCTCTTTTCCTCGGGACCAGAGAACCTTGCCCGGACCGCTTGCCTTTCAATAAAGGACTCCTGTTAATCATGAGTCAGACTCTGTCTGTTGAGCAGCCGAACCTTACAATCAACCCAGCCAATCTGTTGCCAGACTCAGACCCTGAGAGGGCGCCTCCCGCCCTCCCTCCCCCACCCGCCCGCCCGTTCATGACTGCAGAGATTTTACTGACACTGCGTGTTCCTCATGGCCAGACCTCAAAGACTCCCCTCTGCCTGAGGCTGATGAAGTTTTTTGTTCACGGATGGAGCAACTTCATGCAGGAGGAAGGAGGTATGCTGGGCAGGGTCATATTCTAACTAGCACCATTGGTCACAAGCTCTCTCCCCATAGGGTTTCTACTCAAATGGCAGAACTCATCGCACTCCTGAGGCACTAAGATAGGGAAAGGATAAGGCAGTCACAACATTCACTGACAGCCAACATGCCTTTGCCACTGCACATGTACACAGAGCCATCTACAAGGAAAGAGGACTTCTGATTCAGCTGGGAAGGACATTAAGAACAGAAAGGAGATCTTACCCTTACTTGAAGCCATATAGATGCCTAAGGCTCTTGTATTGTTTCGTTGTAAAGGGCATCAAAAAGGGAATAGTCCTGAGGCTGAGGAAAACCGAGGAGCCAAACAGAGGCAAGAGCAGTGGCACCAAGGCCAGGGGCCCCACCACATCTACTGACTGTTGTCCCTTACCCAGACTGTCTCTGTCTCCACCTTACATGGGGAAAGAGGACATATATTTTTCAAGATAAGAGAGCACTAAGAACAAAACAGGAGTGGTGGATGACCCCAGATAGAAAAATTGAGCTCTCACTGGCCTTGGAAGGACTCTCCCTCCACCAACTACACCAAGACCCACACCTAGGGTGAACTAAGATGCTCCAGAAGGAGAAGAACCACAGAGGAGACTCCTCACATTGCCCAGCTTGTGCCCAAGTTAATCAAAAGAAGGGAGGACAGAAGAACCTAGGCATAGAGAAAGAGGAACTTATCTGGGGGACCACTGGGAAGTCAATTTCACTGAGGTAACCCCACCTGTGGGGGGCTACAAATATTTACTTGTTTTTACAGACACCTTTCAGGATGGGTAGAGGCCTTCCCTATCAGGAAAGAGACTGCCTTAGTAGTTACTGAGAAACTACTACAAGAAATCCTCCCTTGATTTGGTCTCCTAGGACTTTAGGGTCAGATGACGGCCAGCCTTCGTAGCAAAGTGTCGGGGAGCCATTACAAGGCACTGAAGGTGTCACGTAGCTTTTATAGCCATAAGCAGTTACTGAGACTGCTTAAACAATGGTTTCAAGGAAGCAGGGATTTGAGTTAAACATTACTGACCCTGGAGGGAAGGATTGCCTCCTAAAGTAATCCTTATAAGATAGTGGAACGTTTTAATAATAGCTAGGATGTTTGTACCCTGAAGGAAAGGGTGGTATAGGAACTTATGTTAAATGTCAGTTTTTCTATAGTTTGTACTCTGTGCCTTGCTATTGTTCGAAAGAAATATAAGGGCTATGCTAAATAAACTCGAGCCTGCAGCATTGACTGTATGCCCTCCCGAAGCGCTTTCCTGTCTTCTTTTTTCCTTAGGCTTCACCCCACTCTTTTAGGTGCTGTTCGACTTTAGCCGGCTGCTCTGGAAGCAAAGGTATCGCAACAATTGGCTAGCTATCTAAATTTGCAATGGAAACTCCATTGCGCCTATCAGCCCCAAAGTTCAGGCCAAGTAGAGCAAATGAATTGGACCCTAAAAGAGACATTAGTCAGTTAGGATTAGAAACTGGTGGGACCTAGGTAGAACTTCTCCCCTTTGTTCTTCTCCGAGCCAAGTGTAACTTTGTATATTAATAGATTCAGCCCATTTGAAATTTTCTTTGGAACCCCCCACCTTTAATACTTAGAAGATGAAAAAAAGGCAGAACTGCATATCTTGTCTTACTTGAGTCTTTACAGGCCCTTCAAAGTGTACAGAAGGAGATTTGGTCCCAGATTCTTGCTGTCCACTCAGCTCCAGGGGACAGACTTCCCCATCAGTTTCAGCCTGGAGACTCTGTGGATCCGGAAGTTCACTTCCAAGGAACTAGAACCCAAATGGGAAAGACCCTTCACTGTTTACCTGATGGTTCCCACTTGCAGTTAAAGTAGACGGCATCCCATCATGGATTTATCACTCCCACATGAAGACAGCACGAGAGTGGACAGCTCAGGAAGATGGGCCCTTAAGACTTAGACTCAAGTGTACATAAGTCTAACCCTCTGTTTTCTTCCTTTTTTTTCCTCTTTAGCCAGGCATTCGACCAGCCACAACCAGAACCAGAAGGAACATTAATAACTTTGCTAACGATGATACACAAAGTCTGAAATAAGACCACCCAGGCATAAGACTAGATCGCTGGTTGTGTCTAAACACAAAACCCCTTATTATGTCAGAATGGGAACTCCCCTAAACCTAACTGACCATCAGCAGGCTAGAATTTCAAATCAATTCACTAGCAGAAGTAGTCCTTCAGAATAAAAAAGGTTTAAATTTATTATTCTTAGAACAAGATGAATTATGTATGGCTCTAGGTAAAACCTGTTGCTTCTATGCCAATAACTCTAGAGTAATTAGAGAAAGCTTATGACTAGTACAGAGAAATTTAGATGCCAGAGAGAGATAGAGAGAGGAATCAAATAAACCGGTTTAATAGGATGTTCAATTGGTCACCATGGCTAACAACCCTTTTTATCTGCTGTAGCTGGACCCTTAATCATCCTCCTCCTCTTATTAACTTTTGGCCCATGTTGCCTTAATTTCTTGTTTACATATATAAGAAAAAGTGTTAATTCTATAAGTCTTTTAGTATTATAGAATAGAGGCTATAAGCAAATTCTGTATAAAGAATCAAAGATTTGATTGTCTGCTAAGGCCAGTGGGGAAGTGGTGGCTGAAAAATTGACTCTTACTGAGAATTACTGTTTGACTATCGCTATGGGCACATAGGCCTTTGATTATAGGAACATAATATTCTAAACAAAGCTTTCTGTTTCTGTACCCTCGCTTACACGTACCTGACCTGTGAGTTGACAGGTAGTGAATAGAAGAAAGATAGCCCTTTGTGTTTAGACAGAATGAAAATGGGATTTGGAGCTTAAAACCCTGTACCTCTACATTTTGGGGCTGCTTTATTTTGGGGTCGGCATACCCCTGGCAGACCCAGCTGGCTGAATAAAGAGTGTTTCCTATAACTCGCTGAGTTCCAGTGGTCCGTGTGTCTTTTGGGGCTGGCGGCTACAACAGTCCCATGTTTTTACTACTGATTATGACAGCCTAATCCTTAAATTTATTTACATGCAGTTTTTCTTGAATTCTACCAGGCTGTGATTTGTATTTACTTCCTCCTCCTCTTTTGCATAGGCTTTACCCAAGGAATCTCCTCACCTTACCTTTTTGAGATCCTCCCATGCTCAGGTCACTGTTCAGGAGTCACCTGCCATGTCCAGCATGTCGTAAATCCTCCAGGACCAGCACAGGTCTGGAGAATGTACTTGAGTGGGAAACAGTGGGAGATGGAGAAAGAAAGAAGACAGAATCGGGGATCAGGAAGTTTACCGCTCATTGTGGGTAGAGCAATGGTGTTGTTTTATTTTTGCAAGCTGCTTTTATATAAGAGAATACAATTGCTGGCTAAGATAAAATCATCCTCTGCATAATCACTCACCCACACCCTGCTAATTTGCGATTCTGCCTGCTCAGGGCCATGAGCATACTTCCCAGCCTCTGAGCAACACCTCATTGTTCCAGGACAGTTGGTACTTCCTGATTCTTATGACAATTCCTTGAGGTGAAGCAACCCTTGATTGACCTCACAGATTGCAAAAAGCTTATCAATTTTACAATCCCCTCTCCAGAGGGGAAGGGAGTGTAACTGAAAACCAAGGTCAGCACTCTGTTTCCTGATTAGAAATCCAGGCAGGAGACAAGTTCCTAGGTCTGAAGACATGATCCTTACCTGAGGACAGGCTTACCCTGTGGGTTAAGGTCTCCTATCTACTAGTATTCAGAATGGACAGGCTTAGTGCCTTTGGTTCCAGTATCCCTTGTATTTTTTTGTTAGGAAAAGATAGGCTTTGTGCCTTAGGCCTAAGTCACCATTCCACATCCTGTCAAGGGAAGACAGTGTTACTGGTATAAAGGGCTGCCTCCGTTCTTGTTTTGTGCTGAAAAGACATCATTGTTTGTGGAGCCATATACTCCACATGAGTTTCTGTTCACAGGGGATACCTTCAGTGTGGTGTGAGTAGTTTTTTCATCTAGTCTGTTATAAATTGGATGGTCTTGAATTTGGGAGCCTGGGCCTGCACTCCAATTCCCGTAAAGAGAGTCCACGTTTGGTGTCACAGGACTAATTCTCCATTCTAGTTTCCCTTGCATAAAGCCAGGCTTGTTGCTGTGGGCCTAGGACACCACTCGACATTTGTTTAGGGAGGACAGGCTTAGCAAAATTGGCCCAGGCCATCACTTCAGGCTCTGTTAGAGAAAGGCAGAAGAAATGCTGTGGGTGAATTTCTCAGCTCTACTTCCTGGAAATAGGGGAAAGGATTGAAACTGCAAACCAGTACTCTGTTTCTTAATTGAAATCCAGGCAGGAGACTAGGTCCTAGGTGTCGAGATAAGGTTCTCTTGTAGGGCTGAAAAATGACTGCTAGGAATTTATTACTTGCAGGAAAATTACTGCTTGGCTATGCCCATGAGAACATGGCTATGTCCATAGAAACTTAGGCCTTTGATTATAGGAACATAACATTCTACACAAGCTTTCTGCTTCTGTACTCCCGCTTACGCACCTGACCTGTGAGTTGGCAGGTAGTGAATAGAAGAAAGATAGCCCTTTGTGTTTAGACAGAATGAAGAATGGGATTTTGGGCTTAAAAAACCCTGTACCTCTACATTTCGAGGCTGCTTAATTTGGGTCTGCGTACCCCTGGCAGACCCAGCTGGCTGAATAAAGAGTGTTTCCTATAATTCACCACTGAGTTCTGGTGGCCCATGTGTCTTTCGGGGGCTGGCAGCTACAACACTCTTATCTGAAAACAGTCTTGGCCTTTAGTTTGAGTCCTAATAGTTTTCAGACATTACAGGCTTAGTGCATTGGCCAGTCTCCATTGTACTTTTTGTTAGGAAAATTCAGGCATTGTGCCTTGGGCCCATGTTCTCCACTCCACATCCTCTCAAGGTAAGAGAATGTTGCTGGTATGAACGCGTGGCCTCCATTCTTCTTTTGTTTTGAGAAGACAGCTTTGTTTGTGGGCCATACACTCCACATGAGTTTTCTTTTCGCAGGGAATACAATGGGTGTAGTGTGAATATTTGTTTGTCCTAGTCTGTTATAAATTGGATGGTTTTGAACTTGGAAGCCTAGTCCTGCAATGTAACTCTTGTGAGGAGTCCAGGCTTAGTGTCACAGACTTCAAAGCTCCATCCTATTTTCCCTTGCAAAGACAGGCTTTGTTGCAGTGGGCCTAGGGCACCACTCGACATACTTTCAGTCAAAAAGGCTAAGAACCGTGGGCCCAGGACACCACTTCAGTTTTTGTAGGAAAAGACAGAAAAAATGCTGTGGTCCAAGTTCTCGGCTCATCCTCCTGGAATAGGTGAAGAATTGGAACTGCAAGCCAAAGTCACCACTCTAGCTCCTAAAAGAAAGTTCAGACCAGCAGCCAAGGTTTTAGTTCTTCAGAAAAGATTTTCTTACCACAGGAAAAGCTGGCCTTGTAGTTTGAGGTTTCCAACCTACTAACATTTAAGAACAGGTTTTTTGGCTTTAAGACCACGGCTCAATGTATAATGTTAGGAAGAAAGTGGCTTTGTGTCATGACCTCTGGTCACCATTAGGAAAAGACAGGCATTGTGCCTTGGGTCTGTCTCACCACTCTCCGTCCTCTTAAGGGAAGACATGGTTGCTGGTATGAACAGCGGCCTCATTATTCTTTGTTCTGAGAAGGCAGCTATGTTTGTGGTCCATACACTCCTCGAGTTTCTGTTCACAGGGGATACGTTGGTTGTAGTTTGAGTAGTTGTTTTGTCTAGTTTGTGTTGTGAGAGATGTCTGCAGTCCTGGCAGGATCTCTGGTGCTTGGAGCAACAAGGTCATCAGAAGCAGGTATGGACTTGCACACAAGGTCACATTGCAGGAGGGCGCACATGCCTTACCTATTCTGGGACTTGTTGCTCTAGGGACAAGGATAAGAAAAAGAATAGCTGATAACACAGTGGTGGCCTTGAGGCTGGATTTGGAAAGTAGGCTATAGTTTGTAATACTAACCTTATAGTAACTAATAACAATAACCAGCTTTGTGTGAGAGAGAATAAAAAGCCATGGAGACAGGGGTGGATGGATGCTAGCATTGCCATTCATCCCCTCTCCCTTATCCATGTTAGTTAATGCATTTCCAGACTCTGATTTTTCTTCTAACAGTCTCCACAACAGTCTGTAATAAATTGGATGGTCTTGAACTTGGGAGCCTGGACCTTCACTCTAATTCCTGTGAGGAGAGTCTAGGCTTGGCGTCACAGGCCTAAGTCTCCATTCTAGTTTCCCTTGCAAAAGGCAGGCTTGTAGCTGTGGGCCTACAAAACCACTAGACATTTGTTAAGGAGGACAGGCCTAGATCCATGGGCCCAGGTCACCACTTCAGTCTTTGTGAGGAAAAGACAGAAGAAATTCTATGGCCCAATACCGGAGCCAGCCAGCTAAAGTCGAACAGCACCTAAAAGAGGGGAGTGAAGCCTAAGGAAAAAAGAAGATAGGAAAGAGCTTTGGGAGGGCATACAGTCAATGCTGCAGCCTCGAGTTTATTTAGCATAGCCCTTATATTTCTTTTTGAACACATAGGAATGCTGGCATTTACACAAGTTCCTATGCATCCTTCCCTCAGGGTACAAACATCCTTGCTTTCTGTAAAACATTCCACTATCTTAAAAGGATTACTTTAGAAGGCATACTTCCCCTCCAGGGTCAGTAATGTTTAACTCAATACCCAGCTTCCTTGAACCATTGTTTAAGCTGTCTCACCAACTGCTTTATGGCTATAAGCTACATGACTTCTTCAGTGTCTCATAATGGCTCCCTACAGCCCAAGGTCACAGTTCGAACTGCTGGAATGGGTGAAGAATTGGAACTGTAGGCCAAACTCAAGACTCTTGCTCCTAACAGAAAATCCTGGCCTGAAGCCAAAGTTCTAGTTCTTCAAGATAGATATTCTTACCAGATGAAAGGCTGGCATGTTGTTTCAGGTCTCCAATATACTAATTTTCAACGAGGACAGGAGTTTTGGCTTTAGACCAGGGTATTGTTTTATTACTGTTGGAAGAAATCAGCTTTGTGTCTTGGTCCCTGGTCTCCAGTCTACAACATTTGAAAGGAGGACAGTACTGTTACCTAAACGGAGGTTTCCTGTCTTTTCTGTAAGAGTCAACAGCTTTGTTCTGAAGGCTATGCACTGAACATTAGTTTCTGTCAGTGGATATAGTATATTGGTAGTGTGAGTAGTTCCTTAGCCTAGTCTCTTCAAGATTAGACAGTGTGAACCATGAGAGCATGGCCCTGAGGGAGTCTCGAAAGGATCATGTGAGTGCCCGTGGGAATCCATGCTTATCAAGAGACTAGATTGTATGAAATATAGGGATATCATATGACAAATAGGGATGATGTAGTGCTCCCTTTGGAATGACAAATGAATATCACTTGAGAAAATTCACATAAACACCTAGAAAATATTACTGCATATAATAGAAGGTGGCTGAGACTGCTTCCTAACTGACCTCCAAACAAATGTCATGTCCACATTACAAATCTTACTTGAGGTCTATGGTATATGCGGCCATTAAATGATTATTCAGTCAGGAAAACTGCAATATGACAGTGGAGGTGGCGGTCACCCATTGGCCGCTTTGATAATTGGAGGAAGTGCTGTGAGGAAGTAACTGGATAGCAATGGAAACAACAGCTTCCATTTTGCTGTAATGTAGGAAGTATGCTGAGTCATTATGAGGATACCTCTTCATAGTGGAAAGTATGGCTGCGTCAGAATTTCTCTATAGAAAACCTGTGAATACAAATTCTGAGAGGGACTGGCTTAACCACCAACAAAAGAAAGCTGAGTTATTGACATTGAGGCAGTTCCATCAACATGTTGAGAAAACCCTTTTTTAGGCGAGCAGAGAAAAATGAGGTGGAAGTCTTCTGGAAATCTTGTAACAAGAATTAGGTTATCTCACGGTATTCATGAGGCCTTCCCGCAGGATTCATGTTACCATAATGAAACTGGCCTGAGGTCATCACAGGGAATCTAGGTGACATTGGCGTGATGGTGTGGTGCTCACTTTTGAATTACCCTTCTACATTCCTGGTAAAATTCACATAAACACTGAGAAAAGGAGAGTCTGTCACAGAGCCACCTAATGGGCCTTCAGTTGAAAGGTCATGTCTACATGAGAAGACATGCAGGAGGACAGCAGCATAGGCTACCAGATAATTGTAGTTAGTTAACTGTCCTCATGAGGTGGAAGTCTTCTGGAAATCTTGTAACGAGAATTAGGTTATCACAGTATTCATGAGGCCTTCTGCAGTTTCATCTGTGGTCAGGCAACCTGTTTGAAGGCAATGGGAGCAGCTGTCGCACATTAACCATGTTGAAATTTGGAGGCTGAATCTTCTTGATGAAGCTACTTTAGAGCAGTGGAAACAGTAAGTGCCATTTTGCTGTATTATAGCAAAAATACTGAGTCATTGTGAACATAACTCTTAAGGGCTTCAGGTGGGCATCTCGCACTATTCTTGTATGTGAACCTAGGCCACAGCTATTGAGAGGAAATTGCTTAACAGCACCCCCAGGGAAGTTACAAATACTGATAATGGGGAAATATAAATATGTGCATGACCTCTGATCTATATTTATCTGTGTTATGTGTAATATGGTAGTTCAGTTAAGAATTGTAATAATAATGGAAAGGAAGGTATGAAGTAATGAAGTATAGAGATTTATTTTGAAGTAAATTAAAGGAGAGGTGTTTGTCTTAAAGTTGGTTATTTCTGAATGAGTGTAAAGTGGCAAAATGATGGAATGAAGAAAGTAGTAGAAGGTTTATAAAAAAAATTCCTGAGAGGAAATTTTATGTGATTAAGCTAAACAAGATTGGAAAGTTAAATGTTAAAATAATGCAAAATTATAGTTGTGTTTTAATATTTCTTAGACTATTAGTCTGCCGTTGATGTTATGGAAAAGTTTTCTGAGTGGAAAACAAGGATTCCATGATTACTCAAAGTAATTTCTGTGCTTTATGTTGCTTTAAGCAGTTTTCTGAGGCTTTTAAAGAATATAACATTAGCCCAAAGTCTGAGGGCCAGACACTCCTAGCTATACATTTCCTAACTCGGTCTGTGCCCAATATTCAAAGGAAGCTTCAAAAGTTGGAGTCTAAACCCCAACCTTGCAAGCTGCCTTGGTGCCAGAAGTCTTTAAGGTGTCCAATAACTGGGACTAGGTAGAGAAGGAAACAAAGTACAAAAAGGGCACACATTTTAGCTGCCATAGTACAGAGACCATCTCGCGGTGATTTTAGGCAATAAAAACATTGCAGGCCTGGAGGTCCTCGATCTTGATTGGTCATGAGTTGCATTGTTGGGACTGAAGCACAATTAATGTGCAAATTGCAGAAGGAAGGGCACTAAAAGAGTGAATGATCATCCAACCCTAGGAAGCTGGAGAGAGAAGGCCCTCATAAGCCCTTCTCCCACATAGCAAGGCTCTCATGAAGGGGCTGCTTCTCCTCCAACAATGAAGGCTCAAGTGCTTGTAAGCTCCAGTCCTAAGAAAATCCACCATGATCACAACAGTGGAAACTCAGGTCACTCTAGACATGGCAAGAAGAAAAAACGAATTTTTACTAGATACTCGAACTACCTACTCTGTCCTGACCCATCCCATGGGTCTCTCTCCTATGCTAACTACACAGTGACAGGAAAAACTGAATTTTACTAGATACTAGAGCTACCTACTCTCTCCAGACCCATCCCATGGGCCTCTCTCCAATGCTAACTACACAATGATAGGAATCAATAGTCATTCCTCAAGGCAAATAGAAAGGCCCTATCAAGTTTTGTTAAGTTCCCAAATGCTGTCAAATTACAAGGAATCAACAGCTGGGTACATTTATCTGGAATTAAAACCAGTTTCTTATTAGTCCTCATAGGTTCCTCTGGAATATAATCCTGAAAGTACAAACTATTCCTGTGAACCCACGGAAGATCTTAAGCTTTTGTTCCAGAAACTAGATAAGTCCACACATGCCAGAGAATCAGGAAAATTCCCTGTACCTTGAATTGACAAAGTGCCATGAAAAAGTGACTTCATCATCAAATACCTTTACTATTAACTTTGACTTGTCTTTTCTATCTTTTTGCTAAGTTTATGTCTTCTAGGTTACTAGGTTTCCTACCACTAACACAGGCTGGAACAACCTCTTGTTGTCTGCCTTCAGGTCCCTTAAAATAGGCTTTCAGAGATTTTTATTCCCAGTAGGCAGGGACTACAGCCCCATCTCAGCTTTGAAGAAGTTACATAAAACAGACTTTCCTCCTTCAACATCTCTTTAAGATTAAGGGAATAAAATCTCTGAAGGGAAGTAATGGAGGGAGAAGGCAGAAAAATGGAGGTGTTGGTTGGGCCACATTCAGAGGCTACAATGCCTCTGAATGGGATTAAAATAAAGTTAAATTACATTTGCAAGGAATATAAACTGGCAATAATGCCAGTCTCAAATTTGCTAGTCTTCATAAACATATTCTTGACATCTACAACAGTAGAGCCTTTATTGTGGATCCTGCAAAATTGGCTGAGAAAACTTTAGATGATTTAAGAATCTTTAACCCCTACAATTTTCTGAAACATACTGTGTGGTACTTATTGAGTCTGCAATTGTTGCTGCTAAAAATTTTCAAATACAGAAACAAATAGGGGGAGTTAGCCTCACGACTCCTCAAAATATATTAAATTATGTACTTTTTACTTTAAATTTTTTAAACACATATTGATAGTTGAACAGCTGCAGAAAAGTTCTGGTCCTTTTCAGGGATTCCACAAGCAGTAGTTCATTGGAAGGACCCAATAACCAATGAATTGATTGACCTGGACCCTGTATTAGAATAGGGTCGGGGCATGTATGTGTTTTTCCTGAAGGTGCAGTGAACCTCGTTGGTTGTCTGAGAGGCTGGTTAGGCATTGTGAAGATGACGCATGGATCAGACCTGGAGAAGCTCATCTGGAAGGTACATATCCTCTTTGATCACTACCCCGAAAGGACACATTCAAAAGGACTTGTGGTGAGCTTTTGCAGCCTTGGACTTTGTGAACTTGTCTGATTCATCTATTGTACATTTGAATGTTAAGCATAGCTATAGGGTTTGAGCCTACGTTGCTGCCTCCTATGTTTTTCTATTTGGACAATTACAAACAAATACTTCAAATTGACTTCTTAATGTATCTTGTACCATTTTTAATTTAACTACCTGTGAGGGTCCCAGTAATAAGAGTTGGATCTATTGGTTTTGAATCAATCAACCTAGTTGTATGATGTTACCAACTAAATTAGAAGAAACTTTGTATGATGACAGTGGGGTACAAACTCTGTTAGAAATGAAATCTATTTTGAGTAGAGATAAGAGAATGTTAGGACTTGTTATTGCAGAATTAGTTTGCTCTTGTGTCCTTAATAGCTACTGTAATAACTCCAGCAGTGGTCTTATCGCAAAGCATACAAAATGCTAATTTTGTTAATGAGTTGGCTCATAATACTTCTCTGGCTGAAGAACAAGAAGATATTGATTTAAAATTGAAGTTAAGCTGAATGCCTTAGAATCTGTAGTAGTGCAGGTAGGAAATGAAGTAGAAGCCCTAGAAAAAATAACAAGTTTATGCTGTTATTTTTAGTGTGAACTAAGGTAATCTATAACCAATCTAAGTATAATTGGCTACAGATGCTATTGCATTAACAAGGTATTTGGCATCATAATAATTTAAGTTTAGGTTTGCATAATTTGTGTCAGGAGATTCTAGTTATACAGAATACAAAGAATATTATTATCAATCAAAAGATTTAGCTAAAGATTTATTAGTAGTTTGCAACAGCTTAATCCTTTGAATATGCTTAAATTCACTATTTGGATTTTATCTTGGAGAATATGTTTGCTAGTTCTATTGTGCTTTTTCAGACAGCTGACGAATCCATGAAGGACAAAAAGCACAGTCTCATATTACATTGCATACTCTGCAGCTTAAAAACAAAAAGGAAGGAGATGTGGAGAGTGGATTGCAAATTCACAAGGTCCTTGTAATCTGTGAGGTCAACCAAAGGTTGCCTCACCTCAACAAACCCTCCTAAGAATGGGAAAGTAAAAAATATTCAGTGGAATAATGCCATGTTGCTCCAAGCCAGGCAAGTACGCTCATTGCAGAAGTAGATGAACCTGCAAAAGATTATACCAGGGTGTGGGTTGGGTGATTGTGCAGAGGATGATCTTACTCTAGGAAATAATTGTATACTCTTGTATAAAAGCATCTTGTAAAGGTAAAACTGGGTCATTGCTCCAACATCAGTGAACAGTGGATCTCCTGATCCAAGCTTTCTGTTTTCTTTCTTTTCTCAATCTTCCACCATTCTCACTCCGGAACATTCTCCAGAGCCGCACTGGACATGGCAGGATTTAACACTTCCTGGACACGGCACTCTACATCCTTGAAATAGGGGAAGAGATTGGAACTGCAAACCAAGGTCAGTATTCTGGTTCCTGATTAGAAATCCAGGTGTGAGCAATGTCCTAAGTCTCAAGATAAAAGTCTGGAGACAGGCTTTCCCTATGGGTTCAGTCTCCTTTCTACTAGTTTTCAGAAAAGACAGGCTTAGTGCCTTGGGTCACATTCTCCCTTGTACTTTTTGTTAAGCAAAGACAAGAATTGTGCCTTGGGCCCATGTCACCTCTCCAAATCCTCTCAAGGGAAGACAGTGTTGCTGGTATGAATGGCGGCCTCGATTTTTCTTTTATTCCAAGAATACAACTTTGTTTGTGGGCCATATAATCCACATAAGTTTCTGTTCACAGGGAATACATTGGGTGTGGTGTGAGTTGTTGTTTCATGTAATCTGTTATAAATTGGATGGTCCTGAACTTGGGAGCCTGGGCTTGAACTTTAATTCCTATGAGGAGAGTTCAGGCTTGGTGTCACTGGCCTAAATTTCCATTCTAGTTTCCCTTGCATAAAGACAGGCTTGTTGCTGTGGGTCTAGAACAACGCTTGACATTCATTAAGATAAAAATGCTAAGGACCAAGCACCCATGACACCACTTGAGTCACTCTTAAGAAAAGACAGAAGAAATGCTGTGGCCCAGGTTTTCAGCACAACCTACTAGAATAGGTGAAGAATTGGAACTGCAAGCCGAAGTTCACACTCTCGCTCCTAACAGAAAGTCCAGGCCTAGAGCCAAGATCGTAGTTCTTCAAGAAAGATGTTGTTGCCAAAGGAAAGGCTGGCCTTGCGGTTTAAGATCTCCAATATACTAATTTTCAATGATGACAGGTTTTTTGGCTTTAGACCAGGGCTCTGTTGTATTAGTATTAGGAAGAAACTGGCTTTTTGTCATGGGTTCGGGTCACCAGTCTACATCATTTGAAGAGAGGACAGTACTGTTACCTGAATGGAGGTCAACTATCTTTTCTTTAAGAGTCGACAGCTTTGATCTGTTGGCCATGCACTGCACTTGAGTTTCTGTCACCTAATAAAGGATGTTCAAAATTAGACAGTGTTAATCTTGGAAGCATGGTACCGAGGGAGTCACGAAAGGATCATGTGACTGCCCATAAGAATCCAGTGCTCAACCAGAGACTGGACTGTTTGAAACCCAAGGAGATCATGTGGCAGATGGGGATGATGTAGTGCTCCCTTTGGAATGACGAGTACATATCACTTGAGAAAATTCACATACACACTGAGAAAACATAGTCTGCAAGTAACAGATAGTGGCAGAGACAGCCTCCTAATCGAATGTTGTGTCCATGTTATAAAACTCACTTGAGATCAATGGTATATGTGGCCAGTCAATGATTGATTATTTGCCTCAGGATAACTGCTTTATGGCAGTGGAAGCTGCGGTCACTCATTGGCCATGTTGATAATTGGAGGATGAGTGTACTGTGAGGAAGCGACTGGATACCTTTGAAAATAATAGCCACCATTTTGCTGCATTGTAGGAAAAATGCTCAGTCATTGTGAAATTACCCCCTCATGGCAGAAAGAACATCTGCCTTAGAATTTCTCTATAGCAAACCTCAGACTATAAATTCTGAGAAAAACTGGCTTAACCACCATAGAAAGAACACAGAGATGTTGACATTGAGGCATTTCCTTCCATGTTCTGAAAACCCTTGTTCTGGGCTAGCAGAGGAAAATGAGGTGGAAGTCACCTGGAAATCTCATAACAAGAATTAGGGAATCTCACGATGTTCATGAGGCTTTCCTGCGGGATCCATGTTACCATCATGAAGCTGGCCTGAGGGCAACACAGGGAGATCACGTGACAACGGGGTCATGGCATGGCCCTCACTTTTGAGTTACCCTTCTACATTTCTTGATAAAATTCACATAAGCAATGAGAAAAGGAGAGTCTGTGTGTAACAGAGACACCTAACGGTCCTTCAATAGAAAGTCATTCTGCACGAGAATACTTTCTTGAGGACAGCAGCGTAGGCTACCAGATAATTTTCATTAGTTATCAGGCCTGATGTTTCTTTTATCTGTGGTTAGGTAACCTGCTTAAAGGCAATGGGAGTGACTGTCTCACATTAACTGCGTTAAATTTGGATGCTGAGCCTGCTTGGCGAAGCTACTTTAGAGTGGTGGAAACAGTAGGCACTATTTGGCTGTATGTAGCAAAAATGCTGAGTCATTGTGAGCATAACTCTTAACGGCTTCAGGTGGGAGTTCCACACTATTCTTGGATGTGAACCTTAAGCCATTACTGTTGAGAGAGAATTGTTTAACGGCCAATGCATCCATGCTGAAATATTGACAATGAAATGTTAATAAGACATGTTTTGAAAACACTTGGTTGAAGATAGGGGAAGTGGGGTAGGTGGAAGTCACCTGAAAAACACGTAACAATGACTAGGGATTCAGGCGGCGGTCACATGAACATCTCGCGAGATTCACTTGGAGGTCAAGGAAGACCCAGCAGGAATCTGATGTCTATCATGTGACTTGTCTTGTTGCTGTGGGCGTAGGTTTTCACTTTACTTCTTAGAATGAACCAGGGTGTGTGAAACGTTTTCCACTTGAGTTTACCTTTTAAAAGAAACTGGCATGGTGTTGTATTTTCTAACATCCAGTCTACTTACCCTAGTGCGAGCAGAAGACTGGGACCTGGGCCGTTGACTTCTATTGACTTTTTTTCCTACCAAGAAAGTCTTGTTACCGTGTGCCAAGTCCTCCACCTAAGGTTACTTTAAGTAAAGTGGGCCAAGGTCTCCACTTTACTTCCTGGAAATAGAGCAATACTTGGCCATGCTTCCAAGCTCCACAATCAAGTTCCAGAGAAAAGAGTCTAGGCTTTGTGCTAGGTTTCTAAGTGTCCACACTACCTTCTCTTACCAGGAGAAAAGCTTGGTGCTGTAAGTTATGGTCACCTTTCAATAATTGTGAAAAGAAAAAATTTGTGACATCAGAGCAGGTTGTGCTGAATGTACTGTTAACATAACACAAGGTGCCATCAGTCCAAATATCTATCCTAAATACTTTACAGGGAGGATAGTCTTGGAACCAAAAACTGAGTCCTCTGTTATTCCTACTCCTCTAAGATGACAGCTTGGTTCTATAGGCCAAGGTCTCCACAAGAGTTTCTGGTAGCAAGGGCTATACTGCATTCTATGGTACTAAGTCTTCAGTCGGGATTCTGTTACCAATTGGATGTTCTTGACATTGTTGGCCTTGGGCTGTCAACTAGTTCCTTTTAGGAGATCCAGGCTTGGTGCTGAATTCCATACTCTCCATTTTATTTTATTTTCCATAACAAAGGCTTTTGCTGTGAGCACAAGACTCCAGGTGAGATTTCTTCACAGAGGACATGCTTGGAACTATATGCTTATACTGCCCCTTCAGTTTCTGTTAGGGGAAGACATCAGAAATGCTATGGGCCAATTTCTGAGCTCTACATTTTGGACATAAGAGAAGGGATTGGAACTACAACCAGCATTCTTGTTCCACATTAAAAATCCAAGCAGGAGACAAGGTCTTAGGTCTAGAGATAAACTTCTCTTACCTGAGGACATGCTTGCCCTGTGAGTTAAATTCTCCTTTCTAATAGTTTTCAGAGAGAACAGGCATAGAGCCTTGTGTCCCAAACACCTTTGTATTTTTTGTTACAAAAATACAGGCATTATGCCTAGGGACTGTGTTAACACTCTAAATCTTCTCCAGGGAAGACAGTGTTGCTTGTATAAAGGGCAGCCTCCCTTCTATTGTTTTTAGAAGATAGCTTTGTTTTGGGCAATACACTCCAACAGATTTTCAGTTCACAGGGGATACCTTGGGTGTAGTGTGAGTAGTTGTTTCATCTAGTTTGTAATAAATTTAACAGTCAAACTTGGGATCCTGGGCCCACACTCTAATTCCTATGAGAAGAATCCAGGCTTGGTGTCACAGGCTTGTCTCCATTCTAGTTTTCCTTGAATAATACAAGCTTGTTGCTGTGGGCCTAGGACCCACTTGACATTTGTTCAGACAAAAGGCTAAGATCCGTGGGCTCAGGACACCACTTCAGTCTTCAGACTAAAGAAATGCTGTGGCGCGAGTTCTCTGTTCAAATTCCTGGAATAGGTGAAGAATTGGAATTGCAAGCCAAAGTCACCACCCTCACTCCTAACAAGAAGTCCAGGCCTGGAGCCAAGGTTCTGGTACTTAAAGAAAGTTATTCTTACCAGAAGAAAGGCTGGCTGTGCAGTGTAAAATTTCCAGTATACAATTTTCAACAAGGACAGGGATTTTGGCTTTAGGCCAGGCCTCTGTTGTATTAGTAATAGGAAGAAACTGGCTTTGTGTCATGGGCCCAGGTCTCCAGTCAACATCATTTGAAGGGAGGACAGTATGGTTACCTGAATGGAGGTCTCCTGTCTTTTAGTAAGCATCAACAGCTTTGATCTGTTGGCCATGCACTGCACATTAGTTTTTATCACAGGTTCTAGGATATTGGTACTGTGAGCAAATGCTTAGCCTCGTCTGTTAAAAATTATACAGTGTTAAGCTTGGAAGCATGACCCGAGGAAGTCACAAAATGATCACATGAGTGTCCAAGGGTATCCAGTGGTCATCAGGAGACTGTACTATATGAAAAACAGGGAGATTATGTGACTGACGGATGGGAATGATGAAGTGCTCCCTTTGGAATGATGAGTGCATATCACTTGAAAAA
The DNA here is from genome assembly GCA_003508835.1 of Eonycteris spelaea. NCBI lineage: Eukaryota > Metazoa > Chordata > Mammalia > Chiroptera > Pteropodidae > Eonycteris > Eonycteris spelaea. The sequence goes on from PUFA01000391.1 coordinate 498,989, forward strand.
ATTTACATAAACACTGAGAAAACATCAGTCTATGAAGAACAGAAGGGGGCCAAAACAGCTTTCTAATTGATGTCCAATCAATTGTATCCACATTATAAAACTAATTGAGGCGAATGGTATAGGTGGCAAGTTAATGATCATTAATACGCCTCAAGGTTTTTCTGTTGTTCAGGAAAACTGCTTTATGGCAGTTGAGGCAGCCATCGCACATTGTCCACGATTATAATTGGACATAGAGAGTACTCTGAGGAAGAGACTGGTTAGAGGTGGAAACAATAGCCGCCATTTTGCTGTATTGTAGGAAAAATGCTGAGTCATTGTGAGGATAACCCCTAATGACAGAAAGAACCGCTCCCTCAGAATTTCTCTATTGCAAAATTTATACTACAAATTCTGGCAAGGATTGCCCTAGCATGATGGAAAGAATGCTGAAAGGTTGACATTGAGGCAGTTCCTTCAGCTGTTCAGAAAACCCGTGTTTTAGGTCAGCATAGGTAAATGAGGTAGAAGTCACCTGGAAACCTCGTAACAAGGATTAGGGAATCTCGTGATACTCACAAGGCTTTCCTGTGAGAATCACATGACCATCATGAAACTGAGGGCATTATGGGAAGATCAAGTGACATTGGGGTCATGGTGTGGCATTCATTTTTGAGTTACCCTTCTATATTCCTTGGTAAAATTCACATACACACTGAGAAAAAGGAGAGTTCATGTGTAACAGAGCCTCCAAAAGGCCTTTCATTCAAAAGGTCTTGTCTGCATGAGAAGACTTGCTTGAGGATAGTGGCATAGGCAGCCAGATATTTGTCTTTAGTTAACTGGCCTGATGTTTCGTCTGAGACCAGGCAACCTGATTGAAGGCATTGCAAGTGGCAGTCTCACATTAACAGCATTGAAATTTGGAGACTGAGTAGGCTTGAGGAAGCTACTTTGGAGCAGTAGAAATAGTAGTTGCAATTTTGCTGTATTGTAGCAAAAATGCTGAGTCATCGAGAGCATAACTCTTAATTACTTCCCATGGGACTCCCACACTATTTTTGGATGTGGACCTTAGGGCACTACTGTCAAGAGAGAATTGCTTAATGGCCTGAAATATTGAAAATGAAGAGTTTATGAAATGTGTTTTGAAAACACTTGGTTGAGGATGAGAGAAGAGGAGTAAGTTGGAAGTCACCTGAAAATCACGTAGCAATCATTAGATATTCACGCGGCTATCACATGAACACCTCATGGAATTCACATGGGGGTCAAAGAAGAACCCTCTGGAATCTAGTGTCTACCATGTGACTATTCTTGTTGTTGTAGTAGGTTTTCACTTTGCTATATATATATATTTTTAGGTGAAGCCTCCCTTAGTTGACCTCACAGATCGCAAAAACTTTGTCAGCCTGAGCAGGAACCTACCTGAGTATGGGAAGATCTAAAAAAAAAGATAAGATGAGGAGACTCCCTTGGGAAAAGCATATGCAAAAGAGGAGGAGGGAGAAAATACAGTTCACAGCCTGGTAGAATTCAAGAAAAAATGCACGTTAAATAAATCTAAGGAATAGGCTGTAATAGTTAGGAGTAAAACATGGGACAACAAGGGTCAAAAAACTGCAATATTTTTGTACAATTGCTTAAAACTATGCTTAGAGCTAGAAACTATAAAGTAAAAGGAGAAAAATTAATAGAATTTTTAAGTTTTGTGCAAGAAATTTGTCCTTGGTTCCCAGAGGAGGAAACTGTAAATAGTCAGGCCTGGGAGAAGATTGGGAAGCCATTACTAGGATGTTATACCTCTGAAGGGCCTGATAAGATCCCCATTTTTACATTCTCCTTATGGGCTTTAATAAGAGATTGTCTTGATTCTACCCAAAGGATCAAAGTCTCCCGGGAGGAGAAGATAATGAGTGGGTTGCTATACTGTGAAGGACGTTGAAGGGGCATGAGAACATTCATACTCCTTCACTGCCATCTGCTCCTCAGCCACCATTGCCCCCTGAGCATGAGCAAGAAATAGAGAGGGAGGTTTACAGAGATCAGCAGGCTAGGGGAGGAGAGAGCAGTCAGGAATGGACTTTGATGGGCTGAGTCAGCACCTTCAGGGAAGTTACAAATACTGATGATGGGGAAATATGAGTACATGCATGACATCTGATTTATGTTTGTCTGTGTTATATGTAATATGGTGGTTCAGATAAGAATTCTAATTATGAAAAGAAAAATTTATGTTTTTGGTAACAGAAAGTATGAAGTGTAAGGTTCAGCTGCTCAACAGACAGAGACTGACTCAGGAATAACAGGTGTCCTTTATTGAAAGGCAAGCGGTCCTGGTCCCGGGCAGGTTCTCTGGTCCCGAAGAAAGAGGCCAGAGAAGTCGCACCCAGGCGGGGTTGGGGCAGGGTTTTAAGGGTCATGTCCAGGAAGAGGAAGATTCAAAAAAGGCAAAAGCATAGTGTGGGGCTCTTTCATTGGTGCAGCAGTGTGGCGCCACAGCGTAGTCCTGGCACCCGCAAATTGGTTCACGGGCCTCAGGTGACTAGTAGGCGGGAGCTAGAGGCGGGGACCTGACCCTGGGGCCTTTTATGGGAGCACTGGCCTTACATGAAGTATAGAGATTTATTTTGAAAGAAATTAAAGGAGAGGTGTTTGTCTTAAAGTTGATTATTTCTGAAGGAGTGAGAAGAGGCAAACTGAAGAAATGAAGAAAGTAGTAGAAGGTTTCTAAAAGAACATCCTGAGAAGAAATTTTGTGTGATTAAAGTAAACAAGATTGGAAATTTAAATGCCAAAAGTAAACTAATGTGAAATTAAAGTTGTGTTTTAATGCTTATTAGACTATTAGTCTGTTGCTGATATTATGGAAAAGTTTTCTGAGTAGAAAACAAGGATTCCGTGATTAATCAAAGTAATTTCTGTGCTTTATGTTGCCTTAACCAGTATTCTGAGGCTTTTAGGAAATATGCTAACATTAGCCCAAGTCTGAGAACCAGACATTCCTAGCTATACATTTTATAACTTGGTCTGTGCCCAATGTTTAAGGGAAGCTCCAAAAGTTGGAGCCTAAACCCTAACTCCGCAAGCTGCCTTAGTGCCAGAATTCTTTAAGGTGTCCAATAACTGAGACTGGGCAGAGAAGGAAGCAAAGCACAAAAAGGTACAAATTTTTAGCTGCCATAATGAAGGGACCATCTCAAGGTGACCCTACGTAATTAAAACCTTGTAGGCCTGGAGGGCCTCGATCTTGGTTGGCCATGAGTGGCATAACAATCAATGTGCAAACTGCAGAAGGAAGGTCACTAAAAAGATGAATGTTCATCCAGCCATGGGAAGCTGGGGAGGAGTGGACCTCATAAGCGCTTGCCCCACATAGCAAGCCTCTCATTAAGGGGGCTGCTCTCTCCTCCAACAATGGAGGCTCAAGCACTTGCAAGCTCCAGTCCTACAACAGTGGAAACTCAGGTCACCCTTGACATGGCAGGAAGGAAAACTGAATTTTTTACAAGATACTAGAGCTACCTACTCTGTCCTGACCCATTCCATGGGCCTCTCTTCAATGCTAACTGCACAGTGACAGGAATAAATAGTCAGGCAAATAGGAAGGCCCTAAGAAGTTTTGTTAAGTTCCCAAATGCTGTCAAATTACAAGAAATCAACAGCTGAGAACATTTATCTTGAATTAAACCAGTTTCTTATGAGTCCTCACAGGTTTCTCCAGAAAATAAACTGGAAAATGCAACCTATTCCTGTGAACCCATGGAAGATCTTACGCTCTTGTTCTAGAAACTAGATAAGTCCACATGTCCCAGGGAATCAGGGAACTTTTGTGTACCTTGAATTAACAAACTGCCATGAAAAAGTGACTTCATAGTCAATTGCCTCTACTATTAACTCTGAGGTGTCTTTTCTATCTTTTTGCTAAATTTATATCTTCTAGGTTACAAGGCTTCCTACCAAGTCTACATGCCAGAATGCCCTCATGTTGTCTGCCTCTGGGGCCCTTAGAATAGGCTTTCAGATATTTTTATTCCCAGTAGGCAGGGATTACAGCCCTATCTCAGTTTTGAAGAAGTTACAGAAGACAGACATTCCTCCCTTAAACCCCTCTTAAGATTAGGGGAATAAAATCTCTGAAGGGAAATAATGTAGAGAGGGAGGCAGGAAAATGGAGGTGTTGGTTGGGCCACATTCAGAGACTATAATGCCTCTGAATAGGATTAAAATAAAGTTAAATTATGTTTACAAGGGATATGGACTGGCAATAATGCCAGCTAATCTTCATAAACATATTCTTGACATCTAGAACAGCAGAGCCTTTATTGTGGATCCTGCAAAATTGGCTGAGAAAGCTTTAGATGATTTGAAAGGCTTTAACTCCTATAAGTCTCTTAAACATGCTGCCTGGTACTTATTCAGTCTGCGATTGTTGCTGTTAACATACTTCAAATACAAAAACAAAAAGGGGTATTTAGCCCCATGACTCTTCAAAATATATTTCATCATTTACTTCTTACCTTAAGTTTTTTAAACAGATGGTGGTGGTCAATTAGCTGCAGAAAAGTTCTGGTCCCCTTCCTGAAATCCACAAGCAGTTCATTGGAAGGACCATTAACTAATGAATGGAATGGCTCAGATCCTGTTTTAGTATGGGGCCAGGAGCATGTTTGTGTTTTCCATGAAGGTTCAGAGCGACCTTGTTGGCTGCCTGAGAGACTGGTCAGGCATTGTGAAGATGGCTGATGGATTAGAGCCAAAGAAGCTCACCTGCAGGGTACATAGCTTCTTTGATTACCACCCCAAAAGGACATTTAAAAGGACTTGTAGCAAGCTTTTGCATCTTTGGACTTTGTTAACGTGTTTGATTCCTCTACTTCAGATTTGAATATTAAGCACATATATGGGGTTCGAGCCTGTGCTGCTGCCCCCTATATTTTTCTAATTGGACAATAGCAAACATATGCTTGAGATGGTCTTCTTAATATATCTTGTACCAAATGTAATTTAATTAATTGTGTGGGTCTTCATAATAAGGGTCAGATCTATTGCTTTTGAATCAACCATGTTTTATCATGTTACCAACTAAATTAGAAGAACCTTGGTATAATGATAGTGGGTTACAAACTCTTAAAAATGAAATCTGCTTTGAGTAGAGATTTTTAAAAAAGTTATAGGACTTGTTATTGCAGGACTAGTAGCACTTGTGTCCTTAATAGCTACTGCAGTAACTGCAGCAATGGCTTTATCGCAAAGCATACAAAATGCTAATTTTGTTAATGAGTTGCCTCATAATACTTCTCTGGCCATGAATACACAAGAAGATAATGATTTAAAATTAGAGGTTAAGCTGAATGCCTTAGAATCTGTTGTAGTGCAGATAGGAAATGAAGTAGAAGCTCTTGAAAAAAAGCACAAATTTGTGCTGCTATGCTGCTTATAAAGGGGTATGTGTAACTAATATACTCTATAATCAATCTAAGTGGAATTTGCAATGGGTGTGATTGCATTTACAAGGTATTTGGCATCAATGATTTCAGTTCAGATTTGCATAATTTGCATCAGAAGATTCTAGTTATACAGAATGCAAAGTATGCTATTATCAGTCCAAAAGATTTAGCTAAAGTTAATTAGATAGTTTGCAAGGGTTTAATCCTTTGAATATGCTTAAACATACTTTTTGGATTTTAGCTGGAATAGAATGCTTACTTGTATTCTTTTGTGTCTCTTCAGTCGGCTGCCAAATCCTCCAGTGATAAATAGCACAGTTTCATATTACATTGCATGCTCTGCAGCTTAAAAATAAAAAGGAGGGGTGAGATGGGGAGAACGATTGTAAACTGATAGGTTTTTGCAATCTGCGAGGTCAATCAAGGGTTGCCTTGCCTTAAGGAACCCTCCTAAGAATGGAGAAGTATGTTTGGGGAACAATGCAGTGTTGCTCCAAGGCTAGGAATTAAGCTCATAGCCAGGAGTAGAGGAACTGCAAAAGATTATAGCATGGTGAGGGTTGGGTGATTGTGCAAAAGATGATCTTATCTGAGCCAGCAACTGTGTGCTCTTGTTTAAAAGCAGCTTACAAAATAAAACTGCCATTGTTCCACCACTACTGGGCAGTGGATCTCCTTATCCCAGATTTCTGTTTCTTTCATTTCTTAATCTCTCACCAACCCAATCAGGTATATTCTCAAGAACCCCACTGGTTGTGGCAGGATTTACCACTTGCTCGACAAGGAATTCTAATTCCAGGAAGTAGAGCTGAGAAATTCTCTCACAGCATTTTTTCTATCTTTCCCTAACAGAGATAGAAGGGATGGTGTAAGCCCCCAGTTCAAAGCTTGTCCTCTGTGAACAAATGTCACCTAGGGTCCTAGACACACAACAAAAGCCTTCTTTGTGGAAGAGAAAATAGAACGGAGACTGTGGAAATCTGCACCAAGCCTGGACCTCCTAAAAGAAACTAGATGCCAACCCCAGTCCACAACATCAAGACCATACAATTGATAACAAAGTGCAGACTGAAGGCGTAGGCCCACAACACCCAGCCTGGCCCTTGCTGCCAGAAACCCTTGTGGAGACCTTGGCCTACAGAACCAAGCTGTCATGTTCTGGGAGGAGGAAGAATGGAGGTCTTAGTTCATGGTTCCAAGACTGTTCACTTTAAAATGTTTACATAAAAATTGGGGCCAATGGCACCAGCCTTGTGTCATAGTAATAGTACGTTCAGCACGACCTGGTCCCATGTCACCAATTTTCCCTTTTGACAATTATTGAAAGGTGACCATAACTTACAGCACCAAGCCTTTTCCCTGGTAAAAGAAGGTAGTGTGGGCACTAAGAAACCTGGCACAAAGCCTAGACTGCTATTTCAGGAACTCAACTGGGGAGCTTGGAAGCATGGCCAAGCATTGCTCCTATTTTCAGGAATTAGAGTGAAGACCTTTGCCCACAGAATCTAGCCTAACTTTACTTAAAGCACCCTTAGGTGGAGGACTTGGCACACAGTAAAAAGACCCCCTTGGTAGAGAAAGTAAATCTATTGAAGTCCATGGCCCAGGACCCAGTCTTCTGCCCACTCTAGGATAAGTAGAGTGGATTTTTGAAAACACACCACCATGCCTGTCTGGAGTTTACAAGGTAAACTCGAGGGGAAAAAAATTTCACACACTGAAGCCTGGTTTATTTTAAGAAATAAAGTGAAAACCTATGCCCACAGAAACAAGATAAGTCACATGGTAGACACCAAATTCCGGTTCTTCCTTGTCCCCATGTGAATCCTGCAAAGTGTTCATGTGACCACCATGTGAATCCCTAGTGATTGCTACATGATATTCATGTGACTTCCACTTTACTCCTCTTCCCCTATCCTCAACAAGTGTTTTCAAGACACATCTCATAACCTTTTCATTTTCAATATTTCAGCATTGATGTATTGGCTGTTAAACAATTCCCTCCTGACAGTAATGGCCTAATCTCTGCATCCAAAAATAGTGCAGGAGGCCCACCTGAAATAGTTAAGAGTTATGCTCACAATGACTCAGTATTTTTGCTACAATACAGCAAAATGGCACCTACTGTTTCCACTGTTATCAAGTAGCTTCATCAAGCAGACTCAGCCTCCTAATTTCGACGCAGTTAATGTGCAACAGCCGCTCTCATTGCCTTCAAGCAGGTTGCCTGAACACAAACAAAACATCAGGCCTGTTAACTAATGACAATTGTCTGGTACTCTAAGGGGATATCCTCAAGCAAGTCTTCTCATGCAGACATAATCTTTAGATTGAAGGGCCATTTGGTGGTTCTGTGACACATGGACTCTCCTTTTTACAGTGTTTATGTGAATTTTACCAATAAATGTAGAAGGTTAACTCAGAAGTGACCACCATGCCATGGCCTCAATGTCACATGATCCCCTTGTGATGCCCTCAGTCCAGTCTCTTGATGGTCAGGTAAAACCCACGGGGAAACCTCGTGAATATCGCAAGATTCCCTAATTCTTGTTAAGAGATTTCCAGGTGACTTCCATCTCATTTTTCTCTGCTAGCCTAAAACAAAAATTTCAGAACACATTGAAATAACTACCTCAATATCAATATCTAGTTCTCTTTCCATGGTGGTTAAGCCAGTCCCACTCAGAAAATCTAGTCTGAGGTTTGCTAAGAGAAATTCTGAGGTTGCCATTCTTTCCACCGTGAAGAGGTATCCTTACAATGACTCAGCATTTTTTCTACAACACAGCAAAATATCAGCTGTTGTTTCCACCACTATCCAGTTGCTTCCTCACAGCACACTCAGCCTCCAATTATCAACACAGCCATTGTGCAATCGATGTCTCCACTGCTGTAAAGCAGTTTTCCTGACAAGAGACAAAACCTGAGAAAAAGTAACAATCGTTTTCTGGCCACGTATACCATTGACCTCAAGTAAGTTTTGTAATATGGACATGACATTCGATTAGAGTTCAGTTAGGAAGCTGTCTTGGTCACCTTCTGTTACACAAGACTAATGTTTTCCCTGTGTTTATGTGAGTTTTCTCAAGTGATATGCACTCTTCATTCCAAAGGGAATACTACATCACCCCATCTGTCACACGATCTCCTTGTGTTTCATATAGTCCAGTCTCTTGATGGGCACCTGATTCCCACGGGCATTCATGTGATCTCTTTATGACTTCCTCTGGGCCTTGCTCCCAAAGTTAACACTGTCTCATTTTGAACAGACTAAGCTAAAAACCTACTCACACTACCAACATCTGAGACCTTGTGACAGAATCTAATATGCAGCACATGGCCCACAGATGAAAGCTGTCAGCTCTTACAGAAAAGAAAGGATACCTCTGTTCAGGTAACAGTACTGTCCTTTCTTCCAATGATGTAGACTGGAGCCCAGGGCTCATGATAGAAGGCCAGTTTCTTCCTAACACTGTACAGCAGAGCCCTGATTTAAAGCCAAAATGCCTGTCCTCATTAAATATTAGTAAGTTGGACACCTCAAACCTCAAGGCCAGTTTTTCCTCTGGTAAGAATATCTTTTTCAAAGAACTAGAACCTTGTCTTTGGCCTGGAGTTTCTGTTAAGAGCGAGAGTGGTAACTTTGGCTTCCAGTTCCAATTCTTTACCTATTTTAGGATGTTGAGCTGAGACCTCGGGCCACAGCATTTCTTCTGTCTTTTCCTGACAGAGACTGAAGTGGTATCCTGGGCCCACAGTTTAGCCTTTTTGTCTGAAGGAATGTCGAGTGGTGTTCTAGGCCCCAAACAACAAGCTAGCCTTTATGCAAGGGAAACTTAGGCCTTTGACAACAAGCCTGTACTTGCCTCACGGGAATTAGAGTGCAGGCCCAGGCTCCCGAGTTCAAAACCATCCAATTTAAACAGACTAGACAAAAGAGCTACTACACTACACCCACATGAACAGAAACTCATGTGGAGTTTGTGGCCCACAAACAAAGCTGTCTTCTCAGAACAAAAGAAGAATGGAGGCCACCATTCATATAGCAACACTGTCTTTTCTTGACACTGGCCCAAGGCACAATACCTTTCTTTTCCTTAAAAAAGTACAGGAAGACTGGAAGTCTAGGCATGAAGCCTGTCCTGTCTGAAAACTAGTAGATAGAAGAACTTAACCTACAAGACAAGGCTATCCTCATGTAAGAGAACTTTATCTTGATATTTAGACCTTGTCTTCTACCTGGATTTTTAATCAGGAACCAGAGTGCTGACCTTGGTTTGCAGTTCCAATCCTTTCCCCTATTTCCAGGAAGTAGAGCTCAGAAATTGACCCACAGCATTTCTTCTGTCTTTTTTTAACAGAGCCTGAACTGATGGCTTGGGTCAATGGTTCTAAGCCTGTACTCCCTGATCTAATGTCAAGTGGTGTCCTAGGGCCACAACAACAGCACGTCTTTATGCAAGGGAAGCTAGAATGGAGACTTAGGCCTGTGACACCAAACCTGGACTCTCCTCATAAAATTAGAGTGCAGGCCTACACTCCCAAGTTTAAGACCATCCAATTTATAACAGACTAGAAAAAAACAACTACTCACACTACACCCAAGGAATCCTCTGTGAACAGAAACTCATGTGGATTGTATGGCCCACAAAGATGTCTTTTCAGTGCAAAAGAAGAATGGAGGCATCCGTTTATACCAGCAACAGTGTCTTTCCTTGAGAAGTTGTAGAGAGGTGACAGGGGACCAAGGTACAATGCTTATCTTTTCCTAACAAAAAGTACAAGGGAAACTGGCACAAAGGCTGTCCTCTCCACCTATTAGTAGATAGGAGAGCTTAATCCACAGGGCAAGCCTGTCCTCAGAGAAGGGAATCATAGGGATTTATCCCCTGCCTTGATTTCTAATCAGGAACTAGAGTTTTGACCTTGGTTATGAGTTCCAATCCCTTCCCCCCTGGAGAGGGGATTGTAAACTGATAAGGTTTTGCAATCTGAGAGGTCAATCAAGGGTTGCCTCACCTCAATGAACACTCCTAAAAATGGGGAAGTACTGTTTGGGGAACAATGCTGTGTTGATCTGAGGCTGGGAAGTATGCTCATAGCCGGAGCAAAGGGAACTGCAAAAGATCTTGGCAGGGTGTGGGTTGGGTGATTGTGCAGAAGATGATCTTATCTTAACCAGCAATTGTATTCTCTTGTATAAAAGCAGCTTGCAAAAATAAAAGGACACCATTGCTCCACCATCAGTGGGCAGTGGACCTTCTGATCCCAGCTTTCTGTCTTCTTTCTTTCCTTAATCTCCCACCATTCCCACTCAAGTACATTCTCCAGAGCTGCGCTGGATATGGCAGGGTTTACCACTTGCTGGATGCCCGAACAGGGACCTGAGTATGGGAAGATCTAAAAAAAAAAAGTAAAGGTGAGGAGACTCCCTTGAGAAAAGCATATCCAAAAGAGGAGGAGGGAGAAAATACAGATCACAGCCTGGTAGAATTCAAGAAAAAAAATGTGCGTTATATAAATTTAAGAAATGGGCTGTAATAGTCAGGAGTAAAACATGGGACAACAATGGTCAAAAGACCGCAATATTTTTGCACAAATGCCTAAGGCTATGTTTAAAGCTATAAACTATAAATTGAAAGGAGAACATTTAACAGAAATTTTAAGTTTTGTGCAAGAAACTTGTCCTTTGTTCCCAGAGGAGGGAGACCTAGGAGAAGATTGGGAAGCCATTACAAAGGCGCTGTACCTCTTAAGGGCCACATTTTTACATTCTCCTTATGGGCTTTAATAAGAGATTTACTTGGTTCTACCTGGGAGGATCAAAGACCCCCGGAAGGAAAAGGTAATAAGTGGGTTGGTACCCTGTGAAGGAATTTGGAGGGGCGTGAGGACTTCCATACTCCTTCACCACCTTCTGCTCCTCTGCCACCATTGCCTCCTGAGTATGAGCAAGAAATAGAGAGGGAGGCTCACAGAGATCAGCAGGTAGAGGGAGGAAAGGACAGTCAGGAATGGACTTTAACTGGCTAAATCAGTACCCTCAGGTAAGTTACAAATACTGATGATAGGGAAATATGGATATGTGCATGACCTCTGACCTAAATTTGTCTGTGTTGTATGTAATATGGTGGTTCAGTTAAGAATTCTAATTATGTCCTCTCCTGATGGTATCAGCTAGTTCTTGTATTTCTCTTTCATTATTTTTCATTCTCTGTTTCTCTCTTCTTCCTTCTGATTTATTTCTAGATTTCTGTCGCTGATATCACTGATCCTTTCCTCCATTCAGTGAACTCTACTTCCCAAGCTCACTATTTCATTTTTCAACTCTTGCAGTGTGCTTTTTATATCCAAAAGTTCTATTCTGTTATTTTTGAGGGTTTCAATCTCCTTGCTAAAGAACTCGTTCTGCTTATCTAGATGTTTTTTTCAATTCCTGAAATTGTTGATATCACTTAATTTAGTTCTCACTGAGTTTTCCTAAGAAGTACCATATTGAATTCTCTGTCATTTAAGTCACTTACTTCTATGTCTTTAAGCTTATTTTCTGGAGATTTTTCTCTTTCTTCCTGAGATGCCTTGTCACCTTGGTTGTTCATGGTGTTTAATGGACTATTTCTCTGCCTTGGCATTAATGGAAGTGTATTCTGCTGTTTTCCAGAAAGAGTATTTATTATGTAAAGTCTCTTTTTAACCTATTGCAAAGAAGGCGTTTTTCTTTTGGTTTCCAGTAGGTGGCATCTAACCCTCTTGGAGCCCTGCTTCATATAAAGCCTTAATAATGTTTTTTTTCTCCCTTAGAGATGTTTAATCACACTTGCTACTCTCAGTCTCAGTCCCTCTCAGTGTTAGCAACAGTTTCGGTAGCATTTGCTCAGATTCCCCTAGGACGCCACGGTGATCAGTCTCGAAGGGTGTGGGGGAAGGACTCTGGGTTGGAGGATGGAGGCCGTGGCCCAGCCTCGGTTTTGCAAACGCGGCTGGTAAAAATCAACTGTTGTTTCTCTGCTGTCTCCACTTTTCTGCCATCCTCGTTTCTCTGCCTTCTGCCCTGATGACTGGGCACTGCTGCCGGTCACGTGGAGCTCACAACACTCCCAGGCAGGGCTATTCAGGAAACTCGGCACTCATTTTCTTCTCCCCCTCCTCCTACGGGGAGCTCCAGTTGCAAGAGGCAGCTTCTTTGTTCTTCTCAGTCCACCGCCCAACACCTGGGGTTCTGACCCGTGGTAGCTCTTACGCACAGATCCTGTGCTCAGACGTGCTGGTGTGCAGTTTGGATGTTTTTTTGTTGAATTTTAGATGTTTGGCTTATTGTTGTTTCAAGAGGAGAGATCTGAGGACGTTTCCCACTCTACCATGTTTCCTTCCGAATCTCCCACTGCTTTTAATGTGGTTTTTAAGTAAATCTTGACATCTAAGAGTGTAAATCTTACAATTTTGTTCATCTTTTTAAGATTGTCTTGGCTATTCTAGGTCTTTTACATTTCTATGCAAATTTTAGAATAAGCTTGTCAAAATAATTCTCCTGAGATTTTTATTAAAAATACGCCAATTTATAGAAAAATGTGGGAAAGGTTGACATCTTACTATTGAGTCTTCCAATCTATAAACACGTCAAATCTTTCCATTTATTTAAATCTTGTTTAATATCTCTCAGCAATGACTTACAGTTTTTCCAATATAGATGTCTCTTGCATTTTCTCCAAATTTATTTAAATTTCTTTATATTTATTTGTGAGCTGAACTAGCAGCTTTTTCATGAAATACTACTTTTACTTGAAAGAACAAAGACAGACTTGGGTATTTGGCAGACATTTCCTCAAAGATGTGCAGCCTGTCACTTCATGTAAAACAATGGACAGTATTTGTGGTCAATGATATCATTTGAGTTTTTAAGTAAGAATTAGAATTTTGGAAAACTGTGAACTCAACAAATTCTCAAAGCTTAAAGGCTTTTCTGATGAGGTAGGTAGTAATATTTTAAATGTTTTTCAATTGGTAAACAATTCCAGACTGAAGACTTAGGCCCACAACATACAGTCTGGCCCTTGCTACCAGAAACTCTCGTGGAGACCTGGGCCTACAGAACCAAGCTTTCATGTCATAGGAATAGAAAAAATGGTGGATTTGGTTTACGCCTCCAAGACTATCCTCCTTTTAAAGTATTTTTGATAGAAATTTGGACCAATGGCACTGATATTTTGTCAAGTTGACAGTATATTCAGCACTACCTGGTCCCACATCACTAATTTTCCCTTTTGACAATTATTAAAAGATAACCATAACTTGCTGTACCATGTCTTTCCCCTGCTAAGAGAAAGCAGTGTGGGCACTAAGAAACCTGGTTCAAAGTCTGCACTGTTCTTTAAGGAATTTGATTATGGAGCTTGAATGCATGGCCAAGTATTGCTCCTATTTTCAGGAAGTAGAGTGGAGACCTTGGGCCACAGAATCTAGCCTAATTTTACTTAAAGGAACCTAAGTTGGAGGACATGGCACATGGTATAAAGACGTTTGTGGTAGAAAAATAAAAGTTGATAGAAGTTCATGACCCAGGAACCATTCCTCTGACCATTGATGTTTGAAAACACAACACCATGTCAGTCATTTACAAGGTAAACTCGAGTGGAAAATGTTTCACACACTGAAGCCTAGTTCATTCTAAGAAGGTAAGTGAAAATTGACACACAGAGCAATAAGACTACTCCCATGGTACACACCAGATTCCTGAGGGTTCTTCCTTGACCCTAACGTGAATCCTGCAATGTGTTCACATGACCACTGTGTGATTCCAGTTTACAACTCTTCCCCTATCCTCAACCAAGTGTTTTTAAAACAAGTCTCATAAACTCTTCATTTTCAATATTTCAGCATCGATGCATTAACTGTTAACCAATTCCCTCTCAACAGTAGTGGTCTAAGGATCACTTCCAAGAGCAGAGTGGTATTCTCACCTGAAGCCAGTTAAAGGAATGAACACAATCACTCAGCATTTTTACTACAATACAGCAAAATTTCGCCTACTATTTCCACCACTCTAAACAAGCTTCATCAAGCAGACTCAGCCTCATAATTTTAATGCAGTTAATTTGCGACAATATCTTCCATTGTCTTCAAGCAGGTTGCCTGACCGCAGACGAAACATCAGGCGAGTTAACTAATAACAATTATCTGGTAGCCTTCTCTGCTGTTCTCAAGCAAGTCATCTCATGCAGACATGAACTTTCGTTTGAAGGGCCGTTAGGTGTATCTGACACATGGACAATCCTTTTCTCAGTGCTTATGTGAATTTTACCAAGGAATGTAGAAATGTAACTCAAAAGGGAGCACCAACAATCACCCCATGTCACCTGGTTTACTTCTGATTCCCTCAGGCCAGTTTTATGATGGTAATGTGAATACCACGGAAAGGCCTTGTAATATTGTGAGATTTCCTAAATTTTGTTACGAGATTTCCAGGTGACTTTCACCTCATTTCCAACTGCTGGCTTAAAATGAGGGTTTTTGAACATGTTGAGTGAAATGCCTCAGTCTCAATATCTCAGCTTTCTTTCCATGGTGATTAAGCCAGTTCTTCTTAGAATGTGTAGTATTTGGTTTGCTATACAGAAAGTATGAGGCAGCCATTCTTTCCGCCTTGAAGGAGTATCCGTATAATGTCTCAGCATTTTCCCTGCACTACAGCAAAACAGTGGCTGTTATTTCCATTACTATCCAGTTGCTTCCTCACAGCACACTCAACCTCCAAATATCAGTGTGGCCAATGTGCGAGCGTTGCCTCCACTGCCTTAAGGCTCTTTTCCTGACTACAGACAAAACCTGAGGTGAATTAACGATCATTGACTGGCCTCATATACTGTTAACCTCAAATGAGTTTTGTAATGTGCACATGACATTCGTTTGGAGGTCAATTAAGAAGCTGTTTTGGCCACCTTCTGTTCCACACAGATTAATGTTTTGTCAGTGTTTATGTGAATTTTCTCAAGGGATATGCACTCATCATTCTAAAGGGAGCACTACATCACCCTATCTGCCACATAATGTCCCATGTTTCATACAGTTTAGTCTCTTGATGGGCCCCCGATTCCAACAACAGGTTAATACTGTCTAATTTTGAAAAGACTAGGTTAAGTTCTTATTCATACTACCAACATCCGAGAGCCTGTGACAGAAACTAATGTGCGGTGCATGGCCTACAGATCAAATCTTTTGACTCTTACAGAAAAGAAAAGAGATTTCTGATCAGGTAACAGTATTGTCCTTCCTTCAAATAATGTAGACTGGAGACCAAGGCCCATGACACAAAGCCAGTTTCTTCCTAACACGAATACAATGTAGGCTTGATTTAAAGCCAAAAAGCCTATCCTTGTTGAAATTTAGTATATTGGAGAATTTGAACCACAAGGCCAGCCTTTCTTCTGGTAAGAATATCTATCTGTCTTGAGGAACTAGAACCTTGACTCTAGGACTGAACTTTCTGTTAGGAACGAGGGTGATGACTTTGGCTTGCAGTTTCAATTCTTCACCTATTCCAGATGTCAAGCTGAGACCCCATGCCATAGCATTTCTTCAGGATCTTAGCTTTTTCTTCTCAATGAATGTTGAGTTGTTTCCTAGGCCCACAGCAACAAGCCTGCCTTTATGCAAAGGAAACTAGAATGGAGACATAGGCCTGTGATCCCAAGCCTGAACTCTCCTCACACAAAGTAGAATATGGGCCCAGGCTCCCAAGTTCAAGATAGTCAAATTTATTACAGGCTAGATGAAACAACTACTTACACTATACCCAAGGTATCCACTGTGAACAGAGACTCATGTGGACTGTATGGCCCACAAACAAAGCTATCTTCTGAGAACAAAATAATAATGGAGTCCTTCATGTATATAAGCAACAGTGTCTTCACTGGAAAGGATGCGGAGTGTTAACACGGGCCCAAGGCACAATGCCTGTATTTTCATAACAAAAATTACGAGGGAGATTGGGACCCAAGGCTCACATACCGTCCACTTTATAAACTATTAGAAAGGAGAACTGAATCCACAGGGCAAGCCTGTCCTCAGGTAAGAGAATTTTATCTCTAGGCCTAAGACCTTGTCTCTTGCCTGGATTTTTAATCAGGAACAAGAGTGATGAACTTGCATTGCAGTCTCATTCCTTTCCCCTAGTTCTAGAAAGTAGAGCTCAAAAATTGGCCCATAGCATTTCCTCTGTCTTTCCCTAGAAGAGGCTGAAGGGGTAGCATAAGCCCACAGTTCCAAGCATGTCCTCTGTGAAGAAATCTCACCTGGAGTCCTGGGTTCAAAGCAAAAGCCTTCATTATGGAAGAGAAAATAGAACAGAGAGTGTGGAATTAAGCATCAAGCCTGGACCTCTTAAAGGAATTAGTTGGTAGCCCAAGGCCCACAATGTCAAGATCATCCAAATGGTAACAAAGTACCAACTGAAGACCTAGCCCTACAGCACCCAGCCTAGCCAGCACTACCAGAAACTCTTGTGGAGACTTTGGCCTACAGAAAAAGCTGTTATCTCCTAGGAGGAGGAAAAATTGAGGACTCGGATCATGGCTCCAATACTGTCCTTCCTTTAAAGCATTTATGATACAAATTTTGCCCTTGACACCAACCTTTTGTGGTTTTAACAGTACATTCAGCACTACCAGGACCCACATCTCCAATTTTCCCTTTTCATAATTATTGAATGGTGAACATACCAAACAGTGCTAAGCCATTTCTTTGGTGAGAGAAGGTAGTGTGGGCACTAATAAAACTGGCACAAAGCCGAGACTGTTCTTTCAGAAACTCAATTGGGGAACTTGGAAGCACAGTCAAGCTTTTCTCCTATATCCAGGAAGTAGAGTGGAGACCTTGACCCACAGAATCTTGCCTAATTTACTTAAAGGAACCTAGAGTGCGGGACATGGCACACGGTAATAAGATCTTGGTAGAAAAAAAAATCAATAGAAGTCTATGGCCCAGGACCCATTCCTCTACCTGCACTAGAGTAAGTGCAGTGGATGTTTGAAAACAAAACACCATGCTGATCTCATTTACAAGGTAAACTTGAGTGGAAACCGTTTCACACACTGAAGACTGGTTCATTCTAAGAAGTAAAGTGAAAAACTATGCCTTAGCCACAAGACTAGTCACATGGTACACACCAGATTCCCGCGGGTTCTTCCTTGACCCCCACGTGAATCCTATGAGGTGGTCACGTGACCGCTATGTGAATCCCTAGTGATTGCTATGCGATTTTCAGGTGACTTATACCTTACTCCTCTTCCCCTCAACAAAATGTTTTCAAAACACTTCCCATAAACTCTTCATTTTCAATATTTCGGCATTGGTGCATTGGCCGTTAAGCAATTCCCTCTTGACAAGAGAGGCCTAAGGTCCAAATTCAAAAATAGTGAGGGAGTCACACCTGAAGGCAGTATGAGTAATGGTCACAATAAGTCAGCATTTTTGCTACAATACAGCAAAATGGCTCCTATTGTTTCTACCTTTCTAAAGTAGCTTCATTAAGCAGACTCAGCCTCCAAATTTCAACACAGTTAATGTGTGACGGCCACTCCCACTGCCTTTAAGCAGGTTGCCTGACCGCCGACAAAACATCAGGCCAGTTAACTAACAACAATTGTCTGGTAGTCAACGCCACTGTCCTCATGCAGACATGACCTTTCTAATGAAGAGCCATTAAGTAGCTCTGTGACACATGGACTCTCCTTTTCTCAGTGTTTATGTGAATTTTACCAAGGAATGTAGAAATGTAACTCAAAAGGGAGCTCCACATCGTAACCCCAATGTCACATAATCTCCCTGTGATGCCCTCAGGCCATATTCATGATGGTCACTTAAATCCCGCAGAAAAGTGAGATTCCCTGATTCTTGTTATGATATATCCAGGTGACTTTCACTTTCTGCTAGCCTAAAACAGGTGTTTTCAGAACATGTTAAAAGAACTGACTCAATGTCAATATCTCAGTTTTCTTTCTATGGTGGTTAAATGATCCTTCCCAGAATTTGTAGTCTGAGGTTTGCTATACAGAAGTTCTGAGGCAGCCATTCTTTCTGCCATGAGAAAATATCCTCACAATGACTCAGCATCTTTCTACAATGCAGCAAAATGATGGCTCTTGTTTCCATTGCTATCCAGTCTTTTCCTCACAACAAACTCCAATTATCAATGCGACCTAAGTGTGACTGCCCCCTCCACTGCCATAAAGCAGTTTTCCTCACAACAGACAAAACCTGAGTAGAATTAACGATCTTAGACTGGCCATGTTAACCATTGATCTCAAGTAAGTTTTGTAATGTGGACACAATATTCGATTGGAGGTCAGTTAGCAGGCTGTCTCAGCCACCTTCTATTCCACACAAACTAATGATTTCTCAGTGTTTATGTGAATTTTCTCAAGTGATATGTACTTGTCATTCCAAAGGGAGCACTACATCACCCCACCTGTCACATGACCTCCCTATGTTTCATACAGTCTAGTCTCTTCATGGACACCTGATACCCACAGGGTCTCATGTGTTCTTGTCGTGAATCCCTTGGAGCCAAGCTCCCAAGGTTAACACTGTCTCATTTTAAACAGACTAGGCTATGGTCCTATGCACACTAACAGCAACCTAGACTCTGACAGAAACTAATATGTTGTGCATGGCCCACAGATCAAAGCTGTTGACTCTTACAGAAAAGACAGGAGACCTCCATTCAGGTATCAGTACTATCCTACCTTCAAATGATGTACAAGTGCATATTACAAGTGATATGCACTTATAATTCCAAAGGAATCACTACATCATCCCAATGTGTCTCAAGATCTCCCTGTGTTTCCAGGAGTTTGACTGAGATGTCAGTCCAAAGTATTTCTTCTGTATGAAGACTGAAGTGGTATCCTGGGCCCATGGACCTTAGCTTTTTTGTCTAAACAAATGTCAAGTGTTGTCCTACACCCAAAGCAACAAACCCGTCACTATGCAAGGGAAACTAGGGTAGAGACTAAGGTGTGTGACGCCAAGTCTGTTTTTTCTTCACAGAAACTAAAATTTTTCTAAGTATCTATGCATTTGATGCCATAGAGCAAACAGTGTATAAACATATCTTCACCAGAAAGATTTGTCATCACATTTGACTGTCATACTACTTTGAAACATGGCAAAATAAAACTGCTTCGTATGAATTTCTTCCATAAAAACTGCCAGTTTCCCCTAATCTCTATTACACTTTGTTGATGTTAAAACAGTCTAAGATTGCTTCATACACTGCAGATTTCGAGTCATGCTCTAGAACAATACTCAGCCAATGCAAATTATCTATTGAACACTTGGCATATAAGATACATTTGGAGCTACATGATGAAAGAGAAGGTTGAAGAATGAAAGTGTAACAATGGAAATCCATTGACAGAAGCATTATTCATCAGAGTAATCTAACTTCCTGATTAAGCATATTTGTATCCCATCTTTAAGGCTCCACCTGTGTGTCAGTTTCTCATCAGAAACCTGCTTAGCAGATGGTTTCCATTTCAATATGCATTGGAAAATAAATTTACTGTTCATTTACAGAACAGTGCTGCAGAGGAAACAGATTACAAGTATATCCTCACCAGAAAAATTTCTCATCACATTTGACTGTCATACTACACACAAGACTCAGTGGCTTTTCATTCTGCTTGGCAAAGAAACAGTATATAAGACATCTATCTGTTAAAGAGCCTCTACTGTAAACTACAAGGAAGCTGCCACGGTATTAGTGCCTGCTCATGCAGTCTATGCAGATGGTAAGTTCAGGAGCATGTATCTCTAAAGAGTGTTTCCCACCAGCTCTTGTGTATTAAAAACATGTCACATCATAAACAGAGATACATTTGTATTAGGCTGGATTTGAACATCACTCCGGTCAAGAACACAGGGCAAAGAGCTTACTCACATCAAAAATGTGTTACACCCATTATAAGCATGAACTGTGAAACCTTCCTCTACATTGTTAGAGTGCTGCCTGAGACTTCACAGAACACAATTGTAGTAGCACTGAATCATTGGTTGTACTTCTGGACTACAGAACACAGTTATTAAAAACCTGTTTCCTTTGTATGTGCCGCAGATTTTCTCTAAAGTTTATAGTTTTACAATATCCTCTTCATGGCAACAAATGAACCACAGTATTGAAACACCATAGGGCATTTTTTATCCCAATGGTTTTAATTCTCTTTAACATATACACTCCTTTCCAGCACTTGACAGCCAGAACCCACTTCATACAAATTTTGACCATGGAATCTGCCAGTTTTCCCTAATCATTTTCACACTTTGTAGATATGGGAAGAGACCAAGGTTGCCTCACAAACTCCAGATGTCAAGTTCTTATTAGAACAATACTGCAGGCACTTCAGATTTTCTATTTATCACTTGGCACATATGATGCGTTTGTAGCCACACGATGAAATGGAAGAGGCTCAATTCAAAGCATTTGCCTCAAGCACTAATCGTCACAGTGGAATAAATTCCTGATCAAACATATTTGGATCTTTGATACTGATCCACCAGTATGTCAATTTCTCCTCAGAAACATCCTTACGAGATGGTTTTTATTTAATTATGCATTGGAAAACACATTTACTGTTCATTTCCGTAATGCCGTTGCTGAGGAAACAGATTATAAGCACATCCTCACCAGAAAGATTTCTCATCACTTTCAACTATCACACTACTAGAAAGACTCACTGGCTTTCCACTCTGTTGGGCAAAGAAAGAAAGTATAGGACATCTGTTAAAGAGCTTTTCATGTAAATGACAACAAAGCTGCCACTGTATTAGTACCTATTCATGCTGTCTATGCATATGATAAGTACGAGAGTATGTATGTCTAAAAAATGTTTTCCACCAGATCTTCGGTACTGAAAATTGTCGAATCATAAACAGCGTAACAGTTCTAAGAGCCTTGGTTCGAACTTCACTGTGGTTAAGAACACTAGGTGCAAAAAGCTTTCTCAAATAAAAAATGTCTTACGTGCATTATAAGTATGAGCTGTAATACCTTCCTCGACATTGTTAGAGTGCCACCTGAGACTTCATAGCACACACTAGTAGTAGCACAGAATAATTGACTGTACTTACAGTCTACAAAAAACCCAGTTATTAAAAACCTGTTTCATTTGCATGTACTTCAGTGTTTCTATAAAGTTTATACTTTTTCTATCTTCTATTCATGGCAACGAATGAACCACAGTATTGAAACACCATAGGACTTTTTTTATCCCAATAGTTTTAGTTCTCTTTAACATATATGCTTCTTTCTAGCACTTGGCAACTGGAACCCCATAGTATGAATTTTGACCATGACAACTGCCAGTTTTCCCAAATTGCTTTCACATTTTGTAGATATAGGAAGAGACCAACATGGTTTTTCAAACTACCGATGTCAAGTTGCCTCTTCAAACAAAACTGCAGGAAATTCAGATTCTCTATTTATCACTTGGCAAATAAAAAGCGAATAGAGCCACATGATGAAACAGAAGCTTTCAGCATGAAAGAATCTCAATTCAAAGCCATTAACTCAAACATTATTCATAGTAGTGATCTAACTTCCTGATTAAGTATATTTGAATCCCATTGTTAAGGCTCCACCTGTGTGTCAGTTTCTCATTCAAAACATGCTTAGGAGATGGTTTCATTTCAATATGCATTCAAAAACAGAATTACTGTTCAATTATGGAAGGCCCCTGCTGAAGAAACAGATTACAAGCACATCTTCACCAGAAAGATTTCTCATCACAAACAATTTTCACAGTACACAGAAGACTCACTGGCTTTCCATTCTGCTTGGCAAAGAAACAGTGTATAGGACATCTGTTAAAGAGCCTCTACTATAAACTATAAGGAAGCTGCCACTGTATAAATATCTGTTGATGCAGTCTTTGAATGTGTTATGAAATTTCCAGGTGACTTTTACCTCATTTTCCTCTGCTGGCTTAATTCAAGGGTTTTCTGAACACATTAGGAAGCTGTCTCGGCCACATACAGACAAATGTTTTCTCAGTGTTCATGTGAATTTTCTCAAGAGATGTGCACTTGTCTTTCCAAAGGAATCACTACATAACCCATCTGTCACTCGATGTCACAGTGTTTCATACAGTCTAGTCTCTTGATGGGCACCTGATTCCCATGGGTGCTCATGTGATCCTGTCTTGTCTCCCTTGAGGCCATGCTGCCAAGCTTAACACTGTCTACTTTTAACAAACTAGTCTAAGGACCTGCTCACATTACCAACATCCTAAGCCTTGTGACAGAAACTAATGTGTAGTGCATGGCCCACAGATCAAAGCTGTCGACTCTTCTAGAAATAACAGGGGACTTCCATTCAGGTAACAGCACTGTCCTCCTTTCAAATTATGTAGACTAGAGATCTGGACTCCTGACACAAAGCCTATTTCTTCCTAACACTAATACAACGGAGCCCTGGTTTAAAGCCAAAAACCCTGACCTCATGAAAATATTTATATTGGCGATCTTAAACCACAAGGCCAGCCATTTCTTTGGTAAGCATAACTTTCTTGAAGAACTTGAACCTTGGCTCCAGGCTTGGATTTTTTAGCACGAGCTTGGTGACATTGGCTTTCTGTTACAATTTTTCACCTATTTCAAGATGTCAAGCTGAGACTTCAGGCCACAGCATATTTTCATTCTGAAGACTGAATTAGTATCCCCAACCTATGGTTTTAGCCTTTTCTTCTGAATGAAATTATAGTGGTGCCCTAGGTCCATTGAAACAAGCATGTCTTTATGCAAGGGGAACTAGAATGGAGACTTAGGCCTGTGAAAACAAGCCTGAACTCTCCTCACAGGAATTAGAGTGCAGGCACAGGCTCCCATGTTCAATACTGTTAATTTTATGCAGACTAGATGAAACAACTGCTCACACTACACCCAAGGTATCTTCTGTGAACAGAAACTCATGTGGAGTGTATGGCCCACAAAGAAAGCTGTTTTCTCAGAACAAAAGAAGAATGGAGGCAATCATTAATATGAGCAAAAGTGTCCTCCCAGGTGATGATGTGAAGTGGTGACATGGGCCCAAGGTATATAATGTGTTTTTTCCAAACAAAAAGTACAAAGGAGACTGGGACCCAAGGCTTTAAGCCTGTCCTCTCTGAAAAGTATTAGAAAGGAGAACTCTACCCACAGGGCAAGATGTCCTCAGGTAAGATAATTTTTATCTCAAGATATAGGAACTTGTATCTTGCCTGGAATTCTAATCAGGAAGAAGAGTGCTGACCTTGGTTTGCAGTTCCAATCACTTCCATTTTATTCCCAGGAAGTTGCTCTCATAAATTTGCTCATAGCATTTTCTCTTTCTTTCCCTAACAGAGACTTAAGGCGTAGCTTAAGCCCACAATTCCAAGCATGTCCTTTGTGAAGAAATCTCGCCTGGAGTCCTGGGCTCACAGCAAAAGCCTTCCTTATGGAAGATAAACTAGAACAAAGACTGTGGAATTCAGCACCAAGCCTGGACCACATAAAAGGAACTGTTTGGAAGCCCCAGGCCAACAACTTAAAGAACAATGTCTAGACTGAAGACCTTGTACCACAGCCTCCACCTTAGTGCTTGTTATTAGAAATTCTTGTGGATGTTTGGGCCTACAGAACCAAGCTGTCTTCTCCTAGGAGGAGGAAGAATGAAGGACTTGGTTCATGGCTCCAAGATTGTCCTCCCATTTAAGCATTTGTGATAGAAATGTGGGCTGAAGACCCAAATCTTGTGTCACATTAGCAGTACATTTAGCACAACTGGAACCACATCACCAATTTTTTCTTTTGACAATTATTGAATGGTGACCATAACTTAGAGTGCCAAGACTTTCCCCTGGAAAGAAAAGGTAGTGTGGGACTAAGAACTCTGGCACATAACCTGGACTATTTTTTCAGGAACTCAATTGGGGAGCCTCTAAGCATGGTCAAGCATCTCTCCTATTGTCAGGAAATAGAGTGAAGACCTTGGACCACAGAATGTAGCATGACATTACTAAAGATTCCATAGGCGAAGGACCTGGCACATGGTAAGAAGACCATCTTGGTAAAAAAATATAATTTCTATAGAAGTCAATGGCCCAGTACCCAGTACTCTAAGGTACATAGAGTGGATGTTTGAAAATATAACACTATGCTGATCTCATTTACAAGGTAAATGCAAATGGAAAATGTTTCACACACTGAAGCCTGGTTCACTCTAAGAATTAAATTGAAAACCTATGCCCACAGCCACAAGAATAGTCACATGGTAGACACCAGATTCTCGTGGGGGTTTCCTTGACCTCCACGTGAATCCTGGGAGGTGTTCACGTGACATCGTGTGATTCCCTAGCTATTACTACATAATTTTAGGTGACTTATTCCTCTTTCTCTATCCTCAACAAAGTGTTTTCAAACCAATTCTCAAAAGCTCTCCATTTTCCATGTTTCAGCATTGATGCATTGGCCCTCAAGCAATTCCCTGTTGACAGTGATGATGTAAGGTGGTTAGGCCAGTTTCTCACAATGACTCAGCATTTTTCCTACACTACAGCAAAATGGCAGCTGTTGTTTCCACCACTATCCATTCACTTCCTCACAGCACACTCACTCAGTCTTCAACACGGCCATTGTGCAACCGCCGTCTCCATTGTCATAAAGCAGTTTTCCTCACAGGAGAGAAATCCCTAGGCGAAATAATGACCCTTGAATGGCTGCACAAACCTTTGACATTGAGTTTTGAAATTTGGACACGACATTCTGTTAGGAGGCTGTGCCAGCCAACTTCTGTTCCACATAGACTAATCTTTCATCAGTGTTTACCTAAATTTTTAAAAGAGATATGCACTCATCATTCCAAAGGAATCACTGCATCACCCCATCTGTCACACGATGTCCCAGTATTTCATACAGTTCAGTATCTTGATGAGCCCCTGATTCCCTCAGGTGCTCATGTGATCCTATCAGACTCCTTTTGGGCCATGCTACCAAGCTTAACACTGTCTAATTTTGAACAGACTAGTAAGGATCTGCTCACTTTACCAATATTCTAGACCCTATGACAGAAACTAATGTTCAGTGCATGACCCACAGATCAAAGCTATTGACACTTACAGAAAAGACAGGAGACTTCTGTTCAGGTAACAATACTGTCCACCCTTCAAATGATGTAGAATGGAGACCCAGACCCATGACACAGAGACTGTTTCTTCCTAACACTAAAACAACAGTCTAAAACCAAACAGCCACTCCTCATTGAAAATTTGTATATTGGAGATCTTAAACAGCAAGGCCAGATTTTCCTTTGGTAAGAATAATTTTCTTGAAGAACTTGAAACCTGACTCCAGGCATGGATTTTTGTTTGGTGTGATGGTGGTCACATTGGATTGCAGTTACAATTTTTCACCTATTTGAAGACTCAAGGTGAGACCTCAGGCCACAGCACAACTTCATTCTAAAGACTGAAGTGCTGTCCTGACCCATGGTTCTTAGACTTTTCTTACCAATAAACATTGAGTCATGTCCTAGGCCCATAGCAGCAAGTACACCTTTATGCAAGGGAAACTAGAATGGAGACTTAGGCCAGTGACAACAAGCCTGATTCCTCCTCACAGGAATTAGAGTGCAGGCCCTGGCTCCCACATTCCAGACTCTCAATTTTATACAGACTAGATGAAACAACTACTCACACTACACCCCAGGTATCCCCTATGAAAAGAAACTCATGTGGAGTATATGACCCACAAAGAAAGCTGTCTTCTCAGAATAGAAGTAGAATGGAGGCAGCCGTTATTACCAGCAACACTGTCCTTCTAGAAGAGGTTGTGGAGTGGTGAAACAAGACCAAGGCATGATAACTGTCTTCTTTTAAAAAAAACATACCAGGGAGACCGGGAACTAAAACTCTAATCCTGTCGTCTCTGAAAAGTATGAGAAAGGAGAACTTAACCCACAGAGCAAGATGTTGTCAGGTGTTGCAGAGATGGTTTGGAAGAAGAATCGGAGTCTGGAAATGTTTAACTTACATGGATAAGGGAGAGGAGGATTGGCAATGCTAGCATCCCCAACCCCTGTCTCCATGGCTTTTTATTAAGTTTCACTACAATGCTGGCTTTATAATTTATTAACAGTTACTATCAGGTTAGTAAATACAAGCTACAGCCAATTCCCAGATTCAGCCTCAAAGGCACCACCGTGTTCTCAGCTAGCTATTTCTTCTCATGTGTCTTTCTCTTATCCTCTAATGTATCCTTTTCTAGTCCCTAGAGCAAGAAGTCTCAGAATCGGTCAGGCGTGTGCGCCCTCCTTGCAATGTGTCTTTGAGTGCAAGCCCACATCTGCTTCTGATGTCCTTGTTGTTCCAAGCACCAGACATCCTGCCAGGATTTCAGGTGTCTCTTACAACATCAGGTAAGAGAATTTTATCTCAAGACCTATCACGTTATATCTTGCTTGCATTTCTAATCAGGAAAAAGAGTGATAACCTTACTTTGCAGTTCCAATCCCTTTCATTATTTTTAGGAAGTAGGTCTCAGAAATTTGCCTTCAGCATTTCTTACCCTAACAGACACTGAAGGGGTAGCATAAGTCCACAATTCCAAGCATGTCCTCTGTGAGAAAATCTCACCTGTAGTCCAGGGCTCATAGCAAAAGCCTTCCTTATGGAAGACAAACTAGAATGAAAAGTGTGAAATTCAGACCCAGCCTCGACCTACTAAAAGAAACTAATTGGAAGCCCAGGCCCACAATGTAAAGAACATCAATTGGTAACAAAGTCCAGACTGAAGACCTAGTTTCATAGCACCCACCCTGGCCCTTGTTATCAGAAACTCTTGTGGAGATTTTTGCCCACAGAACCAAGCTGTCATCTTTTAAAAAGAGGAAGAATGAAGGACTCGGTTCATGGCTTTTGTACTGTACTTCCCTCAAACATTTATGACAGAAAGTTGGTCCGATGGCACCAACATTGTGTTGTGATAACAGTCCATTCACCACAATGTTAACCCACATCATCGATTTTTTCTTTTGACAATTATTGATTGGTGACCATAAGTTACAGCACCAAGCTGTTTGCCTGTTAAGAGAAGATAGTGTGGGCACTCAGAAATCTGGCAGAAGCCTGGATCATTCTTTCAGGAACTCGACTGGTGATTCCTGAATCATAGTCAAGCATTTCTCCTATTTCCAGGAAATAGAGTGGAGACCTTGGATCACAGAATGTATCCTGAAATTACTTAAAGGAACCATAGTTGGATGACGTGACACATGGTAAGGAGATATTCTTGGTAGAAAAAAGGAAAAATATCTATAGAAGTCCTTGGCCCAGGACCCAGTCCTCTACCCATAGTAGGTTAAGTACGGTGGATGGTTGAAACATTACACACTGCCAGTCTCATTTACAATGTATACATGAGTGAAATACATTTCATAGACTGAAGCCTGGTTCACTCTAAGAAGTACATTGAAAACCTTCACATACAGCCATAAGACTTGTTACATAGTAGAAACCAGATTCCCCTGGGGTCTTCCTAATCCTCCACATGAATCTCAGGATTTGTTCACATGATCGCCATGTAATTCGCTAGATATTGCTACATGATTTCCAGGTGACTTCCATCTTATTAATCTTCTTCTATCCTCAACAATGTGTTTTCAAACACGTCTCATATACTCTTCATTTTCAATATTTCAGCATTGATGCATTGGCCATTAAGCCATTTCCTCTTGAAAGTGTTGGCCTAAGGTCTGCATGCAAGAAAAGGGCTTGAGGCCCACCTAAAACCTTTGAGTTATGCTCACAATGACTCAGCTACAATACAGTTACAAAACAGCAAAATGTTGCTTAACTGTTTCCAGTGCTGTGAAGTAGCTTCATCAAGTAGACACAGTCTCTCAATTTCAAGGTGTTTAATGTATGAAAGCCAATTGCATTGCCTTCATTCAAATTGCCTGACCACAGATGAAAAATTAAGCAAGGTCACTAACGACAAATTTCTGGTAACCTACGCCACTGTCCTCAATCATGTCTTTTCATCAAACATGACCTTTTGATTTAAGGGCTGTTAGGGGGCTCTGAAATAGGGACTCTCATTTTTGCATGGTTTATGTGTATTTTACCAAGGAATGTAGAAGAGGAAATCAAAAGTGAGCGACACACCATCACCTAGTCTCCCTATTATGCCCTCAGTCCAGTTTCATAATGGTAATGAGAATCCCGCAGAAAACCTGTGAATATCTCAAGATTTCCTAATATTTGGTATGAGATTTCCAGGCAATTTCCACCTCATTGCTCTGCTAGGCTAAAACAAGCCTTTTCAGAACAGGTTGAAGAAACTGCCTCAATGTAGTATCTCAGCTTTTTCTTTGTATTGTTTAAGCCAGACTCTCACAGATTTTTAGTCTGTGGTTTAATATAGATGAATTCTTAAGCAGCGTTCATTTTACAATGAAGAGATATCCTCAGAATGACTCAGGATTTTTCCTACAATAAAGAAATATAACAGCTATGGTTTCAACCACTATCCATTCGCTGCCTCACAGCACATTCAGGCTCAATTATTAATGCAGACAATATGTGACTTCTGCCTCTACTGACATAGGCAGTTTTCATGACAAACAGAAAAAATGAGAGGTGAATTAAAGATAATTGACTGTCCGCATATACCATTGACCTCACATAAGGTTTGTAATGTGGACATGACATTTGATTGGAGGTCAGTTAGAAGTCTATCTCAGCCAACTTCTGTTCCATGCATACTAATGATTTCTCAGTGTTGATGTGAATTTTCTCAGCGATATGCACTCCTCACTTCAAAGAAACACTATATCATATTGCCTTGTGAAATGTGGTTTGGTGACATGGGCCCAAGGTACAAGGCTTGTATTTTCCTAAAAAAAAGTAGAAGGGAGATTGGGAACCAAGGCACTCTGCCTATCCTCTCTGAAATACAGGATAACTTAAAACCACAGACAAGTATGGTCTCAGGTAATTTGATTTTTATCTCAAAAACTAAGACCTTGTCTCCTGCCTGCATTTCCTATTGGGATCCAGTGTGCTATCCTTGGTTGCAGTTAATCCCTACTTCTATTTCCAGAAAGTAGATTTGAGAAATTAGCCCAGAGAACTTTGTCCAACTTTCTCTGACATAGACTGAAAAAGTGGCGTAGGCCCACAGTTCCAAGCCTTTCTCTGTGAACAAATGTTGCCTCAAGTCCTTGTCTCAAAGCTAAAGCTTTTTTAGGAAAAACAAAGACCATGGAAACCTGAACCAAGCCTATAGACCTCCAAAAAGACATAGTAAAAGCCCATGCCCAAAAATCGAGGCCATCTAATTGGTAACAATGTCCAGTCTCAAGACCTAGGCCCACAAACATAGAGCCTCACCCTTGCTACTTGAAACACTTGTGGACACCTTGGCCTATAGAATCAAGCTGTCATCTTCTAGGAGGAGGAAAAATGGAGACTTGATGCATGCTTCCAAGACTGTCCTCCCTTGATTCTGTGCACGCCTCCAAGATTGTACTCTTCTGAAAGTATTTAATAGAAATTGGGCCAATGGTACCAACCCTGTGTCATCATAACAGTACATTCAGCACAACCTAGTCCCACGTCACAATTTTTCTTTGGACAATTATTGAAAGGTGACCATACTTGCAGCACCAACTCTTTCTCCTGGTAAGAGAAGGTAGTGTAGGCACTAAGAAACCTGGACAAAGTCTGGACTCTTTTAAAAATCTCGACTGGAAGATTGGAATCAAAACTAAGTATTGCTCTTATTTCTAGGTAAGAGTAGAGATTTGGTCCACAGAATCTAGATTAACTTTACATAATGAATCTTTAGATAGATGACGTGGACACATGATTATAAGACCTTCTTGATAGGAAAAATGTTGATGGAAGTCCATGGCCCTCAATCAAGTGTTTGCCAGAACTAGGGTAAGTTGTGTGGAAGTTTGAATAGAGAACACCACTGGCCTCATTTATAGGGACTTGAGTGCCAAACATTTCACAAACTGAAGCTTGATTCATTGTAAGAGGAAGGTAAAACCTACAGCCAAAGCAAGACTAGTCACCTGGTAGACACCAGATTCTGCATGTTCTTCCTTGGACCCCAAGTGAATCCCTCCAGGTATTCACTTGAACTCCATTAATTCCTACATTATTAATACATGATTTTCAGGTGATTTCCAATTATTACTCTTCCTATCCTCAAACAAGTGTTTTCAAAACACACTCATAAACTCTTATTTTAATATTTCAACATTGAGTCATTGGCCTTGAGCAATATCTTCTTGAAGGTAATAGCTTAATGTTCACCTTCAATAATAGTATGGATCTTCCACCAGAATTGTAATGGGTTATGCTCACAATGATTCAACATTTCTACTACAATACAGCATTATGGAGCTTAGAGTTCCTTACAAACACACAAAAGTAGAGGCAAATTAAAGATCGTTGACTACCCACATATACTGTTGACCTCACATAAGATTTGTAATGTGTATGAAATTCGATTGGTAGTCAGTATGAAGTCTGTCTTGGCACCTTCGGTTCCATGCATACTTATGATATATCAGGGTTGATGTGAATTTTCTCAGTTATATGCATTTCTTCCTTCAAAGAAAGTACTACATCATCTTTTCTTGTGAAAATGTACATTGTGAATGGGCCAAAGGCACAAGCCCTGTCTTTTACTAACAAAAAGTAGAAGGGAGACTGGGAACCAAGGCACTAAGCTTATCCGCTATTAGCACTAGAGCTAGGATAACTGAAACCAGAGGTCAAGTATGACCTCATATAACTTGAGTCATATCTTGAAACCTAGGAACTTGTCTTCTTCCTGCATCTCCTATCGACATCCAGTGTGTGTCTTTCATTACAGTTATAATCCTACCTCTATTTCCAGAAAGTAGATTTGTGAAATTAGCCAAGAGCATTATTTCAGACTTTCTCTGACAGAGACTGAAAGGGTGGCGTAAAGCCAACAGTTAAGACTCTTTTTTGTAAACAAATATTGCTGAAGGCCTTGCCTCAAAGCTAAAAGCCTTCCTTAGGGAAGAAAAAATAAATTGGAGACTGGAAATCTTAACCAAGTCTGGACCTCCTACAAGGACATAGTTAAAGTCCAGGCCCAGAATGACAAGATCATCAAATTGGTAACATTGTCCAGTCTCAAGACCTAGGGCCACAAATATCCAGCCTGGCCTTATGCCTGAAATTTTGTGGACACCTTGGCCTATGGAACTAAGCCGTCATCTCCTAGAGGAGGAAGAATGGAGGATTCGTGCATGCCTCCAAAATTGTACTCTTTTGAAAGCATTTACGATGGAAATTGGGATGATGGCACCAACCTGTGTCGTCATGACAGTACCTTCATTCAGCACAACCTGGTCCCACTTCAACAATTTTTTTAGACATTTATTGAAAGGTAACCATACCTTGCATCACCAACCTTGATTTGGTGAGACAAGGTAGTGTAGCTACTAAGAAACCGGCCAAAGCCTGGAGTGATCTTTAAAATACTTGATTGGGTTCCTGGAATCACAACCAAGTATCGCTCTAATTCTAGGTAGTATAGTGTACACCTTGGCTGGCAGAATCTAGCCTAACTTTACATAACGAATCTTAGTTAGAGGATCTGCAAATGGTCCCAAGACATTCCTGGTAGGAAAAGAAAATTCATTGGAAGTCCATGACCTAGAAGGCAGTTCTCTGCTGGAACTGTGGTAAGTTGGGTGGACGTTTGAAAACACAACACCACCAATGTTATATATAAGGTAAAGTTGTTTGTAGTACAATTCATGCTATGAAGCGGTTCATTCTATGAAGTAAAGAGAAAACTCGGCCACAGCAATAAGACTGGTCACTTGTAGATATCGATTAGTGCAGGGTAATCCTAGATCCAAAGTGAATTCCACTAGTTCTTTACTTGATCTTCTTGTGATTCTCTAGTATTTCTAAGTGATTTTCATTTGAATTCCTTATTTCTCATCTTCTTTTCAATTTTTTTGAAACTCATCTAATAAACTCTTATTTTCAATATTCTGCATTGAATCATTGGCCTTTAAGCAATTTCCTCTTGACAGTAGTAGCCTAAGCTTCACCTTCAAGAATAGCAAGGGTCTCCCAACAGAACATTAAGGGTTATGCTCACAATGAGCATTTCTGTTTCAATATAGCATAATGGTGCTATGGTTTCTACTGCTCTAAGGTAGCTTCGTCATTCAGACTCAGCTAAAATTTAAACACAGTTAATATGCGACCATTGCTCTCATTGTATACAAGCATACAAGCAGGTTCCCTGACCAGAGAAAAATATCAGGACAATTACATAATGACAAGTGTGTGTTAGCTATGCCACCATCCTCAAGCAAGTCTTCTCACACAGCCATGACCTTTTGATTGAAGGGCTATTAGGTTGCTCTGTTACACAGATAATCTTATTTCCTCAGTGCTTATGTGTATTTTACCAAGGAATGCAGAAGGGTAACACAAAAGTGAGTGCCACACAATCACCCCAATTTCACGTGTTTTACATGTGTTGCTCTAAGGCCAGTCTCTTCCTGGGTGTGAGGATTTGGTGGGAAAGCCTCAGTAGTATTGCAAGGATTCCTAATCTTGGTATGAGTTTCAGGTGACTTCCACCTCATTACCTCTGCTAGACTAATACAAGCCTTTCAAAACATGTTGAAAAAACTGCCTCAAAGTCAGTATCTCAGCTATTTTTCCATACTGGTTAAGCCAGTTTCTTATAGATATTTAGTCTCTGATTTGATAAGAGAAATTCTCAATCAGTCGTTCTTTTTGCAATGAAAAGGTATCTTCACAATGATTCAGCATTTTTCCTACAATAAAGCAATATGACAGCAATGGTTTCAACCGCTGTTCATTCCCTACCTTATAGCACACTTAGCCTTAATTATGAACGCAGCCAATATGCGACTTCTACCTTCATTGACATAGGCAGTTTTACTGACAGACAAAAGTAGATGCAAATTAAAAATCATTGACTGCCTGCATATACCGTTGACCTCACATAAGTTTTGTAATGTAGACATGACATTTGATTGGAGGTCAGTATGAAGTTGTCTTGGCCACCTTGCGTTCCATGCATAGTAATGTTTTCTCAGTGTTAATGTGAATTTTCTCAGTTATATACACTTGTCACTTCAAAAAAAAAAAAGCACTACATTGTTTCCCTTCTCTGGTAATATGTGCATTGGTGACATGGGCTCAAGGCATAAGAACTCTCTTTTCCTCACAGAAGTAGTAGGGAGACAGGAAACCAAGGGGTTAAGCCTATCCTCTCTAAAAATTAGTAGATAGGATAACTTAACACACAGGGCAAGCCTTTCCTCATGTAATTTGAGTTATATCTCGACACCTAGTACCATGTCTCCTGCCTGCTTTTCCTATTGGGATCCAGTGTACTGTTTGTGGATGCAGTAACAATCCATACCTCTATTTTCAGAAAGTACATTTGAAAAATTAGCCCAGGGTTCCAAACCTGTATGGTGTGAACAAATGTTCCTGAAGTCTTGTCTCAAAGCAAAAGCCTTCTTGATAAAAGAAAAAAATAAAATGAAGAATGTGGTTATCTTAATCAAGTCTGGACCTCCTAAAAGGACATGGTTAAATCCCAGCAGACAATGTCAAGATCATTCAATTGCAAACAACGCCTAATCTCAAGTATTTGGCTGAAAACATCTAGCCTGGCCTTTGTTACCTGAAGATTTTGAGGACACCTTGGCCTATAGAACCAAGCTGTCATTTCCTAGGAGAAAAAATAATGGAGGTCTCTGTGCACGCCTCCAAGAATGTACTCCCTTGAAAAAATTTATGATAGAAATTGGGCCAATGGCACCAACCCTGTGTCGTTATAATGGTGCATTTAGCACAACATGGTCCCATGACTCCAATTTTCCTTTTAGACAATTATTGAAAAGTGACCATAACTTGAAGCATGAAGCCTTTCTTCTGGTAAGAGAAGGTTCTGTGGGCACTATGAAACCTTGCCAAAGCCTGGACTATTCTTTCAAAAACTGGATTAGGGAGCTTAGAATCAATATCAAGTATTGCTCCTATTTCTAGGAAGTAGAGTAGAGACCGTGGCCCACAGAATCTAGCCTAACTTTAGATAATGAGTCTTTAGGTACAGGACTTGGCAAATGTTCACAAGACATTTCTGGTACATAAAGAAAAGTTGTTGGAAGTCCATGACCTAGGAGGCAGTCCTCTGCTAGAATTAGGGTAAGTTGGGTGGATGTTTGAAAACACAATACCACGCCAATCTCATATATGAGGTCAACTCAATTGCAATGCAATTCATGGTCTGAAGCCTGGTTCATTATATGAAGTAAAGTGAAAACCTACAGCCACAGCAACAAGACTGGTCACTTGGTAGATACCAGATTAGTGCTAGATATTCCTTGATACTCATTTGAATTCCACCATGTGTTTACTTGATCTCAGTCTGATTCCCTAGTAATTTCTAAGTAATTTTCAGGTGATTTCCACCTTATTGCTCTTCCATAATATTCAAATAAGTGTTTTCAAAACTCATCTCATAAACTCTTATTTTCAATATTTGGCGTTGAGTCATGGCAATTCAGCAATTCCCTGTCGATAGTAGTGGCCAAAGGACTGCTAAAAAACAGTGCAGGAGTTCCACCTGAAGCCTTTCAGAGTTACACTCACAATGATTCAGCATTTTTGCTATAACACAGGAAAACAGCGGTTGCACTTTACACCACTCCATAGTAGCTTTGTAAAGATTTATCTTCTAAATATCAACAATGTAATTTTTGACAGCAGCTTCCATTGCATTCAAGCAGGTTGCCTGACCACAGATGAACCTAAGGCCAATTATCTAACAATTGTCTGTTAACCTAGGCAGCTTTCCTCAAGCAAAACTTATCCTTCAGACAGTTCCTTTCGATTGAAGAGCTGTTAGGTGGCTATGTTCCACAGATCTTTCATTTTCTCAGTGGTTGTCTAAATTTACAGAGGAATGGAGAAGGGTAACTCAAAGTGAGCGCTAAACCATGAACCCAATATCACGTGACTCCCTGTGATGCCTTCAGACCTGTATCTTGATGGTCACGTGAATCCTGCAGGGAAGCCTTGTGAGATTGCAAGATTCCCTAATTTTTATTACGAGATTTCCAGGTGACTTCCACCTCATTTTTCTCTGCTAGGCTAAAGTAAGCCTCATCAGGACACATTGATGGAATAGCCTCAAATTCAACATCCCAGTTTTTTCCTTGGTGGTTATATGAGTGCCTCTCAGAATTTGTAGTCTGAGATTTGGTATAGAGAAATTCTGAGGCAGCCATTCTTTACACCATCCAGCGGCATCCTCACAATGACTCAGCATTTTCCCTACAATACCGAAAAATAGTGGCTATTGTTTCCACTACTATCCAGTCAATGTCTCACCGCACACTCAGGCTCAATGATCTACACCACCAATGTGCCATTGTTGCCTCCACAAATATATGGCAGTTTTCCTGACAAACAGACACACTCATGGTAAAGTAAAGATATTTGAGTGTCCTCATATACCTTTGACTTCAAATAATTTTGTAATGAGGACATGAAATTGGATTGGAGGACCTTTAGAAGGTTTCTCTACCATCTTCTGATCCACATAGACTAATGTCTTTCAGTGCCGATGTGAATTTTCTCAGTGATACGCACTTGTAACTACAAAGGGAACACTGTATCATTTTTTCTTCTGATGATATGGATTTGTTACATGGGCCCAAGACACAAGCCCTGTCTATTCCTAACAAAAAGTAGAAGGGAGACTGGGACCCAAAGCACTAAGCCTGTCCTCTCTGAAAACTAGTAGATTGGAGAACTTAATCCAAAGGGTAAGCCTGTCTTTATGTAATTTGAATCTTGTCTAGAAACCTAGGACCTTGTTTCCAGCCCCTATTTCTTGTTAGGAACCTAGGTGCTGATCTTGGTTTTGAGTTCCAATCCTTGTCTCTATTACCAGGAAGTTGATATGAGAAATTGGCCCTTAGCATTTCATTCAAATTTCTCCATCATAGACTAAATTGGAGGTGTAAGCCTAAATTTCAAGCCTGTTTTGTGTGACTGATTGTTCTTGGAGCCTTGGCTCGATCAAAAGCCTTCCTTATGTAAGAAAAAATAAAATGGATACTGTGGGAATCTGAACAAAGCCTAGACCATCTGAAAGAAAGCAGTTAATCTCAGGGCCAAAATATCAAGATCATCCAATTGGTAACAATATCCAGTCTGAAGATCTAGGCCCACAAACATCCAGCCTGGGCCCTGGTACCTGAAATTGCTGTGGACACTTAGGCCTTAAGAATCAAGCTGTCATCTTCTAGAAGGAGGAAGAAGAATGACTCGGTGCATGATACCAGACTGTCCTTCCTTTAAAGTATTTTCAATAGAAATTGAGCTGAAGACACTAACC
The DNA here is from genome assembly GCA_003508835.1 of Eonycteris spelaea. NCBI lineage: Eukaryota > Metazoa > Chordata > Mammalia > Chiroptera > Pteropodidae > Eonycteris > Eonycteris spelaea. The sequence continues at coordinate 535,882 of PUFA01000391.1, forward strand.
TGTGTCATCAGAGCAGTACAATCAGGATAAACTGGTTCCACATCGCCAATTTTCCTTTTAGGAAATTACTGAAAGGTTACCATACCTTACAGCACCAAGCCTTTCCCCTGGTAATAGAACAAAATTTGGGCACAAATAAACCTTGATCAAAGACTGCACTGTTTTGTAAGTTACTCAATTGGATAGCCTGGAAGTACGGCCACACGTTGCTTTTAATTCCAGGAAGTAGAGTGAAGACCTTGGCTAACACAATATAGTATATCTTTGCACAACAAATCTTTAGAAAGAGGACGTGGCACACAGTCACAGACCTTGGTAGGAAAAAAATGTTGATGAAAGTCCATGGCCCAGGACCAAGTCCTCACTTGGAATTAGGGTAAGTTGTGTGGATGTTTGAATACACAATACAACTCCGGTCTCATGTACAGGGTATACTCGAGTACAAAGCATTTCACAAACTGAAGCTGATGTATTGTAAGTGGTAAGGTGAAAATCTACAGCCACATCAACAAGACTTGTCACCTGGTAGACAACAGATTCCTGCAAGGTCTTTCTTGATCCCTATGTCAATCCCTTGATTACCCCAGGTAATCACTTGACCTCCATGTAAATCTTTGGTGATCACTTAGGGATTCTCAGGTGACTTCCACCTTATTTCTCTTCCCCTATTTTCAAACAAGTGTTTTCAAAACACATCTCATAAACTCTTATTTTCAATATTTCAGCATTGTCTTTTAAGCAATTTCTCTTAACAGTAGCAGCCTAAGCTTCACCTTCAAGAATAGCATTTCTGCTGCAATACAGCATAATGACATGTTCTGAAGGTGTTGATTTTAGCTTAGCAGATAAAGTGAAGTGGAAGACGTCTTGAAATCTTGTAACAAGTATAAGGGAATCTTGTGATACTCAAGAAGTTTCCCTGTGGGTTTCACATGGTCGTCAAGAGACAAGCTTGGAGGCATCACAGGGAGTAGGTGAGACTGGTTAGATAGTGTGGTGCTTACTTTTAAATTACCCTTCTCAATTACTTGGTAAAATTTAGATAACCACTGAGAAAATAGTGTCTGTGGAGCATAGCCACCTAACGGCCCTTCAATTGAAAGGTCATGTCTGCATGAGAAGGTTCGCTTGAGGATGGCAGCATAAGTTATCAGACAATTGTTAGATTACTAGTCTTAGGTTTCATCTGTGGTCAGGCAACCTGTTTGAACCCAGAGGAAGCTGCTGTGGAACATGAACTGTGTTGATTGTTGGAGGCTGAGTCTCCTTTTTAAGCTACGTTAGAATAGTGTAAACTGTAAGCGCCATTTTGCTGTATGATAGCAAAAATGCTGAGTTTTTGTGATTATAACTCTGACAAGCTTCATGTGGGACTCCTGCACTACACTTTATGTGGCTCTTTGGCCACTACCATCAGCAGAGAATTGCTTAAAGGCCAATGACTCAATGCTGAATATTGAAAATAAGAGTTTATGAGATGAGTTTTGAAAACACTTTTTTTGAAAATATAGGAAGATAAATAAGGGAGAAATCACCTGAAAATCACTTAGAAATCACTAATCTAGTATCTACCAAGTAAATAGTCTTGTTGCTGTGGCTGTAGCTTTTCACTTTTCTTCACAGAATGAACCAGGCTTCAGAAAAAGAATTATATTGCAAAAGAGTTTACCTATTTTTGAGATTTGCCTGGTGTTGTGTTTTCAAACATCCAACCAATTTACCCTGGTTTCAGCAGACAACTGCCTCCTAGGCCATGGACTTCCAACGACTTTTCTTATCCTACAAAGAATGTCTTGAGACTGTTTGCCAAGTCTGGTCCTCTTCCTAAAACTTTGTTATGTAAATTAAGTTAGACTCTGTGGGCCACAGTCTCCACTCTACTTCTTAGAAATGGGAACAATACTTGGTTGTGATTTCAAGCTCCCCAATCGAGTTTTTGAAAGAGCAGACCAGGATTTGGATAGGTTTCTTAGTGCCCAAAATACCTTCTCTTACCAGAAAAAAGGCTTGGTGCTGCAAGCTATGGTCACCTTTCAATAATTGTCTAAAAGGAAAATTGGTGATGTGGGACCAGGTTGTGCTGAATGTAGACTTGGGATTACACAGGTTTGGTGCCATTGGCCCAATTTGTGCTGTAAACTCTTTCAAGGGAGTACAGTCTTAGAAGCATTCCCCGAGTCATCTGTTATTCCATCTAGGAGATTACAGCTTGATTCTGTAGGGCAGGTGTCCACCATATTTCAGATAGTAATGACCAGGTAGATGTTGATGGGCCTAGGTCATGAAACTGGGCATTGTTACCTATTGGATGATCTTGACTTTGTGAACTTGGGGATATGGTGACTACCAGGTGACCAGTCTTGTTGCTGTGGCTGTAGGTTTTCACCTTATATCTTACAATGAATCAAACTCAATTTGTGATATGTTTTGCACTCAAGCGTACCCTATAAATGAGACCAGCATGGCAGTGTGTATTCAAACCTCCGCCCAACTTAGCCCAGTTCTTACAGAATATTCCCTGCTAGCCATGGTCTTCCAATAACTTTTCATTTCCTACCAAGAATGCCTTTTGAGCATTTGCCAAGTTCACTAGCTAAAGAATTGTTTTGTAGAGTTAGGCTAGTTTCTGTGGACCAAGGTCTCCTTTGTACTTTCTAGACACGGATGCAAAGCTTGGTTGTGATTCCAAGCTCCCCAATCAAGTGTTTTGAAGAACAGTCTAGGCTTTGGCCAGGTTTTTTAGTGCCCACACAACCTTCTCTTGCCAGAAGAAATGATAGTTGCTCTAAGGTATGATCACCTTTCTCTAATTGTCTAAAAGGAAAATTGGTGTCGTGGAACCAGGTTGAGCTTAATGTACTATTGGTGCTACACAATAAATGCGTTGAAGTTTAGAGGCTGTGTCTGAATGACAAAGCTATTAGGGCAGTGGAAACTCTACGTGCCATTATGCTGTATTGTAGCAGAAATGCTGAGTTAGTGTGAGCCTAACACTTAACGATTCTGGTGGGAGATTTACACTATTCTTGGAGGTGAACCTTAAGTTATGACTGTTGAGAGGAAATTGTTTAAAGCTCAATGACTCAATGCTGAAATATTGAAAATAAGAATTTATGAGACATATTTTGAAAACATTTGTTTGAGGATAGGAAAAAGGAATCATGAGGAAGATGCCTGAAAATCATATAGTAATCACTAGGGAATGACATAAAGTAAAGAGATTATATGGAGAGATTCACGTGGGGGTCAGGAAAAAACCTGCAGGAATCTGGTGTCAACCAGGTAACTAGTCTTGTGGCTTTGGCTTTAGGTTTTTACCTTACCACTTACAAAGAATCAAGGTTTAGTTTATGAAATGTTTTGCACTCAAATGTACCCTGTAAATGAGACCATCGTGGTGTTCTGTACTCAAACGACCATGTAACTTATTCTAGTTCCAGCAGAGGACTCTGTCTTGGGCCATGGATTTCCATTGACATTTTTTTTCTACCAAGAAGGTCTGTGACTCTGTGCCATGTCCTCTATCTAAAGGTCTATTAAGTAATGTTAGGCAAGATTCTGTGTGCCAAGGTCTCCACTCTACTTCCTGGAACTAAAAGCAACAGTTGGCCATTCTTCTAGGCTCTTCAACTGAATAACTTACAAAAACAGTTCAGATTTTGACATAGGTTTCTTTGTGCCCAAACTATGTCCTTTACCAGGGGAAAGGCTTGGTGCTGTAAGGTATGGTCAACTTTCATAATTGTATCAAAGGAAAATTGCCAATGTGGAACCAGTTTGTGCTGAATATACTGTTATCATGACACTGGTTGGTGTCTTTGGCCCAATTTCTATCATAAATACTTTAAAGGCAGGATGGAATTAGAACCGTGCACTGAGACCTGCATACTTCCTCCTTCTAGAAGATGATAGCTTTATTTTGTACGTCAGGGTATCCACAAAGGTTTCAGGTAGCAGGGGTCACACATCATGTCTGTGGGGCTATGACTTCAGATAGGATATGTTACCAATTGGATGATCTTGACATTTTGGACCTGAGTTTAACTGCTTCTGTTTAGGTAGACCAGGTTTGGTTCAGATTTCTAGTCTTTTTTTATTTTTTCTTCTATAATGAAGGCTTTTTCTTTGAGTCAGGGCTCCAGGTATCATTTGTTCTCAGAAAACAGGCTTGGAACTTAGGGTACACCACCATTTCAGCCTATGTCAGAGAAAATCATAAAAATGCTCTTAGCTAATTTCTCAGATCTACTTCCTGGAAATAAGGGTCAGGATTGGACTGTAAAACCAAGAACAGCACCCTGGTTCTTACTGGAAATAGAGGACAGATACAAGGCTTTAGGTTTCTCAATAAGGCTAAAAATTACACAGGGATAGGCTTATCCTTTGGATTAAGTTCTCCTATCTACAAGTTTTCAGAGAGGATGGGCTTAGTGGTTTGGGTCCCATTCTTCCTTCTAATTTTTGTTTGAAAAAGACAGGCCTTGTGCCTTGAGCCTGTGCCACCAATCCATATCCTCACAAAGGAGGTTGATGTAGTGCTCCCTTTGTAGTGACAATCACACACAAATCAAGTAAACACCTGGTGGAATTACAATTAAGATCGAGGATTACCATGCACTAATCTGGTATCTACCAAGTGACCAGTCTCATAGTTGTGCCTGTAGGTTTATACTTAACTTCCTAGAATAAACCAGGCATCAGAGCATGAATCATATTGCAAACAAATTTACCTTATATATGAGATAGGCATGGTGTTGTGTTTTCAAACGTCCACCCAACTTACACCAGTTCCAGCAGAGGATTGCTTCCTGAGACATGGACTTTCAACCACATTTCTTTTCTTACCAAGAATGTCTTGTGACTGTTTTCCAAGTCCTTTACCTAAAGATTGTTATGTAAAGTTAGGGTAGTTTCTGTGGGCTACTGTCTCCACCCTACTTCCTACAAATATGAGCAATACTTGGTTGTGATTCCAAGCTCTCCAGTCAAGTTTTTAACAGAATAGCCCAGGTTTTGGCCAGGTTTCCTAGTGCCCACACTACCTTCTCTTGGCAGAAGAAATGATCGTTACTCTAAGGTATGGTCATCTTTCAATAATTGTCTAAAGGAAAATTGGTGATATGAATCCAGTTTTTTTTTAATGTACTGTTATGATGACACAGTGTTAGTACAATTGGCCCAATTACTATCATAAATGCTTTCAAAGGTGTACAGTCTTGGAGGCATGTGTGAAGTCCTTCATTCTTCCTCCTCCTAAGAAGTGACAGCATGATTCTATAAGTTCAGGTGTCCACAAGTATTTCAAGTAACAAGGGCCATGCTGGATATTTGTGGGCCTAAGTCTTGAGATTGGACAGTATTACCAATTGGATGCTCTTGACATTGTGGGCCTTGGCATTAATGATGTCTTTTTAGGAGGCCCAGGCTTGGTTCTGATTTAAAGTCTCTGTTTTATGTTTTCTTTCCTAAAGAAGGAAATTGTTTTGAGACAAAGACTTCAGGCAATATTTTTTCACAGAGAACAGGATTGGAACTGTGTGCTTATATCACACTTTCAGCCTATTTTGGAGAAACTCAAAAGAAATACTCTGGGAAAATTTCTTGAATCTACTTTCTGGAATTAGATGTGGGGATTGTAACTTCAATAAGGACAGCACACTGGATCTCAATAGCAATGCAGGTAGGAGACAAGGTCCTAGGTTTCAAGATAAGACTCAAATTACATGAGGCAGACTTGCCCTGTGGTTTAAAATATCCTCTCTACTAGTTTTCAGAGAGATAGGCTTTGTTTTGTGCCTTGATTCCCAGTCTCTCCTGTATTTTTTGTTAGGAAAAGACAGGCCTTGTGCCTTTGGCCCATGTCACCAATCCACATCCTCACAAGGGAAGTTGTTATAGTGCTTTCTTTGAAGTGATGAATGCATATCAGTGAGAAAATTCACAACAACACTCATTATAGTATGAGTGGAAGAGAAGGTGGCCAAGACAGACTTAGTACTGACCTCCAATCGAATGTCATGTCCACATTGCAAAACTTATGTAAGGTCAACGGTATATGCGGGCAGTCATTGATCTTTAATTGCCTCAACTTTGGTCTGTTTGTCAGGAAAAATGTCCATGTCAGTGGAGGCACCATTTGCACTTTGGCAGCATTGATAATTGAACCTGAATGTGCTTAGAGGCAGTGACTGGATAGTGTTGCAATCAACAGCCGCCACTTTTCTGTATTGTAGAAAAATGCTGAGTCATCATGTAGATACCACTTGATGGTGAAAGAAAGGCTGCCTCAGAATTTCTCTATGCCAAATCTCAGACTACAAATTCTGAGAGGGACTGGCATAACCTCCCATAAAAGAAAATTGAGATATTGACATTGAGGCTGTTCCATCAAAATGTTCTGAAGAGGCTTATTTAAGCCTAGTAGAGGATAACAAGGTAGAATTTGCCTGGAAATTTTGTACCAAGAAGTAGGGAATCTTGCGATATGAGACTTTCCCGTATGTTCAGGTGGCCTGAAGTCAATGCACAAAAATCACGTGAAATTGGGGTGATGGTGTGGCACTCACTTTTGTGCCACCCTTCTACATTCCTTGGTAAAAATCACAAAAGCACTGAGAAAATAAGATTACCTGTATAACATAGCCACCTAACAGCCCTTCGATCAAAAAGTCATGTGGGCATGAGAATACTTGCTTGAGGATAGCAGCATAAACTAAAACCTAGTTGTCCTTAGGTAACTGTCCTAAGGTTTCATATCTAGGAAGGCAACCTGCTTGTATACAATGGGAGTTGCATTCACACATTAACCAAGTTGAAATTTAGAGGCTAAGTCTGCATGATGAAGCTATCTTATAGAGGTGGAAACTCCAAGAGCCATTATGCTGTACTGTAGCAGAAATGCTGAGTCATTGTGATAATAACCCTTAATGGTTCTGGTGGGAGATCCACACTAGTCTTGAAGGTGAACCCTAGGCTACAACTGTTGAGAAGAAATTGCTTAAAGGCCAATGACTTGATGTAGAAATAATGATAATAATAGTCTATGAGAAGTTTTTGAAAACACTAATTTGAAAATGGATGGAGAGAAAGAGGTGAAAGTCACCTGAAAATCACATAGTAATCATCAGGGAATGACATGGAGATCAAGTGAATACCTGGAGGGATTCATATGGGGATTAAGAAAGACCCTGCAGGACTCTGGTGTATACCAGGTGACTAGCCTTATTGTTGTGGCTTTAGGTTTTTACCTTACCTCTTACAATGAATCCAACTTTACATTGTGAAATATTTTGCACTCAAGTGTTCCCTGTAAATGAGACCAGCATGGTGTTGCGTATTCAATTGTATATGCAACTTAGCCTAGTTCTGACAGCAGACTGGGTCCTAGGCCATAGACTTCCATCGACATTATTTCTTTCCAAGAAGGTCTTGTGATGGTTTGCCATGTCTCCTATCTAAAGATCCATTAAGTAAAGTTAGCCTAGATTCTGTGGTCCAAGATCTGCACTCTACTTCCTGGAAACAAAAGCAATGCCTGGCTGTGCTTCCAGGCTCTCCCATCGCATAACTTACAAAACAGTTTAGGTTTTGAAACAGGTTTCTTAGTTCCCAAACTATGTTTTATTACCAGAAGAAAGCCTTGGTGCTATAAGGTATGGTCACTTTTCAATAAGTGTCTAAAGAAAAATTTTGTGATGTGGAACCCGTTTGTGCTGAAAGTACTGCTATGATGACATAGGTTAGTGTCTTCGGCCCATTTTCTATTGTAAATACTTTAAAAAGAGGACAGACTTGGAACCATGCACAGAGTCCTCCAATCTTTCATCTTCAAGGACATGACCGCTTGATTCTGTAGGCCAAGGTGTCCACATTTTTTCTGGTAGCAGAGGCCAGGCCAGAATATTTGTGAGCCTAAGTCTTCAGAGTGGATATTATGAATATTGGGTGATACTGATGTTGTGGTCCTGAGTTTAACTGCTTCCTTTTAGGTGGTCAAGCCTTGGTCCAGATTTCCACATTCTCCATTATATTTTTCCTCCATAAAACTGGCTTTTGCTTTGAGCCAAGGCTGCAGGCAACATTTGTTCACAGAAAACAGACTTGGTACTTGGGCTTTCTCTATGTTGGAGAAAGTCGGAAGAAATGCTGCAGGCTATTTTCTCAGATCTACTTTCTTGAAATAGGAGGAGGTATTGGAACTTTAAAAGCAAGGTCTAATAGGAAATAGAGGTGGGAAACAAGGTGTTGATTTCTGGAAAAGACTCAAATTATATGAAGACTAGGTTGCTCATTGGATTAAGTTCTCCTATCTACTAGTTTTCTGAGAGGACAGGCTTAGTGCTTTGGGTCCCAGTCTCCCTTATAAGTTTTGTTTGAAAAAGATAGGCCTTGTGTCTTGGTCTTGTGCCACCAATCAATATCCTCACAAGGGAGGATGATGCAGTGATCCCTTTGTAGAGACAATCATGCAGAGATCAAGTAAACACATCATGAAATTCACATGGGATCAAGGAATACCCAGCACTAATCTGGTATCTACCAAGTGACCCATCTTGTTGTGGCTGTAATTTCACCTTACTTTGTAGAATAAACCATGTTGCAGAGCACAAATCGTATTGCAACAAGTATACCTCATGTATGAAACTGGCATGGTGTGTTTTCAAACAGCCACCCAACTTACTCCAGTTCCAGCAGAGAATTGCTTCCTAGATCATTGACTTCCAATGACTTTTCTTTTTCTACCAAGAATGTCTCATCACTTTTTACCAAGTCCTCCACCTAAAGTGTCATTATGTAAAGTTAGGCTAGATTCTATGGGCCAAGATCTCTACTCTACTTCCTAGTAATCAATACATGTTTGTGATTTTAAATTCCCCAGTTGAGTGTTTTAAAGAACAGTCCAGGCTTTGGCCAGGCTTCTTAGTGCCCATACTACCTTTTCTTTGCAGAAGAAAGGCTTGGTGCTACAAGGTATGATCACCTATCAATAATTGTCTAAAAGGATAATTGGAGACATGGGACCAGTTTGTGCTCAATGTATTGTTATGATGACACAGGATTAGTGCCCAATTTCTATTGTAAATACTTTCAAGGCAGAATAATTTAGGAGGTGTGCAGCAAGTCCTCAATTCTTCCTCATCCTAGGAGACGACAGCTTGGTTCTATAGACAGAGGTGTGCACAAGAGTTTCAGGTAACAAGGGCCAGGCTGGAAGTTTGTGGACCTAGTTCCTGAGACTGCACATTGTTACCAATTGGATGGTCATGACTTGTGGGCCTGGGCTTTAAATATGTCCTTGTAGGATGTCCAGGCTTGGTTCAGAGTTCCACAGTCTCTGTTTCATTTTTTTTTCTTTTTGAACAGAAGGCTTTTGCTTTGAGACAAAGACTTCAGGCCACATTTGTTGACAGAGAACAGGCTTAGAAATATGGGCTTATGCCACTTTTCAGTCTATGTCAGAGAAAGTCCGAAGAAATGCTCTGCGAAAATTTCTCAATCTGCATTTTAGAAAGGAAGGTAGGGATTATAATTGCAACCGGGGACAGCACACTGGATCCCAATAGGAAATGAAGCAAGAGACAAGGTCCTAGGTGTTGAGAAAAGACTCAGATTACATGAGGACAGACTTGATCTCAGAGTTAAGTTATCCTATCTACTAGTGTTCAGAGTGGATAGGCTTAGTTCCTTGCTTCCCAGTCTTCCTTCTACTTTTTTTTTTTTAAGGGAAAGAGAGGTCTTGTACATAGGGCTCATGTCACCAATCCACATTCTCACAAGGGAAGTCAATGCAGTGCTTTCTTTGAAGTGACAAGTACATATAATCTAGAAAATTTACATCAACATTGAGAAATTATTAGTATACATGGAACCGAATTTGGCCAAGACAGACATACTGACCTCAAAATGAATGTCAAGTCCACATTACAAATCTTATGTAAGGTCAATGGTATATGTGGGCAGTAAATAATCTTTAATTCGCCTTTCATTTTGACTGTTGACAGGTAAATTGCCTATCTCAGTGAAGGAAGAAAGTTGTAGATTAGCTGCGTTGATAATTGAGCCTGAATGTGCTGTGAGGCAGAGAATGGATAGCCATTGAAACAATAGCTGACATATTGCTGTATTATAGAAAAAATGCTGAGCCATTGTAAGGATACCTCTTCTTTGCAAAAAGAAAGGCTGCTTAAGAATTTCTATATATCAAAAAAGACTAAAAATCTGTGAGGAAGACTGGCTAATACAATATGGAGAAAAAGCTGAGAAACTGACGTTGAGGTAGTTTCTTCAACATGTACTTAAAAGGTTTGTATTATCTGGCAGAGTAATAAGGTGAAGTCGCCTAGAAATCTTGTATCAAGAATTAGGAAATCTTGCAATACTCATGAGGCTTTCCCGGGGGATTCAGGTGACTAGGAAGAGACTGGCCTGAAGGTAACACACGAAAATCACATGAAATTAGGGTGATGGTGAGGCACTCACTTTTGTGTTATCCTTCACATTCCTTGGTAAAATTTGCATAACACTCAGAAAATAAGATTACCTGTGTAATACAGCCACCTAAGAGCTCTTAAACTGAAAGATCATGTCTGCATGAGAAGACTTGCTTGAGGACAGCTACATAGGCTAACACACACTTGTCTTAAAAAAACCACCCTGAGGTTTCCTCTATGGTCACACTCCTGGCTAAATACAATGAAAACAGCAGTCACACATTAACCATGTTGAAATTTAGAGGCAGAGTCTGAATGATGATGCCACCTTATTCCGATGAAAACCCTAAGTGCCATTATGCTGTATTGTAGCAGAAATGCAGACTCATCGTGAGCATAACCCTTAACAGTTTTGGTGGGAGATCTAAGCTTTTCTTGGAGGTGAAACTTAGGCTACCTGTCAAGAAGAAATTGCTTAAAGGCCAAGGAATCAATGTTGAATATTGAAAATAAGAGTTTATGAGACGCGTTTTGAAAACAATTGTTTGTAATTAAGGGAAGAGGAGTTAGGTGGAAGTCACCTGAAAATCACATTGTAATCACCAGGGAATTACATAGAGGTCAAGGCAACACCTAGAGGGATTAATGTGAGGATCAAGGAAGACCCGGCAGGAATCTGGTGTCTACCAGGTGACAAGTCTTGTTGCTGTGGCTGTAGGTTTTTACCTTATCACTTACAATGTGTCAGGCTTCAATTTGTGAAGTGCTTTGCACTTGAGTGTACCCTGTACATGAGACTGGTGCTGTGTTGTGTATTCTAATGTCTATACAACTTACCATACTTTTTGCAGATGGCTGGGTCATGAACATGGACTTCCATTGATATTTTTTCCTACCAAGAAGGTCTTGTGACCGTGTGCCACATCCTCTATCTAAAGATCCATTAGGTAAATTATGCTGTATTCTGTGTGCCACTCTACTTCCTGGAAATTAAAGCAATGCTATGCCATGCTTCTAGGCTCTTCATTTGAGTGATTTACAAAACAGTTCAGGCTTTGATCAAGGTTTCTTTGTGCCCAAACTATGTTCTATTACTAGGGGAAAGGGTTGGTGCTGTAAGATATTGCCAACTTTCAATAATTATCTACAATGAAAAGTAGAGATGTGGAACCAGTAAGTGCTGTATGTACTGTTATGATGACACAGGTTTGTGTCTCTGGCCCAACTTTTATCGGAAATACTTTAAAGAGTGGCTAGTCTTGGAACCGTGCATCTAGTCATGCTTCTTCTTCTGTCTAGGAGATGACAGCTTGTTTCTGTAGGTTGAGGTGTCCACAACAGTTTCTGGTAGCAAGGACCAGGCTGGATGAGTATGGGCCTAGGTCTTCAGGTTGGATATTGTTACCAATTGAATGATCTTGATGTTGTGGTTCTGAGTTTAACTGCTTCTGTTTAGGTGGGCCAGGCTTGGTTCAGATTTCCACAGTCTCTATTTCCTGGTTCCTAATCAGAAAGAGAGACAGAAGACAACGTCCTATTTTTCTAGGTAAGACCCAAATTACATGAGGACAGGCTTGCTCCTTGGATTAAGTTCTCCTATCTGCTCATTTTCAGAGAGGATGGACTTAGTTTGTTTGGTCCCTGTCTCCCTTCTACTTTTTGTTAGAAAAGTCAGCCCTTGTGCCTGCAGCCCATGTCACCAGTCCATATGCTCAATAGGGAAGATAATGCTGTGATCCATTTGTAGTGACAGGTGCATTACACTGAGAAAATTCACATCAACACTGAGAAGTCATTATTCCACATAGAACACATAGGGAGCAGAGATAGTCTCCTCCTCAAACAAGTGCCCCCACAAACACATGGCAATTTCCCTGACAAACAGACAAAACTAGAGGCAAATGAAAGATCACTGACTTACCGCATATACCTTTGAGGTCAAATTAGATTTGTAATGTGGACATGACATTTGATCGGAGGATAGTTAGAAGGTTGTTCCCACACATTCTGCTCCATGTAGACGGATAACTTCACAGTGTTGTTGTGAATTTTCTCAGTGATATACACACTGCTCACTACAAAGGGAGCATTACATCATCCTCCTTTGTGAGGATATATATAGGTAATACAGGCTCAAGGCTTAAGGCCTGCCTTTTTTTTTTTTTAAACAAAAACTAGAAGGGAGGCTTGAACCCAAAGAACTAAGCCTGCTCTCTCTGGAAACTAGTAGATAGGAGAACTTTATCCCAAGGGCAAGCCTGTCCTCTTGTAATTTGAGTTTTATCTAGAAATCAAGGACCTTCTCTCTGGCCTCTATTTTCTGTGAGGAACCAGGGTCCTGACATTGGTTTTGCACTTCCAATCCCTACCTTTATTTCCAGGAAGTAGATCTGAGACATTAGCCTACAGCATTTCTTCCTACTTGTTCCGACAGATTGAAATGGTGGCATAGTTCAAATTCCTAGCCTGATTTCTGTGAACAAATGTTGCCTGGAGCCCAGCCTCAAAGCAAAAGGCTTCTTTATGGAAAAAAATAAAATGAAGACTGGAAAAAAATAAAATAAAAATCTGAACCCAGTCAGGACCACCTAGAAAGAAGTAGTTATACTCAGGGACACAATGTCAAGTTCATCCAATAGGTATCAATATCTAATCTGAAGACCTAGGCCCTCTAGCATCTAGCTGGCCCCTGCTACCTGAAACTATTGTCAACACATTGGATACAGAATCAAGCTGTCATCTGCTTGGAGAGGAAGAATGAAGGGCACAGTGCATGGTTAAAAGAATGCCCTTCTTGTAAAGTATTTTTGATAGAAATTGGGCTGAAGCAGCCAACCTGTGTCATCATAACAGTAAATTCAGCTCAGACAGGTTCCACATCACCAATTATCCTTTTATACATTTGTTGAAAGGTGATCATACCTTACAGCACCGAGCCTTTCTCCTGGTAATATGAAAATAGAACATAGTTTGGGCACTAAGAAACCTGGATCATAATCTAAAGTGTTTTGTATATTAATTGATTGGAGAGCCTGGAAGCACAGACAAACATTGCTTTTATTACCAGGAGGTAGAGTGCAGACGTTGGCAACTGAATACAACCTGTCTTTACATAGCGGATCTTTAGATAGAAGATGTAGCACACAGTCACAAGAACATTTTGATAGGAAAAAATGTCCATGGAAGTCCATGCCCCAGGACCCAGGACTCTGCTGGAACAAGTGTAAGTTGTGTGGACATTTGAATACACAACACCATGCTGGTCTTATTTATAGGATACACTTGAGTGAAAATATTTCACAAACTGAAGCCTGATTCATTGCATGAAGTAAGGTGAAAACCTACAGACACAGCAAAAAGACTCATCACCTGGTAGACAACAGATACCTGTATGGTCTTCCTTGATCCCCACACGAATCCCTCCAGGTATTCATTTGAGCTCCATGTAATACCCTGGTGATGACTATATGATTTTCTGGTGAATTCCACCTTATTTCTTTTCCCCTATCCTCAAACAAGTATTTTTAAAGTGCATCTCATAAACTCTTATGCCGGAGCCAGCCGGCTAAAGTCAAACAGCACCTAAAAGAGGGGGTGAAGCCTAAGGAAAAAAGAAGAAGACAGGAAAGCGCTTAGGGAGGGCAAACAGTCAATGCTGCAGCCTTGAGTTTATTTAGCATAGCCCTTATATTTCTTATTGAACACAATAGCAAGCACAGAGGACATTACCATTAGGAATTGGCTTGGCATTTACATAATTTCCTATACATCCTTCCTTCAGGGTGCAAACATCCTAGCTATTTGTAAAACATTCCACTATCTTAATAAGGATTACTTTAGGAGGCATACCTCTCCTTCAGGGTCAGTAATGTTTAACTCAAAGCCCTGCTTCCTTGAACCATTGTTTAAGCAGTCTCAGTAACTGCTTTATGGCTATAAGCTACGTGACTTCTTTAGTGTCACAAAATGGCTCCCGACACTCTTATTTTCAATATTTCAGCATTGAGCCCTTGGCTTTTAATCAATTTCTTTTCGACAGTAGTAGCCTAAGGTTTACCTTCAAGAATAGCACGGATCTTCCACCAGCACCAGTAAGGGTTATGCTTACAATGAGTCTGCATTTCTGCTCTTATATTATCATCATGGTGCTGAGAGTTTCCATTGCTCTTGGTATCTTCATTCAGACTCAGCCTCTATATTTCAAAGCAGTTAATGTGTGACCTCAGCTCCCATTGTATACAAGCAGGCTGTGTGACCATAGACAAAACCTCAGGGCAGTTACCTAAGACAAGTGTGTATTAGCCTATGCCATTGTCCTTAAGCAGGTCTTCTCATGCAGACATGACCTTTCAGATTGAAGGGTTGTTAGTTGGCCTTGTTACACAGGTAATCTTATTTTCTTAGTGCTTATGTAAATTTTATTAAGGAATGTAGAAGGGTAACACAATAGCAAGTGCCTCATTATCACTTGAATTTCACGTGATTTTCGTGTGTCGCCTTCTGGCCAGGCTCTTCCTTGTCATAGGAATCCCACGAAAAATCTTCATGAGTATCATGAGATTCCCTACTTCAAGGTATGAGATTTCCAGGCATTGTTCACTTCATTACCTCTGCTAGGCTAAAATAATCCTCTTCAGAACATTTTGTTAGAACAGCCTCAGTGGATTGGTCAATATCTCAGTTTTTTTTTTCTTGGTGGTTAAGTCAGTCTTCTCAGGTTTTCGAGTCTGAGGTATATTATAGAGAATTTCTGAGGCAGCCTTCTTTTTATGCGATCAGGTGGTATCCTCAGAATGACTCAGCATTTTTCCTACAATACAGAAAAATGGTGGCTGTTGTTTCCATTACTACGGTCGCTGCCTCACAGCACACTTATGCTCAATTATCAATGCCGCCAATGTGAGACTATTGCCTCCACAAACACAAGGCAGTTTTCCTGAGAAAAAGACAAAAGTAGAAGTGAATTAACGATCATTGACTGCCTGTATGCACCGTCTAGTTCAAATTAGATTTGTTATGTGGACACGATGTTACGATATTCGATTGGAGGACAATTAGAAGGTTGTCTTGGCCACCTCTGCTCCACGTAGACTAATGACTTCTCAAAGTTGATGTCACTGCAAAGGGAGCATTACATCATCCTTCTTATTGAAAATGTGGATTGGTGACATGGTACCAAGGCACAAGGTCAAAGCAATAAGCCTGCCCTCTCTGAAAACAAGTAGATAGAAAAACTTAATTCAAAGAGAAAACCTGTCCTCATGTAATTTGAGCCTTCTCTAGAAACCTAGGACGTTCTTAAGCAGCCGTTCTTTTTGCAATGAATAGGTATCCTCACAGTGAGTCAGTATTTTCCCTACAATAAAGCAATATAGTAGGTATGGTTTCAACTGCTATCCATTCGCTGCCTCACAGCACACTCAGGATTAACTATGAATGCAACCAATGTGTGACTTCTGCCTCTATTGACATAGGCAGTATACCTGACTAACAGAAAAAGTGCAGGTGAATTAAAGATTATTGACTGCCCGCATATAGAGTTGACCTCACATAATATTTGGAATGTGGATATAACATTTGATTGTAGGTCAGTATGAAATCTGTTTCGCCCACTTCCTGTTCCACACATACTCATGATTTCTCAGTGTTGATATGATTTTCTCAGTGATATGCAATCGTCACTTCATGAAAGCCCTTTGTGACGATGTGAATTGGTGACATGGGCCCAAGGCACAAGACCTGTCTTTTTCTAACAAAAAGTATAAGAAAGTCTGGGAACCAAGGCACTAAGCCTATTTTCTGAAAACTAGTCGATAGGATATCCTAAAACACAGGGCAAATCTATCTTCATGTAATTTGAGTCTCATCTCAAAACCTAGGAGTTTGTCTCCTACCTCCATTTCCTATTGAGATACAGTGTGTTGTTTTTGGTTGCAGTTACCATCCCTAACTCTTTTCCCAAAAAGTTTGAGAAATTTGCTGAGAGCATTTCTTAAAATAGACTGAAAGAATGATTTAAGCCCACAGTCCCAAGCTTGTTCTTTGTGAAAAAAATGTTGCCTAAAGTCCTCGTCTCAAAGCAGAAACTTACTTTAGGGAAGAAAAAATAAAATGGAGACTGGAAATCTGAACCAAACCCGAGCCTCCTGAAAGGACATAGTTAAACCCCAGGCATACAATGTCAAGAGCATTCAATTGGTAACAAAGTCTATTCTCAAGACTTATCGCATAAACATCCAGGATGGCCCTTGTTACCTGAAACTCTTGTGGACATCTTGGCCTATAGAACCAAGCTGTCAACTCCAGTGAGGAGGAAGAATGCAGGACTCGGTGCACTCCTTTAAGTCTGTACTCTCTTGAAAGCATTCACTGTAGAAAATAGGCTGATGGCACCAACCCTCTGTCAACATAACAGTACATTTAGCACAAACTGTCCCATGTCACCAATTTTTTTTAGACAATTATTCAAAGGTTTTCATACCTTGTAGCACCAAGCCTTTCTTTTTGTAGGAGAAGGTAGTGTGGGCACCAAGAAACCTGGCCAGAGCCTTGACTGTCCTTTAAAAATCTTGATGGAGATATTGGAATCACAACCAAGTATTGCTCCTATTTCTAGGAAGTAGAGTAGAGATTGTAGTACACAGAATCTATTCCTAACTTTACTTAACGAATCTTTAGGTAGATAACTTGGCAAACGATCACAAGACATTCTAGGTAGGGAAAGAAAAACATTTACAATAGAAATTGGGTCGATGACACCAACCCTGTGTCATCATAACAGTACATTCAGCACAAACTGGTTCCATGACACCAATTTTCCTTTTAGAAAATTATTGAAAGTTTACCATACCTTGCAGTGCCAAGTCTTTCTTCTTGTAAGAGAAGGTAGCGTGGGCATTAAAAAACCTGGCAAAACTCTGGTCTGTTCTTTCAGAAAAGCTTGATTGGGGAGCTTAGAAACACAAACAAGTATTGTTCCTATTTCTAGTAAGTAGAGTGGAGACCATGGCCCACAGAATCTAGCCTAACATTACATAACAAATCTTTAGGTAGCGGTCTTGGCAAATGGTCACAAGACATTCTTGGGAGGAAAAGTAAAATCGTTGGAAGTCCATGACCTAAAATGCCATCCTCTGCTGGAACTGGAGTCGTTGGGTGGACGTTTGAAAACATAACTCTACTCCAATCTCACATAAGATAAACTCCATTGCAATACGATTTATGCTCTGAAGCCTGATTCATTTTACAAAGTAAAAGGAAAACATACGGCCACAGCAACAAGACTGTTCACTTGGTAGATATCAGATTAATGCGGGGTATTCTTTGATCTCCATGTGAATTCCACCAGGTGTTTACCTGATCTCCACATGATTCCCCAGTGATTTCTAAGTGATTTTCAAGGTATTTCCACCTTATTCCTTTTCCCCTAATTTCAAACAAATGTTTTCAAAACTCATTCCATAAATTCTTGTTTTCAATATTCAACGTGGAATCATTGGCCTTTCAGCAATTCTCTGTCAACAGTAGTGGCCAATGATCCCCATAAAAGTATATTGTGGGAATCCCACATGAAGCTGTTCAGATTTGTACTCACAATGATTCAGCATTTTTGCTATAATACAGAAAAAATGGCGCTTGTAGTTTATACCACTCTAAAGCAGCTTCATAAAAGCAGAGTCAGCCTTCAAATATCAACACACTTAATGTTCGACAACAGTTTCCATTGCGTTCAATCAGGTCGACTGAACACAGTGAAACCTAAGGCTAGTTATCTGTCAACAATTGTCTGTTAACCTACGCCGCCGCCCTCAAGCGAACCTTCTCCTGCAGACATGACCTTTCGATTGAAGGGCTATTAGGTTGGTATGTTCCACAGACACTATCATTTCCTCAGTGGTTATCTATTTTCTACCAAGGATTGGAGAAAGGCATCTCAAAAGAGAGCACCACTGCATCTACTCAATATCATGTTGCTCTCTGTAGCCCTCAGGCCTGTCTCTTAGCAGTCATGTGAATCCTGAAGGGAAGCCTCATCAGTATTGCTGGATTCCTTAGTTCTTGCTACGAGATATCAAGGTGACTTCCACCTCACTTTACCCTGCTAGCCTAAAATCAGCCTCTTCAGAGCAAATTGATGGAACAGCCTCAACATCAATATCTCAGTTTTCTTTCCTTATTGGTTAAGCCAGTCCCACTCAGGATTTGTAGTCTGAAATTGGTATAGAGAAATTCTGAGGCAGCTGTTCTTTCCACCCTTAAGTGGTATTCTCAAATGACTCAGCATTTTTCCTACAATGCAGAAACATGACGGCTATTGTTTCCATCACTATCCAGTCACAGCCTTACAGCACACTCAGGCTCAATTATCAGTGTTGCTGATGTATGACTGTGGCCTCCATGAGCATGAGACAGTTTTCTTGACAGAGAAAACTAGAGGCAAATTAAAGATCATTGATTGCCCACATATACCACTGATTTCAAATTAGGTTGGCAATGTGGACAGGACATTCAATTGGAGGACAGTTAGGAGGCTATCTCGGCCACCTTCTGCTCCACATAGATAATGACTTCTCACAGTTGATGTGAATTTTCTCAGAGATATATACTTTTCCCTACAAAGGGAGCATGATATCAACGTTCCTTGTG
Source organism: Eonycteris spelaea (assembly GCA_003508835.1). Classification (NCBI taxonomy): domain Eukaryota; kingdom Metazoa; phylum Chordata; class Mammalia; order Chiroptera; family Pteropodidae; genus Eonycteris; species Eonycteris spelaea. Next base: position 554,958 of record PUFA01000391.1, read on the forward strand.
AGAATATGGATTGGTGACATTGGCCCAAAGCACAATGCCTGTGTTTTCCTAACAAAAAGTAGAAGTAAGACTGGGAATGAAGGTACTAAGACTATCTTCTATGAAAACTAATAGATTGGATAACTTAACCCAGAGGGTATGTCTGTCCTCATGTAATTTTTCTTATCTTGAAACCTAGGACCTTGTCTCATGTCTACATTTTTTGTGGGATCCAGTGTGCTGTCTTTGGTTGCAGTTACTTTCCCTATCTTTATTTCCAGAAAGTAGATTTGAGAAATTAGCCCATAGAATTTAGTATGACTTTCTCTGACACAGACTGAAAGGGTGGCATAATACCACAGTTCCAAGCCTGTTCTTTGTGAACAAATGTTACCTAAAGTCCTTGTCTCAAATAAAAAGCTTCTTTAGAAAAGAAAAAATAAAATGAAGACTGTAGTAATCTGAACCAAGCCTGGACCTCCTAAAAGGAAATAGTTAAAGCCCAGGCCCACAACATCAGGACCATTCAATTTGTAGCAATGTCCAATCTGAAGACCTAGGCACACAAACATCCAACCTTGCTCTGGTTACCTGAAATTGTTGTGGACAACTTCACCTATAGAACCAAGCTGTCATCCCCTTGGAGGAGGAGGCATGGAGGACTTGGTGCACGCCTCCAAGACTTTACTCGCTTTAAAGCATTTATAATAGAAATTGGGCTGATGGCACCAACCCTATGTCATCATAACAGTACATTCAGCACAACCTGGTTCCACGACACCAATTTCCCTTTTAGACAAGGAAGGTGACCATACCTTGGAGTAACTATCCTTTCTTCTGGTAAGAGAAGGTAGCGTGGGCACTAAGAAACCTGGCCAAAAACTGAGCTGTTCTTTACAAACCTGATTGGGGAGCTTGGAATCACAACCATGTAATGCTCCTATTTCTAGAAAGTAAAGTGAAGATCGTGGCCCACAAACTCTAGCTTAATGTTACATAAAGAATGTTTCAGTAAACTTTTTGGCAAATGGTCACAAGACATTCTTGGTTGGAAGAGAAAAGTCGTTGGAAGTCCATGGCCTAGGAGGCAATCCTTTGCTGGAACTGGGGTAAGTTGGGTGGATGTAGAAAACACAACATCATGCCAATCTCATATATAAAATAAACTCGTTTGCAATATGATTCATGCTCTGAAGCTTGGTTCATTCTACAAAGTAAAGTAAAAACCTAAGGCCTCAGCAACAAGATTGGTCACTTGGTAGATGCCAAATTAGTGTGGGTATTCCTTGATCCCCATGTGAATCCACCAGGTGTTTACTTGAGCTCTGATTCCCTAGTGATATCTAAGTGATTTTCAGGTGATTTCTTTCTTATTCCCTCTTCCCTGATTTTAAACAACTGTTTTCAAAACTGGTCTCATAAACTCTTATTTTTAATGTATATTGTTGAGTTATTGGCCTTTCAGCAATTCTCTGTCGACAGTAGTGCCTAGGGATCTGCATAAAAAAATATTGCTTAAGTCCTGCATGAAGCCGTTTAGAACTGTACTCACAATGATTCAGCATTTTTGCTATAATACAGAAAAGTGGTGCTTATAGTTATACCGCACTAAAGCAGCTTTGTAAAGCAGAGTCGGCCTCTAAATATCAATTCAGTTAATGTTCGACAGCAGCTTCCATTGCCCTCAAACAGGTTACCTGACCACAGATGTAACCTAAGGCCAGTTATCTAACAAATATTGTCTGTTAACCTATGTCGCCCTCCTCAAGGGAACAATGTCCTTTTGACATGACCTTTCGATTGAAGGACCATTAGGTGGCTATGTTACACAGACACTGCCATTATCTCAGTGGTATTCTAAACTTAACCAAGGAATGGAAAAGGGTAACTCAAAAGTGAGTGTCACACCATAAACCATATATCACATGATTCCCTGTGATGCCCTCAGGCCTGTCTCTTGACAGTCACATGAATCCCATGGGAAAGCCTCATGAGTAGCCCAAGATTTCCTAATTCTTGGCATGAGATTTCCAGGCGACTTCTACCTCATTACCTCTGCTAGGCTAATACAAGCCTTTTCAGAATACATTGGATAAACTACCTCAATTTCTCTATCTCAACTTTAAGTTAAGCCAGTCTCTCACGGATTTTTAGTCTGCATATTGATATAGAAAATTCATAAGCAGTTGTTCTTTTTGCATTGAAGAGGTATCCTCACAGTGACTCAGCATTTTTCCTACAATAAAGCACTTAGGCAGCTATGGTTTAAACTGCTATCCATTCGCTGCCTCACAGCACACTCAGGCTCAATTATGAATGCAGCCAATGTGTGACTTCTGCCTCCACTGACATAGGCAGTTTTCTTGACAAGCAGACAAAAGTAGAGGCAAATTAAAGATCATTGACTTTCCCCATAAATTGTTTGCCTCACATAAGAGATGTAATGTGGACATGACTTTCAGTTGGAGATCAGTGTAAGTTCTGACTCAGCTACATTCTGTTCCACCCATAATAATGATTTCTCAGTGTTGATGTGAATTTTTTCAGTGCTATCCACTCGTCACTTCAAAAAAAGCACTACATCATTTTCCCCTGTGAGGATGGGTATTGGTGACATGGGCTCAAGGCACAAGCCCTACCTTTTCCTAACAAAAAGTAGAAGGGAGACTGGGAACCAAAGTACTAAGCATATCCTCTCTGAAAACTAGTAGATAGGATAATTTAAACCTCAAAGCAAATTTGTCCTCACATAGTTTGAGTCTTATCTTGAAACCTAGGACCCTATCTCCTGCCTGCCTTTCTTATCGGGATCCAGTGTGCTGTCCTTGGCTGCAGTTACAATACTTACCTCTACTTCCAACGAGAAGATTTGAAAAATTAGCCCAGATTATTTCTTACGACTTTCTCTGACATAGAATGAAAGAGTAGCATAAGCCCACAGTTCCAAACCTGTTCTCTGTGAACAAATGTTGCCAGAAGTATTTGTCTCAAAGCAAATGCATTCTTTAGGGGAGAAAAAATAAAATGGAGACTGCTGAATTCTGAACCAAGCCTGGACCTCCTAAACGGACATAGATAAACCCCAGGCCCACAACATCAAGACCATTTACTTGGCAACAATGTCCAGTCTTAAGATATAGGCCCACAAACATCCAGCACAGCCCTTGTTACTTGAAACTCTTGTGCACACCTGGGCCTTTAGAACCAAACTGCCCTCTCCTAGGAGGAGAAAGAATGGTGGACTTGGCGCACACTTCTAAGGCGTTGTCCGTTAAAAGCATTTGCAATAGAAATTGGGCTGATGGCACCAAACCTATGTCATCATAATAGTACATTCAGCAAAACCTGGTCCCACATAACCAATTTTCCTTTAAAACAATTATGAAAGGTGACCATAGCTTGTAGTACCAAGCTTTTCCTCTGTCAAGAGAAGGTAGTGTGGGCACTAAGAAATCTGGCCACAGCCTGAACTGTTCTTTAAAAAACTGGATTGAGAAGCTTGGAATCACAACAATGTATTGCTCTTATTTCTAGGAAGTAGAGTGGAGACAGTGGCCCACAGAATCTATTCCTAATTTTATATAACAAATATTTAGGTAGATGACTTGGCAAATGGTCACAAGACATTCTTGGTAGAAAGAGAAAAGTCGTTCAAAGCCCATGATCTAGGAAGCAGTCCTCTGCTGGAACTTGGGTAAGTTGGGTGGGCGTTTGAAAACACAGCACCACACTAATCTCATATATACAGTAAACTCGATTGCAATATGATTTACGCTCTGAAGCCTCTTTCATTCTATGATGTAAAGTGAAAACCTATGGCCACGGAAACAAGACTGATACCAGATTAGTGCAGGGTATTCCTTGATTACCATGTGAATTTCACCAGGTGTTTACTTGTACTTCGCGTGATTCCCTAGTGATTTCTAAGTGATTTTCTGGTGATTTCCACCTTATTACTCTTCCCCTATTTTCAAACAAGTTATTTCAAAGCTCGTCTCATAAACTCTTACTTTCAATATATATCATTGAGTCATTGGCTTTAAAGTAAATCCCTGTCAACAGTAGTGGATAAATTTTTGCATAAAAGAATAGTGCGGGAGTCCCACATGAAGAGTTGTACTCACAATGATTTAATATTTTTGGTATAATACAGTAAAAATGACGCTTACACTTTACATTGCTCTAAAGTAGCTACATCAAGCAGACTCAGTGCAATTAATGTGTGATACCAGCTTCCAATCCATTGAAACAGGGTGCCTGACTATAAATAAAAGCTTAGGTCATTTATCTAACAACAATTTTCTGTTAACCTATGATGCCATCCTCAAGCGAACCTACTCGTACATACATGACCTTTCAGTTGAAGTGCCTTTTGGTGGCTACGTTACCAAGGAATGGAGAAGGGTAACTAAAAAGTGAGCACCACAGCAACAACCCAATATCACATGACTCCCTGTGATTCCCGCAGGCCTGTCTCTTGATAGTCACATGAATCCCTCAGGGAGGCCTTGTGAGTATTGCGAGATTTCCTAATTCTTGGGATGAGATTTCAAGGCGACTTCCACTTCACTATGCTATGTTAGGCCAAAATATGCCTCTTTATAACATATTTATGGAACAGCCTCAATTTCAACATCTCAAATTTCTTTCCTTGGTGGTCAAGCAAGTCCCTCTAGAATTTGTAGTCTGAGATTTGGTATAGAAAATTCTGCGGCAGCGGTTTTTTCCGTCATCAAGTGGTATCCTTCCAATGACTCAGCATTTTTTCCTACACTACAGAAAAATATGGCTATTGTTTCCACAACTATCCAGTTGTGCCTCATAGCACACCTTGGCTCAATTATCAACACTGCTAATATGCGACATCTGCCTCCATGAACAGAAGGTAGTGTTTCTGACAAATAGACAAGATCAGAATTAAAGATCATTGACTGGACTGCCTGCATGTACTTTGACTTCAAATTAGATTTGTAATGTGGACACCACATTTGATTGGAGGACAGTTAGGAGGCTGTCCTGGCCACCTTCTGATCCATATAGACTAATTACTTCTCATTGCTGATGTGAATCTTCTCAGAGGTGTGCACTTGCCACTACAAAGGGAGCACTACATTATCCTCCCTGAGAAAATATTGTTGGTGAAACAGGCCAAAGACCAAGGCCTGTCTTTTCCTAACAAAAATTAGAAGGAAGGCTGGGATCCCAGGAAGCACTAAGCTTGTCCTTTTCTGAAAACTAGTAGATAGAAGAACTTTAATCCAAAGGACAATTCTGTGCTCATGTAATTTGAGTCTTGTCTCAAAAACTAAGACCTTGTCTCTGGCCTCTATTTCCTATTAGGAATCAGGGTGCTGACCTTGGTTTTGCAGTTCTAATCCTTACCCCTACATCCAGAAAATAGATCTGAGAAATTAGCACACAGCATTTCTTAAGACTTTCTCCAACATTGACTGAATGTTGGTGTAAGCCCAAGTCTAAGCCTGTTTTCTGTGAACAAATATTGCCTGGAGCCCAGGCTCAAAGCAAAATCCTTCTTTATGAAAGAGAAAATAAAACAGAGACTTTGGATATTGAACCAAGCCTTGGCTACCTAAAAGAAAGCAGTTAAACACAAGACCACCACATCATGATCATCCAATTGGTAACAACATCAAGTCTGAAGATATAGGCCCACAAACATCCAGCCTGGCACCTGCTACCTAAAACTATTGTGGATACCTTGGCCTACAGAATCAAGAAGTCATATTCTAGAAAAATGAAGAATGAAGGACTCGGTGCATGGTTCCAAGACTGTCCCCACTTGAAAATATTTACGATAGAAATTGGGCCGAGGACACCAACCTGTGTCATCAAAACAGTACATTCAGCAAAATATGGATTCATATGACTAATTTTTTTTTGAAAAATTATTGATAGGTACCATGCCATACCTTACAGCACCAAGCCTTCCCCTGGTCACCTTTCATTAATAGTAGCAAAGGAAAACTGGTGACATGGAACCATTTTTTGCTAAATGTACTATTATGATGACACAGGTTTGTGTCTATGGCGCAATTTCTATTGTAAATACTTTAAAGGGAGGACACTCGTGTAACCATGCACCGAGTCCTCCATTCTTCCTCCTTCTATGATATGACAGCTTGATTCTATAGGCCAAAGTGACCACAATAGTTTCAAGTAGCATGGGTCAAGCTGGATGTTTGTGGGCCTAGTTCTTCAGAATGGATATTGTTACCAACTGGATGTTTTTGGTGTGGCCTTGAGTTTAACTGCTTCCTTTAGGTAGTCCATAATAGATTCAGATTACCATAGACTCAGTTTTATTTTTTCTTCTATGAAGAAGGCTTTAGCTTTGAGCCAGAGCTTCAGGCAACACTTGTTCACAGAAAACAGGCTTGGAACTTGGGCTTACCTCACTGCTTCAGTCTAAGTCGGAGAAAGTTGGATGAAATGCTGTGGGCTAGTTTTTCAGATCTACTTTCTGGAAATAGGAGAAGGGATTGGAACTGTAAAACCAAGGTCAGCACCCTGTTTCCTACAAGGAAATAAAGGTCAGAGACAAGGTTTATGTTTCTAGATAAAACTCAAATTATATGAGGATAGGCTTACCCTTTGGATTAGGTTTTCCTATCTACTAGTTTTCAGAGTGTACAGGCTTAGTGCTTTGGGTCCCTGTCTGCGTTCTTCTATTTGTTAGGCAAAGACAGGCCTTTTGCTTTGGTCCCATGTCACCAATCCATTATCCTCACAAGGGAGAATGATGTAGTGCTCCCTTTATAAGAAAAGTGCATATTACTGAGAAAATTCACATGAACACTGAGAAGTCATTATCTATGTGGAGCAGAAGGTGGCCGAGACAGCCTTTTAACTGTCCCCTAATTGAATGTCATGTCTGCATTACAAATCTACTTTGAAGTTCACGGTATATGTGGGAAGTCAATGATCTTTAACTCGCCTCTAGTTTTGTCTGTTTGTCAGGAAAACTGCCTTATGTTTGTGGAGATTGCAGTTGCATATTGGCAGTGTTGATAATTGTGCCTGAGTGTGTTGTGATACAGCAACAAGATAGTGGTGGAAACAATAGCTGCCATTTTTTCTATATTGTAAAGGGGGGAAAAAAGCTTGGTCATTGTGAGGATACCACTTGTTGGCAGAAAAAACAGCCACCTCAGAATTTCTCTATTACCAAACCAGGCTCCCTTTCTACTTTTACTTAGGAAAAGACAGGCCTGTGCCTTGGGCCTATATCACCAATCCACATCTCACAAGGGAGGACACTGTAGTGCTTTCTTTGAAGTGACCAGTGCATATCATGAAGAATATTCACATCAACACTGAGAAATCATTAGTATGCATGTAACCGAAGGTGGCCAAGAAAGACTTCATATTGACCTCTAATCAAATGCCACGTCTACATTAAAATCTTATGTGAGGTCAAAGGTATATGCAGGCAGTCAATGATCTTTCAATCATCTCTACTTTTGCTCTTTGTCAGGAAAACTGCCTATGTCAATGGAGACAGAAATTGAACATTGGTTTCATTCATAATTGAGCCTGAGTGTGCTGTGAGGAAGCAAATGGATAGCGTTTGAAACCATAACTGCCTAATAGCTTTATTGTAGGAAAAATGTTGAGTGATTGTGAGGATACCTCTTCATTGCAAAAAGAAAGGATGCTTAAGAATTTCTCTATATCAAACAACAGACTAAAAATCTGCCACAGACTGGTTTAACCAATATAGAAAAAAGCCGAGATACTGACATTGAGGCAGCTTCTTCAATGTGTTCTAAAAAGGTTTGAATTAGCCTAGCAGAGGTAATCAGGTGGAAGTGTCCTAGAAAGCTCTTAACAAGATTTAGGGAATCTCGCCATACTCATGAGGCTTTCCCGTGGGATTCACATGATCAAGAAGAGACTGGCCTGAGGGCAAAACATGAAAAATCACATGAAATTAGTGTGATGGTGTGAGGCTCACTTTTGTATTACCCTTCTACATTTCTTGGTAAAATTCACATAAACACTGAGAAAATGAGATTACCTGTGTAACATAGCCACCTAACAGCCCTTCAGTTGAAAGCTCATGTCTGCATGAGAAAACTTGCTTGAGGACGGTAGCGTAGGCTAACACACACTTGTCATTAGGTAAGTGCTCTGAAGTTTCATCTCTGGTCAGGCAACCTGCTTGTATACAATGGGAGCTGCAGTCACACATTAAACACGTTGAAATTTAGAGGCTGAGTCTGAATGATGAAACTACCTTCGAGAGGAGGAAAATCTAAGAGCCATTATGACGAATTGTAGCAGAAATGCTGAGTCATTGTGAGAATAACCCTTAAAGGTTCTGGTAGGATATCCACGCTACTCTTGAAGGGGAACTTTAGGCTACTACTGTCAAGAAGAAATTGCTTAAAGGCCAATAACTCAATGTTGAAATATTGAAAATAAGAGTTTATGAGATATGTTTTTAAAACACTAGTTTGAGGATATGGGAAGAGGAATAAGATGGAACTCACCTGAATATCACGTAGAAATCTCCAGGGAATACATGGAGGTCAAGTGAAGACCAGCAGGGATTCATGTGAGATTCAGGGAAGACCCTGTGAGAATCTGGTGTCTAACAGCTGACTAGTCTTGTTGCTGTAGCTGTAGGTTTTCACCTACCTCTAAAATGAATCAGACTTCAGTTGTGAAATGTTTTGCACTCTAGTGTGCCATGTAAATGAGACTGGCATGGTGTTGTATATTTAACCATCCACAGAACTTACCCTTGTTCTGGCAGAGGACTGGGTCCTGGGCCATGGACTCCCATCGACATTTTTTTCCTACCGAGAAGGTCTTGTGACCGTGCACCACATCCTCTATCTAAAGATCCATTCAGTAAATTTAGGCTAGATTCTGTGTGCCAAGGTTTCCACACTACTTCCTGGAAAGAAAAGTAGTCCTTGGCCAATTTCCAGAATCTCCAATTGAGTAATTTACAGAAAAACTCAGGCCTTGATCCAGCCTACTGCTTTTCGTTAGGAACAGACAGGCCTTGTACATAGGGCTCATGTCACCAATCCACATTCTCATAAGGGAAGACGATACAGTGCTTTCTTTGAAGTGACAAGTGCATATCACTGAGAAAATTCACATCAACACTGTGAAATCACAAGTATGCGAAGAACAGAAAGTGAATGAAACAGACTTCATACTGACCTTCAATCGAATGTCATGTCCACATTACAAATCTTATGTGAGGTCAGTGGTATATGCAGGTAGTCAATAATCTTTAATTTGCCACTACTTTTGTGTGTTTGTCAGGAAAACTGCCTATAACAGTGGTGGCAGAATTCACACATTGACTGCGTTCATAATTGAGCATGAGAGTGCTGTGAGGCAGTGAATGGATAGCGGTTGAAACCATAGCTGCCATTTGCTTTATTATAGGAAAAATGCTGAGTCATTGTGAAGGATACCTCTTCACAAGAGTTGCTGCTTCAGAATTTCTCTATATTAAACCAAGGACTAAAATCTGTAAGAGACTAGTTTAACAAATATGGAAAATAGCTGAGATACTGACATTTAGGCAGTTTCTTCCACATGTTCTGGAAAGGCTTGTATTAGCCCAGCAGAGGTAATAAGTGGAAGTCACGTGGAAATCTCATAGCAAGAAATAGGGCATATCACAAAACTCATTAGGCTTTCCCATGAGATTCACATGACCAGGAAGAGACTAGCCTGAGGGCAAAACATGAAAGCCATGTGATATTGGGGTGATGGTGTGTCACTCACTTTTGTGTAACCTTTCTATTTTCTTTGGTAAAATTCAATAAGCACTAGGAAATGAGATTACCTGTGTAACATAGCCACCTAATAGTCCTTCAATTGAGAAGTCATGTCTGCATGAGAAGACTTGCTTGAGGACAGCAGCATAGGCTAACTCACACTTGTCATTAGGAAATTGACCTGAGGTTTCGTCCTTGTTCAGGCAACCTGCTTGTGTACAATGAAAGCAGCAGTCACAAATTAAATGTAAATTTAGAGGCTGAATCTGAATGACAAAAATATCTTAGAGCAGTGGAAACTCTAAGCGCCATTATGATGTGTTATAGCAGAAATGCTGAGTATTTGTGAGCATAACACGGAACGTTTCTGTTGGGAGTTCCACCCTATTCTTGAAGATGAACCTTAAGCTACTACTGTAGAGAGGAAATTGCTTAAAGGCCAATGAATAAATGCTGAAATATTGAAAATAAGGGTTTATGAGATATATTTTGAAAACATTTATTTGAGAAAAGAGGAAGAAGAATCAGGTGGAAGACACCTGAAAATCACATAGCAATCACTACGGAATTACATGGAGGTCAAGTACATACCATGTGGAGGGATTCACATGGAGATCAAGAAAAAATCTGCAGAAATCTGATATCAACAAGGTAACTAGCCTTGTGGCTTTGGCTGTAGGTTTTCACCTTACCACTTCCAATAAATCGGGCTTCAGTTTGTGAATTGTTTTGCACTGGAGTGTTCACTGTAAATGAGACCAACATGGTGTTGTGTATTCAAACTTCCACACAATTTACCTAATTTCTGAACGAGGACTGGGTCCCAGGCCATGGACTCTCATTGACATTTTTTTCTTCGAAAAACTTCTTCTGCCATGTGCTCTATCTAAAGATCTGTTAAGTAAAGTTAGGCTAGATTCTGTGTCCAAATGTCTTCAGGCTATTTCCTGGAAATAAAAGCAATGCTTCAATGTGCTTCCAGTATCTTCAATTGAGTAAATTACAAAACAGTTTAGACTTTGATCCCCTTTTCTTAGTGCCCAAACTATGTTCTATTACCAGAAGAAAGGCTTGATGATGTAAGCTATGGTCACCTTTAATAATTGTATAAAAGGAAAATGGTAACATGGAAGTACTTTGTGCAGAATGTACTGTTATGATGACACAGGTTCGTGTCTTCAGCACATTTTTTCTTGTAAATACTTTAAAGATAAAACAGTCATAGAACTGTGCATCAAGTCCTCCATATTTCCTCCTTCTAGGAGATAACAGCTTGATTCTGTAGGCCAAGGTGTCCACAGTAGTTTCAGGTTGCAGTGTCCAGGCTATTTGTTTGTGGGCCTATGTCTACAGACTAGATATTGTTATCAATTGGATGATTTTGACATATTGGCCCTGAGTTTAACTGCTTATTTTTAGGTAGCCCAAGCTTTGTTCAGATTTCCCCAGTGCCTGTTTTATTTTTCTTCCATAATGAAGTCTTTTGCTTTGATCCTGGTTTCCCGGCAAAATTTGTTCACAGAAAACAGGTTAGGAACTAGGGCTTACTCCAGTATTTCAGTATATGTCAGAGAAATTTGGACAGAATGCTGTGGGCTAATTACTCAGACTACTACCTAAAAATAGGCATGGGGGTTGGAAGTGCAAAACCAAGGTACAAGGAACCAGGCTTCGGAGCATAAATCGTATTTCAAGCAAGTTTACCTTATATGTGAGATTGGCATGGTGTTGTGTTTTCAAAGTTCACCCAAATTCCATCAGAGGACTGCCTTTTAGGTCATGGACTTCCAACAACTTTACTTTTCCTCCCAAGAATGTCTTGTGACTGTTTGCCAAGGTCGCTACCTAAAGATTCATTATGTAATGTTAAGCTAGATTCTGTGGGCTACTTACTAGAAATAGGAGCAATACTTGTCTGTGTTTCTAAGCTCCCCAATCAAGCTTTTTTGAAAGAGCAGACCAGAGTTTTTGCCAGGTTTTTTAATGCCCATACTACCTTCTCTTACAAGAAGAAAGACTTGGCACTGCAAGGTATGGTAAACTTCCAATAATTTTCTAAAAGGAAAATCTGTGTCATGGAACCAGGTTGTGTTGAGTGTACTGTTATGATGACACAGAGTTGGTGCTATCAACCCAATTTCTATCAAAAATGCTTTCAAGGGGGTACAGTCTTGGAGGCGTACACTGAGTTCTTCCTCCTCCAAGGAGAGGACAGTTTGGTTCTATAGGCCAAGGTGTCCACAAGGGTTTCAAGTAAGAAGGGCCAGGCTGGATATTTGTGGGTTTAGGTCTTGATATTGGACATTGTTACCAATTGGATGGCCTTGACATTGTGGGCCTGGGCTTTAACTATGTCCTTTTCAGAGGTCCAGGTTTGGTTCAGAGATCCACAAGCTCCGTTTTATTTTATCTTCCCCAAAGAAGGTTTTTGCTTTGAGACAAGGACTTCAAGCAACATTTGTCCACAGAAAACAGGTTTGGATCTTTGGGCTTACACCAAAGATTTTATTGTAGAAAATATGGTGAGTCGCTGTGAGGATACCTCTTAATTGCAAAAAGAACGGCTGTTTAAGAATATCAAATGACAGACTAAAAATCTGCAAGAGACTGGCTTAACCAATATGGAAACACAGCTGAAATACTGACATTTAGGCAGTTTCTTTAATGTGTTCTGAAAAGGCTTGTCTTAGCCTAGAAATGGTAATGATATGGAAGTCGCCTGGAAATCTCGTACTAACAATTAGGAAATTTTGCGACACTCATGAGTCTTCCCTTTGAGATTCACGTGACCGTCAAGAGACAGGCCTGAGGGTTTCACAGGGAGTCATGTGATATTGGGTTGATGGTGTGGTGCTCACTTTTGAGTTATCCTTCTCTATCCCTTGGTAAAATTTACATAACCACTAAGAAAATGATAATGTCTGTGGAGCATAGCAACCGAACAGCCCTTCGCCAAAGGTCATGTCTGCATGAGAAAATTTGTTTGAGGAGAACAGTCTAGACTAACACACACTAGTAATTAGGTAACTGTCCTGAGGTTTTGTCTTTGGTCTAGCAACCTGCTTGTATACAATGGAAGCAGTGGTCACACATAAACTCGGTTAAAATTTAGAGGCTGAGTTGAATGAGGAAACCACGTTAGAGCAGTGGAAACTCTAAATTCCTTGATGAAATATTGTATCAGAAATGTTGAGTCATCGTGAGTATAACCCTCAATGGTTCTGGTGGGATATCTATACTATTCTTGAAGGTGAACTTTAGTTCACTATGGTTGAAAAAAATTGCTTAAAGGTCAATGACTAATTGCTGATATATTGAAAATAAGGGTTTATGAGACGTGTTTTGAAACACTTGTTTGAGAATAGTGAAGAGAATAAGTTAGAAAGTCACAAGAAAATCACATAGTAATCACCAGGGAATTACATGAAGGTAAGTGAATACCTGTAGGGATTCACGTGGGGATCAGTATGACCCTGCAGGATCTGGTGTCTACCATGTGATGAGTCTTGTTGTGGCTGTATATTTTCACCATACAACTTACAATGAATCAAGTTTCAGTTTGTGAACTGTTTTGCACTCAAGCATACCCTGTACATGAGACCAGCATGGTGTTGTATATTCAAATGTCCACACAACTTACCCTAGTTTGGTAGGAGACTGGGTACTGGTAGGCCTTGGACTTCCATCGACAGTTTTTCCTACAAGAAGTTCTTGTGACCATGTGCCACATTCTCTATCTAAAGATATGTTCAGTAAAGTTAGGCTAGATTTTGTGTGCCAAGGTCTCCACGCTATTTCATGGAAATAAAAGCAGTGCTTGGCCGTGCTTACAGGCTCGCCAATATACTAATTTACAAAACCATTCAGGCATATATCCAGATTTCTTAATGCCCAAACTTTCTATTCTAAGGGGAAAGGCTTGGTGCTGTAAGGTATGGTCGCCTTTCAATAATGGTCTAAACGGAAAATTGGTGACATGGGACCAGGTTGTGCTGAATGTACTATTATGATGATGCAGGGTTAGTGCCATCGGCCCAATTTCTATTGTAAATGCTTTCAAGGGAATATAGTCTTGGAGACGTGCACTGAGTCCTCCATTTTTCCTCCTCCTAGGAGATGACAGCTTGGTTCTTTAGCTCAAGGTGTCCACAAGAGTTTCAGGTAATAAGGTCCATGCTGGATGTTTGTGGGCCTCAATCTTGAGACTGAACATTGTTACCAAATGGATGGTCTTGATGTGTGGGCCTGGGCTTAAACTATGTCCTTTTAAGCATTCCAGGTTGGTTCAGATTTTCATAGTCTTTGTTTTATTTTTTCTTTTCTAAAGAAGGCTTTTGTTTTGAGACAAGGATTTCAGGCAACATTTGTTCACAGATAACAGGCTGAGAATTGTGCAATTACTCTATCCTTTCAGTCTATGTTGAAGAAAGTCTTACAAAATGCTCTAGGTAATTTCTAAAATTTACCTTCTGGAAAGAGAAGTAGGGACTGTAATTGCAACCAAGGATAGCATGCTGGTTCCCAAATAGAAACTGCAGGCAAGAGACAAGGTCCTAGGTATTGAGATAAGACTCAAAACATGAAGAAAGACTTCCCATTTTGTTTTAAGTTATCCTATCTACCAGTTTTCAGAATGATAGGCGTTGTGCCTTGGTTCCCAGTCTCACTGATACATTTGTAGTAACAGACAGGCATTATGCCTTAGTCTCAGAATCACCAGTCCACATCCTCACAAGGGAAGATCTTGTAGTGCATTCTTTAAATTGACGAGAAAAGTTGCATCAACACTCAGAAATCATTTGTATGCATGGAACAGAAGGAGGCTGAGACATACTTCATATTGATCGCCAATCGAATGTCATGTCCTCATTACAAATCTTATGTGAGGTCAACGGTACATGTGGTCATTGATGATCTTTAATTTGCCTCTGCTCTTCTCTGTTAGTCAGAAAAACTGCCTATGTCAATGGAGGCAGAATTTGCACATTGGCTGCGTTCAAATTTGATCTTGAGTGTGCTGCAAGGAAGCAAATGGATAGCAGTGACACCATAGCTGCCATATTGCTTTAGTTTAGAAAAAATGCTGAGTCACTGTGAGGATACTCTTCATTTCTAAAGAACGAATGCTTAGTAATATCTCTATCAAACCACAGACTAAAAATCTGCAAGAGACTGGCTTAAGATATATGAAAAAAAAAAAGAGATACTGTCCTTGAGCACTTTCTTCCTCTTGTTCTAAAAAGGCTTGTATTATCCTATCAGAGGTAATAAGGTGGAATTCACCTCAAAATCTTGTATCAACAATTAGGGATATTCACAATACTCACAAGGTTCCCACGGGATTCATGTGACCAGGAAGACTGGTCTGAGGGCAACATACGAAAATCACGTGAAATTAGGGTGATGGTATGATGCTCTCTTATTGTTACCCTTCTGAATTCCTTAGAAAAATTCACATAAGCACAAGGAAATAAGATTACCACTGTAACATAGCCACCTAACAAACAGCCCTTCAATCGAAAGGTCATGTGTGTATAAGAAGACTTGGTTGAGGACGGCAGCATGGGTTAACACACACTTGTTGTTAGGTAACTTCCCTGAGGTTTCTTCTTTGGTCAGGTACCCTGCATGTATACAATGAAAGCAGCAGTCACACATTAACTGAGTAGAAGTGCAGAGGCTATTTCTGAATGAAGAAGCTACCTTAGATGGGTGGTAACTCTAAGCACCTTTAGGCTGTATTATAGCAGAAATGTTGACTCATTGTGAGCATAACCCTTAATGTTTCTGGTGGGAGATCCATGCTATTCTGGAAGGTGAACTTTAGACCACTACTGTTGAGAAAAGCAAGGTCAGCATCCTGGTTCCTAATAGGAAATGGAGGCAGGAGACAAGGTCCTAGTTTTCTAGATAAGACTCAAATTACATGAAATAAGTTTGCCTTTTGCACTAAGTTCTCTTATTTAGTAGTTTTCAGAGAGAAGGAGCTTAGTGCTTTAGGTCCCAGTCTCCCTTTTAGTTTTTTTTAGGAAATGACAGGTCTTGTGCCTTTGGCCCATGTCACTAATCCATATCCTCACAAGGGAGGATGAAGCTGTGCTCCATTTGTAGCGACAAGTAGTGCAATGGCACTGAGATAATTCACATCAATACTGAGAAGTCATTATCTACATGGAGCAGAAGGTAGTAAAGACAGCCTTCTCATCAAACAAGTGTTTTCAAAACACATCTTATAAACCCTTATCAATATTTCAGCATTGAGTAATTGGGCTTTAAGCAATTTCTACTTGACAGTACTAGGCTAAGGTTCATCTTCAAGAATAGCATGGATCTTTCACCAGAGTCAATAAAGGTTATTCTCACAATGACTCAGCATTTCTACTACAATACAGCATAATGGCATTTAAGGTTTCCACTGCTCTAAGGTAGCATCTTTATTCAGACTCAGCCTCTAAATTTCAATGCAGTTAATGTGTGATCGCTGCTCCCATTGTAGAAAAAGCGGGTTGCCTGACCAGAAACAAAACCACAGGGCAGTTACCTAGATAAGTGCCATTGTGCTCAAGCAAGTCTTCTCATGGAAACATCACCTTTCAATTTAACAGCTGTTAGGTGGCTATGTTACAAAGGTAATCTTATTTTCTCAGAGCATATGTGAATTTTAATTAAAATATAGAAGGGTAACACAAAAGTTAGCATCAGAGCAACACCCAAATTTTGCAAGATTTTTGTGTGCTGCCCTCAGGCCAGTTTCTTTCTGGTCAGGTGAACCCCATAGGAAAACCTCATAAGTATTGTGAAATACCCTAATTCTTGGTACAAGCTTTCCAGGCAACTTCCACTTCACTTTCTTCTGGTAGGCTAGAAGAAGCCTCTTGAAAACACATTGATGGAACAGCCTCAATGTCAATTTCAGTTTTCTTTTGATGGTGGTTAGGCCAGTCCCTCGAAGTTATAGTCTGTGGTTTGGTATAGAGAAATTCTGCAGCAGCCATTCTTTTCGCCATAACGTAGTATCCTCACAATAACTCAGCATTTTTCCTACAATACAGAAAAATGGCGGCTATTATTTCCACCATTATCCAGTCACAGCCTCATAGCACACTCAGGCACAGTTATCAATGCCACCAAAGTATGACTGTCGCCTCCACAAACAGAAGGCAATTTCTTGACAAACAGACAAAAGTAGAGACGAATTAAAGGTCATTGACTGCTCATATATATGGTTGACTTCAAATTTGATTTGTAATGTGGACACGGAATTTGATTGGAGGACAGTTAGGGGGTTCTTGTCCACCATCTAATACACATAGACTAATAATTTCTTAGTGTTGATGTGAATTTTCTCAGTGATATGAACTTTTCACTACAAAAGGAGCACTACATCATCCTCCTTTGTGTGGATATGGATTGGTGACACGGGCCCAAGGCACAAGGCCTGTCTTTGCCTAACAAAAAGTAGAAGGGAGACTAAGCCTGTCCACTCTGACAACAAGTAGAATGAAAACATAATCTAAAGGGTAAGGCTATCCTCATGTAATATGAGTCTTATCAAGAAACCTAAAACCTTGTCTATGGCCCCTGTTTTATATTAGGATCCAGCATGCTGACCTCAGTTTTGCATTTCCAATCACTTCCCCTATTTCCAGGAAGTAAATCTGAGAAATGAGCCCACATTATTTCTTCTGACTTTCTCTGACATAGATTGAAATGGTGGTAAAAGCCCGAGTTCCAAGCCTGTTTTCTGTTGAAGAAATGTTGCCTGGAGCCCTGGCTCAAAGCAAAAGACTTCTACATGAAGGTAAATAAAATGGAGACTGTGGAAATCTAAACCAAGCATTGAATACCTAAAAGGAAGCAGTAGAACTCAGAGCCACAAAGTCAAGGTCATCCAATAGGTAACACTATCTAGTCTGAAGGCCAAGGCCCACAAAAATTCAGCATGGCTTCTACTACCTAAACAATTGTGGAAATATTGGCCTACAGAACCACGTTTTCATCTCCTAGAAGAAGGAAGAATGGAGGACTTGGTGAATGGTTCCAATACTGTCCTCCTTTTAAATAGAAATTGGGTTAACACACCAACCTATGTCATCAGAACAGTACATTCAGCACAAACTGGTTCCATGTCACCGATTTTCCTTTTAGACAATTATTGAAAGGTGACCATATATTGCAGTATCAAGCCTTTCTTCTGGTAAGAAAAGGTAGTGTGAACACTAAGAAACCTGGCCAAATCCTGGACTATTCTTTCAAAAACTCGATTAGGGAGCTTGGAATCACAACCAAGCATTGATCCTATTTCTAGGAAGTAGAGTATAGACCATGGCCCACAGAATCAAGACTAACTTTCCATAATGAAACTTCAGGTTGAGGATGTGGCAAACAGTCACAAGACATTCTTGGTAGGAAAAGAAAAGTCTTTAGAAGTCATGGTCTAGGAGGCAGTCCTCTTCTGGAAATGGGAAAGTTTTCATGGAAGTTTGAAAACAGCACCACACCAATCTCATATATAAGGTAAATTCATTTGCAATAAGATTCATTCTCTGAAGCCTGTTTTCATTCTACGAAAGTAAAGTGAAAACCTATGGCCATAGCAACAAGTCTGGTCACTTGGTAGTTACCAGATTAGTTTGGGGTATTCCTTAATTTCCATGGGGATTCCATCACATGCCTACTTGATCTCTGTGTGATTCCCAAGTGATTTCTAAGTGATTTCCAGGTGATTTCAAAATTATTCCTCTTCCCCTATTTTCAAACAAGTGCATTCAAAACTCCTCTCATAAACTCTTATTTTCAATATTCAGCATCGAGTCATTGCTCTCTCAGCAATTCCCTATTGACAGTAGTGGCCAAAGGTCTGCCTAAAAGAATAGTGCGGGAGTCTCACATGAAGCCTTTTAGAGCTGTACTCACAATGACTCAGCATTTGTGTTATAATACAGCAAAATGGCGCTTACAGTTTATACCGCTCTAAAGTGGCTTGGTCAAACAGAATCAGCCTCCAAATGTCAGCTCAGTTAGTGTTCAATAGAAGCTTCTATTGTGTCAAGTAGATTGCCTGACCACAGATGAAACCTAAGGCCAGTTATCTAACAACAATTCTCTGTTAAACTATACCATCTCCCTCAAGCAAACTGTCTCATGCAGACATGATTTTCAATTGAAGGGACTTTAGGTGGCTATGTTCCACAGACACTATTATTTTCTCAGTGGTTATCTAAATTTTATAAAAGAATGGAGAAGGGGAACTCAAAAGTGAGCATACAGAATCAACCCATTATCACCTGACTCTCTGTGACGCTCTCAGGCCTGTCTCTTTATGGTCACATGAATCCTGCAAGAAAGCCTAGTGTCACGAGATTCTTGAATTCTAGGTATGAAATTTCAGGGACTTCCACCTCACTTTCCTCTGCTAAGCTAAAATAAGCTGGTTTTCATTTTTGGTGTTTAAACCAGTCCCTCTCAGAATTTGTAATCTGAGTTTTGGTATAGAGAAACACTGAGGCAGCCATTCTTTCCACCATCAAGTGGAATCCACACAATTTCTAAGCATTTTTCCTACAATACAGAAAAATGGCGACTATTGTTTCCACTACTCTCCAGTCGCTGCCTCACAACACACTCAGGGTCAATTATGAACATAGCCAATGTGCCAATTCTACCTCCACTGATATAGACAATTTTTATGACAAACAGCAAAAGGAGAGGCGAATTAAAGATCATTGACTGCCTGCATATACTGTTGACCTCACATAAGATTTGGAATGTGACACGAAATTCGTATGGAGATCAATACGAAGTCTGTCTCTCCCACTTTCTGTTCCACTCATATTAGTGATTTTTCAGTGATGATGTGAGTTTTCTCAGTGATAATCACTCATCACTTCATGAAAGCAATATATCATCTTCCCTCTTGAGGATGTGAATTGATGACATGGGCCCAAGGCACAAGGCCTAACAAACATAAAGGGAGCCTGGAAACCAAGGCACTAAGCCTTTTCTCTCTGAAAACTAGTAGACAGGATAACTTAAACCACAGATCACATTGATTCTCATGGAATTCGAGTCTTATCTTGAAACCTAGGACATTGTTTCCTACCTGCATTTCCCATTGGATCCAGTGTGCTGTTTTTGGTTGCAGTTACAATCCCTACCTTTATTTCCAGAAAGTAGATTTGAGAAATTAGCCAGAGTATTTCTTATGATTGACTTTCTCTGACATAGACTGAAAGAGTGGCATAAGTCCACAGTTCCAATGAACAAATGTTGCCTGGAGTCCTTGTCTCTAAGCAAAATTCTTCTATAGGATAAAATAAAAATAAAAGGAGACTGGGAAAATATGATTCAAGCCTGGAACTCCTAAAGGACATAGTTAAAGCCCAGGCCCACAATGTCAATGCATCCAATTGGCAAAAATATCCAGTCTCAAGGCCTAGGCCCACAAACATCCAGCCTGACCCTGCTTAACTGAAACTCTGTGTACACCTTGGTCTACAGAATCCAGCTGTCATCTCTCAGAAGAAAAAAGAATGGAGGACTCGGTGCTTGGTTTTAAGACTGTCCTCCCTTTAAAGTATTTACAATAGAAATTGGGCTGAAGACAGCAACCTTTTTCATCATAATAGTACATTCAGCACAAACTGTTTCCACGTCTTCAATTTTTCTTTGATACAATTATTGAAAGGTGACCATACCTTACAGCACCAAGCCATTCCCGATAATAGAACATAGTTTGAGCACTAACAAACCTGATCAGAGCCTGAATTGTTTTATAAGTTACTATATTGGAGAGCCTAGAAGCACAGCCAAGCATTGCTTTTATTTCCGGGAAGGAGAGTAGGGACCTTGACACACAGATCTAGCCTAATGTTACTAACAGGTCTTTAGATATTGGATGTGGCTCACAAAAAAGACCTTAATGGTAGAATAAAATTTCGAAGGGATGCCTTTGCCCAGAATTAGGGTAAGTTGTGTGGACATTTGAATACACAACACAATACCAGTTTCATGTATATGGTACACTTGAGTGCAAAAAATTTCACAAATGAAGCCTGATACACTGTAAGTGCTAAGGTGAAAACCTACAGTCACAGCAAGAAGACTAGTCACCTGATAGACACCAGATTCCTGCAGGGTCTTCCTTGATCCCCACGTGAATCCCTCCAGGTATTCACTTGAGTTCCATGTAATTTCCTGGTGATTACTACATGATTTTCATGTGACTTCTACCTTATTCCTTTTCCTCTATAATATTTCTCTAATTGAATGTCGTGTCCCACTACAAGTCTCATTTGAAGTCAACAGTATATACTGGCAGTCAATGATCTTTAATTTGCATCTAGTT
Organism: Eonycteris spelaea; assembly: GCA_003508835.1. Classification (NCBI taxonomy): domain Eukaryota; kingdom Metazoa; phylum Chordata; class Mammalia; order Chiroptera; family Pteropodidae; genus Eonycteris; species Eonycteris spelaea. Next base: position 576,051 of record PUFA01000391.1, read on the forward strand.
TTGTCTGTTTGTCAGGGAAACTGCAATCTGTTTGTGCGGCAACATTTGCACATTGGTGGCATTGATTATTGAGCCTGAGTGTACTGTGAGGCAGGGACTGGATAGTGGTGGAAACAATAGCCACCATTTTTCTGTATTGTAGGAAAAATGCTGAGTCATTGTGAGGATACCACTTGATGGTGGAAAAATTGCTGCCTCAGAATTTCGCTATACCAAACATCAGAAAACAAATTCTGTTAGGAAGTGGCTTAACCACCATGAAAGAAAACTGAGATATTGACATTGAAGCTGTTCGATCAAAATGTTCTGAGGAGGCCTATTTTAGCCTAACAGAGGAAAGTGAGGTGGAAATCAACTGGAAATCTCCTACCAAGATTTAGGGAATCTCACAATACTCATAAGACTTTCCATGGGATTCACTTGACCAGGTAGAGACTGCCTTGAGGGCAACACATGAAAATCACTTGAAATTGGGGTCATGGTGTGGCACTCACTTTTGTGTTACCTTTTACATTGGTAAAATTCACATATGCCTTGAGAAAATAACATAACCTGTGTATCATAGCCCCCTAACAGCCCTTTAATCAAAAGGTCTTGTCTGCATGAGAAGACTTGTTTGAGGACAGTGGCATAGGCTAACACACACTTGTCAGTTAGGTAACTGTCAGGTTTCATCTCTGGTCAGGCAACCTGCTTTTATACAATGGGAGAAGCAGTCACACATTAAACACATCAAAATTTATAGGCTGAGTCATTGTGAGAATAACCCTTAACCGTTCTGGTGGGACATCCACACTTACTGAAGATGAATCTTAGGCTACTACTGTTCAAAAGAAATTGCTTTAAGTCAAATAACTAAATGCTGAAATATTGAAAATAATTGTTAATGAAACATGTTTTGAAAACACATGTTGAGGATAGGAGACAAGGAAAAAGTTGGAAGTCACCTGAAAATCATGTAGTAATCATCAGGAAATGACACGAAGTTCAAGTGAATACCTGGAGGGATTCACGGGGGGATCAAGGAAGACCCTGCAGGAATCTAGTGTCTACCAGGAGACATGTTTTGCTGCTGTGGCTTTAGGTTTTTATCTTACCCCTTATAATGAATCAGGCTTCAGTTTGTGAAATGTTTTGCACTTGAGTGTACACTGTAAATGAGACCAGCAAGGTGTTATGTATTCAAACATCCACACAACTTAACCTAGTGCCGACAGAGGACTGGGTCCTGGGCCATGGACTTCCATCGACATTTTTCCCGACCAAGAACATCTTGTGACCATGTGCTACATTTTCTCTCTAAAGATCCTTTAAGTAAATTTAGGCTAGATTCTGTGTGCCAAGATTTCCAACCTGCTCTCTGGAAATACAAACAATACTAGCCATGCTTCCAGGCTATCCAATCGAGTAACTTGCAAAACAGTTCAGGCTTTTCTCAAGGTTTCTCAATTCCCATACTATGTTCTATTACCAGGGGAAAGCTTTGGTGCTATAAGATATGGTTAGCTTTTATTAATTGTATCAAAGAAAATTGTTGACATGAAACCAGTTTGTTTTGAATGTACTATTTTGATAAAACAGGTTGCTGTCTCCAGCCCAATTTCTATTGTAAATTCTTTAATGGAAGGAAAGACTTACAACCATGCACTGAGCCCTCCATTCTTCCTTTTTCTAAAAGATGACAGCTTGATTCTGTAGGCCAAGGTGTCCACAATAGTTGCAGGTAGCAGTATCCAGGCTATTTGTTTGATGGGCCTAGGTCTTCAGACTGGATATTTTTACTATTGGATGATGTTGACTTTGTGGCCCTGAGTTTAACTGCTTCCTTTTAAGTGGTCAAGGCTTGGTTCAGATTTTCACAGTCTCCATTTTATATTTACTTCCATAAAGAAGGCTTTTGCTTTGAGCCAGGGCTTTAGGCAACATTTGTTCACAGAAAACAGGCCTGGAACTTGGGAACTTGGGTTTACGCCACCATTTCATCTGTTGGAGAAAGTTGAAAGAAATGCTGTGGGCTAATTTCCCAGCTTTCTGGAAATATAAGTTAGGATTGGAACTTTAAAAGCAAGGTCAGCACCCTGTTTCCTAATAGGAAATAAAGGCTGGAGACAAGGTCCTAGGTTTCTAGATAAGATTCAAATTACATGAGCACAGGCTTGTCTTTAGGATTAAGTTCTCCTCTCTACTACTTTTCACAGGGGACAGGTTTCTGGCTTTGTGTATTAGACTACCTTCTACATTTTTTTAGAAAATACAGGCCTTGTGCCTTAGGACCATGTCACCTATCCATATTCTCACAAGGGAAGATGATGTAGTTCTCCCTTTGTAGTGAAAAGTTCATATCATGGAGAAAATTCACATCAACAGTGAGAAATCATTAGTTTATGTGGATCAGAAGGTGGCCAAGACAGATTCCTTACTCTCCTTTAATCGAATATTGTGTCCACATTACAAATCTAAGTTGAAGTTAAAGGTATATATGCAGGTATTACATGATCTTTAATTCACCTCTAATTTTGTCTGTTTGTCAGGAAAGCAGCCTTCTTTTCATGGAGGCAATAGTTGCACATTAGAGCCTTTGATAATTATGCTACTACTGTTGGTGAAATTGCTTAAAGGCCAATGATTCAATGTTGAAATATTGAAAATAAGGATTTATGAGACATGTTTGAAAACACTTGTTTTAGGAGTAGGCTGACTCTGCTTCCTCGTAGATAATGACTTCTCAGTGTTGATGTGAATTTTCTCATTGCAAAGCACTTGTCACTAAAAATGGAGCAAGGCGTCATCCTCTCTTGTGCGGATATGGATTGGTGACATGAGCCAAAGGCACAAGACCTGTCTTTTTCTAACAAAAAGTAGAAAAGAGACTGGGGCCTAAACACTAAGCCCATCCTCTTTGAAAACTAGTAGATAGCAGAACTTAGTGTAAACAGCAAGCCTATCCTCATGTAATTTGAGTCTTATCTAGAAAACTAGGACTTTGTCTTCTGCCACAATTTCCTATTAGGAACCAGGGTGCTGACCTTGGTTATCTCTACAGTAGTGGCCTAAATTTCACCTTCAAGAATAGCGTGGATCTCTCACCAGAAATATTAATGGTTATGCTCACATCATTCAACATTTCTTGTACAATATAGCATAATGGCGCTTAGAGTTACCACTGTTCTAAGGAAGTTTCATCATTCAGGCTCAGCCTCTGAATTTCAATGCGGTTAATGTGTGACCACTGCCCTCATTTTATACAAGCAGGTTGCCTGACCAGAGAGGAAACTTCAGGGAAGTTACCTAATGACGTGTGTGTTAGCCTATGTAGCTGTCCTCCACCAAGTCTTATGTACACATGACCTTTCGATAGAAGAGCTGTTATGTGTCTGTGTTATTTTCTTGTGCTTGTGAAAATTTTTCCAAAGAATGAAGAAGGGTAACACAAAATTAGCGTCACAACTTCCACCCAATATCACGTGATTTTCATGTGTTGCCTCCAGGCCAGTCTCTTCCTAGTCACCTGAATCCCATGGGTAAGCCTCATGAGTATTGTGAGCATCCCTAATACTAGTACAAAATTTCTAGGTGAATGTACCTCATTACCTCTGATGGACTAATATAAGCCTTTTCAGAACATGTTATGGAAACTGCCTCAATGACAGTATCTCACCATGTTCTTCATGGTTTGATTAGATATATTCTAAAGCATTCGTTCTTTTAGAAGTGAAGCGGTATCCTCACAATGACTCAGCAGTTTCCTATAATAAAGCATTATGGCAGCTATAGTTTCAACACCTATCCATTCACTTCCTCACAGCACACTCAGGCTCAATTGTGATTGCAGGCAATGTGTGCCTTCTGCCTCCACTGACATAGGCAGTTTTCCTGACAGACTAAAGTAGAAGCGAATTAATGATCATTGACTGCACATATATACTGCTGACTTCAAATTAGATTTGTAATATGGACATGATGTTCGATTGGAAGTAAGCATGACATCTGTCCTGGCCACCTTCTGTTCATGCATACTAATGATTTCTCACAGTTGATATAAATTTCCTCAGTTATACGCACTCATCACTTCAACAAAAGCACAACATCATCTTCTCTTGTGAGGATATGGATTGATGACATGAGCCCAAGGCACAGGGCCTGTCTTTTATAACAAAAAGATGAAGAAATATTGAGAACCGAGCCTGTCCTATTGAATACTAATAGTAGGATAACTTAAACCAAAGGGTAAGTCAGTCCTCAGGTAATTTGAGTCTCATCTCAAAACCCAGAACCTTGTCTCCTGCCTGCATTTCCTACTGGGTTCCAGTGTGCTGTCCATGATTGCAGTTACAACCCCTACCTCTAGTTCCAGACAGTAGATTTGAGAAATTACCTAAGAGCATTTCTTAAGACTTACTCCAACATAGACTGAAAGGGTGGCATAAGCCCAGAGTTCCAAGCCTGTTCTCTGTGAATAAATGTTACTGAAGTCTTTGTCTCCAAACAAAAACCTTTTTTTATAAAAGAAAAAAATAAAACAGAGACTGTGGAAATCTTAACCAAGCCTTAAACTCCTTAAGGGACATAATTAAAGCATAGCAATGCAACGTCAAGATCATCCTCTTGGTAACAAAATCCAGTCTGAAGACATACATCCACAAACATACAGCCAGGTCCCTGCTATCTGAAGCTATTGTGGACACCTTGGTCTACATAATCAAACTGTCATGTCCTAGAAGGAGGAGAATGAGGACTTGATCCATGGCTCCAAGACTGCCCTCCCTTTGAAGTATTTATGATAGTAATTGGGCTGAAGACACCAACCTGTGTCATCATAACAATACATTCAGTATAAATTGGTTCCACGTACCAATTTTCCCTTTAGACCTGTTTTGTAAATACTCGATTGAAGAGTCTAGAAGCATGACCAAGGAATGCTTTTATTTCCAGGAAGTAGAGTGGAGACCTTGGTACACAGAATCTATGCTAACTTTTTTAACAAATCTTAGATAGAGGATGTGGCACCCAGTCACAAGACCTCCTTGGTAGGAAAAATGCTGATGGAAGTACATGGCCCAGGACCCAGTCATCTGCTGGAAGTAGGATGAGTTCTGGGGATGCTTGAACATATAACATCACACTGGTATTAAGTACAGGGTACACTATAGTGCAAAACATTTCACAAACTAAGGCCTGATTCATTGTAAGAGGTAAGGTGAAAACCTATGACCACAGCAACAAGATGTGTCACCTGGGAGACACCAGATTCCTGCAGGGTCTTCCTTGATCCCCACGTGAATCCCTCTAGGTAATCCCTTGACCGACATGTAATTCCCTGGTGATTACTATGTGATTTTCAGGTGACTTCCAACTTATTGCTCTTCCCCTATCCTCAAACATGTGTTTTCAAAATACTTCTCATAAACACTTATTTTCAATAGTTCAGCATTGAGTTCTTGTCCAAGCAATTTCTTCTCAACAATAATAGCCTAAGGTTCACCTTCAAAAATAACATGGATCTCCCACAAGAACCTTTAAGGGTTATGCTCACAACGACTCAGCATTTCTGCTACAATACAAAATAATGGCACTTAGAGATTCCACCACTCTAAGGTAGCTTCAGTTATTCAGACTCAGACTCTAAATTTAACCACTGTTAATGTGTGACTGCTGCTCCCATTGCATACAAGCAGATTGCCTGACCAGAGAAGAAACCTCAGGGAAGTTACCTAATGATATGTTTTAGCCTATGCCACCATCCTCAAGCAAGTCTTCTTATGTAGATATGACCTTTTGATTGAAGGGCTGCTAGGTGGTTATGTTACACAGGTCATCTTGTTTTCTCACTTCTTATGTGAATTTTACCAAGGAATGTAGAAAGGTAACACAAATGCAGGTGCCACACCATCATCCCAATTTCATGAGATTTCCTTGTGTTGCCCTGCCACAGGCCACAGAACTCAAGCTGTTTGACACAGTTGCAGCCGGAGTGAAGCATCACTTACAAAGCAAGTGATGCTATCATCTGTACTTGTTGCTTTCCTTTGTATTGTCTATATTGAAAATTTGTGCATTGCTTTTGATTACTGTTCCGTCCTTGGGAGAGGAGGGGGGTGTTAGGGAGAAAGGCAACTTTTCCAAGAATAGGGCACAAAGAAATATAAGTAATAGGAATTAATCAAACAACTTGATCAAAGGAGAACACAAGATTTACTTTCTGGGTGGGTCACTGTGTCGGTGCTTACGTGGAAAGCCCCTGTTAGGCCCACAAAGGCTAGGGGGAAGGAACATGGTAGTTGAAATAGTGATTCTTACTGGAAATTACTGTTTGACTATTGCCATGGGCACGTAGACCTTTGATTATAACAACATAACATTCTAAACAAGCTTTCTGCTTCTGTAACCCCACTTACGGAACTAACCTGTGAATTGACAAGTAGCAAATAGCAGAATAATAGACCTTTGTGTTTAGACAGAATGAAAAATGGGATTTGGGGCGTAAAAACCCTGTGCCTCTACATTTTCGGGGAGATAAAAAAATAAAACAGCCTTGCATCAAGGTTCGCTGCCTGTCATTTTTCCTTCGCTGACTCCATGTATCCTTTAGCCCCGGAATTGGCTGGCGCTGGTCTCCGGCATTACCCTGAGGACAGTCTCTTCCTGGTCATGTGAATCCCACGGGAAAACCCTGTGAGTGTCGTGAGATTCCCTAAGTCTTTGTTTGAGATTTCCAAATGACTTCCACCTCACTTTCCTCTGTTAGGCTAAAATAAGCCACTTCAGAACACTTTGAAGGAACATGCTCAATGTCAATATCTCAGTTTTCTTTCCTTGGTGGTTAAACTAGTTCCTCTCAGAATTTGTTCTCTGATGTTTGGTATAGAGAAATTCTGAGGCAGCAATTTTCCCACCATCAAGTGGTATCCTCACAATGACTCAGCATTTTTCCTACAATACAGAAAATGGTGGCTATTGTTTCCACCACTATCCAGTCCCTGCCTCACAGCACACCCTGGCTCAATTATCAACGCCACCAATGTTCGACTGTTCTCTCAAGAAAAGAAGGAAGTTTTCCTGACATAGGGCAAATTAAAGATCATTGACTGTCCACATACACCTTTGACTTCAATTAATATGTAATGTGGACACAACATTTGATTGAGGACAGTTAGGAGGCAGTCTCTACCACCTTATGCTCCACATAGACTAATGGCTTCTTGGTGTTAATGTGAATGTTCTCAGTGATATGCATTTGTCGTAGCAATGGGAGTACTACATCCTTACTTGTGAGGATACAGTTACAGTTACAATCCCTATCACTATGTCCAGAAAGTAGATTTGTGAAATTAGCCAAGAGCATTTCTTCAGACTTTCTCTGACAGAGACTGAAAGGGTGGCATAAGCCCACAGTCCAATCTTTTTCTTTGTGAACAAATGTTGCCTGAAAGGTCTTGTATCAAAGAAAAATCAAATCTTTGGGGAAGAAAACATACAGTGAGTAGAAATCTGACCAAACCTGGACTTCCTAAAAGGATATAGTTATAGCCCAAGCCCACAAGTCAAGACCATTCAATTGCTAACAATGTCGAGTCTCATGACCCAGGCCCACAAATATCCAGCCTGGCCCTTGTTACATAAAACTTTTGTGTACTTGTTTGCCAACAGAATCAAGCTGTCATCTACTAGAGGAGGAAATTTGGAGGACTCAGGTCATGCCTCCAAGATTGTACTCTTTTGAAAGCATGTATGATAGAAATTGTGATGATGGCACCAACCTGTGTCATCATAACGGTACATCAGCACAACCTGGTCCAAATTCACCATTTTATTTTTTTTAGACATTGAATGCAAGGTGACCATACCTTGCATTCCAAGCCTTTCCTCTGGTAAGAGAAGGTAGTGTAGCACTATGAAACCTGGAAAAAACCTAAACTGTTCTTTAAAAAACTGGATTGGGGAGCTTGGAATCAGAACCAAATATTGCTCCCATATATAGGAGGTAGAAGGGAGATCTTGGCCTGCAGAATCTAGCATAACTTTACATAATGAATCTTTGGGTAGAGGACGTGGCAAAACATCCCAAGACATTCTTGGTAGGAAAAGAAAAGTCATTGAAAGTCCATGACCCAGGAAGCAGTCCTCTGCATGAACAGGGGTAAGTTGGGTAGACGTTTGAAAACAATGCCATGCTAATATTATATATAAGGTAAAATCATTTGCAGTTTGATTTATGCTATGAACCCTGGTTCATTCTACGAAGTAAAGTGAAAATGTACAAGCACAGCAACAAGACTGGTTACTTGGTAGATTTCTAATTAGTGCATGATAATCTTTGATCCCAATGTGAATTCTACTGGTTGTTTACTTGATCTTGTGATTCCGTAGTGATTTCTAAGTGATTTTCAGTTGAATTCCACCTTATTACTCTTCTTCCATTTTCAAACAACTTCTTTAAAACTCATCTCACAAACTCTTATTTTCAATATTCTGCATTGAATCATTGGACTTTAAGCAATTTCCTCTCTTCAATAGTAGCCTAAGCTTCACCTTCAAGAACAATGAGGATCTTCCACCAGAATTATTAAGCATTATGCTCACAATGACTCAGAATTTCTGTTCCAATACAGCATAATTGCTTGATGGTTTCCACCGCCCTATAGTAGCTTCATCAATCCGAGTCAGCCTCTAAATTTCAACACTGTTAATGTATGACCGCTGCTTTCATTGTATATAAGCAGGTTGCCTGTCTAGAGATAAAACATCAGGGCAGATACCTAAGACAAGTGTGTGTTACCTTATGCTGCTGTCCTCAAGCAAGTCTTTCTTGCAGACATGACCTATCAATTGAAGGGCTGTTACGTGGCTATGTTACACAAATAATCCTATTTTCTCACTATTTATGTGAATTTTACCAAGAAATGTAGAAGGTTAACAAAAAAGTGAGCACCGCATCATTACTCCATTTTCACATGATTTTCTTATGTTGCCCACAAGACAGTCTCTACCTGGTCATGAGAATTTGGTGGGGAAGCTTCGCTAGTATTGCAAGAATTTCTAATTCTTGCTATGAGCTTTCCAGGTGAATTTCTCCCCTACCTCTGCTAGACTAATACAAGACTTTTCAGAACACGTTAAAGAAACTGCCTCAATGTCAGTATCTCAGCTTTTTTTTCCATATGGATAAGCCAGTCTCTTGCAGGTTTTTAGTCTGTGGTTTGATATAGAGAAATTCTTAAGCTCTCATTCTTTTTCCAATGAAGATGTATCCTCAGAATGACTCAGCATTTTCTACAATAAAGCAATATGTCAGCTATGGTTTCAACTGCTATCCATTCGCTGCCTCACAGCACACTCAGGCTCAATTATTAATGCAGCCAATGTGCGATTTCTGTCTCCACTGATATAGGCAGTTTTCCTGACAAACTGACAAAAGGAGTAGCTAATTAAAGATAATTGACTGCTTGCATATACCATTGACCTCACATAAGACTGGGAATGTGGACATGACAATCTTTGGAAGTCCGTATGATGTCTGTCTCTGACACCTTTCATTCTACGCATAGTCATGATTTCTCAGTGTTGATTTGAATTTTCTCAGTGATATAAACTCGCTACTTCAACAAAAGTACTACATAATATTCCCTTGTGAGGATGTGCATTGGTGACATGGGCCCAAGGCACAAAGCCTGTCTTTTCATAACAAAAAGTAGAAGGGAGACTGGCGACAAGTTACTAAGCCTATGCTAACTATGAAGACTAGTAGATAGGATAACTTAAACCACAGGGCAAGTCTGTCCTTATATAATTTGAGTTATCTCAAAGCCTGGACCTTATCTCCTGCCTACATTTCCTATTGAGGTCCAGTGACCTGTCCTTGGTTGCAGTTACAATCCCTATCTCTATATCCAAAAACTAAACTAGATTTGAGAAATTAGCCTAGATCATTGTTTAAGACATTCTTGAACTTAGACTGAAAGGGTGGCATAAGCCCACAGTTCCAAGTCTGTTCTCTGTTCACAAATGTTGCCTGAAGTTTTTGTCTCAAAGCAAAAGACTGCTTTAGGGAAGAAAAAATAAAACGAAGACTGGAAATCTGAACCAAGTCTGGATCCAACAAAAAAAAAATATTTAAAGCCCAAGCACAAATGTAAAGAACATCCATTTGGTAACAATGTCCAGTCTCTAGGCCCACAAACATCCAGCCTGGGCTTGTTTCCTGAAACTCTTTTGGACACCTTGGCCTATAGAACCAAGCTGTCATCTCTGAGGGCAGGAATAATGGAAAACTGTGCACATCTCCAAGACTGTACTCCCTAGAAAGCATTTACAATAGATAGAAATTGGGCTAATGGCACCTATCCTGTGTCATAATAACAGTACATTCATCACAACCTGGTCCCATGTCAGTATTTTCCCTTTAGTCAGTTATTGAAAGGTGACCATACCTTGCATCACAAATCCTTTCTTCTGGTAAGAGAAGGTATTGTGGGCACTAAGAAATCTGGCCAAAGCCTGGACTCTTCTTTAAAAAACTTGATTGGGAAGTTTGGATCACTACCAAGTATTACTCCTATTTCTAAGAAGTAGAGTGGAGACCATGGACCACAGAATCTAGCCAAACTTTAGATAATAAATATTTAGGTAGAAGACTTGGCAAAAAGTCACAAGACTTTCTTGGTAGGAAAAGTTGTTGGAAGTTTGTGGGTAGGAGGCAGTCCTCTGCTGGAGGTGGAGTAAGCAGGGTGGACATTTAAAACACAACACTATGCCAATCTCATATATGTTAATCTGGATTGCATATGATTCATGTTCTGAAGCCTGGTTTATTCTATGAACTAAAGTGAAAACCTATGGCCACAGCAAGTAGACTGGTCACTTGGTAGATTCCAGATTAGTGTGGGGGTATTTCTTGATCCCCATGTGAATTCTACCAGGTGTTTACTTGGTGTTCGTGTGATACCCTAGAGATTTCTAAGTGATTTTCAGGCAATTTCTGCCTTATTCCTCTTCCCTTATTTTCAAACAAGTGTTTTCAAAACTCTTCTCATAAATTCTTATTTTCAATATTCGACATTGTGTCTTGGCCTTTCAGTAATTCCCTGTCCATAGTAGTGGCCAATGGTTTGCATAAAAGAGTACTGTGGAAGTCCCTCATGAAGTCTTTCAGAGTTATACTCACAATGACTCAGCATTTTTGCTATAACACAGGAAAATTGCACTTACAGTTTATACCGCTCCCAAGTAGCTTCATCAAGAAGACTCTGCTTCCAAATATCAACACTTTAATGTTCAACAGCAGCTTCCATTGTGTTCAATCAGCTTGCCTGACCACAGATGAAACCTATGGCCAGTTATCTAACAACAGTTGTCTGTTACCCTATGCCACTTTCCTCAAGAGACATTCTTATGCAGAGATGTCCTTTTGACTGAAGGGCTGTTAGGTGACTATGTAACATAGAGACTATCATTTTCTCAGTGGTTATCTAAATTTTACAGAGGAATAGAATATGGTAAGTCAAAAGAGAGCACCACATAATCACCCCAATTTCACATGATTTTGTGTTTGGCCCTCAGGCCAGTCTCTTCCTGGTCACATGAATCCCGCAGGAAACCTCATGAGTATCGCGAGATTACCTAATTCTTGGTATGCGATATAAGGCAACTGCCACCTACCTTTTTCTTGCTAAGCTAAAATGAGCCTCTTGATAACATGTTAATGGACCAGACTAAATGTCAATATCTGTTTTTTTTCCTTGGTAGTTAGGCAATCCCTCTCAGAATTTGTAGTCTGAGGTTTGGTATAGAGAAATTCTGAGGCAGCCATTTCATATGCCATTAAGTGGTATCCTCACAATGACTCAGTATTTTTCCTACATACAGAAAATTAGGCTATTGTTTCCATCATTCTCCAGTCGCTGCCTCACAGTACACTCAGGCTCAATGATCGATGATACCAATGTGCACTCTTGCCTCCATGAACAGAAGTTAGTTTTTTTGACAATCAGACAAAACTAGAGGCAAATTAAAGATCATTGACTGCCCTCATATATCGTTGTCTTCAAATTAGATTTGTAATGTGGACACGACATTCAATTGGAAGAGAGTTAGGAAGCAGTCTCGGTCACCTTCTGCTTCACATAGACTAATGACTTCTCAGAGTTGATTTGAATTGTTTCAGTGATATGCTTTTTTCACTACAAAGAGAGGAGTACATCATCTTCTCTTTTGATGATATGAATTACTGACAGGGGACCAAGGAACAAGGTCTCTCTTTTCCTAACAAAAAGTAAAGGGAAACTGGGATCCAAAGGATTAAGCTTGTCCTCTCTGAAAACTAGTAGATAGGAGAGCTTAATCTAAATGGCCCTCCTGTCCTCATGTAAAATGGGTCTTGTCTAGAAACTTAGACCTTATCTCCAGCCCCTATTTCCCACTAGGAACCTGGGAATTGACCTGGGTTTTTCAGTTCCAATCTGTACTCCTATTTCCAGGAAGTAGATCTGAGAAATTAGTCCACAGGATTTTTTTCACTTTCCCCAAAATAGACTAAAATGTTGGTGTAAGCTCAAGTTATAAGCCATTTTTCTCTGAACAAATGTTGCCTGGAGGCCTGGCTCCAAAAAATGCTTTCTTTACAGAAGAAAAAATAAAACAGAGACTGTGGAAATCTGAACCAAGTTTGGTCCACCTGAAAAGAAGCAGTTAAACTCAAAGCCACAATGTCAAGATCATTCAATTGGTAACAATATACAGTCTAAAGATCTAGGTCCACAAACATCCAGCAACCTGAATCTACTGTGGACACCTTGGCCTACAGAATCAAGCAGTCTTCTCCTTGAAGGAGAAAGAATGGAGGTCTCAGTGCACGGTTCCAAGACTGTCCTCTTGAAAGAATTGGCAATAGACATGGCTGAGCACACCAACCGGTGTAATCATAACAATACATTCAGCATGAACTGGTTCCACCAATTTTCCCTTATACAATTATTGAAAGGTTACCATACCTTAAAGTACCAAGCCTTTCCCCTGGTAATAGAATATAGTTTGGCACTACAAAACCAAGTATCTTGTCTCAGGCCTCTATTTCCTGTTAGGAACCAGGGTGTTGACCTTGGTTTTGCAGTTCTAATCCTTCGCTATTTCAAAAAGTGATCTGAGAAAATAGTCCACAGCATTTCTTCTGACTTTCTCCAACATATACTAAAATGTGGCATAAGCCCAGTGCCAGGCCTGTTTTCTGTGAATGAATGTTGCATGGAGCCCTGGATCTAAGCCAAAGTCTTCCTTATTGAATAAAAAATGTAATGGAGAATGTGGAAATCAAAACCAAGCCTTGACCAACTAAAAGGAAGCAGTTAAACTCAGGGCTACAACATTAAGATCATCTAATTTTAACAGTATCCAGTCAGAAGATGTAGGCCCACAAACATGCAGTCTTTCCTCTGGTAGCTGGAAGTATTGTGGACACCTCGGCCTACAGAATCAAGCTGTCATATCCTGGAAGAGAAAGATGGGAGGACTAGGTGCACACCTGTGAGACTGTACTCTCTTCAAATTATTGACAATGAGAATTGGGCCAAAGACACCAACCTGTGTCATCATAACAGTACATTCAGCACAAAATGGTTCCACATCACCAATTTTACTTTCAAACAATTATTGAAAGGTGACAATACCTTATAGCACCAAGCCACTCTTCTGGTAATAGAACACAGTTTGGGCATTAGGAAACCTGGATCAAAACCTGACCAGATCTATATAAGTTACTCGATTGGAGATCCTGGAGGCATGGCTAATCATTTCTTTATTTCCAGAAAGCAGGTTGGACCTACGCACACAGAACCTAGCCTAACTTTACCGAATGGATATATAGACGGAGGACGTGATACACAGTCACGATACCTTTTTGGTAGGTAAAAAGGTCGATGGAAATCCATGGCCCAGGATCTAGTCCTCTGTAGGAAATCGGGTAAGTTGTATGGACGTTTGATTACACAAAACTATGCCAGACTCATTTACAGGGTACACTCCACTGCAAAACAATTCACAAACTGAAGCCTGATTCATTGTAAGATGTAAGGTAAAAACCTAAAACCACAGCAAAAAGACTGGTCACCTGGTAGACACTAGATTCCTGCATGGTCTTCCTTGTTCCCCACGTGAATCCCTCCAGGTATTCACCTGACCTCCATTCATTCCCTGGTGATTTTTACATCACTTCCAGGTTACTTACACATTCTTCCTCTTCCCCTAGCTTCCAACAAGTGTTTTCAAAACATGTCTCATAAATTCTTATTTTCAATATTTCAGCGTTGAGTCTTTGGCCTTTAAGCAAATTCTTCTTGACACTAGTAGCTGAAGTTTTGTCTTCAAGAATAGCATGGCTATCATATCAGAATCTTAAGGGTTATGCTTAGAATGACCCAGCATTTCTTCTACAATACCACATAATGGTGCTTAGAGTTTCCACCGCTTTAAGTTAGCTTCCTCTTTCAGGCACAGCCTCTAAATTTCAACAGGGTTAATGTGTCACCATTGCTTTCATTGTATACAAGCAAGTTGCGTGACCAGAAATAAACCCTCAGCAGTTACCTATGACAACTGAGGGTTAGCCTATGCCGCTGTCTTCAAACAAGTCTTCTAAAGCAGACATGAACTTTCTATTCAAGGGCTAATTCATGGCTATGTTACAAAGATAATCTTATTTTATTAATATTTATGTCATGTTCCTGAGGAATGTAGAAGGGTAACACAAAAGTGAGTGCCACAGATCAACGTGTAGAAATAGTTAAAGAACTGCACCTTTCAGGCCAATATCTCCACCATTGCACCTTAGGAAAAATCCATGCCTGGAGACAAGGTTCAGTGCCTCGGAACAGCCCTTCATTTGAAAGGTCATATCTGCATGAGAAGACATGCTTGAGGACAGTGGCGATGGCTACCAGATATTTGTCGTTAGTTACAGGTCTGAGTTTTCCTAGGTGGTCAGGCAACCAGATCAAAAGCCAAGTGAGCAGTCATTGTACATCACAGCATTGAAGTTTGGAGGCTGAGTCTACTTGATGAAGCTACTTCACAGCAATAGATAGAGTAGGCGCCCTTTTGCTGTATTGTGGCAGAAACGTTGGGTCATTGTGAGCAGAACTCTTAATGTCTACCAGTGGAATTCCTACACTCTTTTCGGGTGCAAGTCTGAGGCCAACACAGATTAGAGTGAATTCTTTCACGGCCAATGCTGAAAAACGCTGAGAGATAATGAGATGTGTTTTGAATACACTTCCTTTTAGGACGGGGATGAGATTAGTTGGGAGTCACCTGACAGACATCTAGCAGTTACTAGCGAATCACACTGCGGCAACATGAACACCTCGTGGTATTCACTACAGGACAAGAAAGACTCCTTCAAAATTGGTGTCTGCCATGTGACTGGTCTTGGAACTGTGTATAGAGGTACTCAGTTTCCATCTCAGCATGAACCACGCCATGGTGTGTGAAAGGTTTTCCACGCAGTTTACCATGTTAAGGAGATCGGCCTGGTGTGATGTTTTCAAACGTTCACTGTACTTACCGTAGTGTGGCTGGAGGAGAGGAATATGGGCCTTGGCCTTCATCAACATTTTCTCTCTTTCTTTTTCTACCAGGAAGGTTTTCTGACCATGTGCCATGTCCTCCACCTATGGTTCCTCTTAGTACTGTCAAGAGACATTTTTGGGGCCTAAGTCTCCACCCTATTTCCCAGTAAGAGGAGAGCTGCCTGTCCAGATTCGAGGCTTGCCAATGAAGTTCCTGAAAGAACAGTCCAGGCTATGTGCCAGTTTTCCCAGGGCACACACTTTCTTCTCTCACCAGTGGAAATGCTGAACATTATGATCACCTTTCGAACCTTGCCAAAAACGAACATTGCTGATGTGGGTCCAGTGTGTGCTGAATGCATTGTGAATATGATAGAAGTTTGGTGCCATTGGCCTACATTGCTGCTTTCCAAAATGCTTTAATGGGAGGATGGTCTTGGAGCCAGGAATTTAGTCCTTTATGCTTGCTCCTCTTGGAGGTGATAGATGGATCTCTAGGCCAAACTCTGCGCAAGAGTTTCTCCTATCAAGGTCCAGGTTGGGTGCTTGGGACTAGGTCTTCATTGTGCTCATTTCTTGTCAAGTGGATGTTCTTTACTTTTTTGTTCTGCATCTTCCAAGCAGTTCTTTTTAGGAGGTCAAGGTGGGGTGCTGAATCCATTGTATACTTTCTAGTTCATCTTCCGTAGCAAAGGCTGTTGCTGTGAGCCCAGGACTCCAGGTGAGATTTCTACACAAAGGATATGCTTGCAATACTGGGCTCATGTTGCCAATTCAGAATCGGTTAGGGAAAGTCGAAACAATGACGTGGTCCAATTCTTAAGCGCTGCTTCCTGGAATTAACAGAAGGGATTGGAGTTGCAACCTAAGGTCAATAGTCTTGCTCCTGATTAGAAATCCAGGCAAGATACAGCGTTTTGGGTCTTGAGATCAAACTCCCTTATCAGAGGCAATCTTGCCTTGTGGTTAAACACCTCCTTTCGCATACTTTTCTGAAAGCATGGACTTAGACCCTTGGGTGCCAGTGTCTTTTGTACTCTTTGTTAGGAAATTCCAGGCAATGCGCCTTGTGCCTGTATCTCCACTCCACATCCTCTCCCAGGAGGAGAGTGTTGCTGGCATTTACGGCTTCTAGCATTCTTCTTCTGTTCTGAGAACACAGCTTTCTTTATGGGCCATATACTCCACATGAGCATCTGTGTGCATGGGATACCTTGGGGGTAGTGTGAGTAATCGTTTCAACTCATCTGTAATGATTTTGATGGTCTTGAACATGGGAGCCTGGGCAGGCACTCTAATTTTTTGAGGACAGTTCCTGCTGGGTGCCACAGGCCTAAATCTCCATTCTGTTTCCCTTGCATAGAGAAGTGTTTGTGGCTGGATTACTAGCACACCACTCGACATTCGATCAGAGAAAAAGCTCGAAACCATGGGTCAGCAACAGCACTTCAGTCTTCCCACATATATTTGCCGGTATCTGTATTTTAGTTGATAGGTCTATTATTTTGAAAAGGTCTCCCGCATATACCATTGACCCCACATATGATTTCTAATGTGGACATGACATTTGTTTTGAGGTCAGTATGATGGCTGCCTCGGCCACCTCCTGTTCCATGCATACTAATGATTTCTCAGTGTTGCTGTGAATTTCTAGTTATGTGTACTCATCACTTCAAAGAAAGCATTACATCATCTTCCCTTGTGAGGTTAAATTGGTGACATGTTCCCAAGGCAAAAGGACTGACTTTTCCTAAGAAAAAGTAGAAGGGAGACTGGGAACCAAGGCACTAAACCTATCCTCTCTGAATGCTAGTAGATAAGATAACTTAAACAAAAGGGCAGGTCTGACTTTATGTAATTTGAATCTTATATTGAAACCTAGGACCTTGTCTGCTGCCTGTCTTTTTCTTTCTTTTTTGTTACTGGGATCCATTGTACTGTCCTTGGTTACATTTACAATCCTTACCTCCATTAAAGAAAGTAGATTTGAGAAATTATTCCAGAGTATTTCTTACAACTTTCTCTGACATACACTGAAAGGGTGAGGTAAGCGCACAGTTACAAGCTTGTTCTCTGCAACAAGTGTTGCCTGAAGTCCTTGTCTCAAAGAAAAAGCCTTCTTTAGGGAAGAAAAATAAAACAAAACTCTGGAAATCTGAACCAACCCTGTACCTCCTAAAATGGCATAGTTAAACCCAGACCCACAAAGTCAAGACCAACCGATTGGTAACGAACTTCAGTGTCAAGCATTAGTCCCACCAACATCCAACTGACCCTGTTATCTGAAACTCCTGTGAACACCTTGGCCAATAGAACCAAGCTGTCATCTCCTAGAAGGCAGAGAATGAAGAACTCAATGCACACCTCCATGACTGTACTCTTTTGAAAGCATTTACAATATAAATTGAGCCAATGGCAGCAAACCTGTGTTGTCATAACAGTACATTCAGCGCAAGCTGGTCCCATGTCACCAATTTTGCTTTTAGATAATTACTGAAAAGTTTCCATACCTTGCAGCACAAATCTTTTATTCTGGTAAGAATAGGTAGTGTGGACACTAAGAAACCTGGCCAAATTTGGAGTGTTCTTTACAGAACTCGATTGGAGGGCTTGGGATCACTACCAAGTAAAGTAGAGTGGAGACCTTGGCCCACGGAATCTAGCTTAAATTTACATAATGAATCTTTAGATAGAGGACTTAGCAAAGGGTCACAAGACAGTTTTGGTAGGAAAAGAAAAGTCTTTGGAAGTCCATGGAAAAGGAGATAGTCTTTTGTTGTAACTGGGTAAGTTGAGTGGATGTTGGAAACACAACACCACACCAGTTTCATATATAAGGTAAAGTCGTTTGCAACACGATTCATGCTTTAAAGCCTGGTTTATTTTATGAAGTAAAGTGTAATTCTACAGCCACAGCAACAAGACTGTTTACTTGGTCGATACGACATTAGTGCAAATATTCCTTAATCCTCTTGTGAATTACACCAGGTGTTTACTTGATCTCCACATAATTTCCTAGTGATTTTTAAGTGTTCTTCAGGTGATTTCCACCTTATTCCACTTTCCCTATTTTCAAACAAGTGTTTTCAGAATACACTTCATAAACACTTATTTTCAATATTCAGCTTGGTTCATTGGCCTTTAAGCAATTCCCTGTCAACAATAGTGTCTAAAGGTGCACATAAAAGAATAGTGCGGAAGTCCCTCATGACTAAGCTTTTTGCTATAATACATCAAAATGGCACTTAAAGTTTCCACCACTAGAGAGTAGCTCATCAAACAGAATAGCCTCCAAATACCGATGCAGCTAATGTTTGACAGCAGTTTCCATTGCATTCAAGCAGATTGTCTACCACAGATAAAACCTAAGGCCAGTTATCTAACAATTGTCTGTTAACCTATGCCGCCATCCTCGAACAAACCTTCCCATGCAGACATAACTTTTCAATTGAAGGGCTGTTAGATGGCTATGTTACACAGATTATCATGTTCTCACTGTCTATCTAAATTTTACCAAGGAATGGAAGAGTAACTCAAAAGTGAGCGCCACACCATCAACACTATATCAGGTGATACCCTCAGGCCTGTCTCTTGATGGTCACGTGAATCCAGCAGGAAGTCTCATGAGTATCGCGAGATTTCCAAATACTTGTGATGAGATTTCCAGAAGACTTCCACCTCACTTTCCTCTGCAAAGCTAAAATAAGCCTCTTGAGAACACATTGATAGAACAACCTCACTGTCAACATCTCAGTTTTCTTTGCTTGGTGGTTAAGCTAGACTCTCTCAGAATTTATAGTCTGAGGTTTGGTATAGAGAAATTCTGAGGCAGCCATTGTTTCCGCCATTAAGTGGTATCTTCACAATGACTCAGCATTTTTTCTACAATAGAGAAATGAGGGCTATGGCTTCCATCAATATCCGGTCACTGCCTTAGAGCATGCTCAATCTCAATTATCAACACTGCCAATGTGCTACTGTTGCCTCCACGAACATAAGGCAGTTTCCCTGACTAACAGACACAACTAGAGGTGATATAAAGATCACTGATGCCTGCATATACCGTTGTGCTCAAATTAGATTTGTAATGTGGACATGACATTCAATTGGAGGATCGTTAGGAGGCTGTCTCGGCTACCTTTGTTCCTTGTAGACTAATGACTTCTCATTGTTGACATGAGTTTTCTCAGTGATATTCACTTATCACTACAAACAAAGCACTACATCATCCTCTTTGTGGACATATGGATTGATGACACCGGCCCAAGGCAAAAGGCCTGTCATTTCCTATGAAAAAGTATGAGAGCAACTTGAGACCAAAACCCTAAGCATTTCATCTCTGAAAACTAACAGATAGGAAAACTTAAATCCAAAGACAAGCCTGTCCTCATGTAATTTGAGTCATAACTAGAAACCAATGACTTTGTGCCCTGCCTCTATTTCCTATTAAGAACCAGAGTGCTGACGTTGGTTTAGCAGTTCCAAATCCCTACCCCTATTTCGAGGAAGTACGAGAAATAAGCCAACAGAATTTCTTTCGATATTCTACAACTTAGACTGAAATGGTGGCATAAATAAATTCAAGCCTGTTTTCTTTGAACAAATGTTTTCTGGTGCCCTGGATCAAAGAAAAAGACTTCTTTATGGAAGAAAAAAATAGAGACTATGGAAATCTAAACCAAGCTTAGACCACCTAAAAAGAAGCAGTAAAACTCAGGGCCATAACCTCAAGATCATCCAATTGGTAACAATATCTAGTCTGAAGACCTAGACCCACCAACATCCAGCCTGGCCTCTGCTACCTGAAACTATTGTGGACACCTTAGCCTACAGAATCAAGCTGTCATCTCCTAGAATGAGTAAAAATGGAGGACTCTGCATTTTTCCAATACTGTCCTCCTTTTAAAGTGTTTACGATAGAAATTGGACTAAAGACACCACCCCGTGTCATTATAACAGTCCACTCAGGACAAACTGATTTCACATCATCAACTTTCCTTTTATAAACTTATTGAAAGGTTATGATACTGCACGCCCCACCATCACTCCAATTTCATGTGATTTTCATGTGCTTTCCTCAGGCCAGTCTTTTTCTGGTCACATGAATCCTGGGGAAAAGCTTTGTGAGTATCACGAGATTTCCTAATTCTTAACACGAGATTTCCAGGTGACTTCCACCTCATTACCTCTGCTAGGCTAATACAAGCTTTTTCAGAACATGTTGAAGAAACAGCCTCAAGGTCAGTACCTCAGCTTTTCTCCATATTGGTTAAGCCAATCTCTCACAGATATTTAGTCCATGCTTTAATATAGAGAAATTCTTAAGCAGCCACACTTTTCACAATGAATTATCCTCACAATGACTCATTTTTCTTTCAATAAAGCAATATGGCAGCTATGGTTTAACAGCACACTCAGACTTAGTTAAAAACCCAGGCAATGTGCGACTTCTGCCTCCACTTACATAGACGGTTTTCCTGACAAAAGGACAAAAATAGAGGCGAGTTAAAGATCATTGACTATACACATATACCATTGTCTTCACATAATATTTGTAATGTGGACACGACAATTGATTGGAGGTCAGTATGAAGTATGTTTCGGCTACCCTAGGTTCCTCGCATACTAATCATTACTCAGTATTGGTATAAATTTTCTGTTCTGTACACTTCAAAGAATGCCCTACATCGTCTTTCAATGTGAGGATGTGAATAGGTGACATGGTCCCAAGGCACAAGGCCTGTCTTTTCCTAACAAAAAGTTGAAGGCAAAGTGAAAACCAAGGCACTAAGCCTATGCTTCCTGAACACTAGAAGATAACTTAAACAACAGAGCAAGTCTGTCCTTATATAATTTGAATCTTATCTCGAAAACTAGGACCTTGTCTGCTGCCTGCCTTTCCTATTGGGATCCAGTTTGCTGCCCTTGGTTGCAGTTACAATCTCTACCTCTATTTCCAGGAAGTATATTTGAAAAATGACCCCAGAGCATTTCTGACAATTTTTACCATCATAGATTGAAAGGATGGTGTAAGCCCACTGTTCCAAACCTGTTCACTTGAATAAATGTTGCCTGAAGTCTTTTGTCTCAAATCAAAAGCCATCTTAAGGGAAGAAAAATTAAAACAGAGACTTGGAAATCTAAACCAAGCCTGGAACTCCTAAAAGAATGTAGTGAAACCCTAGGACCATAACGTCAAGACCATCTCATTGGTAACAAAATCCAGTCTCAAGATCTAGGCCCACAAACATCCAGCCTGGCCCTTGTTACCTGAAACTCTTGTGGATATCTTGGCCTATAAAACCAAGCTGTCATCTCCTTGGAGTAGGAAGAATGGAGGACTTGGTGCACAACTCCACGACTGTATTCTCTTGAAAAACTTTACCATAGAAATTGAGCTAATCACACCAACCTTGTATCATCATAACAGCGCATTCAGCACAACCTGTTTGCACGTTACAAATTTTCCTTTTAAACAATATTGAAAGGTGACCATACCCTGTATCACCAAGCTTTTCTTCTGGAAAGAGAAGGTAGTGTGATCATTAAGAAACCTGGCCAAAGCCTGGACTATTCTTTAAACACTTGATTTGGAAGCTTGGAATCATGACTAAGTATTGCTCCTCTTTCTAAGAAGTAGAGTGGAGACCATGCCACAGAGAATCTAGGCTAACTTTACATAATGGACCTTTAGATGGAGGAGGTGGCACCTGGTCACAAGAACTTCTTGTAGGAAAAAAAGTGGGTGGAAGGTTATGGCCCATGACCCAGTCCTCTACTGGAACTAGGGTAAGTTGTATGGTCATTTGAAAACACAACACCATGCCAGTCTCATTTACAGAGTACACTCGAATGCACAAAATTCCACAAACTGAAGTCTGATCCATTGTAAGAGGTAATGTGAAGACCTATAGCCACAGAAACAAGATGAGTAACCTGGTAGACACCAGATTCCTGTAGGGTATTCCTTGATTCCCACTTGAATCCCTCCAGTTATTCACTTGACCTCCATGTAATTCTCTGGTGATTACGACATGATTTTCAGGTGACTTCCATCTTATTCCTCTTCCCCTGTCCTCAAACAAGTGTTTTCAAAACAAGTCTCATAAACTCTAATTTTTAATATTTCAGCATTGCGTCATTGGCCTTTAAGCAATTTCTTTTCGACAGTAGTAGCCTAAGGTTCACCTTCAAGTATATCGTGGATCTTGCACGAAAGCCGTTAAGGGTTATGCTCACAATGACTCAGCATTTCTACTACAACATAGCATAATGGAATTAGAGTTTCCACTGCTCAAAGGTAGCTTTGCCATTCAGACTCAGCCTCTAAATTTCAATGTGGTTAATGTGTGACGGCTGCATCCATTGTATACTAGTAGGTTGCCTGACCAGAGACGAAACCGCGAGCCAGTAACTTAATGACAAGCGTGTATTAGCCTATGCTGCCGTGCCGTCCTCAAACGTGTCTTCGCATGCATACATGACCTTTCCATTGATGGGCTATTAGATGGCTAAGTTACTCAGGTGACCTTATTTTCTTAGTGCTTATGTGAATTTTTCATAGGAATGCAGAAGGTTATCCTAAAAGTGAGCACCACACCATCTCCCTAATTTCACATGATTTTTGTGTGTTTCCCTCAGGCCAGTTTCTTTTTGGTCATGTGAATCCCATGGAAGAGCTTCATAAGTATCACAAGATTCCCTAATTCTTGATATGAGATTTCCAGGTGATTTCCACATCATTACCTCTGCTAGGCTAATACAAGCCTTTTTAGAATATGTTGAAGAAACTGCCTCATTGTCAGTGTCTTTTTTTTTTTTTTTTTTTGCATATTGGTTAAGCCACTCTCTCAGAGATTTTAAGTCTGTGGTTTAATATAGAGAAATTCTGAAGCAGCCATTCTTTTTGCAATGAAGAGGTATCCACACAATGACTCAGCATTTTTCCTACAATAAAGCAATATGGCAGCTGTGGTTTCAACTGCTATCTATTTGCTGCCTCCCAGCACAGTCAGGTTCAATTATCAATGCTGCCAATGTGTGACTGTTACCTCCATGAACATAAGGCCGTTTTATTGACAGACAAAACTAGAGGCAAAGTAAAGATCATTGACTACATGCATATAACATTGACTTCAAATGAGATTTGTAATGTGAACATGACATTTGATTGGAGAACAGTTAAGAGGCTGGGCCACCTTCTGCTCCACATAGACTAATGACTTCTCAGTGCTGACGTAATTTTTCTCAGTGATATTCATTTGTCACTACAAAAGGAGAACTACATCATCCTCAATTGTGAGGATATGGATTAGTGAAACGAGCTCAAGGCACAAAGCCTGTCTTTTCCTAAAAAAATGTAGATGGGATACTGGGACCTAAAGTATTAAGTCTATATTCTCTGAAAACTAGTAAATAGGAGATCTTAATCCAAAGGGCAAGCCAGTCCTTATGCAATTTGAGTCTTACTAGAAACCTAGGACCTTGTTTCCTATCTATTTTTTATTAGAAACCACAGTATTGACCTTGGTTTTGCAGTTCCATTCATTACCGCTATTTCTAGGAAATAGATCTGAGAAATTAGGCCATAGCATTTCTTTCAACTTTCTCCAACATAAACTGAAATGGTAGCGTAAGCCCAAGTTCCAAGCCTGTTTTCTGTGAACAAATGTTTCCTGGAGCACTGGCTCAAAGCAGAAGCCTTCTTATGAAAGAGGAATAAAATGGAGACTATAGAAATCTGACTAAGTATGGACCACCTAAAAGGAAACTCAGTTAAACTCAGGACCACAAAGTCAAGATCATCCAACTGGTAACAATATCCAGTCTGAAGACCTAGGTCCACAAACATCCAGCTGGGCCCCTGCTACCTGAAACTACTGTGGACATCTTGGCCTCTGGAATCAAGCTGTCTTCATCTAGAATGAGGAAGAGTGGAGGACTTGGGGCATGGTTCCAAGACTGCACTCCATTGAAAGCATTTTCAATAGAAATTGGGCTGATGGCACCAGCCCTATGTCATTGTAACAGTATATTCAGCACAACCTGGTTTCACGATTTCATATATTTTTTTCAGATATTTATTGAAAGGTGGCCATACCTTGCAGCATCAAGTCTTTTTTTGGTAAATGAAAGTAATATGAGCATTAAGTAATACGGCCAAAGTCTGGACTGTTCTTTAAAACACTCGATTGAAGAGGTTGGAATCATAACCAACTATTGCTTCTCTTTCTTGAAAGTAGAGTGGAGACATTGGCCCACAGAATCTAGCCTAACTTTACATAACGAATCTTTAAGTAGAGGACTTGGCAAACAGCTACATGATTTCTTGGTATGAGAAGAAAAGCTGTTGGAAGTCCATGGCCTAGGAGTCAGTCCTCTGCTGGAACTGGGGTAAATTGGGTGGACATTTGTAAATATAATGTAGTGCCAATCTCATATATAATGTAAACTTATTTGGAATACAATTCATGCTCTGAAGCCTGGTTCATTATATGAAGTAAAGTGAAATCCTATGGCCAAAGCAACAAGATTGGTTACTTAGTAGATAACAGATTAATGTGGGGTATTCCTTCACTCCCATGTGAATTCCACCAGGTGTTTCCTTAATCTCCGCATGATTCTGTAGTGATTTCTAAGTGATTCAGGTGATTTCCACTTTATTCTACTTCCCCTATTTTTCAAACAAGTATTTTAAATTCATGTCATAAAATCTTATTTTCAATATTCAGAATTTAGTCATTGGCCTTGAAGCAATTTCCTGTCGACAGTAGTGGTCAATGGTGCACCTAAAAGAATAGTGTGGGAGTCCAACATAAAGCTGTTCGGAATTATGTTAACAATGACTCAGCATTTTTGTTATACTCAGCAACATGGCACTTAAAGTTTCCAGCGATCTAAAGTAGCTTAATCAAGCAGACTAAGATTCCAAATATTAATGCCGTTAATGTTTGACAGCAGCTTCCATTGCATTCAAGCAGGTTGCCTGACCACAGATGAAACCTAAGGCTAGTTATATAATAGTAATTGTTAATTTATGCCGCCGTCCTTGAGCAAACCTTGCCATGCAGACATGACCTTTGATTGAAAGGCCATTAGGTGGCTATGCCACACGAACACTGTTATTTTCTCAGTGATTATGTAATTTTACCAAGGAATGAAGATGGGTAACTTAAAGGTGAGTGGCACATAATTACCT
The DNA here is from genome assembly GCA_003508835.1 of Eonycteris spelaea. Taxonomy (NCBI): domain Eukaryota; kingdom Metazoa; phylum Chordata; class Mammalia; order Chiroptera; family Pteropodidae; genus Eonycteris; species Eonycteris spelaea. The sequence goes on from PUFA01000391.1 coordinate 601,803, forward strand.
CAATATCACGTGGCTCTTTGCGATGCCCTTAGGTCTGTATCTTGATGGTCACATGAATCCTGCAGGGAAGCCTCATGAGTATCATGGAACTCCCTAATTCTTGTGACGAGATTTCCAGGTGACTTCCATCTCACTTTCCTCTGCTATGCTGAAATAACCCTCTTCAGAACACGTTGATGGAACAGCCTCAATATTAGCATCTCATATGTCTTTTTTTGGTGTTTAAGCCAGTCCCTCTCAGACTTTGTAGTCTGAGGTTAGGTATAGAGAAATTCTGAGGCAGACATTCTTTTTACCATTAAGTGGTAGCCTCACAATGACTCAGCATTTTTCCTACAATACAAAAAAATTGCGTTACTGTTTCCACCACTATCCAGTTGGCTGTCTCCCAGCACACGCAGGCTCAATTATCAATGCTGCCAAATAGCGACTGTTGCCTCCATGAACATAAGAAACTTTCCCTGACAAACAGACAAAACCAGAGGGGTAGCAAAGATCATTTACTGTCTGCATATACCGTTGACTTCAAATGAGATTTGTAATATGGACATGATGTTCAATTGGAATACACGTAGGAGGCTGTCTCAGACACCTTCTGCTCCAGATGCACTGATGATTTCTCAGTTTTGATGTGACTTTATTCAGGGATATACACTTGTTTCTACAAAGGGAGCACTACATCATCTTCTTATGTGAGGATATGGATTGGTGACATGGGCCCAATCACAACCCTGTGTTTTCCTAACAAAAAGTAAAAGGGAGAATAGGACCCAAAGTACTAATATTGTCCTCTCCAAAAATATAGTCTGGGCACTAAGAAACCTGACACAAAATCTGACCTGTTTTGTAGGAACTTGATTAAAGAGCCTGGAAGCATGGCCAAGCATTGCTCCTATTTCCAAAAAGTAGAGTGGAGGCCTTGCCCCATAAAATCTAGTCTAACTTTACTTAATGGATCATTTGGTGGATGACTTTGCACACATTTACAAGACCTTCTTCTAGATAAGAAAAAAAAGTCGATGGAAGTCCATGGCCCAGGACCCAGTTCTCTGCTGGAATTAGGGTAACTGCCTGGACATTTGAAAACATAACACCATGCCAGACTCATACAGGGTACTCTCGCATGTAGAACATTTCACAGACTAAAGCCTGATTCATTGTGAAAGGTAAGGTGAAACCCTACACAGCCACAGCAAACAAGACTAGTACCTGGTAGATACCAGATTCCTGCTGGTTCTTTCTTGATCCCCATGTGAATCCCACCAGTTGTCCACCTGACCACCATGTGATTCCCCTTGATTGCTACATGATTTTCAGGTGACTTCCAACTTATTCCTCTTCCCCTATTCTCAAACAAGTGTATTCAAAACATGACTCATAAACGCTTATTTTCAATATTTCAACATTGAGTCATTGGCCTATAAGCAATTCCCACTCAACAGTAGTGGCCTAAGGTCTGCCACAAGAATAGCGCAGGTCTTCCACCAGAACCTTTAAGGATTATGCTCACAATGACTCAGGATTTCTGCTGCAATACAGCACAATGGCACTTAGAGTTATCACCACTGTAAAGTAGCTTTGCTATTCAGACTCAGCCTCCAAATTCAACCCAGTAAATGTGCAACCACTACTCCATCACTCACAAACTGGTTGCCTGACCACAGATGAAAACTCAGGGCAGTTACCTAATGACAGGTGTGTGTTAGCCTCTGCTGCTGTCCTCAAGCAAGTCTTCTCATCCATACATGATCCTTGATTGAAGGGCTATGAGGAGGCTATGTTACATACGTATTATCATTATCTCAGTACTAACAGGTATATTACCACAAATGTAGAAGAGTAATTCAAAAGTGAATGCCACACCATCACTCCAATTTCACATGATTTTCATGTGTTGCTCTCAGGCCAGTCTCTTGCTAGGCACGTGAATTCCGCTGGAAAGCCTCATGAATATCACAAAATTCTCTAATTCTTGTTACAAGATTTCCAGTTGACTTCCACCTCATTACCTCTGCTAGACAAAAACAAGTCTTTCAGAACACATTGAAGAAACTCCTTCAATGTCAGTATCTCGGCTTTCTTTTCATTGTGGTTAAACTAGTTTCTCGCAGAATATTTAGTCTGTGGTTTGCTATAGAGAAATTCTTTAGCAGCCGGTCTTTTTACAATGAAGAAGTATTCTCACAATGACTCAGCATTTTTCCTACAATAGAAAAAAATGGCAGCTATTATTTCAAGCACTATCCAGTTTCTTCTTCACAATAAATTTAGCCTCTAATTATCAATGCCGCCAAAGAGTGACCACCGCCACCACTGTCATAATGCAGATTTCCTGACAAATGGTCAAAACTAGAGGTGAATTAAAGTTCATTGAGTGCCCAAATATACCATTTACTTAAAGTTAGATTTGTGATATGGACATGACATTCAATTGGAGGACAATAAGGAGGTTGTCTCTGCCAACATCTGTTCCATGTAAACTAATGACTTTTCAGAGTTTATATGAATTTCCTCAAGTGACATGCACTCTTCATTAAAAGGGAGCACTGATCATCCCTATGTGTCACATAATGCCACTGTGTTTCATGCAGTACAGTCTCTTGATGGGCACCTATTTCCCATGGCCAGTCACTTGAATCTGTAGTGACTCCATCTAGATCACACTACCAAGTTTAACACTTTTAATTTTGAACAGACTAGTTTAAAGACATACTCACATGACCCAGGCCCGTGACAGAAACTAATGTGCAGTGCATGGCACACAGATCAAAGCCATGGACTGCTACAGTAAAGAAAGGAGACCACTGTTCAAGTAAAAGTACTGTCCTCCCTTCAAATGATTTTGGCTGGATCCTAGGCCCATGACTCAAAGCCAGGTGTTTTCCTAACACTGATACAATGGTGCCCTTGTATACAGTCAAAAAGCTTGTCTTCATTGAAAATTAGTATATTGGGACTTTAATTTGCAAGGCCAGCCTCTCTTCTGGTAAGAATATTTTTCTTGAGTAATTAGAACCTTGGCTCCAAGCCTGAACATTGTGTTAGAAGCAACAGTGGTGACTTGGCTTGCTGTTCCAATTCTTCACCTATTACAGGGGGTTGAGCTGAGAACTCGAGTCACAGCATTTCTTCTGTCTTTTCCTAACTGACAGTGAAGCAGTGTCCTGGGCGCATGGTTCTAAGCATGTCTTCCCTGAAAGAATAGCGAGTGTTGTCCTAGGCCCACAGAATGGAAACTAGAATGGAGCCTTAGGCCTGTGACATCAAGCCTGGACTCCTCTCACAGGAATTAGTGTGTGGGACCAGGCACAGAAGTTCAAGACCATCCACTTTATAACAGATTAGAAAAACAATTACTTACACTAAATTTAAGGTATCACCTAAGAACCAAATCTCATGTGGTATGTATGACCATCAAACAAAGCTGACATCTCAGAAACAAAGAAGAATGGAGGATACAGTTCATACTAGCGAAACTGCCTTCCCTTTTTAGGATGTGATGTGGTGACAAGGGCCCAACGCACAAAGCCTGTATTTTCCTAACTAAAAGGACAAAGGAGGCTGGAACCCAAGCCACTAGGCATGTCCTCTTTGAAAATGAGTAGATAAGAGAACTTAACCCACAGGGCAAGCCTGTCCTAAAGGAAGAGATATTATCACAAGATCTAGAAACTTGTCTCCTGCCTACATTTCTAATAAGGAACCAGAGTGCTGACCTTGTTTTACAGTTCCAATCAATTCTCCTATTTTCAGAAATTTGAGCTGAGAAATTCGCCCAAAATATATCTTCTATTTTTCCAGACAGAGGCTGAAGGGGTGGCGTAAGCCTGCAGTTCCAACCCTGTCTTCTGTGAACAGATATCACCTGGAGTCCTAGGCTCACAGCAAAAGCCTTCTTTATGGAAGGGAAACAAGAACAGAAACTGTGGAACTCTGCACCAAGCCTGGACTTCCTAAAAGAAACTAACTGACAGCCCCAGGCCCACAACACCAAGATCATCCAATTGGTAACAAATTCTAGAAGGAAAATTTTAGCCCACAAACAACTAGCCTGGCCCTTGCTACCAAAAACTCTTGTTCAGACCTTGGCATACAGAACCAAGCTGTCATTTCCAAGAAGAAGGAAGAATGAGGACTCGGTTTACGAATTCAAAATTGGCCTTTTAAAAAAGTATTTACAATAGAAATTTGGGCTGATGGCACCAATCCTGTGTCATCTTAACAGTAAATTTAGCACAACCTGGTCCCACATTACCAATTTTCCTTTTCAAAAATTAATGAAAGGTGACAATACTTTACAGCACCAAGTGTTTCACCTAGTTAGTGAGGGCGCTAAGAAACCAGGCACAAAGCCTGGACTGTTCTTTAAAAAACTTGTTTGGATAGCTTGGAAACATGACCAAGCATTGCTTCTATTCCCAGAATGTAGAGTGGAGACCTTGGCACACAGAATCTAGCCTAACTTTATTAATGAATTTAGGTAAAGGACTTGGCACACAGTTACAAGACCTTCTTCTTAGGGAAAAAAGTCAACAGAATTTATGGCCCAGGAAGCAGTCCTCTGCTGGAACTAGGGTAAATTGGGTGGATGCTTTTTAAAAAAACACCACGCAGTCTCATTTACAATGTAAACTCATTTGCAAAACATTTTATACTCTGAAGCATAATTCATTCTAAAAAGGAGAAAGGAAAACCTACAGCCACAGCAACAAAACTAGTCACCTAGCAGACATCAGATTCCTGTGGGGCGTTCATTGAGCCCCCGTGAATCCTGTGAGGTGTTCACTTGATATCCGTGTGATTCCCTAGTGATTTCTAAGTGATTTTCAGGTGGCTTCCACCTTATTCCTCTTTCCCTATTTTCAAACAATTTTTTTTCAAAATTCATCTCTTAATCTCTTACTTTCAATATTTCAGAATTGAGGCATTGGCTGTTAAGCAATCCTCTCTCAACAGTAGTGGCCTAACATCACATAAAAGAATAGTTTGGGAATCCCACAAGAAGTCAATAACAGTTATGCTCACTATGACCCAGCATTTTTGCTACAATAGAGCAACATGTCTCCTACAGTTTCCAATGCTCTAAAGTAGCTTCTTCAATCAGACTCACCCTCCAAATATCAATGCCGTTAATGTTCCAGCCACTCCCATTGCATTCAAGTAAGTTGCCTGAACACAGAGGAAACCTAAGTCCAGGTAACTAACAGCAATTGTCTGTTAGCATACATTGCTGTCCTCAAGTGAATCTTCTCATGCAGACATGACCTTTTGTTTGAAGGGTTGTTAAGTGGCTATGTTACAGGTACTATCATATTCTCAGTGCTTATCTGAATTTTACATAGGAATATGTAGAAGGGTAACACAAAATGAGCACCACACCATCAACTCAATATCACATGATCTCTCTGTGATGCCCTCAGGCTGGTCTCTTGACAGTCAGCTGAGTCTTGCAAAAAGCCTCTTGAGTATCATGAGATTTCCCAATATTTCTTAAGAGATTTCTGGGTGACTTTCACCTCATTTTCCTCTGCTAAGCTAAAACCTGCCTCTATGGAACAAATTGATTAAACAGCCTCAATGTGAATATCTCACTTTTCTATATTTACCAAGTAAAGATAAGCCAGTCTCTCTCAGAATTTGTAGTCTGAGGTTTGTAATAGAGAAATAAATTCTGAGGCAGCTATTTTTTCCACCATCAAGAGGTATCCTCACAATGACTCAGCATTTTTCCTACAATACAGCAAAATGATGGCTATTGCTTCCACTGCTATCCAGTGGCTTCCTCATAGCACACTCAGGCTCTATATAAACACTGCCGATGTGCAACTGTTGACTCCATGAACATAAGGAAGTTTTCTTGACAAACTGATAAAGCTAGACTTGAATTAAAGATCATTGACTGCCCACATATACCATTGACCTCAAGTAAGATTTGCAATGTGGTCATGACATTCAATTGGAGGTCAGTACGGAATCTGTCTCAGCCACATTCTGTTCCAGACATACTAATGATTTCTCAGTGTCGATGTTGATTTTCTTATTGATATGCAATACTCACTGCAAAGGGAACACTACATCATCTTCCCTTGTGAGGATGTGGATTAGTGACACAGGCCCAATACCCAAGGCCTGTCTTATCCTACTAAAAGAACACTGGACAGTGTTAGTGAACCACATTAGAAATGACAAGGAAGCTGTTGCTGTTTTTTCGGCCTGCTATGTAATGACTACAGAGTGTAAACTTAACAACGATAAGTTTCTACAGGGTACCCCCAAATCTCTTCATTTCTCCTGACATATATCTCATTAGAGAAGAGCTACATTAGGACAGAATCAGTTTTAGTTTCACTGCGGTCTGGAACATTGGGGAAAAATGCATGACTCAGTCGAAAAGGTACAGCATGAAATCCAGTCTTGGGCATCCACCCTTGTTATATACACTTACAAATATGGTAAGGACATTCACATAGTTTATCAATACTGGAACCAATACATTCATAGGACTTTTGGTTAGAGAACAGAGCCATTCTAAACCGTCTTCCATCGCTTTTCTAGCTGTCTGTCTGTAGTAAACTGTGATTTCCTACATGCGGTAACAGCCTAACATAGAAATAAAAAACGAAGGTTTGAAATCTGTTTGGCATAAAGCCTGTTTTCCAGGGTTTGCTGTCGAATCCCGCTTCATACGAAATCACCTCATGAAAACCACCAGTTGTCTCAAATATCTTTCATACGTTGTAGATGTTGAAACAGTACAAGCTCGCTGCATGAAAAGCAATGCTTACGTCAATGCTCCAAACTCCACTGCAAGTAATTCGAGTCATCTACTTAGAATAAGCATGCAGGATGGAAATAGAGCACCCCACCGACACAGAAGCCTATAGAATATCAGTGTGTAGATGCAAACTTTTTGCCTTAAATATTATTAGCCAGAATGATCAAACTTGTTGCTTAAGCACATTTTATCAACCCGATTTAAGGCACCACTCGTGGGGCCCTGTCTCCTATAAAAAGACATAGAGAGATGGCCCTTCAGTATCTTCTGAATGACTAATGACAACGATCATTTGTTGATGAACACTACTGAGAACCCATGTTGCCAGCAAGCTAGAGAAACATTGGCAATCACATTTCCTAATCAGTCCCAATGCAGGAAACTGTGCTTTCAGTTCTCAGCGATAGAAGAACACTGCTGGATGTGTCAAAGAACCACTTTGGAAATGAAAGACAACTTGCCACTGTGTTAGGATCTGTCTATGCAATGAGGACAGAGTGTTACTTTAAGGACCATGGAACTCGAAAGTGTACTTCCACCTGTGGTGTCTGGTACTGACAACAAATAACTTCATAAAGAGGGCTACCATCATGACAGAACAGCTTTTAGATTAACAGTGGAATAGAACACTGGAACAAAAAGCCTGCTCAAATAGAAGATGTCAGACCGCAGGCAGGTAGCATTTTATCACTTGGTATATATCATTTTGAGTGTGGTCTCAGACTTTAAAGCATGTATAAATACAAAAAAAAAAAAAGAAAACAACATATGTGGGCCTTCTGCGTTATAGACACAGGCTTGCAAAGAACTCTTTCATTGCCATTTCCAACAGAATATCTCTAAAGGATGGCAATTTCTTGTTTTAAATGCAGGACCATAGTAATGACAACAAAGATTTGAAGTGTGTTCGACATATAGCCTGTCTTAAAAAGATTTCCTGCCTATTCCCACTTTGTATAAATTTACGTTGGGAAAACTGCTCATTTTCCCAAATCCCTTTTCTGCGTTGTAGATGTTGAAAGAGTTTTTAGCTTTTTTGTTGTAAATTATTTGCCCGTATAAATATGGTTTACTTCTGGACTCAATTCTATTTCATTGGTCAGTGTGTCTGTTTTGCTGCCAATATCATGCTATTTTCATTACTGTCGCTTTGTAGTACATTTTGAAGTTGGGAGAGTGATGCCTTCAGCCTCATTCTTTCTTCCCAGGAGGATTTTGACAATTAGGGTCTTTTGTCCTTCCATAAAAGTCTGATGACTTTTTGTTCTATTTCTTTAAAAAATGCCAATGGGATTTTGGTGGGGATTGCATTAAATCTGTATAATACTTTAGCTTATAAGGTCATTAGAACTATGTTGTTTCTTCCAATTCTACCTTCGATTTCTTTTAATAGGAACTTGTAGTTTTCATTACATAGGTCCTTCAAAAGTTTTGTTAAATTTATTTTTAGGTATTTTATTATTTTGTTACAATTGCAAAAGGATTTTTCCATTTCTTTTTCTGATGCTTTATTATTAGATTATAGGAATGCTATGAATTTTTGAACATTGATTTTGTATCCAGAGTCTTTACTGTATTTCTTATTGTTTCTAGTAGTGTTCTTGTGGCATCTTTAGGGTTTTCATGTATAAAGAATCATGTCATCTGCAAATAGTGATAGTTTGACTTCTTGGTTTCCTATTTGGATCTTTTATATATCTTTTTCTTTCCTGATTGCATTCGCAAGTACCTCCAATGTTATATTGAATTACAGTGGTGATATTGGACAGTCTTGCCTTGTTTCTTATCTTAGAGGGAAGTCTTTTAGTTTTCACCATTAAGTCAATGTTGGCTGGGGGTTTGTCATAGATGGCCTTTATTATGTTAGGTTCTTTCCTTCTATACTGATTTTTTCAGTGTTTTGATCATAAATGGGTGCTGTATCTTGTCAAAGGCTTTTTCTGCATCAATTGATAGGATCATATGATTCTTATTTTTTAATTTGTTTATGTGGTGTATCACATTAATCGATTTGTGTATATTGAACCATCCTTGTGCCCCTGGGATGAGCCCACTTGATCATGGTGTATAATCTTTTAATATGTTGTTGTATTCAGTTCACTAGTATCTTATTTAGGATTTTTGCATCTGTGTTCATGAGAGATATTGGTCTGTAGTTTTCTTTTTTGTGTTATTTTACCAGGTTTTGGTATCAGAGTAATATTGGCCTCATAAAATGAGTTGGGAAGTATTGCTCCTCTTGATTTTTTGGAAGAGTTTGAGGAAATAGGTTTAAATCTTTTTGAATGTTTGGTAGAATTCACTGGTGAAGCCATCTGGTCCTGGATTTTACTTTTTGGTAGGTTTTTGATGATTGTTTCATTTCCATGCTATTGATCGGTCTATTTAGATTTTCCAGTTCTTTTGATTCAGTCTAGGAAGATTGTATTTTTCTAAGTACTGGTCCATTTCTTCTAGGTTATTAAATTTGGTGTTATATACTTTTCATAGTATTCTTGCATGATCCTTTTTTTTCTGCAATGTCAGTTGTAATTTCCCCTCTTTCATCCTTGATTTTGTTTGTGTCTTTTCTCTTTTTTCTTTAGTGAGTCTAGCCAGGGTTTGTCAATTTTATTAACCTTCTAAAGAACCAGCTTGTTGTGTATTTATTTTTCTATTTTTTTTGTTTTTCAATTTCATTTATTTCTGCTCTAATTTTGATTATTTCTTTCCTTCTGCTGACTTTAGGCTCATTTGTTCTTCCTTTTCTAGTTTTTTAAGATGAAGCATTAGGTTGTTTATTTGGCTCATTCTTGTTTTTGGAGATAGGCCTGTAATGATATGAACTTTCCTCTTATGACACTTTTGCCATGTCCCAAAAGTTTTGATATGTTGTACTATCATTATCATTCATTTCTATGTATCTCTTGATCTCTCTTTTTATTTCTTCTCTGACCCAGTTATTCTTCAGTAGCATGTTGTTTAATCTCCATGTATTTGTGGTTCTTCCTGATTTCTTTTTGCAGTTGATCTCTAGTTTCAAAGCATTATGATCAGAGAATATGGTTGTATGATTTCAACCCTCTTATATTTGTTGAGGCTATCTCTGGTCCCAGTATGTGGTCGATTCTTGAGAATGTTCCATGTACTAGAGAAGAATGTATAAGCAGCTGTTTTGAGATGAAAGGCTCTGTATATATGTCAATTATGTCCTTGGTCTAATGTGTCATTTAAGGATGTTATTTCCTTATTGATTTTCTGTTTGGATGATCTGTTCATATCAGGGGAATTTAGGTCCCCTACTATGATAGTTTTTGGTCTGTTTCTCCCTTTATTCTCTGTAATTGCTTTACATATTTCAGGGCTCCCTGATTGGGAGCATAGAATTAATAAGTGTTATGTCTTCTTGGTGCATGATTCCCTTTATCATTATGAAGTGTCCCTCAGTATCTTTTTTACCTTTTTTTTTTTGAAGTCTATTTTGTCTGATATTAGTACCGCTACTCCTACTTTCTCTGAATGCCATTTGCTTGAAATATCATTTTCCACCCTTTCTTTGAGTCTATATTTGTCTTTGGAGCTGAGATGTGTCTCCTGGACAGCATGTTGGTTTTGTTTTTTGATCCATTCTGCAACTCTGTGCCTTTTTATTGGTGAGTTCAGTCCATTTACATTTAGGGTGATTAGAAATATGAGGTCTTCTTATAGCCATTTTATTTTTGCTTTCTGGTAGTTCAGTGTTTCCATTGCTTCCTTGTCCTTGTGTTTCTGTTTTCTTTATTTTGGTTGGCTTTTGTGTGTTTTGCCTCTGGTTCTTCTTGTTTTATGTTATATCTTCAGTTCTGAATCTTTGGTGTGTGGTTACCATTACAGTTATGAAAAAGACAGTTATTTATATACAGTTCATCCATTTTCTTCTTTGTGGTGTGCCTTATCTCCTTTTCCCCTTTGTGAATTTGGATTCTTGAATTTCCCCTTTTCAGTCATTGTTATCTCAATTTTTCTATGAATGCTGAACATTTATTTCTGTCTTGCTATAGCAATTCTCATCTTATTTAAGCTTAAAATGCCCTGTTCTTAGTAAGGGTTGCACTCCTCTGCTTCTATTTGCCTGATGGTCACTTTACTACTAATTACTTATTTTGCTGTTGTTATTTTGTATTAGATGAACTGACTCCTTTCAGAATTTCCTGTAGTGCAGGCCTCGTAGTGGACAATTCCCTCAAGTTTTGTATGCTTGAAAAGGTCTTAATTTCTTCTTCATATCTAAAGGAGAGCTTAGCTGGATACATTATTTATGGCTGGTAGTTTCTTTCACTTAATAGTTTAAATATTTGATTCTATTCCTTTCTGGCTTGTAAAGTTTGCACTGAGAGGTCTGATAATAATCTAATGGGTTTCCTTTATATGTTATCGTTTTCTTCTCCCTGGCTACCCTGAGAATTCTATTTTTGTCATTGATTTTTGATAACCTTAATATAATGTGTCTTGGTGAAGGCCTTTTTGGGTTGATAATTGGGTGTTCTGTTGATTTCTTGAATTCCAAGTTCCAGCTTGTTCCTTAGATTTGGGAAATTCTCACCCACTGTTTGTCTGAGAATGTTTTCTAGTCTTGCTCCTTTTCCTCGCCTTTGGTAATGGCCATTATTCTTATGTTTCCTCTCCTGATGGTATCAGCTAGTTCATTATTTTTATTCTTCTTCTTTCTAATTTATTTCTAGATTTCTGTCTTTGATATCATGGATTCTTTCCCCTATTTGTTGACTCTATTTCCCAAGCTTGCTATTTCATTTTTCAACTCTTGTGTTTTATCTTCAGAAGTTCTATTTGGTTCTTTTGAGGGTTTTAATCTTTTTGCTCTGCTCATGTTGTTTTTTCAATTTCTGAAATTGTTGATATAATTCATTTCAGATCTTACTGGGGTTTTTCAGAGTACCATCCTGAATTCTCTGTTACTTAAGTCACATATTTCTATGTCTGTAAGCACATTTTCTGGAGACTTTTCTTCTTTTTTTTTTCCTGCGATGCCTTGGCAGCTTGATTGTTCATGGTGTTTAATGGACTATTTCTATGCCTGGGCATTAATAGAAGTGTATTCTGTTGTTTTTCCAGAAAGAAGATTTATTATATAAATGTCTCTCTTTAGCCTGCTGCAAAGAAGGTGCTTTCTTTTGGTTTCAAGTAAGTGTCGTCTAAGCCTCTTGGATCCCAAAGGCTTTATATAGAGCCTAACATCTTTTATTTTCTTATAGATTTTAATCACACTCGCTACTCTAATTTCAGTTCTTGTCAGTGGTGGCAACAGTTTTGATAGCGTTTACTCAGATTCCCCTGGGGCTCCGCGGTGATCAGTCTCAGAGGGTATGGAGGGAAGGCCCCTCTGGGTTGGGGGCTGGGGACTGCAGCTCACCCTCGGTTTTGCAACCAGGGCCAGTAGAAATAAGCTGTTGTTTCTCTGCGGTCCCGTTCCATTTCTCTGTTTCTTCCCTGATGACTGAGCCCTGCTGCTGGCTGCGTAGAAAAGTCCCGGCACTTCCAGTAGGGCTGTTCAGGGAAGTTGCTGCACCTTCACCTCTCCCCTTCCTCCTACAAGGAGCTCTGGTGCCTGCCTGCTAGAGGCAGCTTTTTTTTTTGTCTCAGTTTACCACCCGACATCAGGGGTTCTGACCTGTGGTGACTCTTATGCACAGATCCCACGCTCAGACATGCTGGTATGCAGTTTGGGTGTTTTTGTTCCATTTTAGATCTTCAGTTTATTGTTTCAAGGGAGAGATCTGCAGAAGTCTCTCATTCTGCCATGTTTTCCTAGCCAGTGCCTTTTAAAGAAATTTTTTTTCCTTATAGTGTAAAGAAAATGACCTAGAAATCGTACTTCAATTCTCAATAAGTTTGGAATTAATAACATCATGGGTATTATCTATGTGAATGCCCCTCTGGATTATGAAACAAGGATAAGCTATGTGCTTTGCATCTGAGCTGACTCCCTGGAATTGGTCCTCCCCAATTGCTGAGTTCCTTCAAAAAGTAAGTTATATTATTTCAGGGATGTTCAATAAAGTGATGGTGTTTTGCTCATTGTCTAATGAAATACATATGTCTAAAATTACTCAGTGAAGAATGTAGGAAAATCATGAACACTCAGAGATGGTTTCACATTTATCTTAATTTCTACTAGAGGTTTTCATACTTCTGAAATATCAAGACAATAAAACACACTATTTTGAGACTTTGTATTTCATATTGTAGAACACCGTCATTGGACTTTGTTAGATAATAAACCTTATTCTCATTGTGCTGTGAGGTACTGGCTAGCTGACTCTCTGGGATGAAGTATATTGTTAATGGGTGTGTGACTGCTAGACATTCTCTGAATTTTGTGGTTTCTGGTATTTATATAGTTTCTTAGAATAGAGGAAAACACATGTTAAAATTAGTGACTAAGATTTATCAACTCGTATATGTCACATTATATATAATCCACACCCATTTCTAGAAAATGAAATTTATTATCTCCACTTTACAAAGACATGATGAGAAAAGCTTAAGTGATTCCAAAAATGACATTTTCAGTAATGAAAAGTTAAAGATTCAGTCTCACATCTTTACCTCCAAAATGTTTCTTCAACGTTTCAGTTTGATATACTTTAACCATACAGAGAAGCAAGTAAAAGCCAATTTGTGAAGGGCCAGCATAGATTCTGTGAGATATTACCAATAATGGGATAAACGCTATCCTTTTTCCATTCATTGAGGTAATATTCCTTTGCATTTAAATAATCCATCTTTTTGTTTTTTAATTACACCAATGTTTTTAGAATCCAGGAGACCCAGGAAAGTCAAATTAGTAGAGTAGAAACTCAGAAAAAGCACAAAGTAAACAGGATTTGAAACATTTACCTTTCTCTGGGGTCATTCCTGGACATCCTATCACAACACTGCATCATCATTTTTAGAAGGGAAAGAGGACAAAAGAAGAAAGCCAGAGCAAGTGTACATACACATATGAATGCCAGTGGAAGAGAATGGAGAGTAAGATTGGAGTAAATGGTAGAAAGAAGTATGAGGAAATTTCATGTCTGAGTTCAATTGATGATCATTCAAAATAAATCACTCTTTTCCTTTACCTCACATCTACTTACTGATCTACCTTTGAAGGCTGCAGAGTACAATCAAATCATTTGAAAAAAATCAGGTTATACACAATGTGTCTTTGGAATGAAAGGAATTAAGTTGTCTTTCATGATTTAGCATCACTTGCATAATTAAATTTTTAAAAAATAGCACACCAGTTCTTTGAGGTTTTCAAATCTTTACACTGCAGGCCATTATATTTTTTAATAAAATCTAAGGAGTCAACAGATGAGGGTCAGTCTAATTTACATTATGTAAATTACCTTATTGCAAATAAAAATAATTGTAAAATTTCATCAAAAACTGTATTTGTCATTTTCCTTTGAAACAAATGAGTAGTTAAATTTAAAAAGAACATTTTGGTAAATATTTAGGTTGTGGAACTTGGATTTTTTACAAAATAACTCTGATATCTAAGACTAGAAATATATTTAGTACTCATATATGAATTAATACAGCTGGGTCTCATTACTGTAATTTGAATGTAAATGTAAGGATAACAACAATTTACCTAATGCACACATGTATCCTTGTATCCTTATATGTGCCCCATTATGCATGTAGAGGTGAGAAGGAGTAGCGAACTCATGAATTATTCTCTTAAAAATTTGTGAAGCCTAAATACTAACTATTAGTTGGTTTAAGTCCTGATTCTTGAATATTGTTACTAACATTTCATGGCTAACTTTTGCCTCTTCAGTGTGAAATACAGGTTCTTGTATTTCTAATGCAGTTTTATTTGTTAATATGACTGTTAATGGCCTAAAATCTATTCCTAGTCCTTTAGCTATGCAAATAATATCATTATACAAATTAAGGTTAATTAATTGCTTAGGGGTTCATCCTTACTTCAGAATTAGCTGCCCTATGGTTTTGGGCTGTACCACATATCATATGAATGAAGATAATAAAACAGTATAAATTTAATTCATTAAAGAAATCTTTTATTGTGATTTCTATACCAAGAAGGTATTAATGAAGTCATTTGCAAAGTAAATTTTACATTATGTTGTAACTGAATTTAATATTTAAATGAAAATTAATAATAAAATAAAAAAGTTTTAGAAATTGTCTCCAAAATTTGACATCAGCAGCATTTAAAACATTTTAATATTTTATCATGGAACATCTTAAACACAAATAAAATTACAGAGACTGTTACAATGAACCTCCACATATCAACTACCCAGCTTTAACATTACCAAGTCCTGGGAAATCTTTTTTTCTATATTCCCCATTGCTTCTTCATTGCATTCTTTTGAAGCAGAGCAGAGATATAATATTTCACCTGTAAATACTTTAATATTTATGTCTTAAATATAAGGACTGCAAAAACTTAATCACAATATATTCCTTACTTCCCCAAATTAACCTAAAGTCTTTCATATCAACAAATATCCTGTCACTATTTATATTAAAATTTTATTCACATCAGTATCCAAATAAGATCCATCCATATATTACAATAGGTTTAGAGATCTTTTACATCTTTTTAACCTATAGGCTTCAGCACTGTCACTTCTTTTTATTCATCTTGTTCAGAACACCATGTTTTCTGAAGTCTGGATACTGATGACTATATGTGCAGTGGCTCAATTTATATTTTTTGTCTCCTTTATTCTTATAAATCAGTAGTTAAATATACAGTCCAGATTAGATCCAGGTTTTTGTTGTTGTTTTAAAATAAATCATAGGTGATACAGTATTCCCCTTATCCTCAGGGTATAAACTTTCCAAGACACTCAGTAGTTGCTTGAAACCTCAAATAATACTTAATGTTATATGTACTATATTATTTCCTATACATATATACCTATGATTAGATGTAACTGATAAATTAGCACAGTAAGGGAGTAATAAGAATAGCTTACAATAAAATAGAACAATTATAACAATATAATAACAGTTACGTGAATGTGCTTACTCATTTCAGGGATCTCTTGCTGATGACTTCATATAGCCTCAGTGTTTTCTGATGCAACAACATTGCTGTCAATTGGAACACATTTTATTTTCATTATCTTCTGACCTCAAAATTTAATGTTTCTCATCTTAACTAAACATGTGCCATGCACTGTGACCATAACTTTCAGTGTGAGAAGCAACAGACAATCTAGCAGAAATTTCTCTTTCCTTCTTCACAATTTCATGGATAGAAGATTTGTTATTATTGTATATTTCAGCATACAGTTTGTTTTCTTTTATTATATAGCAGGACCTTGTACCTTTTTGCTTAAAGAGAACACTTTGTGGCTTCTCTTTGGAATATCCAAATTGCTAGCATCACTACAATTGTATGTTGGGCCATCATTAAGTAAAAAAGGGTAACACAAGCACCTCAATACCAGGAGGTTGATCTGAAAACCCACAGGGCTACTTAAGTGACTAATGGCACAGGGAGTGTATACAGTGTGGATACTAAACAAAGGGTTCATTCACATCCTGGTTGGGATGGAGGGGACAGATTTCATCATGCTTCTCAGAATAATGCACAATTTGAAACTTATGAATTGACAATTGAATTGTTTATGTCTGAAATTTTCCACATCATTTTTAGATGACAGTAAGTGAAACCATTTAAAGTAAATCCAACATGAGAGGGGACTACTTTATGTACTATTTCTTTAAGGAAGCACACAAATCCCTTTGACTCTCCTTTGGGTAGTAGCATCACTGATAGTCATTTCCTACATATTAATTTCTTTCAGTTCTTCTGTGTTTATTAGCTAAAATATTTCTATAAAGAGTAACCTATCCATGTCAAATAATTGGTTACCCAGAGGTCCTGCTCCTGTAGACAAGGGAAAAGTATGTTTCTTTTTTTCCTTTACATCACTGGACTTCAAAATAATAAGCTGATTAACTTTCATACTCCAAATGTGACTACTGAGATAAATAGATTTGGGTTTATGAGCCATCTCATTTCTGTTGACAGTACTCAACTCTGCAGTTATAGATTAAAAGGAGAAAGAGACAATAATGCTCGCAAAAGGGTGGGCTGTACTGCAATAAGTAAACAAAGGGATGTGACTGTGCTCAAATAAAATGTTACTTATTAAAACAAGTATGGGCTGGACTTGACCAAGGGACTGTAGTTTGCTGACACTTGTTCTAATCCTTACTTTTACTTTATGTAAAATGCTTGCATCCTTTTTTATTTTATTTTGGCTATTTGTATATTTTCTGCTGTGAGCAATGCTTCTGCTTCATTTCTACTTTTCCCACACATCTACTTTGAAGTAACATTGTTTTCTCACTGTTAATATTTGATAATATAATCAGTTATATAGTTATTTGTATCTTATGCTCTAGTGGATTTCTCAGAGCAGGCTCATAGATTTAGCATTTCTTATGTTCATACACATTACTTAGAGTTACCTGATGTCCTTGTAATTAAATTAAATTTGGCTAAATATTTTATATGAGCTTTGTCCCATATTTTTTTCTTTGACTTTATTTACTCTATTTTCTTCTGTGAGCATTGCTATCAAAGAGTGTAAGTACAGACTGGTTTTCTTATTAAATGGCTGTTGGACTTATTTCAAGTTTTCAAAATCCAATATTTATTTAACATACCTCCATATTGGCTATTCTGAGTCATTTTCTCCTAATATATGATAGCCATTCGAGCATTATTTCAGGAGAGTTTTCTTGAATTCTACATTATATTTATCTTTCTGTTTTCTTAGTTTGTTTTTTATCTTAGGAGATGCTTATTATACAAGTGATACATCTTCTTTCCTTTAAATCACTTTTTATCTAATTTATTGAACATCTTTATTCATTGCATTTAGATTTAACATTTTTTTATTTATGAGTTTTTTCTACTTCTGATGTGTGCTTTTAATAGCTTCTCTTTTTTAATTAATTAGCTTCTTTCAAAATACAAAGGTACAATTTTAATTTTTAAAAAATAGTTTCATTTTCTTAGAGCCATTATTTTGCTTGCTATTTTCTCTTTACTTTGTGACTTGACCATGTATAAATACAATTAGCCTTTACATTTTCTTAAAAAGGAAGAAGCGTTAGGATAGCTTTTTAAAATCATGGTCAATACCTGTTTTTAGTATTTTTTATAGTGTTCACAATATATATCCTTTTATTTTTGAAGATCACTTACATTTTTCTGTGTGCTGCCACTATAATTGGGGAAATGTTCTTTCTTTGTTCTTCTTTGTTTTCTCTTCAGTGTGGACTTTTGTGCTGCTACTGCTTTTCTACTAGTAAATTTTTCATTTAGTGCAGCTGGACAACTTTGAGGTTCACTGGGTCTCATGACCAACAGAAATCCTTATTCTTCCCTGAACATCCTTAAAAGTAGTTATCATACTTGCTGGTATTGTAGAAATTTTGTTTATGGAAGTTGTTTTCTATAATCACTCACATTCTGTTATTTGGAATAGTTTACTGCTTTATTTAATTGTAGCGATTATCTGAGGGGTTTTGTTTTGCTATGTTTCCTCTATTTAAAATAGTTTGTAAGTGAGGAAGAGACATAGAACCAGGAGATTTCCACAGGTTAATGAATTACCTACTAAAGGTGCATAGATATTGATAAAAGAAAAAAGATACCTGGACTTTATTCCAAAAAAAAAATACAAGTATTATTGGCATACTAATTAATATAATAATACTAATTATATAGAGATGCAGCTCTCCCTAAGCCCCAAAGTTCACAGGCAAATTGTAGGTCAGAAAAAAAACTTGCTCATGAGTGAAGTACAGCACAAAAGAACTCTAAACTTGGAGATTCTGCCACTGTGATAGCAAGCAATAGCAAGTCTTTGTCAAATGGGAGATCCAATAAATGCTGGACTACGTGATACATTCCTGCAAATATTATCTCACTTTTTAGAATTGCAAGGTGCATAAACTGTCCTGTGTCCCAGGAAAAAATGGTCATGGCATTGCCACTTTGGCACAGTAAGCAAGATATATAGGTCTACGAAAGTCCCAAATTTTACTGTATCTCATACTTGGCTATCCAAATCTCGGTCGTTAGTAATAATGAAGATTCTGGTGATTTAGATATTACATTGTCACCTTAATCAATTTTCTCAAATTTCTAAATTCAAGGATATTTGAAATACTTTGTTCTTTCATTGAATTATTTCACAGGTGATGAATTTGAGAGAATGGGAATTATGCAACACTCTGATTTTCAACTGTGTTAGCTGTTACCAAGTTTAGAATTAAGGATTCACTCAATTGTATTAAGTTTTTTAATCCATGGCTCCCAGATACAATTTTTTTTCCTTCCCCAACAACAGGCTTTTATCTTTTAAACTCTATTAGTTCATAATTTGGAAGTAGTGGGTAACATAATAAAATTATGATAAAAATGAATAAATGAATTATGAATAAAAATAGTCCAAGTTAACAGATAGCACTTTTAAATTTTCCAAGAAAATGATAAATAAACAGAAGAATGGCTAAGTAATTTTGGACTAGTTCATTAGACTATTGCTAAAATAAAAGTAGAAAAATAAAGATACAGTGTATTCCAATAAGTCACAAATATAATATCTCTTGTGTTGTTGTCTTTGTTGTTGTTATTTTTCTATTCAACAAACTCTAGGCTTAGCACCTCACTGGCTATCAGTTCAGAACTTATAGAAAGGGCTAGTGTAGAAGAGTGAACAACTATCAAGTGAGTGATCAAGAAGGTTTTTTGAATAGGCTGACCTTGAGCTGTATCCTGAAGAAGGAATAGAAAAGATTTGAAAGGACAGTCACAAAAATAGTAAGCATATACTAGAACTGATAAAGTATTAAATTAGAGCTTTAGACAAAGGGACCAAGATACAATAAACCTAAAATTACAAAGAACTGCACAAGAAACAGATACAGATCATCGAAGATACTTAAAATCAGAACAAACAGCACAATTAGTCACTCTAACCCCACATTTCCAAGGAGAATACAAAAGGTCAAGTGACTGATTTTAGAAGTGATTTTGTATAAAATATTCTTCAGGGGAAAACAAGTTGTAAAGCATTTGCATTATCTTTCTCATCCTTTTCCAGATGTCCAAGCCCCCAGAAAAGAGATTTGTGAGGATACATACTTTCTTCTCAATTATAATGTTGGCAACTAGAATATGACCACTGCTCCCTATGATTCTGAGAGCACAGTGAATTTATGTCAGACCTGTTAGGTAATCCAGAGTATAAACTATAGAGCTGAAAAGCTGTTCTGATGGCTGGAGCAGAGAGGCATCATAGCTACTTTAAAAGAAGCTGACTCATAGAATTATGCAGGCAAAGAGCCTGTGAATGTTACCCAACGTCCAGATTTGAGACACATGTGAATGCTAGATTTTTGTGGATCCTTTTTAACAGGATCACATGCATCAAATAATTGTCTTCATTTTTTGAATTTAAAGTAAATGTGAATGAATTTATGTTTTAAATGTCATTTTAAAATTATGACTCCCCTTTTTTCCTGTCTTCGATCTCTGACTCCCCAGACTAACTCAACTCCTCCTGGGTTCAGTACAGAATATAATTGACCCTGAAAAGTCTTCAAGGAATTTGTGTTTAGAAGAAACCTATATCAATATTACTGCCACAAAATCATTCACATCCTCATATTTGATGTTGCACAAAAGCAACAATATGCATCTTTATAGCTCAGTTTGATATTGGTACTGCAATTGAAGTTCAGGTTTTCTTTTATGGTAAAATGATAATTATCGCCAAATATGGAAGAAAAAAATCCCATAGCTTTGTATAAATATGTTATTGTTTTGCTTCAATAACTAGCCTTTCAATCAGAGATAAAAAAAAAACACACAATTAAGATACACCTTAAACTATTGATAGAACAACTCCAGTGCTATTGATTTTATTTTGTTTTACTTTATGGTACAACTTGCAATGCATTTCATTCTTGCTTTTTCTAATTCAAAACAGAAGGTCTGTGACAAATAATGCTAATGACTCTTTTCTCATGAGTCACTGACATACATAAGCATTCCTTGTATAACTTGAATAACAACATTGCAGAATGTTATGTTATTTTTTCAGTCCTAATATCCCAGGTATGTTTAAGGCCTTCTATTTCTAAAAACTCTTCTAACATAAACATATGCCACAGTTTAGAAATTCATCAAGCTTTATTACTTTAAAAACTTAAAGATTACTTTATGACAACTGATACCATGATGTCCTTGTGTGATATGTTTTTTCTCAAACACTCTAACATCGAGATATACCTAGTTGAAAAAAAATTACATGTTTAATACAACAATCTATCTGTCCAAGAAAAGATCCCATTGTGAAAAAAAGCTTTGTTGAAAATTTAATTTTAAAATGCTATGGAAGTTTTATTAATATATTTCTGAATCCCAATACATTAAGGCCATATTCTCCCCAAAATTGATTTGCTGAACATGTGACAGTGAAGTGTGATTTACTTTTTCTAATTTATGGATTATAATACATATTTCTTCAAGTGCAATACAAACGAAAATCATGTTTCATGAGTAAAATATTTTATATGGCTCCCATGTACAATTAAATTTAAATTATTTTACAGTCAGTGAATGAATAAAATGGTTTTCCTTAACTTACACTAAGAGTAAGCAATGGGGCCAAAACTTAGGCGTTATATATTTTTTTCCATTCTTAGGAATATCTGTTAAATTAATAAAGTTAATAATTTAAAATTTTCTTAACAATTTTAGTGCACATTTAATTTGGGATTCGAAATAGTTTATTACTTCAGGCAACATTTGTTCACAGAGAAAAAGCTTGGAACTATGGGTATATACCACCCTTTCAGTATATGTTGGAGATAGTCTGGACTAATTTCTCAAAGCTACTTTCTGGAAATAAAGGTAGGTATTGCAACCAAGGACAACACACTGGATCCCAATAAAAATTCAGACAGAAGACATGGTCCTAGGATTCGAGATAAGACTAAAATTATATGAGGACAGACTTGTTCTGTTGTTTAAGTTATCCTATGTACTGGTTTTCAAAGAGGATAGGTTTAGTGCCTTGGTTCCCAGTCTCCCTTCTACTTTTTGTTAGGAAAAGACAGGCCTTGTGCCTTGGGCCCATGTCACCAATCCACATCCTCACAAGAGGAGATGATGTAGTGCTTTCTTTGAAATGATACACTGAGAAAATTCACATCAACTCAGAGAACTCATTAGTATACATGTAACGGAAGGTGGCTGAGAAAGACATCATACTGACCTCCAATCAAATGTCATATCCACATTGCAAATCTTATGTGATGTCAATGGTATATCCAGGCAGTCAATGACCTTTAATTTGCCTTTAGTTTTGATTGTTTATCAGGAACACTGCCTATGTCAGTGGAGGCAGAAGTCGCACATTGTCTGTGTTCATAATTGAGCCTGAGTGTGCCGTGAGGCAGTGAATGGATAATTATTGCTTTATTGTAAGAATAATGCTGATTCATTGCCATATTGCTCTATCGTAGGAATTTGCCCAAAGTATGTTCTGTTACTGGGGAAAGGCTTGGTGTTGTAAGGTATGGTCACCTTTCAATAATTGTGTAAAAGAAAAATTGGTGACGTGCAAGCAGTTTTGTGCTGAATGTACTGTTATCGGGACATTGGTTTGTGTTTTCACCCAATTTCAATCCTAAATACTCTAAAATGAAGACAATCTTGGAACTGTGTACTGAGTCCTCCATTCTCCCTCCTTCTAGAAGGTGACAGCTTGATTCTGTAGGCTATGGTGTCCACAATAGTTTCAGGTAGCAGAGGCCTAGGCTGGTTGTGAGCCTAGGTCTTCAGGCTGCATATTGTTACCAATTTGATAATCTTGATGTTGTGGCCCTTCATTTAACTGCTTTCTTTTAGGAGGTCCAGGCTTGGTTCAGATTTTCACACTTTTCATTTTAATTTTCTTTTTAAAAGAAGGCTTTTGCATTGAGCCAGAGCTCAAGGCAACATTTGTTCACATAGAACAGGCTTGGACTTGGACTTATGCCACCATTTCAGTCTGTTTTGGGGAAAATTGAAAGAAATGCTTGGGCTAATTTCTCAGATCTACTTTCTGTAAATGACGTGATGATAGGAACTGCAGTAAGAAAGCCACCACCTGGATTCCTAATAGGGAATAGAGGCATGAGCGAAGATTATAGGTTTCTAGATAAGACTTAAATTACATGAGGATAGGATTGCCCTTTGAATTAAGTTCTTCTATCTGCAGTTTTCAGAGAGGACAGGCTTAGTGCTTTGGGTCCCAGTCTCCCTTCTACTTTTTGTTAAGAAAGACAGGGCTTGTGCTTTGAGCCCATATTATCAATCCATATCCTCACAAGGGAGGATGATGTAGTGATCCTTTTGTAGTGACAAGTGCATATTACTGAAAAAATTGACATCAACCCTGAGAAGTCATTAGTCTACATGGAGCCAAAGGTTGCTGAGACAATCTCCTAACTGTCCTCCAATTGAATGTTGTGCCCACATTACAAAACTAATTTGAAGCCAACTGTATATGGGGGCAGTCAATGATCTTTAATTCATCTCTACTTTGGTCTGTCAGGAAAACTGCCTTATGTTCATGGAGGCAACAGTTGTACATTGGTATTGTGGGGAAAATATTGATTTGTTGGGAGTATACCACTTGATGGTAGAAAGAATGGCTGCATCAAAATTTCTCAATACCAAACCTCAGAGTACAAACTCTGAGAGGGACTGACTTAACCACTAAGGAAAGAAACAGAAATATTGACATTGAGTATGCGCCATCAACCTCTTTTGAAGAGGCTTAGTTTAGCCTATAGAGGAAAATAAGATGAAAGTTGCATGGAAGTCTCATAACAAGAACTAGGGAATCTCACGAAGCTCTCTAGACTTCCCTGTGGGATTCACATGACCATCAAGAGACAGGCCTGAGGGCATCACAAGGAGTCACATGGTTTTTGGTTGATGGTGTGGCGCTCATTATTGAGTTACTCTACTAATTTCTTAGTAAAATTTAAATCACCACTGAGAAAATGAGAGTGTTTGTGTAAAATAGCCACCTAACGGCCCTTCAAACGAAAGGTCATGTCTGCATAAGAAGGTTCATTTGAGGACAGCGGCATAGGTGAACAGACAATTGTTAGATAACTGGCCTTAGGTTTCATCTGTTGGCAGGAAACCTGCTTGAAGGCAATGGAAGCTGCTGTCAAACAGTAACTGCATTGATATTTGGAGGCTGAGTCTGCTTGACGAATCTACTTTAGAGTGATATAAACTGTAAACAACATTTGGATGTATTATAGCAAAATAGTGAGTCATTGTGAGTATAACTCTGAACAGCTTCATGTGGGACTCCCACACTATTCTTTTATGTGCACCTTGGCCACTACTGTGGACAGAAAATTGCTTAAAGGCAAAAACTAAATGTTGAATATTGAAAATAAGAATTTAGAGGATGATTTTTGAACTCTTATTTAAAAATAGGGGAAATGGAATAAAGTGGAAATCATGTTAAAATCACTTAGAAATCACAAGGAAATGACATGGAGATCAAGTAAACACTTGGTAGAATTTACATGGGGATCAAGGTATACTGCACACGAATCTGGTGTCTACCAAGTGACCTGTCTTGTTGATGTGGCCATAGGTTTTCACTTGACTTGGAAGAATGAACCAGATTTCAGAGCATGAATCATATTGCAAAGGAGTTTAACTTATATATGAGATTGGCATGCTGTTTTGTTTTTAAATGTCCACACCTTACCCCAGTTCTGCCAAAAGACTGCATCTGAGGACTTAGACTACCAATTATTTTCTTTTCCTGCCAAAAATGTCTTGTGACCAGATTTCAAGTCCTCTACCTAAAGATTCATTTTGTAATGTTAGGCTAGATTCTGCGGGCCAAGGTCTCCACTCTACTTCAATGAAACAGGAACAATACTTGATTGTGATTCTTAGGTTCCTAATCAAGGTTTTAAAGATAAATCCAGGATTTGGCCAGGGTTGTTAGTGCCCACACTACCATCTCTTACCAGAATAAAGGCTTGTTGCTACCAGGTATTGTCACCTTTCAATAATTGTCTAAAAAAAAAATTCAGTGATGTAGGATTAGGTTGTGCTGAATGTACTGTTATAATGACAAAGGTTTGGTGCTATCAGCCCAATTTTTATCATAAATGCTTTTAAGAGAGTACAATCTTGGAGGCATGCACTGAGTTCTCATCCTTCTTCCTTTTAGGAGACAAAAGCTTGGTTCTATAGGCTAGGGTGTCCACTAGAGTTTTCAGGTAAGAAAGACCAGGCTGGATGATTGTGGGCTAGGTCTTGATACTGGGCATTGTTACCAAATGGATAGTCTTGACATTGTGCGTATGGGCTTTAACTATATCCTTTTAAAAATTCCAGGTTTGGTTCAGATTTCCACAGTATCTGTTTTAATTTTTCTTCCATAAAGAAAGCTTTCGATTTTAGCCAGGGCTACAGGCAAAATTTGTTCTCAGAAACAGGCTTAAGTCTTGGGGTTATGCCACCAAATCAGTCTATGTTGGAAAATTTGAAAGTGCTATGGTCTAATTTTTGAGATCTACTTTTGGGAAATAGGAGTAGGGATTGTAACTGTAAAACCAAGGTCAGCGCCATGGTTCATAATAGGAAATATGGAAGAAGACAAGGTCCTAGGTTTCTAAAAGACTCAAATTACATGAGAACAGGCTTTCCCATTGCAGGAAATTCTCTTATCTACTAGTTTTCAGAGAGGACATGCTTAGTGATTTGCATTGCAGTCTCCCTTTCATTTTTTGTTAGGAAAAAGACAACCATTATCCTTTGTGCCCATTTCACCAATCCATATCCTCAGAAGAGAGGATGATTTATAGTGACAAGCACATGGCACTGAGAAAATTATCACCAACGCTGAGGAGTCACTAGTTTACATGGAGTAGAGTAGGCTGAGACAGCCTTCTAACTGTCCTCCAATCGAATGTCGAATGTTATGTCCACTTTAAAAATCTAATTTGAAGTCAACAATATATACAGGCAGTAAAAGATCTTTTCATTCGCCTCTAGTTTGGTCTATTTGTCAGAAAACTGCCATATGTTCATACAGGCAACAACATCACATTGGTGGAGTTGATTATTGAGCTTGAGTGTGCTGTGAGGCAGCGACTGAATTGTGGTGGAAAAAATTGCCACCATTTTTCTGTGGTGACAAGTGTATATCACTGAGAAAATTCACATCAACATGTGGATC
The DNA here is from genome assembly GCA_003508835.1 of Eonycteris spelaea. Classification (NCBI taxonomy): domain Eukaryota; kingdom Metazoa; phylum Chordata; class Mammalia; order Chiroptera; family Pteropodidae; genus Eonycteris; species Eonycteris spelaea. Next base: position 627,885 of record PUFA01000391.1, read on the forward strand.
AGAAGGTGGGTGAGACAGCCTCCTAGTTGTTCTCAAATCTAATGTCATGTCTACTGTACAAAATTAATTTGAAGTCAACAGATTATGAGGACAGTCAATAATCTTTCCTTAGCACCTACTTTGGTATATTTGTCAGGAAAACTGCCTTATGTTCCTGGATACTACAGTTGCATATTGGCAGAATTGATAAATGAGCCTGAGTGCTGTGAGGCAGGAACTGGATAGTGGTGGAAACAATAGCTGCCATTTTTCTGTATTGTAGGAAAATACTGAGTCATTGTAAGGATACCACTTGATGGCAGAAAGAAAGTCTACCTCAGAATTTCTCTATACCAATCTTCTGACTATAAATTCTAAGGGACTGGTTTAAGAATCAAGGAAAGGAAACTGAGATATTGACATTGAGGCTGTTTCATCAATGTGTATGAAGAAGCTTATTTTGGCCCAGGAGAGGAAAGTGAGTCGGAAGTCACCAGGAAATCTCGTGTGAAGATTTAGGGCCTCTCGCAATACTCACTAGGCTTCCCTGCCAGATATACATGACCATCAAGAGACAGGCCTGGGAGCATCACAGGGAGTCACGAGATATTGGCTTGATAGTGTGGTGCTCACTTTTGAGTTACCTTTTTCCATTCCTTGGTAAAATTTAGATAACCTCTGAGAAAATGATAGTGTCTGTATACATAGCCACTTAACGGCCCTTTAATCGAAAGGTCATGACTGCCTGAGAATTTTCACTTGAGGAAGTTGGCATAAGTGAATAGACAATTGTTGTTAGAAAACTGGCCTTAGGTTTCATCTGTGGTCTGACAAACTGCTTGAACGCAATGGAAGCTGCTGTAGAATATTCATTGCGTTGACATTTAGAGGCCGAGTCTGCTTGACTAAGCTACTTTAGAGAGCTATCAACTGTAAGCCTCATTATGCTTTATTATAGGAAAAAATACAGAATTATTGTGAGTATAACTCTATACAGCTTCATGTGAGACTCCTGCACTATTCTTTTATGTGGATGTTTTCGCCACTTCCAATGACAGGGAATTACTTAAACGCCAATGGCTCAATGCTGACTGTTGAACATAAGAGTTTATGAGAAGAGATTTGAAAACACTTGTTTGAAAATAGAGGAAGAGGAATAAAGGTGGAAATCACCTGAAAATTACTTAGAAATCCCTAGTGAATCACAAGAAAATCAAGTAAACACCTGGTGGAATTCATATGTGGGTCAAGGAATATCCTGCACTAATCTGGTATCTACAAGTGATCAGTCTTGTTGTAGTGGCTGTAGGTTTTCACATTACTTCTTAGAATGAACCAGGCTTCAGAGCATGAATAGTACTGCAAATGAGTTTACCTTATACATGAGATTGGCATGGTGTTATGTTTCCAAACATCTACCCAACATGCCACAGTTCCAGCAGAGGACTGCCTCCTAGACCACAGACTTCCAATGACTTTTATTTTCCTACCAAGAATCGGTTGTGACCATTTGCCAAGTCTGCTACCTAAGAATTCATTTGTAAAGTTAGGCTGAATTCAGTAGGCCAAGGTCTCCACTCTACTTGCTAGAATAGGAGCAATACTTGGTTGTTATTCCAAACTCCCCAGTTGACCTCTTTAAAGAAGAGTTCAGGTTTTGGCCAGATCTCTCAGTGCCCACACTACATTTGTGGGCTTGATTTTTAACTATGCCCCTTTAGGTGATCCAGGTTTTGTTTAGATTTCCACAATCTTCATTTTTCTATTGTTTCAAAAAAACAAATTTTTCTTTGGGAAAGGAACTTCAAGCAACTTGTTGTTCACAGAGAATAGCCTTGCAATACTGTGGGCTTACGCCAACCTTATCAGTCTATTTCGGAGAAAGTCTGAGTTAATTTTGCTCAAATCTCCTTAGTGAAAATAGAAGTAGGGATTGTATCTGCAACCAAGGACAGCACATTGGTTCACCCTAGAAAATGCGACAGGAGACAGGGTCCTTACACTTCGAGATAAAGACTCGAATTGCATGAGGATAAACTTGCCCAGTGGTTGAAGTCATTCGATCTACTAGGTTCTCACAAGAATAGCTTTAGTGTCTTAGTTCCCAAAATCCTCTCTAAATTTTGTTAGGAAAGTAAGGTCTTGTACCTTAGGTCCATGTCACCAATCCACATCTCACAAGGTAAGATGATGTTGTGCTTTCTTTGAAATGACGAGTGTATATACATTTAATTCACATCAAAAATGAGAAATCATTAGTATCCCTGGAACAAAAGGAGGCTGAGACAGATGAAGTACTGACATCCCACTGAATGTCATGTCCATATTACAAATCTTATGTGAGTTCGACGTTATATGTGGGCGTCAATGATCATTAATTTGTATCCTTGTATGTTTGTCAGGAAAACTGTGGATGTCTGGGGATGCAGAAGTCACATATTGGCTGCCTTCATAATTGAGTCTGAGGGTGCTGTGAGGCGCGCGAATGGATGTGATTGAAACATTACTTGCCACATTGCTTTATTTTGGAAAAATGCTGAGTCATTGTGAGGTCACTTCTTCATTACAATAAGAACAGCTGCTTAAAATTTTCTCTCTATCTAACCACAGAATAAAAATCTGTGAGAGACTAGATTAATCAATATGGAAAGAACCTGAGATATACTAACATTGAAGCAATTTCTTCAATGTGTCCTGAAAAGGCTTGTTATTACTCTAGCAGAGGTCATTAGGTGGAAAGTCACCTGGAATCTTGTATGAAGAATTAGGAAATCTCACGGAGCTCACAAGGCTTTTCTTGTGGGATTCACAAACCAGGAAGAGACTGGCCCGAGGGCAACACACGAAACTCTCGTGAAAATTTGGGTGATGGTGTGGTGCTCACTTTTGTGTTACCCTTCTACATTCCTTGGTAAAATTCACATAAGCACTGAGAAATATATTACCTGTGTAACATAGCTACCTAACAACCTTCAATTGAAAAGTCATATCTGCTGAGAAGACTTGCTTGAGGACAGTGGCAATAGGCTAAGACAGACTTATCGTTAGGTAATTGCTCTGAGGTTTCAACTCTGGTCAGGCAACCAGCTTGTATAAATAAGAGTAGCAGTTCAACACCAACCGTCGTTGATTTTAGAGGCTGCGTCTGAATGACAAAGCTACCTTATAGGGGTGAAACTCTAAGCGCCATTACACTGTATTGTAGCAGAAATGCTGAGTCATTGTGAGCATAACTCTTAAAGTTCTGGTGGGAGATCCACTCTATTCTTGAAGGTGAACCTTAGGCTACTGTCATGAAGAAATTACTTAAAGGCCAATGACTCACTGCTGAATATTGAAAAAAGGATTTTATGAGGTGTGTTTCAAAAACATTTGTTTGAGAATGAGGGAAGAGAAATAAGGTGGAAGACACCTGAAAGTCATATAGTAAACACCAGGAAATTAGAAAAAGTTGTAGCGAATATCTGCAGGGATTCACGTTGGAAAACAAGCAAGACCATGCAGGAATGTGGTGTCTACCAGGTGACTCATCTTGTAGCTGTGGGTTTTCACCTCCCCTCTTACATTAAATCAGGCTTCAGTTTGTTCAATGTTTTGCTCTCGAGTATAGCTCGTAAATGAGACCGGCATGTTGTTGTGTATTCAAACATCCACACAACTCACCCTAGTTCCAGCGAAGACTGGGCCATGTGCCATGGATTTTTCCTTACCAAGTAGGGATTGTGACCTGGTGCCACTTCCTCTGATAAAGATTCCTTAAGTAAAGTTAGGCTAGATTCTGTGTGCCAAAGTCTCCAACTGTATTTCCTAAAAATAAAAGCACTGATTGGCCATGCTTTCAGGCTCTCCAATCAAGTAATTTACAAAACATTTCAGACTTTGATGTAGGTTTCTTAATGCCCAAACTATGTTCCTATTACATGTGAAAGGCTTGGTGCTGTAAGATATGGTCAACTTTCAATAACTGTATAAAGAAAAATTAGTGAAGTGGAACCAGTTTGTGTTGAATATACTGTTATAATGACACAGGTTGATATCCTCGGCCCAATTTCAATTATAAATATCATAAAGGGAGGGCTATCTTGGAACCGTGCACTGAGTCCTCCTTTCCTTCTCCTTTTAGGAGTTGACAGCTTGATTCAGTAGGCCAAGTTGTCCACAATAGTTTCAGGTAACAGGCGACATGCTGGATCTTTGTTAGCTTTTGTCTTCAAATGAATATGGTTACCAATTGGATGATCTTGCCATTGTGCTTCTGAGTTTAACTGCTTCTTTTTAGGTAGTGCAGGCTTGGTGGCACTCTGTTTTCCGCAGACTCTGTTTTATTTTTCCTTCCCTAAAAAAGGCTTTTGCTTTGATCCAGAGGACCAGGCATCATTAGTTCACAGAAAACATGCTTGGAACTTGGGCTTATGCGACCATGTCTGTCTATGTCAGAGAACGTCGTAAGAAATGCTTTGGACTGATTTCTCAGCTCTACCTCCTGAAAATAGAGATAGGGATTGGAACTGCATAACCAAGATCAGTACCCTGGATCCTAACTGGAAATGCTGAGTCATTATGAGGATACCACTTGATGGCAGAAAAAACCTTGTGTCAGATTTCTCTATACCAAACCTCAGAATACAAATTCTGAGAGAGGCTGGCTTAACCAACAAGGAAAGAAAACTCAGATATTGACATTGAGGCTGTTTCATCTACAAGTTCTGAAGAGGCACATTTTAGCCTAGCAGAGAAAAGTGAGGTGGAAGTCCCCTGGAAATCTCGCAACAGGAATTAGGGAATCTAGCAATAACTCTCAAGTCTTCTCTCAGGGAGTCTTGTCACCATCAAGAGATAGGCTGGAGGGCATCACAGAAAGTCAGGTTAATGGTGTGGCACTTACTTTTGAGAAACCCTTATCTATTCCTTGAAATTTAGATAACCACTGAGAAAATGATAGTTTCTGTGTAACATAGCCACCTAACAGCTTTTCAATCGAAAGGTCATGTCTGTATGAGAAGGTTCGCTTGAGGACAGCGACATAGGTGAAAAGGCAATTGTTGTAAGATAACTGGCCTTAGGTTTCATCTGTAGTCAGGCTACCTGCTTGAATGCAATGGAAGCTGTTGTTGAACATTAACTGCATTGATATTTGAAGGCTGAGTCTTCTTGACAAAGCTACTTTAGAGCAGTGTAAACTGTAAAATCCATTTTGTTATATTATAGCAAAAATGCTGAGTCATTGTGAGTATAACTCTGAAAGGCTTCATGTGGGACTCCTGCACTATTCTTTTATGCGGACTCTTTGCCATTAATTTCGAAAGAAAATTGCTTTAGGCCAAAGTCTCAATGCTGAATATTAAAAATAAGAGTTCATGAGACAAGTTTTAAAAACATTTGCTTGAAAATAGTAGAAGAGGGATAAGGTGAAAATCATCTGAAAATCACTTAGAAATCACTCGGAAATCACATAGGTATCAAGTAAACACCTGCTGGAATTCATATGAGGAACAAGGAATACCCCACACGAATTTGGTATCTACCAAGTGACCAGTCTTGTTGCTGTGGCCATAGGTTTTCTCTTTACTTCGTAGAGTGAACCAGACTTCAGAGAATGAATCATATTGCAAACGAGTTTACTTTATATTTGAGATTGGCATGGTGTTGTGTTTTCAAAGGTCCACTCAACTTACCCCAGTTCCAGCCAAGGACTGCCTTCTAGGCCATGAACTTCCAATGACTTTTCTTTTCCTGCCAAGAAGGTCTTGGGACTGTTTACCAAGTCTTCTATCTAAAGATTCATTATGTAAAGTTAGGATAAATTCTGTGGACCAAGGTCTCCACTCCACTTTCTAGAAATAGGGGCAATATTTGTTTGGGATTCCAAGCTTCCCAATCAAGATTTTTAAAGAGCAGTCCAGGCTTTGGCCAGGTTTCTTAGTGCCCACACTACCTTTTCTTACCAGAAGGAAGGGTTGTTGCCACAAGGTATATTGACCTTTCAATAATTGTCTAAAGGGAAAATTGGTGATGTGGGACCAGGTTATGCTGAATATACTTTTATATTGACACAGAATTGGTGCCATCAGTCCAATTTCTATCGAAAATGCTTTTAAGGAAAACAGTTTTGGTTTGTGCACCGAGTCCTCCATCTTCCTCTTTCTAGGAGATGACAGCTTGGTACTATAGGCCAAGTTGTCCACTAGAGTTTTAGGTAACAAGGGCCAGTCTGGATGATTGTGGGTCTAGGTCCTGAGACAGGAAAGTGTTACCAATTGGATGATCAGATGTTGTAGGTTGGGCTTAACTATGTTTTTTTTAAAAGGTCCAGGCTTGATTCAGATTTACAGAGATGCCATTTTAATTTTTCTGCCAAAAGAAGGCCTTTGCTTGAGACAAGGTCTTCAGGCCACATTTGCTCACATACGGCATGCTTGAAACTGCTACACTTTCAGTCTATATCGGAGAAAACCTGTACTAGTTTCTAAATTCTACTTTTTGAAAATAGAGGTAGAAATTGTAACTGCAACTAAGGACAGCACACTAGATCCAAATAGGCAATGCAGGCGGGAGACAAGGTCCTAGGCTTTGAGGTAAGACTCAAATTACATGAAGACAGACTTGCCTTGTGGTTTAAGCTATCCTATTTACTACTTTTCAGAGAAGATAGGCTAAGTGCAATCTTTCTCCTAATTTTGTTAGGAAAAGACAGGCTTTGTGTCTTCAGCTCATGTCACCAACCACACCCTTACAGGGTATGATGATGTTGTGCTACTTTGAAGTGATGAGTGCATGCCACTGAGAAAATTCACATCAACACTGAGAAATTAGTATGTGTGGATCAGAAAGTGACTGAGACAGACTTCATACTGACCTCCAGTCGAATGTCATGCCACATTAAAATCTTATGTGAGGTCAACGGTATATGTGGGCAGTCAATGATCTTTAATTTGCCTCTAATTTTGTCTGGTTGTCAGGAAAACTGCCTATGTGAGTGGAAGCAGAAGTCTCCCATTGGAGACTTTCAATTATGCATTCATAATTGAGCCTGAGTGTGCTGTGAGGAAGCGAATGGATACTGGTGAAACCATAGCTGTCATATATCTTTATTGTAGGAAAAATACTGAGTCATTGTGAGGATACCTCTTCATTACAAAAAGGATGGCTGCTTAAAAATTTCTCTATATCAAACCAAAAACTAAAAGTCTATGAGAGACTGGCTTAAGCAATATGGAAACAAATCTGAAATATTGACATTGAGGTGATTTCTTCAACATGATCTGAAAAGGGTTGTATTAGCCTAGCAGAGGTAATGAGGTGAAAGTTGCCTGCAAATCTTGTACCTAGAATTGGGAAATCTTGCTATGCTCATGAGGATTCCCCACTTGATTCATGTGACCAGGAAGAGACAGTCCTGAGGGAAACACATTAAAATCACGTGAAATTGGGGTGATAGTGTGGCTCTCACTTGTGTGTCACCCTTCTACATTTTCTTGGTAAATATCATGTGAGCACTGAAAAAAAAAGATTACCTGTGTAACATAGCCACCTAACAACCCTTCAATCGAAAGGTCACATCTGCATGAGAAGACTTACTTGAGGACAGCGGCATATGCTAACACATACTTGTCGATAAGAAACTGCCCTGAGGTTTCGTCTCTAATCAGGCAACCTGCTTGTATACAATAGTAGCAGTGGTCACATCAACCATGTTGAAATTTAGAGGCTGATTCTGAGGCGAAGGTACCTTAGATCAGTGAAGTCTAAGTGCCATTATACTGTATTGTAGAAGAAATGCTGAGTCATTGTGAGCATAACTCTTAAAGGTTCTGGTGGAAGATCCACTCTATTCTTGAAGGTGAACCTTAGGATACTACTGTCATGAAGAAATTACTTAAAGGCCAATGACTCAGTGCTGAAATATTGAAAATAAGAGTATATGAGACATGTTTTGAAAATAACTGTTTCAGTATAGGGGAAGAGGAATAAGGTGGAAGTCACCTGATTATCACATAGGAATCACCAGGGAATTACATAGAAGTAAGTGAATACCTGGAGGGATTCACGTGGGGATCAAGGAAGATGCTGCAGGGATCTGGTGTCTACCAGGTGACTAGTCTTGTTGCTGTGGCTGTAAATTTCTACCTTACCTCTTACAGTGAATCAAGTTTCAGTGTGTGAAATGTATTGCACTCGAGTATATGCTGTAAATGAAACCCATGTGGTGTTGTGGATTCAAACCTCCACCTCTCTTAGTTCCAGCAGAGGACTGGGTCCTGGTCCATAAACTTCTATCAATATATTTTCCCTTCAACAAGGTCTTGTGACCATGTTCCATGTCTTGTTAAGTAAAGTTAGGCTAGATTCAGTATGCCAAGGTCTCCACTCTACTTCCTGAAAATAAAAGCAATGCTTGGCCATGCTTCCAGGCTCTCCAATCGAGTAACATACAAAACAGTTCAGGTTTATTCAGGTTTCTTTGTGCCTAAACTATATTCTATTACCAGGGAAAAGGCTTGGTGCTGCAAGTTTATTAAATAACTGAATTTAAAAAATTGGTAACATGGAACCATTTTGTGCTGAAAGCACTGTTATAAGACACAGGTTGTTGTCATTGGCACAATTTTTATTGTAAATGCTTTTTAGAGAATACAGTCTTGGAACCATGCACCGAATCAACCATTCTTCCTCCTTTAGGATATGATAGCATTATTCTGTAGGCCACGGTGTCCACAATATTTTCAGGTATGGCATCAGGCTGGATGTTTATGCACTTGGTTCTTCAGACTGGATATTGTTACCAATTTGATGATATTGAATTTGAGGTCCTGAATTTTACTGCTTCCCTACAGGTGGTCCAAGCTTCGTTCAGATTTCCACAGTCTCCATTTATTCTTTTCTTCTCTAAAAAATGGTTTTTTACTTGAGTCAGGGCTCCAGGCAACATTTGATCACAAAAAACAGCCTTGGTACTGGGTTAATGCCACCATTTCAGTCTATGTGAAATAAAGTCAGAAGAAATGCTGTTAGCTAATGTTTCAGAGCTACTTCTTGGAAATAGGTGTAGGGATTGAAATCTCAAAGCCAAGGTTAGCATGCTGATTCCTAATAGGAAATCAAGGCAGGAGACAAGTCCTAGATTTATAAATAAGACTCAAATTACATGAGGACAGACTTGCCTTTTAAATTAAGTTCTCCTATCTACTCCCTTTCAGAGAGGACAGTCCAAGTACTTTTGGTTCCAGTCTCCCTTCTATCTTTTTTTTTTTTTTTGAAAATACAAGCCTTGTACCTTGGGCCCATGTCATCAATCCATATCCTCGAAAGGAGAATGATAGAGTGCTTCCTTTGTAAGTGACAAGTGCATATCAATGAGAAAATTCATATCAACAGTAAGAAATCATTAGTCTATGTGGAGTAGAAGGTGGCCGACACAGCCTCACACCTGTCCTCCAATCGAATGCCATGTCAATATTACAAATCTCATTTGAAGTCAATGGTATATGAGGACAGTCAATGATGTTTCATACACCTCTAGTTTGGACTTTTTTTCAGGAACATTGCCTTATATTCTTGGAGGCAACAGTCACATTTGGTGGCGGTGTTAATTGAGTCTGAGTGTCTTGTGAGTGTCTTGTGGTGGAAACAATAGCCACCATATTTCTGTATTGTAAGAAAAATGCTGAGTCATTGTGAGAACACCACTTCATGGTGGAAAAAAGGGCTCTTCAGAATTTCACTACACCAAAGTTCAGAGTTCAAATTCTGAAAGGGACTGGCTTAATCATTAAGGATATAAAACTGAGATTTTGACATTGAGGCTGTTTCATCAACGTGTTCTGAGGAGGATTATATTAGCCTAGGAGAAGAAAGTGAGGTGGAAGTTGCTTGGACATCTCATAACAAGAATTAGGGAATCTCACAATACTCATGAGGCTTTTCTGCGGGTTTCACATGACCATGAAGAGACATACTTGAGAACATCACAGGATGTTACATGATATTGTGTTGATGGTATGGTACTAACTTTTGAGTTACACTTCTCCATTCCTTGATAAATTTTAGATAACCACTGAGAAAGTGATAGTGTAACAGCCACCTAATGACCCTTCAATCAAAAAGTCATGTTTGCATGAGAAAGTTCGCTGGAGGACGAGGGATAAGTTAACAGGCAATTGTTAACTGGCCTTAGGTTTCAACCTATTGGAATGCAGTGGAAGCTGCTGTCCTACATTAACTGCACTGTTATTTGAAGGCTGTTTGTCAAAGCTACTTTAGACCACTGTAAAGTGTAAGCGCCATTTTGCTGTATTATAACAAAAATGCTGAGTCATTGTGGTATATAACTCTGAATGGCTTTATGTGGGTCTCCTGCACTATTCTTTTATGTGGACTATATGCCACTACTGCTGATAGAGAATTGTTAAAAGGTCAAAAACTCAATGCTGAATATTAAAAATAAGAGTTTATAAGAGGAGTTTTGAAAACACTTGTTTGAAAATAAGGGAAGAGGAATAAGGTGGAAATCAACTGAAAATGCCTTAAAAATCACTACAGAATCACGCAGAGTTCAAGGAAACGACTGGTGGAATTCACATGTGAATCAAGGATACCCTGCACCAATCTGGTATCTACCAAGTGACCAGTCTTGTTGCTGTGGCTGTAGATTTTCACTTTACTTCAAAGAATAAATCAGGCTTCAGAGCATTAATTGTATGGCAAATAAGTTTACCTTATATATGAGATTGGCGTGTGTATGTTTTAAAACATCCACCCACCTTACCTCCGTTCCAGCAGAGGACTGACTCCTAGGCTATGGACTTCCAACAACTTTTCTTTTCCTACCAAGAATGTCTTGGGAACTTTTACTAAGTCCACTACCTAAAGATTGTTATATGAAGTTAGGCTAGATTCTGCAGTCCAAGATATCCACTCTACTTCCTAGAAATAAGAGCAATACTTTGTTGTGATTCCAAGCTCCCCAATCAAGTCTTTTAAAGTATAGTGTAGGATTTTGCCACCTTTCATAGAGCCCACACTATCTTCTCTTACAGAAGAAAGGCTTGGTGCTGCAAGTTATGGTCACCTTTCAATTACTGTCTAAAAAGAAAATTGGTGACGTGGGACCATGTAGTGCTGAATGTATTGTTATGATGACACAGGGTTGGTGTCATTGCCCCAATTTCTATCATAAATGTTTTCAAGAAGTACAGTCTTGAAGGGGTGCACTGAGTTTTCCATTCTTCCTTCTCCTAGGATTTGACAGCTTGGTCCTATAAGCCAAAGTGTCCACAAGAGTTTCAGGTAACAAGAGCCAGGCTGGATGTTTGTGGGCCTGGGTAATGAAACTGGATATTGTTACCAATTGGTTGGTCTTGATGTTTTTGGACAAGGCTTTAACTATGTCTTCTAAGAGGTCCAGGCTTGGTTCAGATTTCCACTATGTCTGTTTCATTTTGTTTTTCCCTAATAAAGGCTTTTTTTTTTTTTTTTTTTTTTTTTTTTTTTTTGCGACAAGGACTTCAGGCAACATTTGTTCAGAAAGAACAGACTTGGAAGTGTGGGCTTACGCCACTCTTTCAATTTATTCGAAGAAAGTCATAAGAAATGCTCTGTGCTAATTTCTCAAACTACTTTCTGTAAATATAGGTAGGGATTGCAAGTGCAACCAATGCAGCATGCTGGATCCCAGTAGGAAATGCAGGCAGGTGTCAAGGTCCTAGGTTTCAAGATAAGCTCAAATTATACGAAGAAAGACTTGCCCTGTGGTTTAAGTTATGCTATCTAATACTATAATATCTGTGGTTTAAGTTTTCAGAGAGGATAAGCTTAGTCCCTTGGTTCACAGTCTCCCTTCTACTTTATGTTAGGATGAGTGCAAGTTACCAAAAGAACAAGTCATGATTTAGAAGCTTTAAACCTTCAAGAGAACATTTTGTTTTAACATTTAGTCTTTGACCCCTTTTCCTAATGCATAACCACTAAGACCTTTCTAATCGCCTCAGTGATAGGAACATTTAATACAGAGCTCCTAAATCCCAGAGAATTTCCTGGGTGACAGAAATATCTTTCATACTAATGAGGTGATCCTTGGTGGGATTCAGGATGGGTGCAAGTTACCAAAAGAACAAGTTATGATTTAGACGCTTTAAACCTTCATTTCTATACCCCACTCTCCAGAGAGGGAAAATAGCTAAAAATTGAGTTAATCATCGATCATGCCTATGTGCTGAAGCCTCCATAAAAATCTCTAAAATGTGAAGTTTGGAGAGCTTCCAGGTTGGTGAAAACATCCACCTACCAAGAGGATGGTTGTTGGGAGCCATTTTGTGACACTGAAGAAGTCACGTAGCTTATAGCCATAAAGCAGTTACTGAGGCTGCTTAAACAATGGTTCAAGGAAGCAGGGCTTTGAGTTAAACATTACTGACCCTGGAGGAGAGGTATGCCTCCTAAAGTAATCCTTATAAGATAGTGGAATGTTTTACAGTAAGCAAGGATGTTTGTATCCTGAAGGAAGGATGTATAGGAACTTATGTAAATGCCAGCATTCCTATGGTATTGTACTCTGTGCCTTGCTATTGTGTTCAAAAAGAAATATAAGGGCTATGCTAAATAAAGACAAGGCTGCAGCATTGACTGTATGCCCTCCCGAAGTGCTTTCCTGTCTTCTTCTTTTTTCCTTAGGCTTCACCCCCCTCTTTTAGGTGCTGTTCGACTTTAGCCGGCTGGCTCCGGCAGATGGTGCACCTGAACTCTATGGAAACAGAAGATCTTGAACTGGGATGCTTCCCAGTCTCACCCGATGTATCTCTTTACCTGGCTGTTCATCTGTATCCTTTATCACACCCGTTAGTGCACAATAAACTAGTAAATGCAAGTAAATGCTTCCCTAAATTCTGAGGGCTGTTCTAGAAACTGACTGAATTCAAGAAGGGGCGTTGTGGGAACTTCTGACTTATAGGTAAGTCAGACAGACAAAAGTTGTGGATGTCCTGAGGACCTGCTCTTTTTGATTGGCATCTGAAATAGGAGGCAGTCTTGTGAGACCGAGCCTTAACTTGTGGGGTCTGCACCAACTCCCGTTAGTATGAGAATTAGATTGAATTGTAGGACACCCAGCTGGTGTTGCTGAGAATTGCTTGAGGAGTGGCAAACCCATATATCTGGTGTCAGAAGTGTAAGTGTGATAGCAGTGTGAGAGTAAAGGAGACACACACAAGAGGAGCATGTTTTTTTCCTACACAGTATATTTAGGATACTAGCAAACCTTTTTGATCATTATGCTAAATCCTTTGGAAAGAGTAAAACTAAGACTTTTAATCTTTAGGATGTGACTTGGTAGCTGAATTGATGGATCCTCATTGGTATAAGTGTAGCTTTGAATATTTTTATGAAAATTAGGGACCATATTTCCATAAAAAGGACTAGTAGGCATATGAGTAAAGAGTTTTCATTTAGAGCAGTAATGGACTCCAAGGATCTCATTAAGAACTGCTGCTTTCAAATGCCACTTGTGAAAAAAACAGATTTTCAAGAATATGGGAAAAGTAAATTACAATATGTCCACATGGTACAATATTAACGCTCACTAAAATGTTTTCTAAGAATATCTACTGACATAAAACATTTTTGATGTAACATGAACTAAAAGGAAAAAAAACCTCAAGATTTTCAAACCAAAAATGCATGATCAAAATTATGTATTTGTGTGTGTGTGTGTGTGTGTGTGTGTGTGTGTGTGTGTTTTAACCCTGGGTGGTCTTAAAAATGAAATTTTAAAAGCATTCAAAAGTAAAGGCTTATAAATTATTTTCTTTATATACTTTCTTTAATTTTATGCAGTGATAGTACTTTTTAATTAAGAAAAAGTTAATGCTAAATATGTTGAAAGACTAGAGGGAAAAGAGAAAACAGAACTTATAAAGCATAATATACAGAAATGAAACATCTCTGCTTTCTTTCTATGCCTTAAAATCATCCCTTGCATCTAAAGAGCCTGGTGAAACACCATGTGAATATTTCCTATTTTTGCATCAACGAGCCTTAGCTGATGCTAGTTAAGCATACATTATGTTCCCCTAAAATAAAAAGAATATGCTTACTTATTTGTCTGTAAGAAGCTATTTCCTCAGGCATATATGATTTACTTGAGAAGATTTAACCAAGAAGCAATGCCTACAGAGAGAAGTAAACTTGCAAAACACAATCTAAGTATTCTTCATCTGTATAGCTTCACTTCATTCATTAGTCATCTGGTACACAACATATTTAATAATTAGATTTTTGCAGAAACTTTAGAAGCAATACATAGTGAAGCAATTTAACTACAACTGATTTTCTCAATAAACATGTGAAATTTAGTTCTTAGTATTTAATGAAGTCTTGTTAAATAGGGCCTTTTAGTTCCTGCAATTTCCATTAAATTCAAGCATTATCTTTAGTCTTTCCAAAACTTCTAAGAGGAAAAAATTTTTTGAAGAAACAAACTTATAAATTTTGAAAAGTATTTAAATTTCCAAGCATCAGTCATAGTAAAAGTAAAAATTAAATTTTCTTTATGATAGAGAGTAAAATCCAGCACTATAATTTTAAAATAATATGTCACTCCTCTATACCTGTTTCAACACCGCTCAACTAAATGTTTCTGACAGCCAAATTTCACTATTTTGATTTGTCTGTCCCCACACTTCCTACTTAACCATTTCAGTTATCTAAATTTGGGATCTAATGTTGGGGAACACAAATTTATAATGTAAGATTTCTGTTTTTTGTAGGGTGCTGGAGAAAGATGCTCATGAGTTATACATGGAGGGTAGTCATCAAAGTAGTATTGTGAGCTGAGGTTTGGTATGTACAACTCAGGAATGTCTTAATCTCAATACTATTTTGAATTCCTTAGAAAAGACTAGTTTTCAACATATGGCTAAGCATTAAAGAGAGATTCTAAAGTATTCATTTAATTTAGAATTTTGAAGTGGATCCTTAACCCAAACCACTCCTTTGACATCATTATCTTATTTTTGAAATGGCCAGCCATTAAATCTCGAAATTTCAGAATAAAATGATTAGTTTAGGTTAGATTAGGTTAGGCTGCTGTAAAAAGACACTGTTAAATTTCAATGGTTTAAAGAACAAAGAAACAAGTATGTTGGGCTCATGTGACAGTCTATAATGAGGGTTTTGGCTTGATGGTGGCTCTTCTGCATGCTGTTCTTCTAAGTGGTCATTCAAGGACTTGGACCAATTTAGCACCTTCCATATTTAGCATTTTGTTTCTATCTTTGCCATTTCAGTCCATAGAAAGGGAAAAAGGGCACAAGTCCATATCCAGAGATATTCTGAATCAAGTGATGTGAAAGTGGCAAATTTTATATCAGTTCACATTTTGTCTTGAAAATTCAGGGAAATGTCCATGGCTTGTCTTTGAAAAGGCAGAGGAATCCTATTCCTTATTAGGTAGCCATGTTTAAGTTCCAATTCTATTACTGAGGACTAAGGAAAATGGTGTTTTTGGAGAATGAGCACATTAATTGTATAATTTTAGACACATTACAGATTTTGATAATATTGGATACATGAACTAATGGTGTAATAGTACAGAAACATTTAAAAATATATATTAGGAAAATAGAATACATTCTTCTTAAAATAATAAGAGAATTAATACTTTTTTTCTTTTGAATTCAATATAAGCATCAGATGAACATTTTTGGATGTTTTAAATCATTTCAAATTATTTCAGCTTATCAAGTCTCAATATCACATATTCCAAATTAAAGCTTCCTGGACTTCAAGCTAAAGTTTGGCAATTTGATTATAATTAATTGCTTTCTCCACTTTCCAGAAAAATTCAATCGCCTTCATCAGAAAAGTAAAAGGAAATTAAAAATAAAGCATGGCAGAGTGTCAATGAGAGTTATGAGATGTAAACTAGCTCTATGGACGCTATCAAAAAGACTTGAGAAGTGGCATTTACTATTGGGCAAAACATTTTCCAATATTCCTGTCCTACCTAGACAGAGAAACAAAATCCATTGTTCATTTTATAAAATTAAAAACTTTTAAGCATTGAAATAATGACACTTGGTTGCAGAAATATAGCAACAGACTCATCATTACAACAAAAAACCAAAACTTCATATTATGTACTTAATTATTATGTCTCTGTTTTCATGTTTAAAAACTCCCTTTCTGCAAATGGTTCTTTGAAAACTAAATAAATAATGAAGTTGTTAAAAATAGTCAAAGATTTTACAAAGATTTTACAAATATTAAGTGAACTGATTTAGCTTGCCAAGAGTAGAACAGAAATTTTTTGACATTATTTTTCTTGTTTATAATTTTTAATATTTGGATAGTTTATATATTTAGGAAAAATATTTGATTTTTGTCTTTTCTCAAATCTGGTGAACTAAAGTTGCTTCCTGATGGTCTGGCTTCAAGCAATTTCTCAGGGTAGGAGGACTCTCATAATGGGAAAGCAATTTGCTTCATACAGGTATAGGTTTACTTTTAGAATGATCAGATTTACAGTAATTCTTAAAATAAGTATTCACTTGATTCCCTTTGGTCCTTACAGCAGTTGTAATAATTGAAACAAACTCATATTTTTAATTTCATGACTTCTTCTAAACAATCTTTACTTGAGTCATTTAATATGGATAAATGGAGGATCAAGACATTATTTGCTTTATCTATCATTAAATGAACATATACATTTTTCAGGACACACTGCGATCCTTTTTAAACTTTTGAGAATATATAACTTTTCAGACTCTATAATATTTATTTATATAGTTGTAAACATCATTCACATTATTTAGAATCATACACACATTGCACAATTTTAAAATTGTGACAAATCTTTATTTTAATTCATCATTCCTGTTTTATTTTATTATTTCAGTTTTCCTTTTTGACAAACAAGGAAATATCACTAATTTCAGGGCCTTAGAGTTTGTATGGCCAGATAATTTTTTACTTAGTTTTCCTCTCTTCCCTTTTCTTGAAATAAATTTCTTAAGGAAGCAATTTCTTTATCTTTTGTTATTGAAACAACAAAATCATTCAGGTGGCTTTAATTGATTGATTGATATTTTTGCAATGAATTAAGTTTAAGTATTAGCCCCTTCCTCCCATAATTAAGCATTAATTTCAAGATATTACCATTCAGGCAATTAAGAAGTTTCTCTTTATCTACATTCAATCTCATATGTTAATTTAAACCACTTTCCTCAATTTCATTTTCACTGGAAGTAGAGGAAAATAGGTTAATTTTACTCATCAAATTTCTGTTCTTACAGGCATGCCATATAATGGATGATATATACCATGCAGATCATTTACTCAGCATCAAAACTTAATACTTGGTTTTTCTAATATTCTTACCACAATGTCGACTGGTTGCTCTTAAAACTTACAGTTGTGAAGAATTCACTTCTTAATGGTTAGATAGGTGTTAAAGTTGGAAAGTCAGTTCTTATGCTGAGATTATTATGACTATATTTCTTCCATCATCATCTATGCACTTTTCTCTGAGTCTTCATCAGTTTTAGTATTTGCTCCCTCTTTTAAGCAGTATGACTATGTAGAGGAGAAAAAAATTTTCCATGTACCTTTCTCAGTTCTCAACTGAGACTCTGTAATAAAAAACAGATTAACAAGAGAAAAACAAACACAAATTTGTTAACATGTATACCTTACGCATACATAGGAGGTACCTAGGAAAATCGAGTAACTCAAAGAAGTGGCTTTAGAATTCAGGATTAAATATTATCTTAATAGGGAAAGGGAAGGGCATATAAGCCTCTTATTAGAGTAAATAGCTTTTGGGAAAGATAAATGGCTTCTTAGAAGAGTAGATGGGAGATATATATAGTTTGTGACAAAGCTTGCCTGGGTGTCATGTCCTTTCTTGCTTGTTCTCCTGTGATAAGAATCAATCTTTGCTAGTTGATGAAGCTCCTAAGGAGAGGGAATCTATCACAATTGAGTTCCTTATGGAGGATCTGTATTTAGTAAATTAGGGGAGTTCAGAGAAAACCTCTCCCTGAATTTGCAGTTTTCTAAGTGCCTACAGCTCAAAGTAATCAATATAGCAAAGTGGCATAATTTAGGGTGGCACGTCCTGAACTTCTACTGTTGTAATTTAGGGTATCATATTCTTCTACCTTTCATTCAAAATTGAGCTAAACTTTGGTTAAGACAGATGTGCCTAATCATGTTTTCTGATTTATTATTAGAAGGTATTTTGACAAGGATTGAGTTTAGTGAAAAGAGAACCTTGTACTTGCAGTGCTGACACTGATGTGGAAGAAAAGAGTGATAGTAACCATGTAGTTGCTGACCTGAATGAAATATTAATTGGATTTTCTCATACTTGTTTGAAATGTCCTATAATGTTTGGCACTCTTCTACATTGTATTAATATTTAAATAATGGTACACTATAACCCTCAAGGTCTTCATATTCATTTTTTGCCTCTGCATAAATTAATATGTATTAAATCTATTCAATTTATGTATCTTCATTATAATATATCTATATATAAATACCTACATATATAAAGTTCTATATTAAAATCTTTTAAACTTCTTTATCTTTACCTTCCACAGAAATCCTTTTTAAATGTGTATGAATACTTTGAATTTAATTCATATATTTTTAATATTAATACTACTTAACTTTAATCTCCTAATGTCCTGTGTTATTTTAGTTCAGTCTATCCTCTAAAAGTTAGATATCAAAACGATATCTTAACAAGCAAACATTTTGTTAAGTGATATTCCTGTATGAGAGAAATGATGAGGAAGCAAGGTAAACCTTTAAGTCACATGCCTTCTGACCCCAAGTGAAAAAGAGGGAGAGAACAATCCTAGACTGCTGTGTCTTTAAAGTGTTTACTCTGTCACTTAAATGAGGTTCTACGTGATGATCAGGGAGCCTCAATTCATAGTGAAATATCAGATAAGTCATGTGTCTCCCAGGAAGTTACCTGCCTTAGCATCTTTGTTTTCCCATTCATTATCTGTAAGCAACCCTTAGGAAGCATGACATTGACATAAATGCAACAAACTTCAGAGTACAGGAATAGGGACCTTGGTCAAAGTGCTTTCTATAGTTGGATATCTGTGAGGCACAGTCTCATTGCTACCATAAGTCCATATCTGATGAAAGGTTCACAGTCAATTATTCATTTAGATGTTTTGGAAAATAATTGTACCATCATAATCAGAAAATGTATTTTATATATCCTTCATTTAATCAAAACAGAAATATCAACATTCTACTACTAATTCAAACACATAATATTACTTTAGAATAAACAGACTCTTGTAAGGCAAGTTAGCATTGGGAGGAATGACACTTGCCTTTTGTCTGGGGATGATGAACTAAGACTTATACATCCTGGGATTCACTTGTAATCTGTTTTAGATACAAAAATCATAGAAAGGTCAATACATCTGGAACAGATCATAAAGTCTAATGCGAATATTGATTCTGAATGGAAATGCAGTATCTTCCACAATTTACCGAAATTGTTATTAAAAACAGTTGTTCACAACTTTTCCAAACAAATGTGCTCACAATATAGACATATCTTTAGTATTTATGTAAAATGGAAATGTATCAACATTGTTATTAAACTTTGCATATGTAATGCCACGTTTATGTTGAGTGTTAAGCATTTACATATTTTAAAAATGCATTTTCTATAAAAACAAATTTAAAATTTGTATTTTTATATGTAGAAAGGGCAAAGGTACCTAACACATTTCTATTAACCTCTTGAACAAGTTGATATTTTGCTAACTTTTAGAAAAAAATATTGAGTCATTTTCAATTTCTAGTATTATTCAAATGTAATGCATCATATCGCAAATAAGAATACTATACATACAAGTATCTAAAAATTTTTTTTAAATCCAAATCTCCAAAGAAAGTAATCTTATCAGTTCCCTATTGAAGTTAAAACGTTGTCCTTTGCTCATTAATGTGAATTGGTCTTGTAACAAATGACAATGTAGAAATTTCATACAGTTTATATTTTAAAATGTCTTTGAATCACTTTATATTGAAGAATAAAAATCAAGTTGATTTTATAAAGAATTATAAAAGACTAACCTGCAAAAACAGAGAAAGGATAATTTGAAATCCAGAAATTCATGTTTATGTACTTGAAAATGATTTTATAACAATGGCCAAGGAAATGGCAAATGAGAAGTTCTAGTTAACATCTCATTATTCAAGAGTTTAAAAATTCCCCTACACACTGAGGAACATAGCCATCATTGTTATACAAATCACACAAGTTTGGACTTAGGGATTTTTAATCAGTAAGTATAATAGTTCAGGGAGAACTATTGGTCTTGATTTTAAAGAATAAAAAAAAACTATCTGTAAACTATTAGTAACATAAAAAATCTACATGCAGAGAACATCTCTTATTTGTGAAGATTATTTTCTATTCTAATTTTGATTTAGTGTCCAATATGAAAGATGACTTACCTGAGATAACCTTTTTTGTCTTTTTAGGGTACTACTAAAACTTGCTACAAAGATGATAAATTTTGCCTCTGTAACTATTGAAAGAGTGACCTTACAAATGATATTCCTAGGGCTGGCCTCATGAATCTACTAAATCAGAATCTTTAAGTATGATCCAAAAAATCTGAAAATGTTAATAATTCTTCAGCTAATTCCTATGGTTTTGATGTTTAAGAGCCAATGACTAGGATAGAGTAATCACCTCTATTGAGAACAATAAATGAAACAAACAGAAACATAGATACTCTTAATTACAAATGTAGCTTTCTATAGTTTTCTGAACTTGAGGAATTATTTATGACTCAGGTACTTCAGCTGTATTGTCTTCAAGATAAGGAAACTTTATGGATCTGAATAGATGCAAAATTCTTAACTGTAGTAAGCACATCTAGAAAAGCTGTACAAAGCAGTGTCTAAGCATTTGATCCTTTATTAATTTTCTTTTCTACAATCCATCTTAACAATTCTGAGAGAGCTTGTATCTCTTTTCTGTTCTATGTCTATTTGAAACTGTTTTACTCAGTTAAATATAAAATTAAATCACCCTGTTAAAATTACTCTGAGATAACAAATAAAAGGAGTTCTAGTTGGTATTTTTTTCCTTCCCATTTTCCTTAAATTCCCTCATAAGTAAATATAAAAAGTTTTTAAATTGGTATTGAATTGCAAATATATTGAATGCAAACATGTCAAAATAAATCAGATTTTTCTCTCAATAGAAGCTAAGTGATACAGCCCGACTGAATCTCAGTATAGTTTAGCATCTATTTAAACACTTATATATACTAAACCACATGGCATTTAAAATAATTAGAAGCTTTATGTGAAATATAATTTACTTTTATTGTTACTTCATGAAACAAGCAATGAAGTAGATTTTAAATTGTAGAATAATTGTTTCATCTATATGTAAAATATAAACCTGGGTCTGCCATTTGAAGATTGCAAATTCTGTTATTTTAGTACAGCCATTATTTAAATGACAAAGATATTAAAAAGTATTTAGAGAGGAATTTATCATAGTCTATATTTTCAAAAATAATCAATTAGAAATGTTAATCAGACATCTGTGAATTAGTCTATAAATTCATAATAAAATAATGAAGTAGTATTTTGCATATAAATTCTGTATCAGTTAACTTTCCTTGGTTGTACATTAACTGCAAAGTTTTATTTCGATTCAAGAGATTTGGGGTCATGTTGATCAATTTTCTTCTTACTAAAATGCAGCTGTTTGTAGTAAATCTTTACATTATATGATTCAGCACTAAAAAGTATCAAGCCACAAAAAGGTATGGGGGAAGCTAAAGTATATATTGTTAAAAAAGGAAGCCAGTTCAAAAATACTACATACTATATGATTTAAACTATTTGCATTCTGGAAAAGTGCCAAAAGTAAACAGAAAGTAAAAAGATCAATGGTGGCAGATTCAGGGGATGGGAAGAATGAAAAACAGGAGAATTTTCTGGTTACCAAATTAATTACTCTGTATGATACTGTAATTGTGGACACATGACTTATACATGTATCTGAACTCAGTACTACAAAGAATGGAGCCTTATGTAAAATGGGACTTTAGTTAATAATGTTATCAATATTGGCTCATCAATTGTACCAAATGGACCATATTAATGCAAGAATTAATAAAAGGGGAAAACTGGAGGAGGATGAAGCAAATGGAATTCTATATCTTGGTGAATTTTTCTTTAAACCTAAAACTAGTCTAAAAAACAAAGTTCATTAATCTTTAAAAATGTACATCTATTTTATATGTGAAATTTAGGAGTGGTAAGGACAGTGGGATAGTAAAATAATGAACTAATAAAATTTAAATTTGGAGTGGAGAAAGAAACGGCATAGATGATAGAGTCTCTGTTCATCTCTCTGGCTATCAAATAACAGTTGTGACAGAAACATGAAGCAAACAACAAGGGAAAATCATCTGGAATCTAGATGAACAAGTCATAAAATTAGGAGTGTTCTGAGAAATCACCCTGCAATGGCAAGAGATAGGACAGGACAAGGATGTGAGGCTGCCCGGACCTGAGCAGCTGAGTGGGAAGGAGGTAATGTCAATAGCAGCCAACAGCTGCAGATGCCTCTTAAAGGGTCATGTCCACGAGCGGATCCACAAGTGGATCCATGAGTGGACTTTCACAGTGATGGATCTACTTACAGTTTGGCTGCACAAGGGGCACCAGACACAGAGGGACACTGGGTTGTTGAAGTGAGGGCCCAGGCGAGATGTGCTCAGTGCAAAAGTGCCAGTGGTATTCATTTTTCCTCTGTTGAGCCCTCCCCACTCCCAGTGCATAGACTTAGTGCCATTTAGCAGAGATCATCAAACAGAGGTCGTTCCATGCAGAGGAATCCCTAAAACTCCCACCTCTCCCAACACATGGCCCCACACAAGCCACATATAGGTGTAACCTCAGCGAGTCAGGTGCTCTTTGCTGATGAGTAGCGCCTAGTCTCACACTGGAGGCAGCTGGCCTAGGTGTCTGGTGTAGCCTTTTGAGGCAACTATAAGCACATCATCTGATGATTGCTTGCCGAATCTTAACAGGTGGCCCCAGAGGGTACAGGATTGGGCTAAATTTGGACTGCCGCTGAACTCCTCTCAGGACTCTGCCACTGGACATCTACTACACAAATCCACACTAATAAGATATGGAGACTTAGGAGCTTTGCTTAGTACATAGAAACAGACACAGGTAAGTAGCCAAAACAGGAAGACAAAGAAGCAGAAACCATATTAGTGAACAGAACAGATATCCAGAAATAATGGAGTCAAGCAATCTAACAGATGCAGAGTTCAACACATTGGTTATAAAGATGCCCAATGAATTTATGAGAAGTATAGATTAATCCACTAAGACCTACAACAAAGATTTAAAAAAAGATAACAATGAAAATGAAGAACATATTATCTGAGATGAAGAGTATATTTGATGGAAAAAGAGAGTGGATAAAGAAGAGGATCGAACTATCTATAAAGAGGATGTGGAACCCGACTACATTCAATCAGAACGAGATGAAAAAAGAAGTCAAGAGACTATAACAATAATTTAAGGAGCCTATGTGAAACTATTAAAGGTAAAAATATTCATATCATAGGGGCTTCTGAAGGAAAACAAGATGTTGAAGAGCTATTTGAAGAAATAATGATGGAAACCGTCCCTAGCCTCTTGAAAGAAATAGTCATAAAACCCCAGGGAAGCTCAGAGTGTCCCCAAAACCAGGAACCCAATGGGTTCACACCAAGCCACATCATAATTAAAATGTCAAAGGCTTACAAAGGTAGAATCTCAAAAGCAGCAAGACAAAAGCGGTTACTTACCTACAAGAGACCACCCGTAAGACTGGCAGCTGATTTCTCAAAAAACACTGCAGGATAGAAGGGCTTGGCAGAAAATACTTGGTATGATGAAAACCCAGCATCTAAAACCAAGAATACTTTATCCAGCAAAGCTATCATTTTGAGTCGAAGGACAGATAAAGAGCTTCTCAGACAAAAACAAGCTAAAGGAATTTATCACCACCAAGCCAATATTACAGGAAATGTTGGACAGACTTCTTTAAGAAGGAAAAAAAAACATGTATCAAAAACAGGAGTAAAGAATGGTAATAACTACATTACTATGAACAACTACCTCAAATGGATAAAAATTAAGTGCTCTAATCAAAAGATAGAGTAGCCGAATAGGTAAGGAAACAAGACCCCTTATATATGCTGCCTATAAGAAACTCACTCCAGATTAAAAAACACACAGAGTAAAAGGAAGGGGATGGGAAAAAAATATATTGCCTTAATGGACCTAGAGAGTATTATGCTCAATTAAATAAGTCAGATAGAGAAAGACATACATCGCAAGGTTTCACGTACATGTGGAATTTAAAGAACAGAATCAACAACAACATCAATAAAAGCAGAAATAAACTTATAGATACAGAGAATATTTAGATGGATACTAGATGAGAGGGGTGAGGGGGACAGAAAAAGGCAAAGGGATTAAGAGGTACAGATGGATAGTTGCAGAATAGACATGGCGATATAGAATGTAGCATGAGGAAGATGTTTAAAAATGTTGTAATAAATATGTAAGGGGGAAGTGGGTACAAGAATTCCTGAGGTGATCACTTTGTGAGTTATGTGAATCTCTGATCACTATGCTATATAGCTGAAACTGGTATATTATTGTATGCCAATTATAATAGAAAAAAAACTAATTGAATTGTACAATGTAAACACAAACTACTAATTATCTATTTCATAAAATAAAATAAGAACTGATAAAAATTTGTTATCTATTAAAACTGAGCAAAATACAATAAACTCCATTCACAAATCACACACACTAGTCTCTGTTTAAGTATTTAGGTAATTTTGAAATTTCAGTCAAAATTTGTGGGATTTGTTTAAAACGTCCAATAAGGGCCAAAGGGTTGCTCTTGGGGTAAAAATAGGAGCTAGCACTGCCATCAGGAACATGTCAGGAACATGGACATCAAACCCAATTTAGACAATCTTTGTGAAAGTGCTTCTAATGAAGGCCTTTTTGGAAGACATTTTTAAAATATGAAACCATCTGTCTCTCCAATGATCTAGGCCCATATCTGATAAAGATACAACCATTTCCTCTAACATGGTCTTAGCAGTCCTTTTCTGGACAGTGGGAATCCAGTTCAACTCTTGACTTTTAAGCTTTATTATTAAATCTGTATATTTCCACTACTGAGCCCCTCTCTTTAAGTGCTCTTGTATTGTAAAGTTTTTTCTCAATTATATCAGAGTAAATTTAGCTTTAAAAGGTAGAATTCTTGCATTTCTGACACTCAACAGCTAATTGTTTTGAATCAGGTGTTAAAAAGTTAATTGGAAGAGAGTTAATGATACTACTTATTATAAAATAATGAATTACAACTATATGAATTAATAGCAAGAGAAAGATATGTTTTTCTTTAAAAAAACTTTTCAGAAATCTTTTATTTGTCATAATTCTTGGCTTCTGAAATTAATCAATAGATTTTGACTATACTCAACAGAAAGAAAAGAGGAAATGGTAAATCACATTATCAGATTCAGAATGGTAGAACTGAAAAATACCTTTCAGATAGTTTACTCTAAGACTTATGTCAGTCAACTTTATAGGTCAAACCCATCATCAAACCATGTCAGATGATGCTTTAAATAGAAAACTTCATTGCTTGCCAAATGTAAAGTTTATGGAATTCACATAAAATTTAGAATTTACTTTCCACTTTAAAATCTCTCTGGACTTGCATTATTGCATGATAGTTACCCTTATTAAATAGAATATGCAACGTCCAATTCTTTACAACCACCACTTTCCCTATTAATTTACGTTCAGTTCATTTTATTCAATTTTCTTATCTTTCTATCCTCTCTGCCATTGATTTTATGATCTTGACTTCTTTTTGTTTCATTTTGTATTTAAATTATATGTGATTCCAAAGGGAAAATGTAATTTGCTCTAACCTGTAACTGGTACTTTCCAGAGCATGAAACAAAGTGAAATGAGTCTTGCCTGGTGATAAATAGAGAATTCAAATTTTGTAATCTAATGCTTATTATCATAGAAGCCATTTCATTCTATCCTGGAGAAAATTGCATTTTATGGTTGTTTTGATTCTGGTATAAAGAAGTATGTTGAACAATTAAGACAAAAGTTAATGAGGATATTTTGTATAGAAGTAAATCTGTTTTAAACATTTATAACAAATGGAATTTTAATGATTTTAGTGTTGTGAATTGGATTTAAATTCCTTTTAAACTATGACAGTTAATTTGTTCGTTATTAATCATTTCTATACAAAATTTGAAATAAAGATGATATTTTTCTATATTAAAGATGAAAGTTCATTAGCTGCAGACTTTATGTTTCTGTACTTAATAAGAAACAATAACTAATTATGGAAAGCACAAAATTTACCTTTACATAGTAAGAAGACAGACAAGAAACAATTTAAGCAATGTCTAATTCTACAAAAAAGAAATTTAGTTTATGAAAATTATTCCAGAATAAGACTAACATGTTTTCTTGTGTCAAACTTAAGGTGTATGTAATTTGATCTGTCATAGGTTAACAATTCATTGCTCTTATTATTGAAGCCATGTGTATTACCTATTGACTGAAACATAACAACATTAACACAAACTTATAAAACAACACATATATCATCTTGAAGTTTCTGTAGGTTAGGAATTAGTCACCTGTGTTCTCTGTTTCATAGTCTCATACAGGTTTGAAATGAAGTATTGGCCACTGCTAGGGTCTCATGTGAGGCTTGACTAGAGAAGGGTACACTTCCAGCTCATGTGGATTTGTAGGCTTCAGTTACTTGAGGGATATTGGACTGAGGGCCTCAGTTTCTCTGACTATTGCTCAGACATGACCTTCAACATCTTGCAAAGTGGATGATTCCACATACTTCTTTAAATCCAGCAAAGGAAATAGAGTCTACTAAAAGAATGAAGTTACAAGCTATCATCATATGTTACATAATCACTGAGGTGACATCCCATCTACTGTGCCAATTTCTATTGTTTAGAAACAGGTCACTCTCTGGCCCACATGCAAGAGGAAAGGAATACCCAAGGATAGAAATACCAAAAAGGGGGATTATCGAGGGCCTTTAGAGACTACTGTGGTTCTCTCTAAATTTAACCCTTTTCAGACTTTTCTTACACAATCACCATGGTCAACCACTAAGCTATGTGACCAACTGCATATTGTCTTAATGTCTTAATGTCTCCTTATAATCTAAAATGTCATATAATGTATAACATTCATAAGCAAAGCAGTGCATCACAATCAAACTTAGTGTCACTTTTGTAAGTGTCTTCCTTTTTATGGTAGTGTCCTATTATTTTTTCTTCAAATTTAACAAAGTTATGCTTTGTTTGGTGTACTGACACTATGACAATGACTAAATAAATTGCTTATAGAATATAATTGTGTTATTTCAGATGTGTTACTTAAGAAGTATCTAAACATGTTTTTTATAAATTAGTTGGGACTCTTTGATTGGAAGTGATAGAAATCTTAAATAAAAGAAAAATACAAGGGAATTTATTTTTTTCCCATAAATACTTGATGAGTTTACCTAGCTTTAAGTATAGCAGCATTTAAAATATTAGTCAAAGTGTAGGGATCTATTTTCAACCCTAAGTATGTCATTTGTGTTGGTGCCATTATCAATAAGAAACACTTATAGAGTACAAACAATAAAATCCTAGCCAAAACCAACCAAAACCAATAAATATAAATAAATACTTTTTTCCCCACCTAATAGTTAAGAGTAAAAATTTTGAGCATGACTTTCATTGGCTTTCTATTAGACATTTATCACACATGAACACTGAGCAAAAAGGATAAAGTGTCCTCATTGGCCAGATATAGGTAACGTGTTTATCCATATATCCTAGAGATTGGGTCAGTCCTACCCAAAACAATTAGACTGAGAATGAAGGAGGTATGATTATCAAGCAATACCTGAATACTGTTAACAAAAGATGGCAGAAAAGATACAGGAGAGTAAAGTAAATTGAGATATATTTATTGACCATATAATTAACATATGAACCACCATTAGGTGCTGGAGCATCTATAAATAAGATAGATTGCTTCACCCTTCGTCAATCAAATATATAGACAACAGTGCCAAAGAAAATAGATTTGGACAAGATGTTTATGAAAAGTTGTATGTAATTACTTTTCTTGACTCTATTTGTGTCTCAGGATTCATTATAAAAGGTTTCAATGAAAACGATAGAATTGCACAGTGCAATCTACATTAGAAGACGTGAGAAAATGTAGATAAAAATGATGGTAGTATATTAAAAGAGTAAGTATTAAAGGAAAAGACCATAGAAAGAAATAACAATAGGATTAATCTTATCAGTTTGGGAAAAGGAGCTAAAGGTTATTAAAATCACAGGTTAGAGAAATTGACTAGACTACAAAAAGGCTCAGAGACATTGTTAAAATGTTGTATTCAGTAATCTTCTAAATCTATTGAAGCTGGATAATATAAATATCTGTGAATTATAAAAGTGAGATTATTTGCATTCATTTTTGAAAATACAGTTACAATAGCCAGTGACCAATATTATATAATGAAATTGAGATTTTGAGATTGAAATAATGTGTTGTGCAAAATATATTTTTGAAATCAACTAAGTAGCATGATATTGAGTACATAATGTGGCTACAGTTAAGCTAAAAAGTGAATTCAAAATAAATATGAATTTGTGATGCCATCTATTCAAATACTGTTAGTACAGTTAGAGCTTTACAGTAAAGCATGAATAAGGACTAGACAAAAACATTTGGAAGTCATTTCCTTAAATATGATAGCATCAGCAACACAATAGCAACATTTTACTTTAGCAAGTTGAGGTAGCAAATCGTATCCATCTATTGCTTTCAGTCCAGAAAGTGCTTTAGAGACAAGTGAAAAGAGTTTTTATGATATTTGGCAGATAATAAAGTAGTAGATAGTGTGTTCCATTTTAAATTAAAAATAATGATGGTGACAAGATATTCTTAAAGGAACATTTGATTTGGAACAAAGCTTCTTAGGTTGGAAACTTAATGTAGTACTTCCTTCAAAACTTCAGAAAACAGGGTTATTCAAATAAGCACATATAAACTAACATATTTTATGATGAAATTCAGGACTCCATCATGGAAAAATTACTAATCTTCTCTAAACCTGCAGACCTCCTCCAGTAAGTGAATTTGCAACCAGAGGGACTACAGTTGATATAATTTCTGCTGCAGCCATCAGAGTATTTTGTACTCCTTTATTTCAGAAAATGGGGAGGGTGAGTAGATGTTTACTCAGTCATTTTCACCATAAACCAGTCAACTTGGATTTGAAATTAATTTAGGTTGAATTATTGTTTACTTATATTTCTAATAAAAATGTGTCCAACTTAAATGTAATTGGTAACTATGTGCTGAATCTGACTAAAAATTCAGTTATCGTTACAAAAGTGATCCATCCTCCCCCACTCCAGGAAATACTAAATATTAAATTCCAGAAGCCTTCTCCTCCTCATATAGGGATATTTTAAAGACATTTCTTCAAAATTAATGCACCATATTTTCAGCTTTTAGTCATAATTATTGCCTTATAGGAATCTCTTCCCACTGTTCTGCGATTCAAGACCTGTGTTCCATGTCCTAGCTTACATAAACATGAAGAAACTTTAACATCATAAATACTTATGAATGCCCAAAGAGCTACATCCATGTTAAAAGACATTTATAGTATATAATGTTTCCTCAAACAGTTAAATTAGACATAAATTAGCAATTTTAAGTAAGTAAATCATTTGAGTTTTGTCTACCATCGTGGTTCACTGAGAATAGAATGGTTTGTGAGCCTCTAGAAATAAGTCCAGAGCTAACTCCTTCTCACCATTCTTTGTTTACCTATTGTCTACAGCTTAGTTGTCCTCTCTTTTTCCTTTTGATAAGCTGAATGGCATGGCAAACTATGGCTAGTCAAAAATATTTAAAATATATTAATAAGAACATAAATATGAAATATGGAATAAACAAATAAATGTTTATTCTGTTAAGCAGTTTGCAAGGAAATTATAAAGACCTTTTTCAAGTATTTCAACAACCAACCATTACAAGAAATTGCTGTTCCTGAAGCAAGTGCTCAACAGCATAGTTTTCTTATTGTTTTCTTCTTTGTTTCTACTGCACTGCTGTTCCTCCTCTCTAAATATTACAGACTTCCTTTTTTCTTAGCCTTCCAACATCTGACCGAAGTTGTGATTTCTCAGTCTTTTCTGATTTCTGATACTTTCTTTTTTTTTCTATTAGTGGTAAGAGAATATGAGCAATCAAGGTTTTTATTTCAAATAAACAGGTACTATTGCAATAGCTGTCACAGAAAACTGAAGGCACGAGGATGGGATGTGATCAACTTCCTTGTGACTATATTGAATTTAAGATGTGTGCCACATCCAAGTTAAACTATCCAGGAAGCAACTGAATCACCTAAATGTGCTCAAACTATACAAAGCAGCTTTACAATGGTCCCACTAATATGAGGCAATATAACACTTGGAATTGAGACCGATTATGGAGCCAGACTGCCTAGGCTGAATCTTTGCACACCTGTAACCTTGGCAAGTTAACAGAGACTCAAGTTCCTTTATGTAATATGTAAAACACTACTTACTCCAAGATTTTTGAATAAATTATAACGTACTTAGAATGCCATACAAGATGTTAACTGCTATACATAAATGTCTACCCTGGTTGAAATAAAAAATATTTTAGTTCCAAATTATCACAAACACTATTATTTTCTAAGACGTGTTCCCTAAAAGGTGGAAGCAAAGGTAACTCACAAAGAACTGGGACTTTGAACGATATATATTTTAAGTAGCAGCTTTAAAGGCAAGTTCCTAATCCTAAAATATAGCTATTTATGATGCAATGATGAGTAATCAACATTCACTGAGCTTAACTGTAGTTCAGTAAATGCCATTTCCTAACCAATAGACTATACTTTTTGCACAGTAAACCACCTTACACTTTTAGCAAGAGGAAAACACTAAATCTGAATAATAAAGACACACCAATGAAGTAGGACAGTTGTTTTCTTTAAATATTTTGTGTGTGTGGGAAGGGACCCTACTCAATTATAGGTCTTTCATTTTATTTTATTTTCAACCTATTATGCCATGAATGCATAGAATGGTCCAGCAGCTCAGATTCCTTTCCATTCATTCTCAAAAAGTAGGCTTCTCTGGGTGGAGCAGGCTGGCGCTTCAGTTGAACCCAGGCACTTTTCTCTTTGGCTTCTTCTTTTTTTTTTATCATTTCCCTTTACATTTTCAGGAAGGGATCTGGCTGTTAGAGTGCTTAATATGTTCAATACGTACATTAATTCTCTTGACAAGAATCTTGCCTTAACTTGTTTATAATAATGCCAACCGGGTAATGTTGTAAACTCTTCCAGTTTTGCCATGTTAACATTTGTGCAGCATTCCTTTTGAACAGTGCCCATTCCCTTGATGTCTACAATACAACCTTTCTTGTAGATTCACATGTATTTGGGTAAATGAACAATTCCATGTTTTCTAAAAGGCCTAGAGAACATATAGTGGGTGCCTTTCCTCCTTCTGTTTGTGTTGGTCATTTGAGGGAATTAATGGAAGATGGTGGTTCAGGCTAAAAGGCTGTTCTGATACTTCTGTGATTCTATCAGTTCTCTTCCTTGAAGATAGCAGAGTGGCTCAACCTATTACCCTCTTTCCCTCATAATGACTATTTTTTACAATTAACTCATTTATTTGTCAAATTATTCAACAAATATTTGTTAATTCACTTACAAATGTTTATTGAACATCTATTACATACTAAGTATTCTCCTAACCATGAGAGAAAGAACAATGAAAAAAAAACAGGTCCTTGCACTTACAGAATTTAACCATCAATAAGAGAAGATAAACAATAAAAATTATTAAAGTGATAAATATATAGCATTTAGGTAGTAATAAATGCTATGGAGAAAACTAAAGTGAGGAAAAGATACCAGGAGTGAAAGAAGTAGGATATTATAAAATATCCCAATGTGCCTCGCTCTTCACTCAATTATACATGACCAAATTTATTTTAAAAAATGAACATTGAGGCAAAATATTTTAAGCTATTTAAAATAGTAAATCATGTTTTCTAAATAACCAACATATTAAATTATCTGTTTTCCCTCAAGTGTTTATAGCAGAATATACAGGATAATAAGATGCATTACATCATAATAAGTATAATAATCTATTAAGATCATAAAATACTTGGTAAAACAAAATTGTATGAGTTTTTTATAACAGAATTTCTGAAGGTGTTAGGATAGTAGAGGGCCATCTGAATTCATGGTGAGGGGTATAGTAATTGATTACAGAAACATTAATTTTCAGGAGAATCTGAAAAAAAAAGCCCTAGAATTTCAAGGCATGCACTTAGGATAGCACTGATGTTGATCATGTCTGGAACATAGTTTCCAAAAGCAGTATGTTATCACTTGTATGCATTACTCTTATTACAAATAGGTGTTTAAGTCACAGTGCCTCTTAAAGAGAATTGGTTTTCCTTGTAGTGTAAAGAAAATGACCAAGAACTCATATTTTAATTCTAGGTAAGTTTGGAATTAATGACATCATGGATGTTATATATGTGAATGCCCCTCTGGACAATGAAACAGAGAAAGCTATGTACTTTGTGTCCAAGCTGACTCCCTGGAAGTGGTCCTAGTCAATCTCCGAGTTCTTTTGAAAAGTAAGTTATTTAAGGTTTTCCAATAAATTGATGTGTTCTGGTCATCATGTAATAAAATATATGTCTAAAAGTTCTCAGTGAAGAATGTAGAAAGATCATGAATGCTCAGAGATGTTTTCCCATTTATTTTAATTTCTGTAGATGACAACACTGATGGAATTTCATACCCCCGAAATGTCAAGACAATAACAGGTTATTTCAGACTTTGTGTATAATATTGTAGAACACCTCATTATTTGAGTATGTTAGATAATAAACCTTATTCTCATTCTGCTATGAGGTACTAGCTACCTCTGGGATGTGGTATATTGTTAATCGGTATGTGACTTCTAGACAGTCCTGAATTGTGTGGTTTCTGGTACTTATATGTTTTCTTAGAATAGGAAAGCACATGTTAAAGTTAGTGACTAACATTTATCAACAACATGTGTTGCATTACATTTCATTCACATCCATTTCTAGGAAATGTAAATTATTGTCTTCACTTTACAAAGACATGATGAGAAAGGTTAAGTGATTTCCTAAAAATGACACTTGTCAGTAAATGAAAAGTTGAACATTCAGTCTCACATTTTTTAACCCTGACATCTTTCTTTAATATTTCAGTTTGATAGACTTTAACACACAGAGAAGCAAGTAAAGCCTGTTTGAAGTGGGCAGGCACATATTCTGTAAGAGATCACCAACAATGGGATAAACACTATCTTTTTTTCCATTCATTGAGGTAATACTCCTTTGCACTTAAGTAATCCATCTTTTTTTTTTTAATCAGGCCAACTTTTTTTAGAACCAACAAACCCAAGAAAGTCAAATTTAATTTAATCATCAAACAGAGGCTCAGTAAAGTGAGAAACAGGATCTAAAACATTTACTTTTTCCCCTGGGTGCCATTTCTGGACATCCTATCACAACACTCCATCAATCAGCATTTTTAGAAGGGGGAAGAGGAAAAAGAAGAGAGCCATAGCAAGTGTACACACACGCATGTATGTCCATGGAAGGAGAAAGGAGAGTATATGGGAATAAAAGGCTGAAGAAGCATTATGAAATTTCCCATCTGAGTTCAATTGATGATCATTAAAAAGAAATCACTCTTTTCCTTTACTTCAAATGTCACTTACTGATCTAGCATTGAAGGCTGCACAGGTACAATCAAATCATTTGAAAAAATCAGATTATACACAGTGTCTTTGGAAATAAAGGAATTAATTGTCTTCCATGATGAAGCATCATTGCATAATTAAATTGTTTAAAAATAGTGGACCATTTCTTTAAACTGCAGGCAATTATATTTTTTATAAAATCTAAATGGTCAAAAGTCATAGTTGGTCTAATTTACAATGCAAACTACTTTACTGCAAATAAAAATAAATGTAAAATTCATTGAAAACTGTATTTGTGAACTTCCTTTGAAATCAATGAGTAGTTAAATTGAAGAAGAAACTTTTGATAGATATTTAGTTATGGAACTTGGTATTTTTTTAAAAAATTGCTCTGATTTTAAGGAATAGAGATATATTTAGTGCTTATATGTGAATATAATACAACTAGATCTCATTACTGTAATTTGAATGTAAATCTAAGGATAATAATAATTTACCTGATGCACATATATATGCTAGCATGTGTCCCATTATGGATGTAGAGGTGAGATAGAATAGCGAGTTCATGAATTATCCTCTCAGAAATTTGTGAAACCTAAATGCTATTAGTTTGTTCAATGCCCATTCTTAAATATTGTTTCTAACATTTCATCACTGACTTTTGCCTCTTCAGTGTGAAATACACACTCATGTATTTCTAACAGTTTTATTTATTAATGACTATTAGTGGTTTATAATCAATTCATAGACCACTAGCTATGCAAATGAGATCATTATATAAATTAAGGTTAAATCATTAATTGTTTAAAGGTTCATCCTTTCTTCAGAATTAGCTGCCTTGTGGTTTTGAGTTTTATCACATATGATATGAATAAAGATAATAAAAGAATAAATTGAATTCATTAAAGCAGTTTTTTATTCTAATTTCTGTGCCAAATAGTTATTAATGAAGTCATTTGCAAAGCAAGTTTTATGAGTATGCTGCCTTCAATTTAATATCTATATGAAAAATATAATTAAAATAGAAAAAGTTTAGAACTCATTTCCAAAATTTGACATCAGCAGTAGTTAAAACATTTTAATGATTTAGTATGGAACATTATAAACATAAATAAAATTACAGAGACTGTTACAATGAGCCTCCATGTATCAACAACCTAGCCTCAAAATCATCAAGTCCTGGGAATCCTTTTTATCTATACGTCTAATTGCTCCGTCATTCCATTATTTTTAAGCAGAGCAGAGACATAATATTTCACCTGTAAATATTTTAATAGGTCTCTTA
The DNA here is from genome assembly GCA_003508835.1 of Eonycteris spelaea. Lineage (NCBI taxonomy): Eukaryota > Metazoa > Chordata > Mammalia > Chiroptera > Pteropodidae > Eonycteris > Eonycteris spelaea. The sequence goes on from PUFA01000391.1 coordinate 663,114, forward strand.
AATATAAGGTCTCTTAAAACTTAATCTTTAATAGGTCTCTTAAAACTTAATCTTTAATAGGTCTCTTAAATATAAGGTCTCTTAAAACTTAATCACAATGCATTTATTACTTATGCTCAAATTAAAAAATTCCTTAATATCAACGAATATCTTTTCAATACTTACATTAAAATTTTATTCACATCAGAATCCAAAAAAGGTCTATACATCACAATTGGTTGACAGGTCTTTTTAAGTTTTTGGTTTTTTTTTTAATCGTTAGGCTTCAGCACTGTCACTTCTTTTTATTCACTTTGTTCAAAAACAAGATTCCCAAAGTCTGGATATTGATGACTATATGTTCAGTGGCTCATTTTATATTTTTGTCTGTCTCCTCTATTTCCTATAAATTGGTAGTTAGATCTTAGAGTCCTGATTAAATCCAGACTTGTTGTTTTTAGAAATAAATCATAGATAAAATAGTATCCTCCTAATACTCAGGGTATACACTTTCCAAGACCTTTGGTAGTTGCTTAAAACCTCAGATAATACTTAACCCTATATGTACCATGTTTTTTTCTATACATTTATACCTATGGTAAACATTAACATAAATTATCACAGTAGGAGAGTAATAATAATAAAATAGAACAATTATAACAGCATAGTAAAAGTTCTGTGAATGTGGTTACACATTTCCTGGCATCTCTTGCTGAGGTTTCAGTGCTTTCTGGTGCAACACAATGCTGTCAATTGGAAAACATTTTCAGTTCATGTCTTCTGCCCACAAATGTATTTCTTTTTCCCATCTTAACTAAACACTTGTCACGCACTGTGCACTATAACATTCAGTTTGCGGTGCAACACAGCAAACCTAGCACAAATTTCTTTTTCCTTCTTTACACTTTCATGTATAGAAGATCTGTTCTTACTATAGATTTTTGCGTTGAGTTTGTTTTCATTATTACTTAAAGGAAGCACTTTATGGCTTCTCTTTCGCATTTCTGAATTGCTAGCATCAATACTCTTGTACTTTGGGGCCATCTTTAAGTAAGAAAAGGGTAACTTGGACAAGAGCACCATGATACCTGGGAGGTTAATTCAAAAACCCACAGAGCTATTAGGTGACTAATGGGCAGGGAGTATATACAGAGTGGAGACGCTGCACAACGGGTTGAGTCAAGTCCCAGGTGCGGTGGAGGGGAGAGCTTTCATCACGGTACTCAGAACAATGCATAATTTGAAAATCATGAATTGTTTATTGAATTTTTATGATTGAAATTTCCCATATCGTATTTTCAGATGACAATAACTGAAACTATGAAAAGTGAAACCAGGGATAAGGGGGGACTATTATATGCATCATATCTTTAAGGAGGTACACCAAATCCCGTTGACTCTCCTTTGGTAATAGTAGCATACACTGATAGCAATTTTCTACCTATTAATTCTTTTCATTTCTTCTGTTTAATAGTTAAAATATTTCTATAAAGAGGAATTTTTCCACGTCAAATAATTGTTCCCATATAAAAGGCGGGGGGAAAGTATGTTTCTTCCTTGAAGTCACTGACTTTAAAATAATAAGTTGATTCACTTTCATACTCCAAATACCACTACTGAGATAACTGTATTTGGTTTTATGAGCCATCTAAATTATGTTGAAAGTACTCAACTCTGCTTTTGGAGTATACAAGGAGAAAGAGACATATTGTAAACAAAAGGATGGGCTGTACTCCAATAGGTAAACAAATGGATGTGACTGCTCGAATAAGATTTTACTTACTAAAACAAGTGTGGGTTATCATTGACCAAGGGATTGTAGTTTGCTGACTCTTGTTTCAAACCTTTCTTTTCTTTATATAATATGCTTTGCAACTCTTTTTATTTTATTTTGGCTATTGTTTATATATTTTCTATTGTGAGCAACGCTTCTGCTTCATCTCTACCTTTCCCAGACCTCTAATTTGAAGTAACATTGTTTTATCACTGTTAATACTGATAATATAACAGTCATATAGTTATATATATGTGTTCTAGTAGACTCCTCAGAGCAGGCTCATAGAATCAGCATTTCCTATGTTTGTATGTATTACTTAGAGTTTATCTGAGGCCCAGGTAATTGAACCTAAATTTGGATAGATATTTGATATGAACCTTGACTCATATTTTCTTTTCTTTGGCAAATATATTATTCCATTTTCATCTTCTATGAGCATTACTGTCAAAGGTGAAGTCCACACTGGTTTTTTTTTAAATGGGTGTGGACTTATTTTGAGTTTTTTTTTGTAAAATCCAATAATTTATTTAATATACGTCCATGTTGGTGATGCTGAGTCATTTTCTGCATTTATATGATATATCCATTCAAGTATTTTTCAGGAAAGTTTGCTTGAATTCTATATTTTATCATATTTTTCTGTTTTCTTAATTTGTTTTTCCTCTTAGGAGACTCTTATTATGTGATGAATCTTCTGCTCTCTTATATTACTATCTGTCTAATATATTTAATATTTTATTTATTACATTTAGATTTAAAATTATTTTACCTATGACTTTTTTCTAATTCAGATGCATTTTTTATGCTTCTTTTTGAAGTAAATTAGCTTGTTTCAAAATACAAAGATACAGTTTTTACTTTTTAAAATATGGCTTTTTTTCTTAGAATTATTATTTTGCTTTCTTTTCTCTTTTTACTTTGTGACTTTACCATAATCTTTTTTCTATCATACATATTTAAATAAAATTAGCTTTCTATGCTCTTATAAAAGGAAGTTGTGCTAGGATAGCTTTTCTCATTCACAGTTTTAGTTATTTTTATAAAGTATTCAAAATGATCTATCATATGACTAGCAATCCTCCTACTGTGTATTTACCCCAAAGACTTGAAAACTCATATCCAAAAGATATTTGCACACCAATGTTCATAGCAGCATTACTTATCTTCCCAGTGGCCAGGACATGGAAGCAAAAAATATCTAGGATAGATTATTGGATAAAAAGCTATGGTATGTATATACAATGGTATATTACTCAGCCATAAGAAGAGATGAAATGTGCCATTTGTGACAATGTGGATGACTGTGAGATAATCATGCTAGAGAAATAAGCCAGACAGGAAAAGCTGAAAATCACATGATATCACTTATATGTGGGATATAAACCTAAAAGCAACAAATGAACAGGACAAACAGAGACTCATGGATGTGGACTATAGGGAAGGAGAAGAGGGGGAGAGAAGGTACATGGGGTAAAATGGGTCAAATATGTTGTGACAGAAAAAATTTAACTATGGGAGGTTAACACACAATCCAATAATATATGCTTTACTGTTCAATTGTACCTGAAACTTATTGGATTTCATTAACCAATGTCACAGAAAAAAATTAATTAATTAAAAATAAATTTTAAAAAAAGGTCAAAGATTTTGTGTTAAACAGTCCTTTGGAGAAAAAAAAAGTAGAAAAGTATTTGCATTGTCTTTCTCATCCCCACAGTTGTGCATCACTCCCAGAAAAGGGGGGTTGTGAGGATACATACTTTTTCTCAATTTTAGTGTTGACAACTGGAGTAAGACCACTGTGTCCCATGTTTCAAAGGGCACAGCAAATTCATGTCTGAGACCTGTTAGGTAATTCAGAGTGTAAACTATAGAGCTGAAAAGCTCTTATGATTGCTGGAGCAGAGGGATACAGCTACTTTAAAAGAAGCCTGTGGTCATAGAATTATGCAGGCAAAGAGCTATGAATGTTACCCAAGGTCCAGATTTGGGACACATCAAATGTACTTTTTGTAGATCTGATTTAACAGGTACCTGGAGGAGTGATGAGAATGCAAAGAGCAAAAGCTGGAGATGAATTGCTGAATTTCTCCTGAAGTGATAAAATGGGATACATGAAACGTGCTGCCCAAATCAAGTTGCTACAGGAGAGCACTCCAGTGCCAAAATGTCCAATGGGCGATGTCTCTTTTAAACACACGTCTTACCCAAAGCATGTTTAACCACTTCACAATACTAATATTTAATTTGGAGCTTTCCTCCCTACCTTACCAATCTTTTCTCCTCAGTCTCCAACTGCACATAATGGCAACCTGAGTGTTAAAAAAGCAGCTTCTAGTAAACTGGGAAGAGATGCTGAATAGAGAAAAAGTTTTGTACAACCTCTTCTCTAAATGAAATTTGAAATATTGACTAATATATTGAATTAGAGAATCTTTTATTTTCAAAGCTTATCATGATCATGGTACTTTCTATTAACCAGAACCACATTTCACTCAACAGCAGAACAAAAGACTATCTCAATCACCAGAAAGCAGGAGATAGTAGAAAAGGAAAAAATAGACTTTGATGTTATACTTCATAGGTCCACATTAAGCATACTGATTATTTTAGTGTGGCTGGAGAGCAGAATATAGTCGAAAGATGTGCAATAAATTTATCTACATGAGGGCAGAGATTTTTGTTTGTTTGTTTATGTGTATTGATATATTCCAATAGCTTAAAATGTGCAGCACATGAAAATACTCAATAAAAGATTGTCCAGTGAATTAGTGAGTCTGGAAAGTTAGGGCCAGATTATGAAAGGATTCGAATATCAGGCTACCAGTATGCAAATATCCAGCATACATACCACCTATACCTTCTATGGCATAGCAGACTTGTCGCTTATCCATTGCCATAATTTAGATAGTCATTACAACAGATGGAACCAGTAAAACATCTTAATTATGGGAATGTGTATAGGAGCTGCCTCCCAGTGCTTGATATTACTGGGAATCTGAAGAGCTTTGGAGTATGCTCTTCCTTTATATATAGCTGGGAAGTAGAGATTGGGTTCTCAGTCCTTCACTGCAAAACCTCTGGACTTCCAGATTCTCAATTTCTATTTCTTTTCTGCTGGTACCATTCTGTCATCTATCGATAATTTCTTCTTTGACCCTCATGACTTTTTTTTTAGACCCGTTATTATGTTCTCGGCCTTGTATTTCTAGTGTAAGCATATGGCCACAGTTTTAGAAAATCTATTCAAACTTTATTACTTTAAAACTTAGAGATTACTTTATGAAAATTGATAGTGTATTGTCTTTCTGATATTATTGTTTCAAACATTCTAGGCATCTTATATACACAGTTGAAAAAGTTATGTTTTTAATAAAATTAATTTCTCTGTCCAAGAAAACAATTCAATTGTGAAAAGTAGCTTTGTTGCATATGTAATTTAAATATGGTTACATACAAATTTAAAAATGGTTACATATTAAATTGAATATATTAATTTTATTAATACATTTTTGAATCCAAATACATTGAGGAAATATTCCCCCCAACATTGATCTGTTGAGCAGGTGACAGTGATGTGTGATTTACCTTTCTTAATTAGAGTATAGATTATAATATCTACTTCTTCAAATGCAATATGAAGGAAAATCATGTTTCATAAGGAAAACCTTTTATATGACTTCTTGTACAATTAGAATTAAAATATTTTAGAGTCAAGAAAGGAATAAGCTGGTTTTCCTTAACTTATACTAACAGTAAGAAATCGAGCCAAAACTTAAGAAGTTATATATTTTTCATTCTTCAAAACTTCTGTTTAAAAAATATGGATAATAATTTATTTTTTTTCCTAGCCTGTTTAGTCTAAATTTAATTTGGATTCAAAATAGAGATCATTCACTGGTTCACAGATATTTTTGCAACCTATACAAATGAAAACTACCATTTTTAAGTATTTTTAAGAATTTTTCAATTACACTTGACATACAATATTACATTAGTTTCAGATGTACTCTATAGTGATCAGACATTTATATAATTGATGAAGCACTCACCCCAATAAATCTAGTACCCTTCTGACCAATACATAATTATTACAATATTATTGACTACATTCTTTTTGCTATAATTTATGTCCCCATGACTATTTTGTAACTACCTGTATATACTTCTTGATCCCTTCCCTCCGTTCACCCATACGCCCAACACCTCCTCCCATCTGGTAACCATCAAAATGCTTTCTGCATCTATGAGCCTGTTTCTGTTGTGTTTGTTAATTATTTTGTTAGATTTCACGTATGAGTGAAATCACAGTATTTATCTTTCTCTGTCTAAATTACTTTACTCAGCATAATACCCTCTAGGTCCAACCATGGTAGAAAACTCCCATTTCAATAGAGGCAAACTATGCCTTACTAAATATGGAGGAAAGAACCACATAACAGGAATGTAAATAGGATAAATCTTCAGAAATTTCATTTTCTCAGTGTCATTGGGGTTCTCAATTCTGTTTTGTTTGCCATTTTCTAAGTTACTGGGCACATTATGCACAGAAGAGCTAAAACTTATTAAAGCACATACATTACAGAAAGAGCAAGATTTCCATAAATGGAAAACTATAGTCATTATTTGGATAATGTTAGCAAAAAGTTAATTTTAGCCATTAAAAATATGGAGGAAAATTATCAGAATTTTCTCCTAAATTCATTCATTGTTCATATTGTTTATGAGTGCCGTAATTGATCTTCTGAAGTCTATTGTGTTATAATCCAGTTCAGGTTATCAGTCTAAAGTAAGACAGCCCTAGTCTTTAATATTTTGCTAAAGATTTAGTATTTGCTAAAGATTTAGTTAGATTAATTTTATGTAGTTTTACCTCATAACAAATGGAAAGTGAACACTCTTTACTCTCAGTGACCTATTCTATTTTGACCAGATTTAAGAAGCTGAGGAATTCTTTGGTTGAATATTCTAAGGAAATATAAAAAGTGAGACAAAAAATAAATTTCAACATTATGTTTATATAATACAAAAAAATGTAGAAGAAAGTACCACATAGAAGAAGATAAATAGAATGAACCTTCAAAGATTCATTTTCTCACCTTCAGTGGTGTTCTTGATCCTGTGTTTGCTTGGCAATGTGTTTCTTAGTTTCTACATTGATTGAGTTATTTTCCTTTAATCTCAAGAAATAAATGCATTCTGCTGTTTTTGCTTGCACTATTACCTCTAAAATGTCCGTCCTTCACTATTTCACAGATAAATTCCTATTTTACAAGGCTGGGTATAAAATTCATCTCATTTTTGAAACCTTCCTTAATCATCCATTATTCCTGTATCATGGGAAACAAATACATCTGGCCTATGGGTTCTAAAAGACAAGGATATAATATTATCCAATTTTGTATTGCTCAGTTTCTTTCTCAGGTGCCTGGGGTGATCTCAAAGGAGATATAATTTGAAATGGATCTTGACGGAGAGAAAATATAGATAACAGTATGGAGATGGAGAAAATTTCATGGGAAAATAGTGAATACTCCTTTACCTAGTAAATTATGTCTGATGTTGAGGGGAAACAGAATTTGGCATCCCAAATATGCCTTTTGGAGTATTGATTGTTTTAATCTGGTTATTTTTAAGGGAAGAAAGATTCAGGAAATAAACTTCGGAAATTCTCCATGCCTAAAAGAAGGGTCCTATTATCATACACAACTATAGTTTAGTATGAACTAGGTATGACAGACTGGGAGAAACCAGCAAACCCATTTGATTAAAGTGCTTTCTGTGTCCCATTGTTAAAGATGGCTAACAAATATTTGTTTATCAAACATTTGATTTTCTAACCACACAAATTTCTGTTCTGCCCTTTGAAGTCCCAAAACACAGCCCCCTAACGTCTTCTTAGCTCAAGATGTAATATAAGCCTTAACTGCCTAATCTGTCATCTACTCTCATATTCTTATAGAACCCTTGTATTTACATTCAAATAAATGTGGTCATTTTCTACTGTTAATTGCTCATGTTTTTAGTCCAGCCAGAAGATCTTAGAAGGTAGAAGGAAAATAATTTTCCCACCTTTTAGTGCATACTCTGATGTTTTCTATGAAAGAAATACTGTCCTTATGTATTACTTTATTTATTGAACTTTACCTTTTGCATATATTATTTATATACAAAAATCACATTATACTTACTCTTAGAGCTTGTTATGATTGTCTTTGGCCAAAATTTGTGTAATTCTGACCTAAGTAATCAATAGAAACATAATTTTATAGTTATTCTCAAAGATTATGAATTGTATTACATTTACAAAGATATTTTATGAATTAAGATAAGAAATGATAAGAAATGCTAGATAATTGGCCAAATAACAGAACTACTGCCTTCTAAGATGAAAATGGCAAATATACATACAATAGCGGATACTGAGTATGTGTTGTTTTTGATCCCGAGATCAGATATTATTTATTATTTGTGATTGTATTACATGGATTGGTATAGGCTTGGTGTGTCCTCTTGTAATTAGTATTACTCTTTGATTAATGCTAGTGTTCATACTTATGATTATGTAGAATCAAGATAATTTATATAAGAGGCATGAAAGCATGGACTTTATTACATATTTAATTATGCAGGAATGATATATATCTTATTTTTTTAGGAAAAATATTCTAAATTGTATTAACAGAGGCATTGAAAGATTTACAAGGACAAAGTAAAAAGCAATTATTATAGGTGTGTTTGTGTGTATAAGATACATAACCTTACTTGCAGACTAATACTTTTTAAGTTATTATTGTACCTGCAACAACTATGCTGCTTTTATTGTTGAAATACATGTAATATGAATCTGTTTTCTGTCACATGGCTCCTGAAACATAATTTTTATGCTACAACAATCATGCCAAACTATACATTAAATTAATATATCGAGTACTCGATATGCATAAGCAGTTCTCTGAGTTGCGTAAGGGGATATGAAAGAAGTCACTGTCTTCAGGGAGTTTGTATTCTGGTGGAGAAGCTATGATGCCTAAGCATAAAAATAAGTAGTAACACCAAAGAAGTATGTGTCTAATTGCCTTAAGAGAAACAGACATGCATAGTTTGATTGTAAAGAAAATAAATGCTGTGGTGAACTAAAAGTTTCCTGATTGAGGGACGAAGTGGAAATGTTATTTGAACAAGAACTGTTTCGTTTAATGCAATTGATTCTAGTTAGGTATGAGATGGGATTGAGGGAGAAAACTAGAAGAAAAGCTTGGCGAAAGGAATTTACAGAGTTCAGAAGACAGTGGGCAGCATAGCAGTACCAATGAATTCATGAAGAAGAGAAATGGGAAACAGACAAGTAAACAAAACATCATAAAGCAGTATTTATCAAAATATGGTTTTTGAGATGTTAAGCACTTGAGATGCTTGTTTATGATATCTGGAACTAGAAAAAGGGAAATCTGAATATGTGGGATGCTACCTGTATTTTTTTAAGTTTTAGTTTTTACACAACTATTTAAAATACAAATGCAGACAATATGTGCTTGCAGACTATTTATGGAGAGAAATGACACGGCAAAGTTTAGTTCACTGTGTAGGATAGCTTGGAAAGAGATAAAATAAATGTTAAAAGAATAGTCTATGACTGAACAATTATTGGGCTATTAGGGTTCTCCAGATAAAGAGAACTGATAGGTTTGATGGAGAGATAGATAGAGAGATAGATAGATGATAGATGATAGATAGATAGTAGATAGATAGATAGATAGATAGATAGATAGATAGATAGATAGATGATAGAAAGATAGACAGATAGATGATAGATAAATTGACAGACATAGGCATAGATAAATCTATTTTGAGGGATTGAGTCACATGATTACAGAGACTTAAGAAGTGCCATGACTATGATTGGCTGTCTGGAAGTTGGAGATCCAAGAAAGTTGGTGGTATAATTTCAGTCCAAGTCCAATGGCCTAAGAACCAGGAGTGAATGCAAATGGTATAAGCCCTAGTCTGTGTGAAGGCCCAAAGACAAGGAACACCAGTGTGGAGGGCAGAAGATCAATGGTCAAGTTCAGGAAGACAGCACATTTGTTGTTTCTCCACCTTTTGTACTTACTATTCAGGTCCTCAACAAATTGGATGATGCCCACCCACATCAGTGAGCGTGACCTCTACTCAGTATACTAATTCAAATAACAAATACCTTCACAGATGCAATCAAAAATAGTATTTCTCCAGCTATATGGGCTTCCCTTAGTTCAGTCAAGTTAACATATCAAATGAATCATTATAGACAGTGAGATGGGGAAGATATAGGACACACACACAAGAAAAGTTGCGGACTGATGACTGGTGAGGAAGAGAAAGGACTAAAACAAAGAAAATATTAGAGTTTTGATCCTAGGTAACATAAAGTAAATAAAGAAAATAGTTGGAAAAAGAAACTGAAAGCTTGAAAGAGGTTCCAGACTTGGCATATAGACTTTGGAGGAAATCATGTAGAATGATTACTTAAGCCAAGGGTCATTAGGGTCACATGGCATAAACATGAAATGAAGTTTAATTTGGGAAATCAGCAGAAAGGTATCAAAGAAAAAAGCATCTTTTTATTTTCCCTAACCATAGAGAAAAGAACCTAATTGGTACATGCCCAAACACACCTTTAAAAGAGCTTAAGAGCAACGGACTTAAACAAGTACTACTCTATGTATTGAAAGGGAATTTGGAAGTGAGCTAATGAAAAATGCATTGACCTTGTAATAGTGGGAGCTTCCTGGAATGGATTCCAGGGAACTGATGAAGCTAAGCACCTTTACCATGGAGAGGCAGTTTAGCTCCATTGAGCCAACCCTGATCCAATGACCTACTGTGAAAAGAAAGAATTAATGAACCACCAGGGCCATTAAGCCCTGTTACTCTGAGAGACGGGCAGGAGAAAAGAACAAAAGACTGAATTTAGAGAAGGCCTGCATTTAGTAAATGACAGATGAAATGGCCTTGGAAAAGAGCCATTAAATGCATGTAATGATGGCCTGTTAGCCAAAGGAGAGGAGGAATTTCAAGAGAGGTAGAGGATGGTGAAAATATGAAACATTACTGCTATTCAAGAAAATTTATGACTAAAGAAAACATGTTAATGACTGTTCAGTTTGACCATACAGTAACTACCTATAATGTGAAATAGTGACAACTTTTTTTGTAGGAGAAATGGAAATTACAGTAAGTAAAGGATTTCTTGACTTTATCTACACAGTACACAATTAACCATTTAGTGTGTTATTAAATATTTCCTGATTTTTAAATTTTTATATTTTTTGAGGCCTGCGTTTCAGTTTAATTTACATTTCATATGAAACCAAAAGCACAAACTGAGAATTATCTATTTCTGAATTAGGAAACATAAATTTAGTTTGTCATTCTTTTTAATCATTATTCAAAACACAAGTCTTCTTCCAAAGCTAATACATTTTTTATCCCCAGGATTTTTTATCAGTTCAATTAATCAATCTTGTTCCTGTTTTGCTCCCTCCTGATATCGTGTAGCTACTTAGTCTCCTATGTAATATCTTGACAATAATTGCAGACAAGCAATTTAAGGGAAATCATTATTTTAATACTGTTGCTTTCAGTTTTCAAAGTCTATTCTCAGTATTTATTTATAGCATATGCTTTCTTTCAAGATTCCTTGATAGAGATATTTATGCTTATGTTTTATTAAAATGTACAAGGCAGTTGGATACTCTAGCCAGTCCAGCATCTCAGTTTAACTAATGGAAGATACCTATTAGATGATATTCCATACATGCTAAGATATACATGAGTTAAAGGACATGAGGTAAAGAGAAATTTTATAAAAATATTTATAAAAAAATTATAACTCAAATGATTTACCAATGGCACAACTCAAAACAAAAATTACCTTAATAGAATAGTAGAGAAAATGCAGGTACCTAAAAATTTAATGTAATAAATCGTTCAAGTTCCTTGTCTTTGGTATCAGACAGGCCTGGGTTCCATATACATCTTTGATCTTTACTAACCTCTCTAACTTTTAGAATCTTCAACATTTTCTATCAGGATAAATATTAATACACCTTGTAGGATATTTGATAATTTCAAGCTAAGTACTTAACTTATTAGAATGATACCCAATTTAAAAAGCTATAAATATTATTACTATCATTTTTGTTGCCATTACTAGCTATATGATATGTCTGAGTGACATTTAAAAATAAAGTAATCACATATGAAAAATGCTTCAATTATTTCTCTTAATTATCGTTTATAGGATTCCATGTGTATAACTAATGGTTGTAGTTGGGACATATTAGAAAAGCAGTCACACCTTTAAGAATCTTTCATTTTTTGAATACCCTGATCATTACTGATAATCAGACAATGTATGAACAAAACTACAGACAACATTTCCCTCAAAATAAATGGTCATAACAATATAATCATCTATTTTGAAAAGGAGAAAATATGAAAAAAAAACATAATACTTAAGTTTTGAGCACTGAGTGGAAATTTTGTTTTTATAATGTCTTTCATACTTTGGGAGGGAAAATGCAAACTCTTTCTGTAGGTGGGTAGATATGCCACTATTCTCTGATATGGACTAAATTGGTCATTCCCAATTGTACTTGGAATGGTTATTTGGTTGGAAGCGTACTAAAAAAAACTATCAAAAGAATATTTGGTGCCTTGCACAAAGGAAAAGTCGAATAGTTCCTTGCACTAAGGAAGGACAGATAACAAATAAAACAGATAAGCTTTAGTAATCTTGATCAGAAACTAAGAATACTGCTTTTCTTTTGAGGTGGGTGGGGGCGGGTCGTGCAGTGTCATTAAGACAGCTGAGATCATGTACCTAAAGCACAAGGGTCAAGTGTCTGAGGAGAAGCATCTGATTAGCCTGGGTTAAGGCATGTGTCCCCTTGGCCAAGGGTGGACTGCAGAGCACTGTGATTGAGGTATAGTAACCCATAAAGGAAAAAATGGGTTCTGAAGAAGGAAGGGATGTTTGGCAGACAAACCAAGAAATTCTACTTTGCTCTTTGAAAACCTATTTAGACTCCAAATGTGGTTGACTGAAATAGTTAAGTAGGAAGCATGTGGACAGACAAATCAAAATAGTGAAATGTGGTTTTATGTAATATTTAGGTGAGCAGTTTGGAGACAAGTGTAGAAGAGTGGCATATTATTTAAAAATTATAGTGCTAGATTTCCCTTTCTATCATAAAAAAACTTTAAGTTTTACTTTTATTATGACCGATGCTTGGAAATTTAAATAGCTGATTTACTAGAATTTTTCAAAATTACAAGTTTATGTTGCTTCAAAAAAATTTTTTTTCCTCTTAGAATTCTAGAAAGACTAAAGATAATGCTTGAATTTAATGAAAATTGCAGGGACTAAAAGCCCCTCTTTAATAAGACTTCATTAAATGTCCTCTAAGACTAAATTTAACATGTTCATTGAGCTAAGTAGTTGTAGTTAAATGCTTCATTTTGTATGTCTTTTAAAGTTTTTGCAAAAATCTAATTATTAAATATGTTGTGTACCAGATGACTAATGAATGAAGCAAAGCTAACAGATAAAGAATACTTAGACTGTCTTTTGCAAGATTACTTTTCTCTGTAGTCATTCCTTCTTGGTTAAATCTTCGCAAGTAAATCGTATATGCCTGTGGAAATATCTTCTTACAGACAAACAGTAAGCATTTTTTTTTTATTATTTTAAGGAAATATGCATGCTTAACTATCATCAGCTAGGACTCGTTGATGCAAAAATAGTAAATATTCACAAGGTGTCTCCAGGGCTCTTTAGATGCAAGAGATGATATTTTGGAAAAGGTATAGAAAAGAACCAAGGATGTTATTTTTTGTATATTATGCTTTATAATTCTGTTTTCCTTTTCCCTCTAGACTTTCAACATACTTAGCATTATTTTTTTCTTAATTAAAAAGTACTATCATTGCATAAAATTAAGGAAAGTGTATAAAGAAGAAAATAATTTATAAGCCTTTACTTTTGAATGCTTTTAAAATTTGCATATTTAAGACCACCAGGGCTACACACACACACATGCACACACATACACACACACCCATAGACACACACAAATACATAATTTTGATCATGCATTTTTGGGTTTAGAATCTTGTTTTTTTTCTTTTAGTTCATGCTATGTCAAAAATATTTCATACATTTGATATTCTTCAAAAACATCATTTTAATGAGTGTTTACTATTCCATCACGTGGACATATTGTAATTTACTTTTCCCATATTCTTGAAAATCTGTTTTTTTCACAAGTGGCATTTGAAAGCAGCAGTTCTTAATGAGATCCTTGGAGTCCATTACTGCTCTAAATGAAAACTCTTTACTCATATGCCTACTAGTCCTTTTTATGGAAATATGGTCCCTAATTTTCATAAAAATATTCAAAGCTACACTTATACCAATGAGGATGCATCAATTCAGCTACCAAGTCACATCCTAAAGATTAAAAGTCTTAGTTTTACTCTTTCCAAAGGATTTAGCATAATGATCAAAAAGTTTGCTAGTATCCTAATATTACTGTGTAGGAAAAAAACATGCTCCTCTTGTGTGTGTCTCCTTTACTCTCACACTGCTATCACACTTACACTTCTGACACCAGATATATGGGTTTGCCACTCCTCAAGCAATTCTCAGCAACACCAGCTGGGTGTCCTACAATTCAATTAATTCTCATACTAACGGGAGTTGTGCAGACCCCACAAAGTTAAGGCTCGGTCTCACAAGACTGCCTCCTATTTCAGATGCCAATCAAAAAGAGCAGGTCCTCAGGACATCCACAACTTTTGTCTGTCTGACTTACCTATAATCAGAAGTTCCCACAACGCCCCTTCTTGAATTCAGTCAGTTTCTAGAACAGCCCTCAGAATTTAGGGAAGCATTTACTTGCATTTACTAGTTTATTGTGCACTAACGGGTGTGATAAAGGATACAGATGAACAGCCAGTAAAGAGATACATCGGGTGAGACTGGGAAGCATCCCAGTTCAAGATCTTCTGTTTCCATAGAGTTCAGGTGCACCATCCTCTTGGTAGGTGGATGTTTTCACCAACCTGGAAGCTCTCCAAACTTCACATTTTAGAGATTTTTATGGAGGCTTCAGCACATAGGCATGATCGATGATTAACTCATTTTAGCTATTTTCCCTCTCTGGAGAGTGGGGTATAGAAATGAAGGTTTAAAGCGTCTAAATCATAACTTGTTCTTTTGGTAACTTGCACCCATCCTGAATCCCACCAAGGATCACCTCATTAGTATGAAAGATATTTCTTCACCCAGGAAATTTTCTGGGATTTAGGAGCTCTGTATTAAATGTTCCTATCACTGAGGCAATTAGAAAGGTCTTAGTGGTTATGCATTAGGAAAAGGGGTCAAAGACTAAATGTTAAAACAAAATGTTCTCTTGTCAACCTATTTACAATGTTTTAGGAGCTCTGTGTCAGGAACCAGGACACTAATCCTTTGGACCAGTGTTTCTTTCTTATTATCTCATTTAATCTTAATTACTTTATAGTCTCAAGAAAGAAAGCCATATTTCTTCTGATTGTGCTTGTGCATGTGCGTGCGTGTGTGTGTGTGTGTGTGTGTGTGTTTGTAGGGTATGTATGACAATTCAAGACTCCTATGTGATTAGAGTCACTACAGTCAATGTCCCTTTTCAACGGCTTAGTAAATTGCATATCTAAGATCAATCTTTTGTTATTGCTTGGTTTGAATTTTTTTGTTTATTTATATATTTTACCAAATTTAGCAATCATTGCTCTATGTAAACAAAACAGCTTTGGGCTTAAAATATACTTTTGTTTTATTATATGTCAAAAAATACACAGTTATTTAATGGTTTATTCTAACGTTACTTGTCTCAGCTACAGTTCTGTATTTTAAGATGAAATGATTCTTAATAGTCTTGTAATGTCAGAATATTTTTACATCAAGTAGTTTATAGTGTGTGTCTGTTTTTTCAAAGACATTCACTTTTTAAAATGAGTTTTCTGTAAATATGTAGTCTTGCCATGTAAAGTATGGATATTTAATAAGGCACTTTTGCTATGTTTTCAATAGTGCTTATTAATAATTAAATTATTCTAATTATAGTAAAATATACATATTTTCTACTTCATTATTTGATATTCCCTATATAATACCCAATATGAAAACAATTTTCTTTTATAACTCAGCACTAGAATTTTTTTAAGTTCATGCTTCCTCTTTCTGATGATGATGATGATAATAAAAATAATAATAATAATATTACTAGTATTTTCCACCTTGAGAGTCAGTAATCTCTGAGTATTATTTGAAATAGTGAAGCTACAATGTATTTAATGTCTTCCATGTATTTGCTCATTTGATCTAGGTAGTTATATATGATTACTAGGTTATCGATGAGAAACTTTAGATCAAAATGGATAAGTGACCTGTGTAAGGTCACACAACATATATGGATAATAACTGGTATTTGACCTCAGGTCTGGCTCAATAGTTTTGCTTACATTATTTTATTGCCTATAAGTGAGATCATACAGAATTTACTATTCTTCCTCTGTCTTATTTCTTTAGCACAGTGCCCTCCAGGTTCATCCATGTTGCCCCACCGCACTTCATTTTCTGCATTAGGTACTATATCTTTAAGACATTCTTTTGTTTTGTGACCAAATCTGACACCTGACAACTAGAGAACATTTCTAAAGGGATAAAGATAAATTCAAGATAAATAAAAAGACATTCTTTTCCATACAGTTAAGGAACAGAGATTAATGATTAAATTCTAATAAAATTTAATTATACAAATTAAACATTTATTCAAATATTTTTTAAATCAAGAGGAAAAACTAACAAACAATCCATATTGAAAAGAAGTTAAAGATAAGAGCGACAGATTTTTAAAAACTGAGATAAGTATATAAGTTATGCCTACATTTATTATGTCAATGTTATTATGCATATCAAGTTAAAGATGCCCAAACCTGGCAGATAAAAATTTTTTCAAGAAATTTTGATAGATTTTTAAGTACATACAATAATTGTCTTTCCATAATTGTACTTGCTTTCATAATTTATGACATGGAAATACTATCATAATTTTAATTCCATGATTTATTTAAAGCACTTAATTAAATTTAATTAAATTCTATATTAGTCTCATAACAAAGATTGACATAAACATAATTGATATGGAAGCATGGTATCTAATATTTGGGGTACAAGTATAGAAATTAGAGCCTTTTAGATTCTCTGTTACAGTTATCTAAAAGTATTTCAATATTTTTGTAAAAATAGCTATTAACATACATGCATAAAAACTAAATTTCCCTGAGCAAAACCAGCTATTGATTGCCTATACTTTTGTACTTGAACGTTTGGCGTTCTTTCCTTATTACCAGAGCTCTTCTTACATGTAGTTTTATTACCCTAGGAAAGAGAAAAATCAACCAAACAAATAAGCTTGCAAAATAGCTTGTTGTAGTGTGTGCCAAATAGCTCTTCCACAATGCCAAATACTGACTTCTGATCTGAATAAACAGTTACAGCTAAAAGTGGTCCACAAAACTAAATCAATCACATTATCTATAAATATATATGTGTCTCACATTACAATTTAAAAGTAACACTCTTTAGGACTTCATTGTTATTTTATTTTATATTTTAGTCCTAGTAATTATTAATAATTCAGTTCATTCATTTAATCGGTAAATATTTTTGAGTACTTAAAATGTGTACTGTTCTAGAAGTTGGACATAGCAATCAAACAAACAAAAAATTACCACCCAACTAATACCAACTATGAAATACACAAATAGTATATCAAGGAAAACAGTGGCTATTTAGTACAAATTTATGTGGTCAAGAGAAAGACTTGTGGATTACTAGGTATGGATCATTCCAGTAGCTAGAGGCAGCTTGAAGCTAGAGGGAGCTTGGTGGTCAGTGTGACTGAAAGACTGGTTGAAAATGAAATTGGAACTATAGTCCATGACTATGATATATGAAATTTATTTTAGAAATTTTAAAAAGAAATATGGGTGCTTTTGTCCAGAGGGAAACATAATCCAATCTCAAAGGATTAGTCTAGATTTTGTGCAGGATTGAAAGTGGAAGTAAGTAAGTGTTGTTAGAGGTAGAAACAGAGCATAATGCATTATTCTCCAGGTAAGATTTGATAGTGGCTTGAACCCTGGTAGTAGGCAAGGTAATTGGTGATAAGGGAGTCAAAAGACAGCAAAATGATTTGCTGATGGATTATACATGGTATACTAGAGAAAATAAAAAATGACTTGAGTTTTTTTGTACTGAAC
Organism: Eonycteris spelaea; assembly: GCA_003508835.1. Taxonomy (NCBI): domain Eukaryota; kingdom Metazoa; phylum Chordata; class Mammalia; order Chiroptera; family Pteropodidae; genus Eonycteris; species Eonycteris spelaea. The sequence goes on from PUFA01000391.1 coordinate 681,223, forward strand.
ATTTCTCCTCCCAGGTACGGTGGTGGCAGAAATCAAGAGTTTATTTTTGGAGATGTTATGTTTGTGAAGTTTTTTCAATATGCAAGTATAGTTCTTGGCATGACTGTCACAGGTGCTGATCTAGGTTCAGGAAAGAAATCATGGGTTCAGAATGAAATCACCCGGAAAATGGGTGCAGATAGAAAAATCCAATGACTGTTTCCTGGTAATTCAACACTTAGAAGTCAGAAAGAAGATTTATTGAAGGATACTGAGAATGCACTTTCATGAGATAGCAGGAATACTAGGAAAATGTAGAATTCATATACCATGCAAAGAACAAGATTCATAATGGAAGGGAGAGATCAACTGTCATAGGCTGCTGTGAATAGAATGCCCCTGTGGCTTTTTACGTGATCACTTATGATAATAAAAGTATATTGCAGTGAGAAAAACACCAATAAGCCAAATGCTGAATTATGCCATTAATCAAGATGTCATTAAGGGGATCTGTAGGTGACTATAGCAATAGACTTTAGTGGGTGACAAATTCAGATGATGGCATTTACTTCAGAGGAATGGGGAAAGGTGGCAAAGGAGATGGAATAATATCCTAGAAGCAATTCAGAGACAGAAATATACCTTTTATCCATTAATTCTTAACCAGGACCTGCACTATGTACAGTATGGGACAACTGTTTGAGATAGCAGCGTTTTGTGTTGGGGGAGGTGCAGGTTGGCAAGAATCAGAAAGTAATATGGATAGGTTCGATTGAATATTTAGGAGAGATTGCCAATGATGGACTATAAATTCCAGAAGGTCTTGGAGAAAGTTTTGTGATGGAGGTAAAGGTGAGGTGGAAAACTGAGTCGTATGAGGATATTTAAAGAGCTACATGGGAAGAAGTATCTGGATGGTGAGAGATGTTTTAGAGTGAACACCTGGATTTCATATGATATATAAACTCAATGGGATTGAATGCTTCTCTAAGACTAGTGAGAACTCTTCAGGACAATCCTCCTCTCAATCTATCAGTTGGTTATTCAAGGTAGTGAAATGGTGTTTTTCACAAAACCAATTTCATGCACTGTAGCATTCTACATAAGTTGGAGAGAGAGAAATAAAAAGATAGACATTTTAGCACTCTATTGAAGCAAGTATATGCTATAACAAGTAATTGAATTAGAAAAGTACAAATTGCCATGTGGATTCCAAAGAAGGAGATATTTCAATTGGTGAAATAACATAAATGATTTCCTAGAGGCTGAAGGATTTGTGTTACACTGAAGGGTGGTTAGAATTCCTCAGTGAATCTTGTTGGTTTTTTAAGTAGTTTATTTTCTTATTACTTTCAAGTATACACGACATTGGTTAGACATTTATATAGTTTATGAAATGATCTCCCCAATTACTCTATCTTCCTTCTGGCTCTATATGTAGCTATTACATTACTCCTGACTACATTCGCTATGCCATGCTCCTCTACCCCTTGACCATCTATCAAATAATACTTTGTTCTTCTTTAACCCTTCACTACTTTTTCCCAGCTCCCCAAGCCCCTTCCCTTGGGCCATCACCAGTTTGTCCTCTATATTTATGAGTCTGTTTTCAATTAGTTTGTTCCTTTTGTTCCTTAGATTCTGTATATAAGTCAAATCATATGGTATTTGTCTTTCTCTGTCTGACGTGTTTTGTTCAGCATAATAATCTCAGTGAATCTTAAATGAGGATGATTGTCTAAGCAGAAAAAACACAGTGAACCAAAACCCAGATGAAACAAAGTACAGAGTGTATTTGCGGAACAGTAATAAAAGACAGGTACCTTGGTAGGGGATGGGAGTAATAAATCTTTCAATGGTCAATATTTTCAATTTCTACTATTAACCTTGAAGTCTGATATCTTCTGCCATTCCAAATTTAATCAGAGGGAAATTAAGTAATTCTCTGCTCATACTTAGAGCAGCCAAACTCTTATTGGAAACGACTCTGAATCAGGACCAAGCAAGCTCTCGTGCTTGATGGAAAGATGATTTAAAAAATAAGGGAGAAGCCCAGGATTCTTAAAGAGGCTTTTCTACCACATGCTACATAATATTTGTTTAATATAATATTTCATCTACAATACATGCATGTTAATTTTTTAGTTCATCATGAAATGTATATTTATAAATATTAAATAAAAATGATGTTATATGTAAGAAAAAGAAAAGAAAACATAGAATTGACCAAGAAAGATGAGACTGAAATATCAAAGAATAAAACATTTACTAGCTTAACCTATGGATAGTGGATTAAGTGCATTACTAAAAATATGTTAGAGAAAGGCAACACAATGTAAGCATTACTGAAATGAATTATCCTAAGTAATAAAGAAAGGTACATTTATATTTCTGAAATGGTACTTAGAGAGATTGTCAAAAGTTAATTTTAGAAAATATATATTGGGTCCTTAGTATGTGCTAAAAATACAGAGAAAAATGAAACAGACTGTTCACTGCTCTACGAAAATTGACATTCTAGGAAACTAGACCAAAAATAAAAAGTAAATAAGTAAGGCTTTTATTTATATAAACATGTAGTGATTTAGTTTTTGACTCAAAAATGTGAATGTTCTTGTCATGTTAAAGTAATTCTTGGTGTCAAAAAGACAGAAAACAAAAGAATTAATTTGGGAATATCTCCTATATTTACTATGGGTTTGGGCTGATAACTTACAACTAGATACACCAAATTGATTTTTATTGGTTACAAGCAGTCATTCGTTTTAACACTTGTTAATTTGAATGTAATTTAATTAAGAATGCCTTTATTTTTTGTTTAAAATAGAAATGGGACTATTTTTTCCAAGCTTATATATATCTAGAGAATGAGGAAAGTTCAAACCCTTAAAAGTAAATGAAAAGTGGCTCACCCAATTGAAAATTTCCTTACAAGTAAAAAGTTTGAGAACTTTTTTTTCAGGTTTTAAGCCATTGGACATGAGACATTAGGAAAACAGTGTATTCAGTGAATGGCAAAATCATTTTTCCTTCCCAAAATTTAATGGCAATACATATATTTCAAAGTCAGATCACACTCTACTAACATTAAAAATTTATTTAATATCTGCTTGTCTTTCAGATGATTAAAGTGTAACAATCCAGGGTATGATATGGAATATTATCTTTTGAGTCAAGCTTGTATTTTTGTAGCAGATTTTATATATGTTTTAGAACAGAGGTAATTTTGTGTACTTTCCTATATTATGTTTCAAGAACTGTATTTAGCATCATCTGGTACAGATCTGTCTGGAATATTAACACTCAATTTAAAACTCTCAGAATTTTTTGAAATTGCAAGACACAATCTCAAAGATAGTTCAGGCAAATAATAAGTACTATTATCTGGAAATGTCCTGTGAGTTCTTCAACCCCCAGTTATCTTTGTGTTGAACCGACCTGACACTATAACACAAATCTGACCAAAAATGATTAAAATGAGCCTTTTAAAGATTTTTATTCTTACCTCTCTAAATATATTTTTGAAATGCCTATTTTTATTGCCTATAAGAAGAATAAAGTGCTAGAATTATTTAAAATGTATTATGAAAAAAATTAATTCCAAATATACCATAAAAAATGGTTGACTCCTCAGTAGATCTAATTCATTTATACTAACTAAACCAGTGAGCCTGGAGCAAGATTATGTATACAACAATATAATTTACATTATTTAGTTCATAAGTCACACTCTATCTGAAGACTTCAAAGAGACTTTAAATGATTTTTTGTTTTCAAAAACAGGCAAAGACATGTCTTGCTTCACCAAAGTACTTTCTAATGATTAGGAAAAATAAAACTCAATAAATTAAGTAGATCCTAAAACTTGATTTGGTAACTACACTAGTTTTTGTAAAGTTACAGCAGTTTCTTATTTGTTTCATTTTATTTGTTCCCAGGATTTATTTCCTTGCATGATCATGGTTTTTTTTTATGATCCCAGTAACATATAAAAAGACAAGGTCAATGAATTCATAGTAATTTGAAATACTCTATTACCATCTGAAGCCAATAGTCCCCAAGATATGCTACAACCGTAAATTCAAAGATTTCCAGAGTACGTAAAGAACTATAACACACTGATTAGTGAAGAAAAAAAAGGCCTGAGGGGGTAAACATCAAACCACAGGAATAAAATTGGAATAGGCACAGAATAAAGAGGATATAAAAATTAGCAAAAAAAATTATACACACACACATATATATATACATACATATACATATGTGTGTGTGTAAGCATTCAACTTTATTAACTACTTAGGGATTTGTAAAATAAACTACAAGGAACCACCACATGTTCATCAGAAGGGTTAAAATAAAAAAGAGGCAAAACCAAATTCAAAACAACTGGAGTTCTCAGATATTGCTGATGAGATATAAATTAGTACTACATCTTGGAAAATATTGGCATCATCTGTTAAATGTGAACATATCCATCTCCTCAACCTCAGAATTTCTTCTAGGAATCAACAGTTCATAGGATTCATTAACCATAGTATATTTGTGCAATGCAATTGTATAGAGCAATGAAAATGACTATGACTACATGCAATGATTTGGATGGTTCTTAGAAATATAATGTGAGCAAATGAATTCAGGAGAACAAATCCAAATTTTCTAAGCCAATTTATATCAAGTTCTAAAACAGGGGAAACTAATCAGAATAGTTGTTATTTTGAGTGGGAGACCGATAATGATCTATTCTTTGATCTAGATGCTAGTTAATTCCAGAAATAGAATTTGAAAAATAAAATTATCAAAATGATTATAAAACTCTAAATCTATAGAAACAAAAGGAAAGTTATTCAACTTTCTGGTAATTGTACTTTTTAAATGGAAGATATAATTAAATAATTTTGACAAAAGTAGAGGAGTTCATTTATTTTCTCTTGGTTTTCTGCTTAGTTACTATTAAGTAGTTATCTATTTTTAATGCTTGGGAAATGATGCCACATAGTTTTGTTAAGATTTCTAGCAAAGAAGCATGATTTGGGAGAATGGAGCCCTGTATTTTTGATAGCAGTGACTGAGAGATGACACTAATCTTTCATGGTAGGTTATATCTGGAAGATGGGGTTGAAAGTGGGAATGCAAGTTAGGATGAAAAAGCACATGGGTTTATCTGGTTCTGGGTTTCAGAATCCAGAATTATAATCCAGAGAATGGGTTTATGACCTGAAAATTGAGTGATCATGTTCACAGGTCAGAGACAGATTGATGAGTCTTGCAGGACACATGAGTACAGGCAGAGGCCTTTCTGCTGCTTTATACTATAGAGCGCTCATGAGGAATCTGAGCCGGGTAGGAAGAATAAGTGAAAAGAAACATATGACTGAAGTCTTCGAAGAAGGTCTTAGGCACTCAGGAAAGAACAGGTATCACAGAAAAAAGAACAGGTGCCTTTCAGATACAGAAAACCCTGGCAGTGAGCTGAGAACACACTTGCTGCAGGAGTAGGTAACATGTGAACCAGGCATGGCCAGATGATACTGAGGCAGGCAACCACTTTTGAAAGAGAGGCTCCTTGTGGGTTTACTATTTTAGATGAGAGCTAAAATTAGACCTTGAAATGAGGCTGAAACCAAAGGTGTAATAACAAACAAATAAATATACAAATAAATAGATAAATGAATATGCAAATAAATAAATATACAAATAAATAAGTAAAAGGAACATCTGTAGGCAAGAAATTAATGGTAGTTCCTGCTTCTTCTGTCAATTACTAAGTGACCTCGGGAACTTTTCATTTGATAGAATATTGATTACTGTTAATCAAATGTTATAAATATACTAAATCCCAAAATCATGAAGAATAAGGTTAATGAAAACAAAATATAAGGCCATAAAAACAAAATTTATTGTTTAAATCTATATATTTCTCTTTTCCAAAAGCTTAATGAGGAAGAAGCACCTACATTTTTACCTTTTAACCAATACTCAGCTGGATAACCTTGGACAATTTTAAAAAATTTTTGTAGGCATCAGTTCTGCTACTGATGACAATACTAACAAATTTCTTATGAATACTAATCAAGAAGTGCATATGAAATCATGAGTACAATGCCTGGCTCACTGAAATCTCTTGATAAATGTTCACAGTCCTTGTTAGCTGTTTTATCAGAATATGTCTTTTTACCTATAAGATAATACTAATTTCAGACTCAAAATACATCTAATTCAGTATGCACAGTGCTGAGTATGTTATTAAAAACACCATTCTATTGAATGCTCAGATATCTGATCATTGCCCCTAAAATGAAATAGTGGACTTATCTTTCTAGAACTCACATTTTGTATCAATATGGAATACTAATTTTTCCTCTTATTTTAATGTCAGAATAAGGAATATTTTAAAAAGCTGACAGTTAATATGAGAACAGGTTCTCCATTATGTAATGGCTGTGCAAAATCTACCTTTGAAATACTCTTTATACTAAAATCCTGTCCCATTGAGAAATAATCAGTATAACCACTTCAACTTACATGTTGTAAATGACGAAGTTCTCTTTTATCAAATAGGATTAGATTGATTGATATTTATGAGATGCATTTATATGTTTAAAATCAATGGCATTATCTTAACACTGTATTTTGAGTATTTTGCACATATTTTCTTTGTAAATAATTTTTTCTAGCTTTGTATTTCCCTTTCAGAAAGCTGTAACAAATTTAAGGAAAAAAGAAATCTCTGAATACACAGATGTGTTTTCTGAAAAACAAACTCTAACAGCACAGCCAGGATAAGTTATAGCCTTCAGATGGAACCAGCATCAACTTATCAAGAGAACAGTTTTATAAAGAATATTATTTAAAAAGGGTAAATTGGGGATTTGGTCCTGATTATACTATATCATACCAAACCATAAAATTTAATGAGGCTGCCTTCAAAGAATTAACATGTCTGAGAAGTAGGGGAAAAATTCTTGAAGTTCTCTTAAATAAAATTTTAAAATAATCCACAATTTGGTAAAATCTTCCTTTGCTTTTTGTAGGTTTGATTTTCTATGTTATAGCTGTTCAATCATTCACACAACATATTGTTTTTTAATTTTTTTTATTTCTTATTTTAGTTTCAAGTAAATAGTACATTGGTTAGACATTTATATACTTTATAAAATGATCACCATAACTGCTCCTTCTCTCCTCTGGTTTTCCACCTAGCCAATACATTAATGCTAACTGCATTCTTTATGCCAGGCTCCCCATACCTTTGACCATCTATCAACTACTAATTTGTACTTCTTCAACCCTTCACCCCATTCTTCCAGCCCTCCAACCCCCTGTCCCTCTGTCCATCACCAAATTGTCCTCTATATTTGTGTATCTGTTTTTGATTAGTTTGGTTTTTTTTGTTCCTTAGATTCCACATATAAGTGAAATAACATGGTATTTATCTTCTCGTCTGACTTATTTCACTTAGTTTAATAACCCTTAGGTCCATTAATGTCATTGCAAATGGTAGGATTTCATTTTTTTAAAAATGTCTGAGTAATATCTTACTGTATATATGAACCACAAATTTGTTATCCAATCATCTGTTGAAGGACATTTTGGTTGTTTCCATATCTTGGCTATTGTAAATTGTGCTACCATGAATATTGGGGTGCATAGATCCTTATAATTATTGTTTGAGTTTTCCCCAGAAGTGCAATTATTTGGTCAAGAGGGATATCCATTTTTAATTTTCTGAGAAACCTCCAGACTATGATAATTATATGATTATGGACTTATTCGCTGGTGGACTCACTAACTCTAAGTTCCTAGTGTTGGGTAGTTATGTGAAAAACACTAGCGAAATACAGAGAGGAACTCAGCTGTCTAGCTTCAGGACAAGGGCTGGAGGGGCAGCTTTCTCCCAGACAGAAGTGCTGGCAGAGGCCATTCTTCCTATGTTGAGTCCTCCCTTGCTCAGCTTGCAGACCCAGGTGGCCACCATATCGGAATCTTCACCAATGTAGCTAACTTAATCATGTTCCCCTGGTGATTCTCCAAAACCCTGCCCCTCCCAACTTGGCAGACCACCCAAGCTGCTTTCAGTGGATTTTCCATACAAATAGCCTGTTTTAATTCATGCTGCAGAATTTCCTAATATCTTAAAAATTTCATAAAAATTAAACAAGCAGTATCTGGTCTCAACATGTTCTGGACCTCTTGCTGAGCAGCCCCAAACCTGGCACAAGTTGCAGCCAGCCTTGTTTTGCAGCTTGACCTCTCAAGGCACTTCCAAGCCTGGCATGAGGGGCAACCATCAGTGGATTGTTTGATGGCTCATGTCAGATGGCCCCAGATAAAGCAGAAGCTGCAGCTGATCTTGGCCTGGTGCAGGGCCCCTCCTAGGAGGATCCATCTGCATGTCCTGTGGTCAGCTTTGGTCTGAACCAGAGCACTTCTTGGGGTCACATCTGAGGACAACACAACCAAAGGGCAGACAGGACAGGATGCAGAGCCCTGCTAAAGCAAATCCTACACGGTAGGGTCAGCCCTTGCACAACAACTCCTCCACCGGTCATGGCGTCATCATAACCAATCAGCCTGAGGTTCAATCCATCCATTGAGGAGCAAATAGCAACTGAGACTCAACTACAACAGGAGAGCACACTCCACTCATAAAGGAACAAACCTGCAGCACCTGGCTCTGGTGACCAGGGAGACTGTGCCACTGAATGCACAGCAGATCTACTATTCAAGGTCACTCTACTAAGACTGGGAAACATAGAAGCCTTACCTAATACCTAGAAATGAACATAGGTAGGCAGCCAAAATGTACAGACAAAACAAAAATTATGTCCCAAATGAAAGAACAGAACAAAGCACTAGAAAAAGAACTAAACAAAATGAAGACACACAGTCTAAACAATACAGAGTTATAAACACTGGTTATAAGGAAGCTCAATTAACTTAGGGAAAGTGCAAATAAACTCAGTGAGAACTTATACAAAGAGATAGAAAACATAAAAATGAAGATAGAAAACATAACAAAGAAGCGGCCAAAAACGAAGAATACAATAGTCGAAGTGAAAAATAACCTAGGAGGCAATAACAGTAAATTAAATGAAGCAGAGGATAGAATCAGAGTTTTCAAAGATAAGGTAGCATAAAACACGATTGGAATACTAACAAAAAATTAAAAAAAAAAATGAGGATCATTTAAGAGATCTCTGGGTCAACATCAAGCATACCAACATTTTCATCATAGGGGTAGCAGAAGGAGAAAAGCAAAAAAAAAAATTTAAAAACTCTTTCAAGAAATGATGACTGAAAAATTCTCTAATCTGGTGGGAAAAAAGACATACAAGCTCAGGAAACTCAGAGAGTCCCAAGCAAGATGAACCCAAACAGGCCCACACCAAGACACATCATCATTAAAATACCAGTGGTTAAAGACAAAGAGAGAATCTTAAAAGCAGCAAGATAAAAACAGTTATTTACAAGAGAACTCCCATAAGACTGTCAGCTGATTTCTCAACATAAATTGCAGTAAGGAAGGGAATGGCATGAAACAGTCAAGTAATGAAAAGCAAAGACCTATAACTAAGAGTACTCTATCCAGCAAAACTATTATTTAAAATCAAAGGTCAGATGAAGAGCTTCCCAGACAAGAAAAAACTAAAGGAGTTTGTTATCACCAAGCCAGGATTACAAGAAATGTTAAAGGGACTTCTTTAAGAAAAAGAAGAAAAATAAATAAAAGGTAAATAATAAAATGGCTCTAACTACATATCTAGCAACAAATACTTTAAATGTAAATGGATTACATGTTCCAATTAACAGACAGGGTGGCTGAATAGATAAGAAAACAAGATCCTTACACGTGTTGCTGCAAGAGACCCACTTCATGTCGAAAGACACACACAAAGACTGAAAGTAAAAGGATTAAAAAATGTCTCATTAAAATAGAAACAAACAACCAAAAATCTGGAGAAGCAATACTTACACCAGACGAGATAGACATTAAAGAGGTTACAACAAAAGACAAACGAAGGACCAGTTATTCCACTTCTAGGTATTTATTCAATGAAACCCAAAACACTACTTTGAAGGTACATGTGAATTCATATGTTAATTGCAGCATTATTTACAGTAGCTAAGATATGGGGCATCCTGAGTGTTTATCAATAGACGAATAAAGAAAGGTGGTATGTATACAATGGAATGTTGCTCAGCCATTAAAAATAAAATCTTGCCATTTGCAATAACATGGATGAACCTAGAGGGTATTGTGATAAGTCAGACGAAGACAAATGTTATATGTGGAATCCAGAGAACAGGATAAACAAATGACAGAAACAAGCTCATAGATACAGAGAGCATTTTGAAGGTTGTCAGATTGGGAGTGTGGAAATGGCTGAAGGGGGAGGGGATTAAGAGGCACAAATTAGTATTTACAAAATAGTCATCAGGAGGTAGAGTGTAGCCTGGAGAATAGTCAGTAGTATTGTAATAACCATGGATGGTGTCATGTGGGTTATATAAATGTATAAATTACCATGTTGCACACCTGAAACTAATATTTGTTGCATGTCAAGTGTAATTTAAAATTTTAAGTTATTAAAAGAAAAAGTACAAATGGTAGTTACAAAAGAGTCATGGAAACTTGAAATATAGCACAGGGAATATAGTCAATAATATAATAACAGTGTATGGTATCAGATGGGTACTAGATTTTTGGGGTGATCATTCATAATTTATGTACATGTCTAATTGACTAGGTTGTGCACATGAAGCTAATATAATATTGCATATCAATGGTAATTGAAAAATAAAAAACATTTTAAAATGTGCTTTTAATATAGTTCACATAATTTCACATAATTACTCTTCTAAAAATTCATTTGATAGAGATGATTAGCTTTGATCTAGTTCAGGCAAATAATGATATTGATGTAAATTACAATGTACATTTGGATTCATGAAAAGTTTGAAAAGATAATAAAATCGTTATCTTTTAAATTGTTTCCATTAATATTTAAATGTACATTTTAAATAATTAAATTTCATTTTTATAATAACAATAGCATTTATTTATTGAAGAAACATGTTACACACATTGGCTTATGGGAGGTATATACCACCTCTTCATCCAGTGTCTATTGGTGAGCACCGAGGTTGCTTTCATATCTTGGCTATTGTGAACAGCACCACAGTGAACATAGGGGTGCATAGATGTTTACAAATTAGTGTTTTGGTTTTCTTTGGATAAATACCCGGAGTGTAATTTCTTTGTCAACAAGTTTTTTATCTTTAATTTTTTGAGAAACCTAAACCTCCAAATGGTTTTTCCATAGTGGCTGTACCAATTTGCAATCCCACCAACAGTACATGAGAGTTTTCTTTTCTCCACATCCTTGCCAGCACTTGATAGTTGATGAATTGATGATTGTCATTCTGAGAGGTGTTACAGAATTGTGGTATTGATTAGTATGTCTCTAGTGATTAGTGATCTTGAGAATCTTTTTACATGTCTGTTGGCAATCTGCATATCTTCATTGGAAAAATACCTATGCAGGTCTTCTGCCATTTTTAAAAATTGGATTGTTTGTTTTTTTGTTGTTGGGTAGTATGAGTTCTTTATAAATTTTGGGTGTTAATTTCTTATCAGATGTATCATAGGTGAATATCTTTTCCCAGTCAGTAGCTTTTCTTTTCAATTTGTTGATAGTTTTCTTTGGTGTGGCGTAGTCCCATTTGTTTATTTTTTCTTTTGTTTCTCTTGTCCAAGGAGACAGATCAGAAAAATATTACTAATAGCAATATCAGAGAGTTTATTGCATGTTTTCTTCCAGAAGTTTAAGGTTTGGGGTTTATATTTAAGTATTTAAATCATTTTGAATGATTCTTGTATATGGTGTAAGAGGAAAGTCTAGTTTCATTTATTTTGCAATATCTGTCCAGTTTTTCCATAATCACTTTTTGAAGAGATCATCTTTACACCATTGTATATTCTTGCCTTTTTTTTGCCATAGACTGAACGACAACATTGGCAAGGATTTATTTCTGGTCTGTCTATTGGTCTATGTATCTGGTTTTTTGTTTGTTTATTTGTTTGTTTTAATGGCGTTTCAATTGCGATAGCCTTGTAGTATAGTTTGGTATCAGGTAGTGTAGATTCCCCCCACTTTGTTCTTTTTCACAATTGCCATGGCTATTTGGAATCTTATATGGTTCCTCATAAATTTTAGGACTATTTGTTGTAGCTCTGTGGAAAGTACCATTGGTATTTTGATAGGGATTGCATTGAATCTATAGATTGCTTTGGGTAGTATGGACATTTTTATGATGTTATTCTTTCTATCCATGAGCACAGTATATGCTTCCATTTATTTGTATCTTCTTCATTTTCTTTTTTCAATGACGTATGGGTTTCCAAGAACAGGTCCTAGAGTCATGGTTAATTAATTCCCAGGAATTTCATTCTTTTTGATAAATCATAAATGGGATTGTTTTCTTAAATTCTCTTTCTGATAGTCTATCATTGCTGTATAAAAGTGCAATCAACTTCTGAATATTAGTTTTGTATCCTGCTAATTTACTGAATTCATTGATCAGTTCTAACAATGTGTGTGTGTGTGTGTGTGTGTGTGTGTGTGTGTGTAATCTTTGGGGTTCTCTATATATAGTATCGTGTCATCTGCAAACAATGATAGTGTTACTTCTTCCTTTCCAATTTGGATGCCTCTTATTTCTCTTTCTTGTCTGATTGCTATAACCAGGACTATGTTGAATAGAAGTGGTGAAGGTGGGCCTCCTTGTCTTGTTCTTGATCTTAAGGAAAGTTGTTTTAGCCTTTCCTTTTGAGTATGATGTTAGCTGTAGGTTTGTCATATCTGACTTTTATTAATTTGAGGCATGTTCTCTTTATTCCCACTTTGCTGGCAGTGTTTATCATAAATGGATGCTGAATTCTGTCAAATACTTTTTCTATATCTATTGATATGATTGTATGATTTTTATCTTTAAAATTTGAATGTAGCATATCACATTCATTGATTTGCAGGTATTGAACCTACCTTGTACTCTAGAAATAAATCCAACTTGATCAAAACATATGACATTTTTAATGTATTGCTGAAATCGGTTTGCTGAGGACTATATTTTTTGAGGACTTTTGCATCAATGCTCATCATGGATATTGGCCTATAATTTCCTTTTTTGTAATGTCATCTGGGTTTTCAGTCACAGTAATTGTGGTCTCATAAAAAAATTAGGAAGACTTTTCTCTTCTTAAAATTTTTGAATACGTGAGAAGAATAGTTGTTAATTTTTATTTGAAGGTGTGGTAAAATGTACCTCTGAAGCCACCCTGTTCAGAACTTTTGTTTTTGTAATGTTTTTTTTATTATTATTATTGTTACTGATTTGATTTCATTGGTGGTAATTGGCTGGTTCAGATTTTGTGTTTTTTGACTTAGTCTTGGGAGATTGTATGTTTCTAGACATGTCTATTTCTTCTAGATTGTCCAATTTATTGGCAGATAACTACTCATAGTATTTTCTTATAACCTTTTCTATTTCTGTGAACTCTGGACTTAACTCTTTCATTTCCAGTTTTATTTATGTGGGTCCTCTTTCTTTTTTTTTCATGAGTCTGACTAAATGTTTATCAATTTTGTTTATTCTTTTATATAACTAGCTCTTGGTTTCATTGAACATTTCATATTGCTTTACTAGACTATATTGTTTATTTCCACTCTGATCTTTATTATTTCCTTCCTTTACTCATTTTGGGTTTGTGCCATTCTTTTTCTCATTCTTTTAAGTGTAAGGTTAGAATGTTTATTTGAAATTTTTCTTGTTCCTGAGATAAGCCTGTATTGTATGAATACCCTCTTAGGACTGCTTTTCTGTGTCTTAAGATTTTGTCATTTTCATTTGTTTCTAGGTATCTTTTGATTTCTTCCTTAATGTCATTGTAAACCCATTCATTGTTTAGTAGCTTATTGTTTATCTCCATGGTTCGTGTACTTTTCAGGTTTTTTGTTGTTGTAGTTGATTTCCTGTTTTATATCACTCATTTTGTAGCCTAACATTTCACTTATCCTAGAAAATATTCTATGTGCACTTGAGAAAAAAATGTATATTTTTCTGCTTTGGGAAGAAAACTCTGAAAATATCAATTGCATCCATTTTGTGCAGTGTTTCATTAAGGCTGTTGATTTCTTATCAAATTTCTGTCTGAATAATGGATATCAGTGGTATGTCAAAGGGACATCAATGGCATGTTAAAGTATTATACTATGGTATTATTGTTGATCTCTACCTGTATGTCTGTCAATAATTGCTATATATGTGTCGGTGCTTCTACATCAGGTGTGTATATATTTACAAAGATGATGTTCCCTTGTTATATTGATTCCTTTTGTTGTTATGCCCTTCTTTACTGTTATTGTGTCTTTGTTTTAAAGTCTATTTTGTCTGATAGAAGTATTGGTACCCCAGTTTGTTCTAATTGCCATTTGAGTGAAATCTTTTTCTATCCCTTTACTTTCAGTCTGTGTGTGTCAATTGATCTGAAGTGGGTTTTGTAGACAGCATATGCATGGGTCTTGTTATCATATTCATTTAGCTGTCCTGAGTTTTTTGATTAGAGTATTTAATCCATTTATATTTAAAATAATTAATAGGTATGTAGTTACTGTCATTTTATTATTCATTTTTGAGGGTTCTTCCTTTTTTATTTTTTTTATAGAAAATCCCTTAATCCTTCTAATGATACTGGCTTGTTGGCGATGCATTTTTTTTTCTTTATCCAGTCTAGGAAGATCTTCATTTCACCTTCAAATATAATTGATGGCCTTGGTGGGTAGAGTACTATTGGTTGTAAGTTATAGTTTTTTGTAACTGATTATTACTTGCCAGCCTCTTCTGCACAGCGAAGTTGAAAAATCAGCCATTATGGCAGTAGATATCCACTACAACAAAGACTGAAAGGTTTGGCACAAGGAGCTCAAGAGCTAGGACATCTACGTAAGACTGTTGGTCAAGTTGTACAGGTCTCTAGCCAGATGAATCAACACCACCATCAGACAGACGGTGATGAAGAGGTCATCCATGAGTTGTATCAACCGGCCACCTCTGATCATTTATCACATAACCTGGAAGATGAAGATTCCTCGCTTAGAGGGCAAAGCCGTTTAAGTTGTAGGGTATATAATTGATAATGTAAGCATCCATGAGGTCCCCGAAATGTTGTGTAGACTTTGTATTAATGGACATGAGGGGAGCCTATTTTTAAGACCTAGAGTGAGAGCCTTATCATTGAATAGCTGGACTTAGAATACACAAAGGATGTAGTACTATCCTGCTTTGATCCTCAAAAGGGCTGAGTGGTGTGCAGGCATCTTAACAGAAAATTTATCTAAATGAACAGTTAATATGTTGTGGAATACATAGAGAAATTCATGCAGTCTCCCAAAGATTTTTCAAATCAGGCAAGGAAACCCTGGTGGAGCCTTAAAAATGGGAGCTAATGTTGACTAATGAGGATGTTAGATCACTCTGAAGAATCATTCTTGAAGCAATGTTTTTATTTGAGCCACTTCCATGCTGCAAGCTTCTATTTCCTCATGGTATTCCAAAGGCATCCTATAAGCCAAATAATAAACAGATAATTTGAATTACCCACAGTATTGTTCTAAGAGGTGAGGTGACTTGGCAGTTTGAGAAGCAAACTCAGATTCTCCCCAAATCTACAAAATTGAAAGTGATTAGGGAAATTGGCAGTTTTCATGGTGGAAATTTGTACGAAGTGTATTCTGGGTGACATTTGTCATAAAGGAGTGTAAATGCTGAAGAGAACTCAGACAGCTGTAATAAACAAGGTGGTGTGGTGTATCAATACCGTGGTTCATTTGTTGCCAGGAAGAAAAGATAGGAACACTATACACTTTAGAGAAAGTCTGAAGTATGTGTAAAGGAAATGGGTTTTTGAAAACCTTGTTTTGTAATCTGAAGTCCAGTACACGAATCTGTGCTAATATTGGTGTATAATGTGAAGTCTAAGGCAGCATGCACACAACGTAGAGGAAGGTGTTGCACTTCTTACCTGTAATTCATGTAATAAATTTTTGATTTGAGCAAGCCCTTTGCCCCAGTGTTCTTGATCAGAGGGAAGTTCTAACCCAGTCTGATATGACTGTAACTCTGTTTACTATGTGACAGGTTTTCATTAGCAAAAACTGGTGGCACATACTCTTTAGAGAGCCATGCTCTCGAACATACCATCTACTCAGACTACATGAACAGGTACTAATGCAATGGCAGCTTTCTTGTAGTTTATAGTAGTGGATCTTTACCAGCTATACTATACACTGTTTCTTTGCCAAGGACCAAGGAAAGCCACTGTGACTTCCATGTAGTGTCACAGATGAATGTGATGAGAAATCTTTCTGGTGCAGATGTGCTTGTACTCTGTATCTTCAGCAATGCTGTTCCATAAATGAACAGTAAATACATTTTGCAGTGTATATGGAAATAAAACTGTCTCTCAAAGATGTTTCTGAAGAGGCACTAACACACTGTTGGAGTCTTAATGCTGGGTTCCAAATATGTTCTATCAGGAATTTAGATCACTCTGAGGAAAAATGCTTCAGGCAATGGAATTTGAATTGAGCCACTTCCATGCTGCAAGCTTCATTTTCTTAGTGGTGCTCCAATTGCATCATATATGCCAAGTAAATAATAGATATCTGATTTCCCTGTCACATTACTCTAAACAATGACTTAATATCTGCTCTGTGTGCAGCAACCTTGGACTCTTCCAACAACTACAAAGTGAGTAAGCGATTACAGAAAACTGGCACTTTTCATGGTGTACATTTGTATGAAGCAGGTTCAAGCTGAAGTGTTGAAAGGAGCATAAATTCTAAAGAGCCCTCAAAACGTTATGAAAGACAGGGTGATATGTTGTTTCAATACCGTGGTTCATTTGTTGCCATGAAAAGGAGTTAGAAAAATAATAAAGTTTAGAGAAAATGCAAAGCATATGCAAAAGAAACAGGTATTTGTATATCTTCATTTTGTAATCCAAAGTCAAGTCAAAGGTTCAGTGCTAGTATTGGTGTAGGCTATGAAGTCAAAGCCAGCACAATAACAATGTAGAGGAAGGGATTATGGTTTTTACTTGTAATGTGCGCAATACATTTTTGATCTGAGCAAGCTCTCTGCCCTGGGGTCCTTACCAAAGTGAATTTCCAACCAAGTGTCATACAACTGTACCACTGTTTATGATAAGACCAATTTTCAATACCAAAAACTGCTGATAAACACTCTTTAGTGATCCATGCTCTTGAAGAAACCATCTGCCTAGACAGCATGAGAAGGTACTAATACAGGGGTAGCTTCCTTGTAGTTTCTACTAGCAGCTCTTTAACAGCTGTCTGATACACTGCCAAGCAAAACGAAAAGCCACTGTGTCTTGTGTGTAGTGTCACAGGTGAATGTGATGAGAAATCTTTCTGGTGAAGATGTGCTTGTAATACAATTCCTCATCAACTCCGTTTCATAAATTAACAATAAATGTGTTGTGGAATGTATATGGAAATCAAAACAGTCTCCCAAAGCCATTTCTGAAGAGGACTTGACCCACTATTAGAGCCTTAATGCTGAGATCTTTATATGTTTAATCAGGAAGTTAGATCACTCTGAGCTAAAATGCTTGAGGAGAGGGTTTTGAATTGAGCTGCATCCATGCTGCATGCTCTGTTTCCTAGTGTTGTTCCAAATGCATCATATATGCCAAGTGATAAATAATGTGAAGCACCCTTGGACCCTACTAACATCTACAAAGTATGAAAACAACTAAAGAAAACTGACAGTTTTCAAGGTGCTAATTCATATGAAGCGGGTTCAGACTGCCATGTGTTAGAAGGGAGCATAAATGCTGAAGAGAACTCAAACAGTTGTGATAAACAAGGTGGTGTGATGCTTCAATATTGTGGTTCGTATTTGCTGTGAAGAGGATGTGGAAACATTATAAAAGTTAGAGGAAGATCGATGCATATGTAAAAGAAACATGTTTTTGAATACATCTGTTTTGCAAGACAGAAGTGCAGTCAAGGATTCAGTACTACTGTTAGTGTATGCTGTGAAGTCTAAGGTATTACATACAAAATGTAGAGGAAGGTGATACACTTCTTACCTGTGATTCTTGGAAGATATTTTTGGTTTGAGCAACCCCTTTGCTGCAGTGTTCTTGATCAGAGGAAAGTTCTAACCCAGTTTGATACAACTGTAGCTCTGTTTACTATGCGACAGGTATTTAGTATCAAAAACTGATGGAAAATACGCTTTAGAGAGCCATGCTCTCGAACATACCATTTGCATATCTGAACTTTGTTGAATACATTTCTGATTTGAGGAAGAGCTTTGCCCCTGTGTTCTTGATCATAAGGAGCTACAAAGCCAGTCTTACATGACTATAGCTTTCTAGTAACACCTGGATTTCAGTAACATCTACTGGGGAGTGATACTCTTTAGAGATCCATACTCTCGAGCAAACCATCTGCTTAGACTATGTGAACACATACAAACGCAATGGCAGCTTTCATGTAGCTTAGAGTAGTGGATCTTTACCAGCTCCTCTGTACACTATTTCTTGGCCAAAATTAACAGAAGCTACTGGATCTTCCTGGTAGTGTCCCAGGTGCATGAGATGAGAAATCTTTTCAGCAAGGAAGTGATTATAATGCTTTTTCTTATAAACGCAATTCCGTATATGAAGAATAAATGTGTAGTTGAATGTATATAACAGTTAAAACAGTTTCTCAAAACCGTCTCTGAAGAGGCACTGATACAGTTAGAGCATTAATGCTGAGATCTCAATACATTTCATCATAAATTTAGAAACTATAAGCAACAATGCTTTAAACAAATGGCTTTGAATTGAATCGCTTCCATGATGCTACCTTCTGTTTCTTTGAGGCACCAAACGCATTGTATATGCCAAGTGAAAATTTATCATCAGCTTTGCCTGCTGTATTGCTCTAAGAGGAGATTTGGCATCAGCTGTATGTACGCATCCTTGGACTCTCCTAATATCTACGAAGTATGAAAGCAATTAGTGAAAATTGACAGTTTTCATAGTGGAAATTTCTAAGAAAGGGGATCAGGCTGCTGTGGGTTGGAAGGGAGTCTCTATGTTGAGGAGGGTTCAAACATCTGTGAAAAAACAAGTTGGGATGGAGTTTCAATAATGTATTTCACTTCCTCAAATGAAAAGGACATAAAACACTATCAAAATTAGTGAACGCTTGTATCATATATCGAGGAAACTTGTTTTTGAATACATACATTTGGTAAGCCAGAATTGCAGTTAACAATTCAATACTACTAATGGTGTCTGTGCAGTCTAAGGCAGCACTCAAAGAATGTGGAAAAACATGTTAGAGTGTTCACCTGGAATACATATATTTTGAGCAATATTCGCTCCAATGTTCTTGACAGCAGGGAACAGAAAACCCTTGCTGACATGACTGTTGATTTATTTGTGCACGGAATTCGGTACTGCAGACTGTGGAGAAATGTTCTCTAGAGGTCTACACTCTTGAAGAAAGCACCTCCTCAGAATACTTGAAGAGAAACTAATGCAATGCCAGCTTTCCTGTAGCTTATAGTAGTGGATCTTTACCAGAGAGATTGTACAATGTTTCCTGGCCAAAAATAAAGACAAGCCCCTGGATCTTCCTTTTACTGTCCAAGGAGAATGTGATGAGATTGTTTCTTAGTGAGGGTAATGTTGTAACCTGTGTCCTCAGTGAACCATTCCATAAATCAAGAGTTATATGTTTTGGATTTCCTAAGGACATTGGAAGGAACTTTCAAAAATGTTTCTTCAGAGGCTCTGACACATTGTTCAAACATCTTGCTGGGATGCCACTGTGTTTCGTCAGGAGGTTAGATGTCTCTGAAAATAAAGGCTTCAGGCAATGGCTTTGAATTGAGCATCTAGGATTCTGCAAACTTCTGTTTCGAATGCATCGTATATATCAAGTGATCATTTGTCATCAGAATTGCCTGACATATTGAGCAAACAGGAGATTTTATATCTGTTGTGTAATTCTAGATATTAAAATTGACTGACTTGTGCTTGAAATCTAAGAGGCATCTAGAGGAATGAGAGCACAGGTAATTCAGGGGGATGTGATGACGAACCATGACAGAAATTGTTTCTATTTTTACCTGCCTTACCAGTGTCCTTACCAGTGTCCTTACCAATGTTGATCTAAACTAGAATGGTTAATGTGACTGGGAAATCATACTGATTTTCACTATCCTCTCCAAGAAGTTTCAGAGGAAGCATTGGCACACTTGTGGAGCCTTCTAGCTGGCTTCGAAAGCAGGCTTATACATCAAATTACGTCACTCTGACCAAAAAAATGCTTGAGGTAACAGTATCAACTTAAGGAACAGTATTGCACAAGGTTCTCCATAGACATGGTGCTGCAGCTGAATCTTAATGCACATTGTAGATATTAGGCTTGAAATACATGCAGTTATGATCTAGAGGCAAATAGAAATTTCCCAAAAGGGCGGAGAGCTTTTTCCCTTCCAAAAAGCACAAAGTATAAAAGACATCTGAGTAAATTGGCAGTTTCCAGGAGGTAAATTTGTACCAGCGGGAGTTGGTAGCAAGGCTCTGGAACATGGCAGCTGCTGGACCGGCTTCATATCTTTAAGACAGTAAGAAAGTGCTGTGTTTAAAAGTCCAGGATCTGTATCCACTATACACACTACATTACAAACGTCGATCAATTATTTTGTGAAATCGCTGTGTTCTTTACTAAGAAGTCCCGTAAATGTTTTTAGTAGTGTTGTTATAGGCTGTATTTGGCATCTGCACAAGGAATGATATATAGAATGATACTGTGCTCTTCCCTTGCAATTTATGTAATTCTCATTGGATTTGAACAAACTCTATTCACAAGAGTTGCAGTGCCTGGGAAAGCTGAATGCCATTACGCCATGATAGCCTTTGATGATTTTGGGTTGTGTTCACTACCAGAGAAGAGGTTGGAAACTCTCGAGATCCAAGCTGTTTGATCTCACACTCCGCACTGATTGTTTATGCATGGAGTAAAAATCTCTTAGCTCCCCGGTCATTACCAAAGAGATTATTTGAAACTAACCTGACACAGAACCACCTTGTTGAGAAAGCAATGAGAACGCAGTTCCCTGAGTGCATTTTGAGTAGGAATCATGTTGGGCATTCTTTCTCTTGAGGTTTGCTTGCAACCTGTGTTCCCAGCCGTGCCAAAGCACCAATGAAAAGTAAGTGATTAGGCATTCTAATGGAAATTCAGGACCTTCTCCTTAAGACATTTCAGACTAGGCACTAACACACAGTTGGAGCCTTAAAGCTGGCTTCTGAAATCTACTTATTCATCAACATAGATCACTCTGACCAATACTACATGAGGCAGCACTTAGAAGGGAAACACTTCAGGTCCACAGACTTCTCTGTAGGCATGGTGCTCTGGGTGCATTGCTTTTGGATGTTCTTGGTATTTGCCTTGCACTACTTGCAGAAGAGATTTAAGAGGCAACAGAAAATTCCCTGTGGGGAGAGAGCATTTCCCTTTCCCACAACTGAAAATTGTAAAGACATCTGCGTAAAATGGCAGGTTCCTGGAGATTAATTTGTACTAAGCAGGATTAGGCAGCAAGACTCTACATCAGATGGCATTTGCAGAGTTGACTTCATAACATCGTGTTGATGCTAAAGTCATATTTCAGTCTCCAAGAAATCTCTAGCCATTAGAAACAGTCAGTTTCAAATGAAAATGAAACAGTCTTTGGAATGCCCATGTTCTCTACCGAGAAGTGCAATGAACAATTTGCTGGTGGCACTGACAAAAAGCATAATTCTGAATGTGCACTCTGGGTGGTACAGAGAAAGTTCCTGTGAGCCTATCCAGGAATTCATGACCTTTACAATGGATATGAACATGTTTTGATCGACGATGTTCTATTGTCCAGTAGAACTGAAAACCCTTCTGTAAATGCAGCTCTCCTGACAATGTGACTTGATTTCGGAATCAGAGAAGTGTTATGGAAACAGCTTTTGGAGATCCACGATCCTTGAACTTACATGCTGGGTCATTGCTTACACAGGTTCTAAAACTGTGGGCAGCTTCGTTGTGATGGGAAAAGCTGATTCTTGACGCTTTTGTGGCACATGGTTCTTCTGTCGAGGAGCAATGGGACACAGGTCCTTGAGTGGGGTGTGATGAGGAACTGTGATGGGAATGTTTCTCCCCTGCAATGTATGTAATTCACATTGGATTTGAGGAAGCTCTTTCCACCAGTGTTGCAGTGCCTGGGGCAGCTGAACGCCATCCTGCCGGGAATATAACCCTGTTGAACATGTGAGTTGCGTTCACTTCCAGAGAAGAGTTTGGAAACTCTCTTTGGCGAAATAAGCTGTACTGATTGTTTATGCATGGAGTAAAACTCTCTTTGCTGCCCTGTCACCTCCAAAGAGTTTATTTGAAGCTAATACGACACAGTGCCCCTTTGTCGAGAAAGCAATGAGAAGGCAGTTCCCTGAGTGCCTTTTGAATAGGAGCCATGTTGGACATTCTTTCTCTTGAGGTTTGCTTGCAACCTGTGTTCCCAGCTGTGCCAAAGCACCAATGAAAAGTAAGTGTGATTAGACATTCTAATGAAAATTCATGGCCTTCTCCTTAAGACATTTCAAATTAGGCACTAACACACTGATGGAGCCTTAAAGCTGGCTTCCCAAATCTGCTTATTCATCAACATAGATCACTCTGACCAATACAACTTGAGGGAGCACTTAGAATTGAAACAGCCCAGGTCCACAGGCGTCCCTTTAGGTGCTCTAGCTGCATTCTTTTGGATGTTCTTGGTATTTGACTAGCACTACTTGCAGAAGAGTTTTAAGAGGTGATAAGAAAATTCTCCTGTGGGCAAAGAGCATTTCCCCTTCCCACAACTGCAAATTGTTAAGACATCTGGGTGAAGGGGCAGTTTCCTGGAGAATAATTTGTACCAAAATTGATGAGGGAGCAGGAATCTGGAACAGATGGCATTTGCAGAGTTGACTTCATAACATCGTGTTGTTGCTAAAGTAGTAGTTCGTTTACCAGAAATTTCTATCCGTGAGAAAAAGTCTCTCTCTCTCTCTCTCTCTCTCTCTCTCTCTCTCTCTCTCTCTCTCTCTCTCTCTCTCTCTCTCCCCCTATCTCTCTGTCTCTATTCATATTTGTACAGTCTGACTTTCTTCCTATCCCTCTCCCAAACACAAACAAACAAACATGTAGGTTGAACGCTCAACTCGAGCAATTAAAGACATGGGGAAAAAGATACGAAACATTCACAGACTCTTCTGGACATTGATGCATACCGATTACCCTTTATGCTCCCAGGATGTTGTTCCCTCATACTTTAGCAAGGAAATCAAATTCCCGTATTGTTAGACACCTGAGAAGGTACACGGACACTTAGAAAATTTCCCAATTCCTCAAATATCCCTCAGTTACCCCAGAGCCTGGCCAGGTGCTGAATTTTCTGCTGGGGTAGTGCAATGACTCCCATATCAGTCCATATGTATCCCTGGCCCCAGGCTGAAATAGATCACCTTGTCAGCTCAGTCCTTCTTTAAGAGTTGGTTTCTTCATCCCTGATTGCACTGATGGGGGAACGATGGCGAATAAACCCGGTGATGGCACCCTGAGCAGAGGGCTGATTTCCATAGCTGAAGATGCATGTGTGTGTCCTGAAATTCACGAGTGCTCAGGATTCCTGCCTGTAGCTGAGACATCGTTCATATCAATCTGTGCTATTGTTCCCCCCAACTACAGAAACACTCATCCCCAGCCTTAGCCTCAGCCACTCCTGAGGAATAGGCTGTGCATCTCTACTGGTCCCACTGTTCTTACAGATAACATGTGATTGAAGAATCAGGGCTTCTTCCTTCTCTCCTGACAGATGGCTGCCTCCCCACTGGGAGCCACCCACAGCTGCACTTCATCGAAATCTATGTCCACTCAGTTCGTGCCTACTTGTGCAATTATCTGTCCAAATGCCACTGGATGACTCCTTTGGCCATGTGGCTTATGCAGCCACCACTCCTTAGTCTGAAAATAGGTTGTCCCTGAACAAGCCCTGGGAATTTCGGGCTTGCATTATCCTGGTTCTGTAGCCACTGCCACTCACGTGATGAACACTTCACATTAACATGCTGTGACCCTGTCCCTTTCTACTGGTCCCCTAGTTAGTGATGGAAACATAATGTTGTCACTGAAAGCATCAGGGCCTTTTGGTATTTGTCAAGTTATAATTTTTCATCAGGTTTGCCTGCCGTATTGCACTAAGAGGAGAGTTTATATCTGTTGTGTGTAAGCCTCCTTCGACTCTTCTAACATCTGCCAAAATGAATTCGATTATCAAAAATGTCAGTTTTCATAGTGGAAATTATTACGAATGTGTATTAGGCTGCCATGTGTTGGAAGGGAGCATCAATGCTGAAGAGGACTCAAACAGTTGTGATAAACAAGATTGGATGGGGTTTCAATACTGTAGTTCTTACTTCCCATGTACTGGATGTAGAACACTCTAAAAGTTAGAGAAAGATTGCATCACATGTCAAGGAAACAGGTGTTTGAATATTTGTGTTTGGTAAGTCTAATGTACAGTTAACTATTTGAAGCTACTTTTGGTGTGTTCTGTGAAGGCTGCACTCAAACAGTGTAAAGGAAAGTGTAAAGTTCTTAACTGTTCTTAGTTGAGTATATTTCTGATTTGAGAAAGAGCTTCACCCCCGTGTTCTTGATCGCAGGGAACTACAAAGCCAGTCTTACACAACTGTAGCTTTCTTGCTAGCATCCGGATTTCAATAACACATACTGGGGAACAATACTCTTTAGAGACCCATACTCTCAAACAAACCATCTGCTTAGACTACATGAACAGAAACAAATGCAATGGCAGCTTTCCGGTAGCTTATAGTAGTGGATCTTTACCAGGTATATCATACAATGTGATTGTGATGAGAATGTTTCCTGGTGAGGATGTGGTTGTGATCTGTGTCCTCTGCAACTCTGTTCAATAAATGAAGATTAAGTATATTTTGGAACCCCTATGGAAATTGAAACTGACTCCCAAAGATGTTTCTGAAGAGGTTCTGACACACTGTTAAAAACATAATGCTTGGTACCCAGTACGTTTAATCAGGAAGTTCGATGTCTCTGAGGAAAAAGGCTTCAGGCAATGGCTTTGTATTGAGTCACTTGCATGCTGCAAACTTTTGTTTTGAAGTACATATATGCCAAGATAAATAGATAATCTGATTTTTCTGCAGTATTGCTGTAAGTAGCAAGTTAAAATCTGCCATGTGTGAAGCGACCTTGGACTCTTTAAACAACCACAAAGTTGGTAAGCATTTACAGAAACATACAGTTTTTTTTGGGGGGGGGTGGATTCTTATCAGTATGGTTTAGGCTGATATGTATTGAAATGGAAGTATACACTGAAGAGACCTCAAACTGCTGTTATAAACAAGCTCATAAGTTGTTTCAATGATATGGTTCAATTGTTGCCATGACAAGGTGATAGAAAAACCATAAAGTTTAGAGAAAATACACAACATAGGTCAAGGAAATGGGTTTGTGCATTCCAGCATTTTGGAATCGAAGTCAGGTCAAAGATTCAGTTTTAGTATTGTTGTAGGCTATCAAGTCAAAGGTGGCACATTATCAAGGTCGAGGAAGGGTTTACAATTTTACCTGCAATGTTTGTAATACATTTTTGTTTCGACCAATCTCTTTGCCCAAAGTGTTCTCACTGGAGTGAATTTACAACATGTCTCATACAACTGTACCACTGTTTCTGATGCGACCAGTTTTCAGTACCAAAGATCAGGTGAGAAACGCTCTTTAGGGAACCATGCTGTCAAACATACCATCTGCCTAGCCTGTAGAACCAGCTACTGATAGGGCAGCTTCCTTGTAGTTAATAATAGTGGCTCTTAAAAGCTGTCCACTAGACTGTCTCTTTTCCAAAAATAAGAAGAAGCCACTGTGTTGTGTGTAATGCCATAGGTGAACGCGATGAGAAATCTTTCTGGTGAGGAAGTGATTGTAATATGTTTCCTCGTAAACGCCATTCCATAAATGAACAGTAAATGTGTAGTCGAATGTATATGGGAATTGAAATTGTCTCCCAAAGCCCTTTAGAAAGAGGCATTGACACATTGTTAGAGCCTTAATGCTGCAATCTCAATATGTTTACTCGGGAAGTTAGATCACTCTGAGGAAAAATGCTTGAGGCAAGGGTTTTGAAATGAACCCCTTCCATGCTGCAAGCTTCTGTTTCTGTGGTGCTCCAAAGGTGTCTTGATGCCAATTAAAGTGGGATTCTGTCCATGCTTCGATCAAGGATCTCCATTTCAGACAGACCAAGAATTTAATTCAGGAATTCTGCCTGAATGGACTGCTGTCCATGCCAAAGCCCAGGATCATGCAATGTACACTGACAATCACTAGTGGAAGCATACCGTGCTCCTGATTTGTGGCCTATACAGGATAAGGAAAGAAACCCCCAAAGAATTGGATCTCCTGTTGCCATCAGGTGGAAGCCCCACCTAGTCTTTGGGGCCTAAGGAGGCCCAGTTTTCCTGAGGGCAAAGCATGGTCCAGAGCTCCAATGCCTAAGGAGGGTCCTGGTTGCTGCTCGTCTCCTTGGTATGCATGGCACCAGCTGCCTCTTTAATTGACTGTCACTCTGGCGCTGACCCACTTAACCTGAGCCATTGTCCTCCTTACACCCTGAGGATCTAGTCATCCCTGGTTTTTGTCTGAGTCTAGGAATTCACTTTTGCTCATTCTGCTTCTCAAGGTCTTTGCGTATATCCTACATCCATATGGAAGTGAAGCCAGAAAGGCCCTGATGGTTTCAGCGACAACTTTTTGTTCTCTTGGGGGACTGGGGGATTGGTCAAAAGAGCCAGGGTCACAGCATGTTAATGTGAAGTGTGCATCCAGGAAGTGGCAGTGGCTAGAGAAAGAGGAAAACACAGCCTTGAAATTTTCAGGGCTATTCGGACACCACCCGTTTTCAAACTAAGGACGGGCGGCTACACCAGACACAGGGCCCAAGGAGTCAGCCTGTGTCTTTGGGGCAGACGAATTGCATATGCAAACATGAATTGAGTGGACAGAGTTTGATGCAAGACAGTTGTGTCTGGCCTCCCTGTTGGCTGGTGGCTAAATACCTGCCCTCTGTCAGGAGACAAGACAGAAATCCTGATTCTTGGATCTCATGAGATTTTCAGGAACACTGAGGCCTGGGGAGAATGCAGACGCTTTTTCTCCAGTTTAGCCTAGGCTACGATTGGAGGAGAGGTGGTGTGATTCTGTAGTGGGGGACATAGCACAGTTTGGTATGCATGAAGTCTCAGCTGTAGGCAGGAATCCTGAGCACTCATTTGAATCTCAGGACACACACATGCATCTTTGGCTATTGAATTCAGCCCTCTGCTCAGGATGCCGTCACAGGGCTTATTCGCCATTGTACTGCCATCAATGCCATCGGGGATGTAGAAACCGACTCTCATAAAAGGACCGGGGAAAGAGCTGACCAGGTGCTCTCTTTCAACCTGGGGCCAGGCCTACAAATGAACTGGATTTGGAGGGTATGGGAGTCATTGCACTGCCCCACCTGGGAAATCAGCACCTGGTTAGGCTCCGGGATAACTGCGGGCTGCTTGACAATCTGGGACCCAGTTGCCACACTATCTGACTGTCTGGTGCTCTAATATACATATTTTCACTCCAAGCTTCTGGCTTGAGAAACAAGGGACCAAGAGCCACCGTTTCATCCAGGCACATTCTCTGTCCCATTCCAATTCGTGTATTTTTCAGCAGGCCCTTTCAACACTCCTTTAGATTTCTTTAACCCTTGCAAGCACTTCTACATTCCTCTGCTCCCCATTCTTGCATCTTCCTTCCTCAGACATCTACACCTATGTTGCTTTCCCACCTGTTTAACAGCCAAAATCTGGGCAGTTGTTTTAGCTCCCATTCATACCACAGGACAGTCTTGCCCCCCAAGAAGGGCTGTGCTCGACAAAGCACTCA
Source organism: Eonycteris spelaea (assembly GCA_003508835.1). Taxonomy (NCBI): domain Eukaryota; kingdom Metazoa; phylum Chordata; class Mammalia; order Chiroptera; family Pteropodidae; genus Eonycteris; species Eonycteris spelaea. Next base: position 709,335 of record PUFA01000391.1, read on the forward strand.
GTTTCTGGGAACAAGCTTGCCTTCAGGCCCACAGCCCAGCCAGGTTGTGGCAGTCAGGGACTGCATTCTGGGTACTTGGAGTTTGGCGATGTCTTATTCAGCCTTTCAAGTGGCCGAGAAAAGCAAGGCCACACTTCCTTGACCCTGCTGTGCCTCCTGGCACACACCCTTTGCTCCTTTTTCAAGGCACGCAAGAGTCCTGAGGAGAGTGAGGAAGGCCCAGGCCTGCAGAAGCCCATATCGTTAAGGGCCTGGTTGAGATCCTGGCATAACTTTGGGTGTCTTTCTGTGTCTGGGTCAAACAGGGTCAGCCAAGGCCTACCTCCTCGGCTCTTGTGGTATAGCTGTACCACATCCTTAGATGTCAGGGGAACAGAGTTCAAATAACCTCTATGTTGAGTATGTTAGATACCACTCTGTATGTTCGTTTGTGAGTGTGTGTGTGTGTGTGTGAGAGAGAGAGAGAGAGAGAGAGAGAGAGAGAGAGAGAGAGAGAGAGACAGAAAGACAGACAGACAGTGAGAGAGAGAGAGAGAGAGAGAGAGAGAGAGAGAGAGAGAGAGAGAGAGAGAGAGAGATGCAGGCGCGTGGCTAACCAGGCTGGTGGACTTACCTAAAAGTCTAAATGTGTTTGCCTGTGAGAATACTATCTTGAATATCTGGGTACATTTTCAGGTTTCAGGTGTCTAATGATGCTGGCATTTGTGTTTTGCTAAAGTGTGAGTGCAAATCACCATGTGAGCATAAAGCATCCTTTGTGTGTATCAGTGTCCAGAAGAGTGTGTGAATGTTTCCTATACTTTTCCCTAGAGAGGCCTGTAAGCATTGGGCTGGACCTGTTCTGAATGAAGCATTTCGAAACAAAGGGGAATCATCTCAGGCTTATTGTGAGAGTTTGCTGGTTGGCAGATGATGGCTTGACTCTTTGCAGGTTACGTATTAAGAGGTATACAACTATCTGATTGTGACTCCGTGGATCTGAAAACAATTAAAGAAGGACTCCATACATGCTTAAATCCCCATAAGGATCCCATAAGGATCTGATTTGTAACACCCATAAGGATCTGATTTGTAACAGACCAAAGATTTCATCCAGGAATTCTGCCCAAAAGGACTTCTGCCCACCTCACAGCCTGGGATCATGCAGTTGGAGCTTCATGCACTGGACAGTCACAGCCAAGGCAGGCGACACTCTGCTCATTATTTGTGCCCTGCCCAGGATAGGGAAAGAAACCCCAACAGAACTAGAAACTCCTGTGGCCAACAGGTGGGAGCCCCGCACAGATTTAGGGGCCCAAGGACGCCCAGTCCTGCTGCGGACAAAGCATGATCCAAGGCCCTGAAGTCTGAGGAGGGGGCCTAGTTGTGGTTCATCTCATGTGCTTGTCTACATAGTGATACAGAACTTCTTTGCTACGAAGTGCCCACGGGATTCATCCCATCCTTTTCTTCATAATGTTTTGGTGAGTTTCAGGTGACCGTGGGATCATGGTTGTCCAAAATGCACTGAATTTTTAGTTGCTGATCTTGAACTACAAGCATGTCCCAGGAGTCAGCTGTGCTCAGGAAGACACTGGAACACCCATAATCATACAATCCATCCCCTGGGCCCATTTCGCACTCCTGCACCTGCATTCTAATCTAATCCTTGACTAGCATTTGCCCTCAAACTACTTCCAAGGGGTTGCGTTACAGAGTCAGAGTGTCCTGGAATGTTCCTTATTAAATTTGGAATTGCTTCTGGGAGGAATGAGCACTGAGTCACAGACAAAGGGGAAAACCCTGATTGGGCAGGAATATCCAAATTTGTGGGACTGCCTGGGGCCCAGGTGTCCTATTTTAACCCGATTCCCAAGGGATAGTTGCCAACTTCATACCCGTTGTCTGTGATGAGGATGTTCATTTCTCCACAACGCTCCCTTTTTTGGTCAACTATTGAGGAAAGGAGCAATGAGTCAGCATCACAGCTAAGTCAAAATGGTTATACTGATTATTTCTCAATGCTCTTTAGTAAAAAGAGCATTTCGAAGGTAGAATTTGCAGAGTCGTGGCATAATGGAGAACCTGTTCTCATATTGTTTGTCAGCTTTTATAAATATTCCTTATTCTGACATTAAAATAAGAGGAAAAATTAGTATTCTATATTGATACAAAATGTGAGTTCTAGAAAGAAAAGTCCACTATTTGGTTTCAGGGGCAACAACAAGATATCTGATTCTTTAAAAGAATGATGTTTTTGATAGCATTGTATTGTGCATCCTGAATTAGAACTTTTGAGTCTGAAATTACTGTTAACTTATAGGTAAGAGATATTCTGATAAAATAACTATCAAGGAATCTGAATACTTATTGTGAGATTTCAGGGAGGCAAAGGAATTTGTTAGATAGTATTGTCATCAGTGACAGTCCAGATCCTCACAGAATCTTAAAAACTTGTCAAAGATTATCCAGCCCACTAGTGGTTAAACAGTAGAAATATAGGTTAGTCTTCCACATTAAGATTTTGGAAAAAAAGAAAGGTATAAATTTAAATATTAAAAATTTATTTTGATGGCATTATATTTTTTAATCATTAATCTTACTCCTGGTAACCTTTCGATTAATATATTCATTACATTTCTGAGAGAAGCGCTTTGGAAACAGCTTTTGGATATCCACGATCCTGGAACTTGCACGCTGGGTCATTGCTTACACAGGTTCTAAAACTGTGAGCAGCTTCCTTGTGGTGGGAAAAGCTGATTCCTGAAGCTTTTGTGGAACATTGTTCCTCTGTCGAGGAGCAGTGAGACGCAGGTCCTTGAGTGGGGCGTGATGAGGAAGCGTGACAGGAATTGTTTCTGTTTTTCCCCGCAACGTCTGTTCTTTCCAAATCCTATGTAAACTGCTACCGTTAATCCGGTGGTAACTCAGTGAACTTCACATTCTTCTCCTCAGAAGTTTCACAGGAAGCATTGCCACGCTTGTGGAGACTTCTGGCGGGCTTCCCGAGAAGTCATACACGTCAAGTTATGTGACTCAGACAAAAAATGCTTGAAGCAATGGCTTCCACTTGAGCCATGTTACTCCACCAATTCTTCTGTAGGCGTGGTGCTCCAGTGGCCATTGAATGCATATTGTAGATATTAGACTTGAATGACTTGCCATTGCGATCTACGAGGCGACTAGAAATTTCCCGACAGGGCAAAAACTCTATTCATCCAGAGGAGAACAAACTGGAAAAGACATATGAGTCAATAGGCACTTTCCTGGCGATCTATTCGTACTAAGCGGATTAGTCAGCAGGGCTCCAGAACATACAAGCTACTGAAACGGCTTCAGAAGTTCTCGCTTATTATGGAAGTCTGTGCTTCAAAGTCCAAGAGACCTGTTTCCACCAGACACACTATGTGGCAAACATGTCCGAAAGTCACTTTCGGAAGCCCTCTCCTCTTACGAAGAAGTCCCGCGAGTGATTGTGAGCGATGCCGTGAAAGCCTGAACGGCGGCAGACCCACGCGGAATGACATACGGACGGTCAGGGAGTGTATCCCAGGCAAAAGACGTTAATGCACAGTGGACTTCAGCAAGCTCTTTCCACCAGCGTTGCAGTGCCTGGGGCAGCTAATGCCGTTCCGCCGGGTGGAGCCGTGTTCCAGATGTGAGCTGTGTTCACGTTCAGAGAGGAGATTGGAATGTCCCTTTGGAGACGGAAGCTGTTTGCTCTCCTCCTCTGCACTGACGTGTTGTGCATGGAGTCAAGCTGTCCGCGCTCGCGGGTCACTTCCAAAGTGGCCTGGTGCACCGGGCAGCTCAGTGCCCCCTTGAGAGAAGGCAATGAGAAGGCCGTCCCCTGAGGGCCTTCTGCATAGCTACCCTGTTGGGCACCCTTTCTTTCGAGGATGCTGGCCAACTGTGTTCCCTCCCAGCCGTGGCAAAGCACCGAGGAGAGCGAGGTGCTTAGGCACTCGAAAGGGCATTCAGGGCCTTCTCCGTCAGACGTTTCCGACGAGGCAGGAACACAGTGTGGGAGCCTTCAAGCTGGCTTCCCACCTCTGCTCACCGTCCGCATTGATCCCTCTGAGCCATACTACGCGTGGCTGAACCTAGACTGGGAACCCTTCAGGCCTCTCTGTAGGCGTGGTGCCCTGCTTGCATTGCTTTTGCATCCTCTCGCTATATGACTTGCACTACGTGCAGAAGCGTTGGAAGACACGACCGGACCATTCTCCTGTGGGCAGAGAGCATTTCCCCTTCCCACATCTGCAACGTGCCAAGACCTCTGCGTCAAATGGCAGGTTCCTGGAGAGGAATTCGTTCCAAGCGGGATTAGGCAGCAGGGCTCCAGAACATACTGGCTACTGAACGGCTTCAGAAGTTCTCGCTCGTTACGGAAGTCTGTGCTTCAACGTCCAGGAGAGCTGTTTCCACCAGAGACACTACACGGCAACCACGTGCGAAAGTCACTTTGGGAAGGCCTCGCTTCTTTACGAAGAAGTCCCGCGAATGAGGTGGAGTGATGTCGTGGAAGCCTGTCTGTCGGCGTCCGCATTCAGCAGGATATGCCAACTGGTACCGAGGTTCTCCCCTGCAATGTCTGGATGTCGCATGGCATTGGAGCCAGCTCTTTCCGCCAGCGTTGCCGTGCCGGGGGCAGCCGAATGCCATTCCTTCGGGATCGTGGCCCTGTTCAAGAAGAGAGCTGTGTAAGCCTGTTCAGAATGAGAGACCGTTACAGTTCCAGATAGCTTGGAACCTCTCTTTGGAGGCGTCAGCTGTTTGATCTCCCACTCTGGATTGATTGATTCGGCATGGAGGAAAGCTCTCCCTCCTGCCCAGTCGTTTGCAGAGATTCTTTGCAACGAAAGCAGCACGCTGCCGCTCCGTAGAGAAGGCGACGAGAACAGGGGTTTCCGAGCGCATCTGAATACGAAGCGTGTTGGGCATTCTTTCTCTGCAGGTGTGCTTGCAACCTGAGTTCCCAGCAGTGCCAACGCGCCACCGAGAAGTCAGCGTGACTTGGCACGTACGTGGACTTTCAGGGCCTTCTCTTAAGCCCTTTCGACGAGGCACCAACACAGTGTTGGAGCCTTCCAGATGGCTTCCGAATTGGCTTCTTCGTCCACAGAGATCCCTCTGAGCAATAGGACTTGGGGCAAGCCTTCGCCTGGAAACACTTCGGGTCCCCAGGCTTCTCTGTAGGCGTGCTGCTCTGCTTGCATTGCTTTTGGCTGTTCTGGCATATGACTTGCACTGCGTCCAGATGACTTGGAAGAGGCGCCAAGAAAAGGCTCCTGTGGGCAGAGAGCATCGTCCCTTCCCACATCTGCAAATGGGAAAGACATCCGCATCAAGTGGCAGCTTCCCGACATGAATTCGTACGAAGCGGGATTGGGCAGCAAGCCGCCGAAACGCACTGAGCGCTGAAACGGCTTACGGAAAAGTCTGTGCTTCAACATCCAGGAGCTCTGTACCGGCTAGGTTCAGTGCATTGCAAGAGTCAGAAAGTCACTTTGGGGAATGCCTCTCCTGTTAACTAAGCAAGCCCGCGGGTGATTGTGAGCGATGCCGTGAAAGCCTCAACGGCGGCAGCCGCACTCGGAATGACATACGGACGGTCAGGGAGTGTCTCCCCGGCAAAGGACGTTAACGCACAGTGGACTCGAGCGAGCTCTTTCCACCAGCGTTGCAGTGCCTGGGGCAGCTGAATGCCGTTCCGCCGGGACTGGAGCCGTGTTCCAGATGTGAGCTGTGTTCACGTTCAGAGAGGAGATTGGAATGTCCCTTTGGAGACGGAAGCTGTTTGCTCTCCTCCTCTGCACTGACGTGTTGTGCATGGAGTCAAGCTGTCCGCGCTCGCGGGTCACTTCCAAAGTGGCCTGGTGCCGCACCGGGCAGCTCAGTGCCCCCTTGAGAGAAGGCAATGAGAAGGCCGTCCCCTGAGGGCCTTCTGCATAGCTACCCTGTTGGGCACCCTTTCTTTCGAGGATGCTGGCCAACTGTGTTCCCTCCCAGCCGTGGCAAAGCACCGAGGAGAAGCGAGGTGCTTAGGCACTCGAAAGGGCATTCAGGGCCTTCTCCGTCAGACGTTTCCGACGAGGCAGGAACACAGTGTGGGAGCCTTCAAGCTGGCTTCCCACCTCTGCTCACCGTCCGCATTGATCCCTCTGAGCCATACTACGCGTGGCTGAACCTAGACTGGGAACCCTTCAGGCCTCTCTGTAGGCGTGGTGCCCTGCTTGCATTGCTTTTGCATCCTCTCGCTATATGACTTGCACTACGTGCAGAAGCGTTGGAAGACACGACCGGACCATTCTCCTGTGGGCAGAGAGCATTTCCCCTTCCCACATCTGCAACGTGCCAAGACCTCTGCGTCAAATGGCAGGTTCCTGGAGAGGAATTCGTTCCAAGCGGGATTAGGCAGCAGGGCTCCAGAACATACTGGCTACTGAAACGGCTTCAGAAGTTCTCGCTCGTTACGGAAGTCTGTGCTTCAACGTCCAGGAGAGCTGTTTCCACCAGAGACACTACACGGCAACCACGTGCGAAAGTCACTTTGGGAAGGCCTCGCTTCTTTACGAAGAAGTCCCGCGAATGAGGTGGAGTGATGTCGTGGAAGCCTGTCTGTCGGCGTCCGCATTCAGAGGATATGCCAGGTACCGAGGTTCTCCCCTGCAATGTCTGGATGTCGCATGGCATTGGAGCCAGCTCTTTCCGCCAGCGTTGCCGTGCCGGGGGCAGCCGAATGCCATTCCTTCGGGATCGTGGCCCTGTTCAAGAAGAGAGCTGTGTAAGCCTGTTCAGAATGAGAGACCGTTACAGTTCCAGATAGCTTGGAACCTCTCTTTGGAGGCGTCAGCTGTTTGATCTCCCACTCTGGATTGATTGATTCGGCATGGAGGAAAGCTCTCCCTCCTGCCCAGTCGTTTGCAGAGATTCTTTGCAACGAAAGCAGCACGCTGCCGCTCCGTAGAGAAGGCGACGAGAACAGGGGTTTCCGAGCGCATCTGAATACGAAGCGTGTTGGGCATTCTTTCTCTGCAGGTGTGCTTGCAACCTGAGTTCCCAGCAGTGCCAACGCGCCACCGAGAAGTCAGCGTGACTTGGCACGTACGTGGACTTTCAGGGCCTTCTCTTAAGCCCTTTCGACGAGGCACCAACACAGTGTTGGAGCCTTCCAGATGGCTTCCGAATTGGCTTCTTCGTCCACAGAGATCCCTCTGAGCAATAGGACTTGGGGCAAGCCTTCGCCTGGAAACACTTCGGGTCCCCAGGCTTCTCTGTAGGCGTGCTGCTCTGCTTGCATTGCTTTTGGCTGTTCTGGCATATGACTTGCACTGCGTCCAGATGACTTGGAAGAGGCGCCAAGAAAAGGCTCCTGTGGGCAGAGAGCATCGTCCCTTCCCACATCTGCAAATGGGAAAGACATCCGCATCAAGTGGCAGCTTCCCGACATGAATTCGTACGAAGCGGGATTGGGCAGCAAGCCGCCGAAACGCACTGAGCGCTGAAACGGCTTACGGAAAAGTCTGTGCTTCAACATCCAGGAGCTCTGTACCGGCTAGGTTCAGTGCATTGCAAGAGTCAGAAAGTCACTTTGGGGAATGCCTCTCCTGTTAACTAAGCAAGCCCGCGGGTGATTGTGAGCGATGCCGTGAAAGCCTCAACGGCGGCAGCCGCACTCGGAATGACATACGGACGGTCAGGGAGTGTCTCCCCGGCAAAGGACGTTAACGCACAGTGGACTCGAGCGAGCTCTTTCCACCAGCGTTGCAGTGCCTGGGGCAGCTGAATGCCGTTCCGCCGGGACTGGAGCCGTGTTCCAGATGTGAGCTGTGTTCACGTTCAGAGAGGAGATTGGAATGTCCCTTTGGAGACGGAAGCTGTTTGCTCTCCTCCTCTGCACTGACGTGTTGTGCATGGAGTCAAGCTGTCCGCGCTCGCGGGTCACTTCCAAAGTGGCCTGGTGCCGCACCGGGCAGCTCAGTGCCCCCTTGAGAGAAGGCAATGAGAAGGCCGTCCCCTGAGGGCCTTCTGCATAGCTACCCTGTTGGGCACCCTTTCTTTCGAGGATGCTGGCCAACTGTGTTCCCTCCCAGCCGTGGCAAAGCACCGAGGAGAAGCGAGGTGCTTAGGCACTCGAAAGGGCATTCAGGGCCTTCTCCGTCAGACGTTTCCGACGAGGCAGGAACACAGTGTGGGAGCCTTCAAGCTGGCTTCCCACCTCTGCTCACCGTCCGCATTGATCCCTCTGAGCCATACTACGCGTGGCTGAACCTAGACTGGGAACCCTTCAGGCCTCTCTGTAGGCGTGGTGCCCTGCTTGCATTGCTTTTGCATCCTCTCGCTATATGACTTGCACTACGTGCAGAAGCGTTGGAAGACACGACCGGACCATTCTCCTGTGGGCAGAGAGCATTTCCCCTTCCCACATCTGCAACGTGCCAAGACCTCTGCGTCAAATGGCAGGTTCCTGGAGAGGAATTCGTTCCAAGCGGGATTAGGCAGCAGGGCTCCAGAACATACTGGCTACTGAACGGCTTCAGAAGTTCTCGCTCGTTACGGAAGTCTGTGCTTCAACGTCCAGGAGAGCTGTTTCCACCAGAGACACTACACGGCAACCACGTGCGAAAGTCACTTTGGGAAGGCCTCGCTTCTTTACGAAGAAGTCCCGCGAATGAGGTGGAGTGATGTCGTGGAAGCCTGTCTGTCGGCGTCCGCATTCAGAAGGATATGCCAACTGGTACCGAGGTTCTCCCCTGCAATGTCTGGATGTCGCATGGCATTGGAGCCAGCTCTTTCCGCCAGCGTTGCCGTGCCGGGGGCAGCCGAATGCCATTCCTTCGGGATCGTGGCCCTGTTCAAGAAGAGAGCTGTGTAAGCCTGTTCAGAATGAGAGACCGTTACAGTTCCAGATAGCTTGGAACCTCTCTTTGGAGGCGTCAGCTGTTTGATCTCCCACTCTGGATTGATTGATTCGGCATGGAGGAAAGCTCTCCCTCCTGCCCAGTCGTTTGCAGAGATTCTTTGCAACGAAAGCAGCACGCTGCCGCTCCGTAGAGAAGGCGACGAGAACAGGGGTTTCCGAGCGCATCTGAATACGAAGCGTGTTGGGCATTCTTTCTCTGCAGGTGTGCTTGCAACCTGAGTTCCCAGCAGTGCCAACGCGCCACCGAGAAGTCAGCGTGACTTGGCACGTACGTGGACTTTCAGGGCCTTCTCTTAAGCCCTTTCGACGAGGCACCAACACAGTGTTGGAGCCTTCCAGATGGCTTCCGAATTGGCTTCTTCGTCCACAGAGATCCCTCTGAGCAATAGGACTTGGGGCAAGCCTTCGCCTGGAAACACTTCGGGTCCCCAGGCTTCTCTGTAGGCGTGCTGCTCTGCTTGCATTGCTTTTGGCTGCTCTGGCATATGACTTGCACTGCGTCCAGATGACTTGGAAGAGGCGCCAAGAAAAGGCTCCTGTGGGCAGAGAGCATCGTCCCTTCCCACATCTGCAAATGGGAAAGACATCCGCATCAAGTGGCAGCTTCCCGACATGAATTCGTACGAAGCGGGATTGGGCAGCAAGCCGCCGAAACGCACTGAGCGCTGAAACGGCTTACGGAAAAGTCTGTGCTTCAACATCCAGGAGCTCTGTACCGGCTAGGTTCAGTGCATTGCAAGAGTCAGAAAGTCACTTTGGGGAATGCCTCTCCTGTTAACTAAGCAAGCCCGCGGGTGATTGTGAGCGATGCCGTGAAAGCCTCAACGGCGGCAGCCGCACTCGGAATGACATACGGACGGTCAGGGAGTGTCTCCCCGGCAAAGGACGTTAACGCACAGTGGACTCGAGCGAGCTCTTTCCACCAGCGTTGCAGTGCCTGGGGCAGCTGAATGCCGTTCCGCCGGGACTGGAGCCGTGTTCCAGATGTGAGCTGTGTTCACGTTCAGAGAGGAGATTGGAATGTCCCTTTGGAGACGGAAGCTGTTTGCTCTCCTCCTCTGCACTGACGTGTTGTGCATGGAGTCAAGCTGTCCGCGCTCGCGGGTCACTTCCAAAGTGGCCTGGTGCCGCACCGGGCAGCTCAGTGCCCCCTTGAGAGAAGGCAATGAGAAGGCCGTCCCCTGAGGGCCTTCTGCATAGCTACCCTGTTGGGCACCCTTTCTTTCGAGGATGCTGGCCAACTGTGTTCCCTCCCAGCCGTGGCAAAGCACCGAGGAGAGCGAGGTGCTTAGGCACTCGAAAGGGCATTCAGGGCCTTCTCCGTCAGACGTTTCCGACGAGGCAGGAACACAGTGTGGGAGCCTTCAAGCTGGCTTCCCACCTCTGCTCACCGTCCGCATTGATCCCTCTGAGCCATACTACGCGTGGCTGAACCTAGACTGGGAACCCTTCAGGCCTCTCTGTAGGCGTGGTGCCCTGCTTGCATTGCTTTTGCATCCTCTCGCTATATGACTTGCACTACGTGCAGAAGCGTTGGAAGACACGACCGGACCATTCTCCTGTGGGCAGAGAGCATTTCCCCTTCCCACATCTGCAACGTGCCAAGACCTCTGCGTCAAATGGCAGGTTCCTGGAGAGGAATTCGTTCCAAGCGGGATTAGGCAGCAGGGCTCCAGAACATACTGGCTACTGAACGGCTTCAGAAGTTCTCGCTCGTTACGGAAGTCTGTGCTTCAACGTCCAGGAGAGCTGTTTCCACCAGAGACACTACACGGCAACCACGTGCGAAAGTCACTTTGGGAAGGCCTCGCTTCTTTACGAAGAAGTCCCGCGAATGAGGTGGAGTGATGTCGTGGAAGCCTGTCTGTCGGCGTCCGCATTCAAGGATATGCCAAAGGTACCGAGGTTCTCCCCTGCAATGTCTGGATGTCGCATGGCATTGGAGCCAGCTCTTTCCGCCAGCGTTGCCGTGCCGGGGGCAGCCGAATGCCATTCCTTCGGGATCGTGGCCCTGTTCAAGAAGAGAGCTGTGTAAGCCTGTTCAGAATGAGAGACCGTTACAGTTCCAGATAGCTTGGAACCTCTCTTTGGAGGCGTCAGCTGTTTGATCTCCCACTCTGGATTGATTGATTCGGCATGGAGGAAAGCTCTCCCTCCTGCCCAGTCGTTTGCAGAGATTCTTTGCAACGAAAGCAGCACGCTGCCGCTCCGTAGAGAAGGCGACGAGAACAGGGGTTTCCGAGCGCATCTGAATACGAAGCGTGTTGGGCATTCTTTCTCTGCAGGTGTGCTTGCAACCTGAGTTCCCAGCAGTGCCAACGCGCCACCGAGAAGTCAGCGTGACTTGGCACGTACGTGGACTTTCAGGGCCTTCTCTTAAGCCCTTTCGACGAGGCACCAACACAGTGTTGGAGCCTTCCAGATGGCTTCCGAATTGGCTTCTTCGTCCACAGAGATCCCTCTGAGCAATAGGACTTGGGGCAAGCCTTCGCCTGGAAACACTTCGGGTCCCCAGGCTTCTCTGTAGGCGTGCTGCTCTGCTTGCATTGCTTTTGGCTGCTCTGGCATATGACTTGCACTGCGTCCAGATGACTTGGAAGAGGCGCCAAGAAAAGGCTCCTGTGGGCAGAGAGCATCGTCCCTTCCCACATCTGCAAATGGGAAAGACATCCGCATCAAGTGGCAGCTTCCCGACATGAATTCGTACGAAGCGGGATTGGGCAGCAAGCCGCCGAAACGCACTGAGCGCTGAAACGGCTTACGGAAAAGTCTGTGCTTCAACATCCAGGAGCTCTGTACCGGCTAGGTTCAGTGCATTGCAAGAGTCAGAAAGTCACTTTGGGGAATGCCTCTCCTGTTAACTAAGCAAGCCCGCGGGTGATTGTGAGCGATGCCGTGAAAGCCTCAACGGCGGCAGCCGCACTCGGAATGACATACGGACGGTCAGGGAGTGTCTCCCCGGCAAAGGACGTTAACGCACAGTGGACTCGAGCGAGCTCTTTCCACCAGCGTTGCAGTGCCTGGGGCAGCTGAATGCCGTTCCGCCGGGACTGGAGCCGTGTTCCAGATGTGAGCTGTGTTCACGTTCAGAGAGGAGATTGGAATGTCCCTTTGGAGACGGAAGCTGTTTGCTCTCCTCCTCTGCACTGACGTGTTGTGCATGGAGTCAAGCTGTCCGCGCTCGCGGGTCACTTCCAAAGTGGCCTGGTGCCGCACCGGGCAGCTCAGTGCCCCCTTGAGAGAAGGCAATGAGAAGGCCGTCCCCTGAGGGCCTTCTGCATAGCTACCCTGTTGGGCACCCTTTCTTTCGAGGATGCTGGCCAACTGTGTTCCCTCCCAGCCGTGGCAAAGCACCGAGGAGAAGCGAGGTGCTTAGGCACTCGAAAGGGCATTCAGGGCCTTCTCCGTCAGACGTTTCCGACGAGGCAGGAACACAGTGTGGGAGCCTTCAAGCTGGCTTCCCACCTCTGCTCACCGTCCGCATTGATCCCTCTGAGCCATACTACGCGTGGCTGAACCTAGACTGGGAACCCTTCAGGCCTCTCTGTAGGCGTGGTGCCCTGCTTGCATTGCTTTTGCATCCTCTCGCTATATGACTTGCACTACGTGCAGAAGCGTTGGAAGACACGACCGGACCATTCTCCTGTGGGCAGAGAGCATTTCCCCTTCCCACATCTGCAACGTGCCAAGACCTCTGCGTCAAATGGCAGGTTCCTGGAGAGGAATTCGTTCCAAGCGGGATTAGGCAGCAGGGCTCCAGAACATACTGGCTACTGAAACGGCTTCAGAAGTTCTCGCTCGTTACGGAAGTCTGTGCTTCAACGTCCAGGAGAGCTGTTTCCACCAGAGACACTACACGGCAACCACGTGCGAAAGTCACTTTGGGAAGGCCTCGCTTCTTTACGAAGAAGTCCCGCGAATGAGGTGGAGTGATGTCGTGGAAGCCTGTCTGTCGGCGTCCGCATTCAGAAGGATATGCCAACTGGTACCGAGGTTCTCCCCTGCAATGTCTGGATGTCGCATGGCATTGGAGCCAGCTCTTTCCGCCAGCGTTGCCGTGCCGGGGGCAGCCGAATGCCATTCCTTCGGGATCGTGGCCCTGTTCAAGAAGAGAGCTGTGTAAGCCTGTTCAGAATGAGAGACCGTTACAGTTCCAGATAGCTTGGAACCTCTCTTTGGAGGCGTCAGCTGTTTGATCTCCCACTCTGGATTGATTGATTCGGCATGGAGGAAAGCTCTCCCTCCTGCCCAGTCGTTTGCAGAGATTCTTTGCAACGAAAGCAGCACGCTGCCGCTCCGTAGAGAAGGCGACGAGAACAGGGGTTTCCGAGCGCATCTGAATACGAAGCGTGTTGGGCATTCTTTCTCTGCAGGTGTGCTTGCAACCTGAGTTCCCAGCAGTGCCAACGCGCCACCGAGAAGTCAGCGTGACTTGGCACGTACGTGGACTTTCAGGGCCTTCTCTTAAGCCCTTTCGACGAGGCACCAACACAGTGTTGGAGCCTTCCAGATGGCTTCCGAATTGGCTTCTTCGTCCACAGAGATCCCTCTGAGCAATAGGACTTGGGGCAAGCCTTCGCCTGGAAACACTTCGGGTCCCCAGGCTTCTCTGTAGGCGTGCTGCTCTGCTTGCATTGCTTTTGGCTTCTGGCATATGACTTGCACTGCGTCCAGATGACTTGGAAGAGGCGCCAAGAAAAGGCTCCTGTGGGCAGAGAGCATCGTCCCTTCCCACATCTGCAAATGGGAAAGACATCCGCATCAAGTGGCAGCTTCCCGACATGAATTCGTACGAAGCGGGATTGGGCAGCAAGCCGCCGAAACGCACTGAGCGCTGAAACGGCTTACGGAAAAGTCTGTGCTTCAACATCCAGGAGCTCTGTACCGGCTAGGTTCAGTGCATTGCAAGAGTCAGAAAGTCACTTTGGGGAATGCCTCTCCTGTTAACTAAGCAAGCCCGCGGGTGATTGTGAGCGATGCCGTGAAAGCCTCAACGGCGGCAGCCGCACTCGGAATGACATACGGACGGTCAGGGAGTGTCTCCCCGGCAAAGGACGTTAACGCACAGTGGACTCGAGCAAGCTCTTCCACCAGGCGTTGCAGGCCTGGGGCAGCTGAATGCCGTTCC